>OX328113.1:16265520-17005520 GCA_946811185.2 Hippopus hippopus | reverse complement strand
TGTAATCATATACGAGATAAGAGATGCTGACCATGAAAATGCAGCGTAAATTAAAAATTTATAACTGCGTACAAACTTTACACAAAATTTTAGTGCGCCAACCTTTTATTTTGAGAAAAGAATTGTGTGTTCCATCCATGTACAAGGACAAAGGGTTAATTCGGTGCCTCTTTTGTGATGATATCGCACCGTTGTGGTCTGACATTTTTTTTTTTTACCCGGCTTGCAGCTTGATTGGTTGGTTGTATTGGGGTTTAACGCCACTTTAACAGCTAAGGTCATATCATGGCGGTCGGTGACGCACATGTGTTTCCTGGCTTTCTCACACCAGTACTAACACAACTTTCTTTCCAAAGCCACCGACTACTTTTCTCACATGCTTCAACAGAGGTGAGAGGCAAAAATACGCCGGAAAGAAAGTTCGCCTCAACCGGGTATCGAACTCACAACCACCAGGTCATGAGTCCGACACGCTCACCACTGAGCCACCCGGGCGGGGCGCTTGCAGCCTGAGGTTAACAAGCACTTGTCATAAACATGTCATGTACAAAGTTACTCTTTTGTTTTCACGACCATATTGAACCCTTTTTCGTAAATAATGTAAATGGAATTCGGAATTTTACACAGGTTAAATGGGTAAGTCGAACGTCATAACTTTTGTATTTTCCTCATTCATACGATCTTAAATTAAAAAAAAAACCGCATAATGTACTTGTCGAATTTCTTTTCTAACTACTCTCTCTCTCTCTCTCTCTCCCTCTCTCTCTCTCTCATGAAAGAGATGGATAATCAACAGTGAATTTACCATTTATTGCTTGCCTCATTTAAATTTCTGTGGGGCCCCAAGGCTGCTGAGCGCGACTCAATGACCTTTTGCGAACAGTGTATATTAAGATCAGACTGCACAGAACATGCAATCCAATCTTATGTACAGTGTCCAATGCAGAAACATCTATTTTTGTTTCTTCAAAAACTAGCACTATTCAAAATTTTGCAATCGGCATGAAGGTTTATTTAACCTTTTGAGGATTAATGGTAGATCTGATATTAAGCCATGTCATTTAGTTCAGACAGACAGACAGACTGCAGACTGACAAATGAAGTCATCTCCTGGCTCGAAATAGGGCTTAAACTCGGCACCCGGCATACGATAGGGATTTTTGTGACGAAAAAAGTCGCCTCCTGACATGAGGGAGGATAAGGCTGAGAAAAAAAAAGTACACAGAAGCCGAAATAAGAGTGGCATCACATCCGGTTTATCGAACATTTCACAAACTCGCACAGGTGTGCAAACCACATCTTCGCTTAAAACTCTTTTTCTACGATACACATTGAAATGCGGTTTTTCTATTTTAAGATGGTTTTCATTTAAGGATTCATATATCCAAAAAAGAGATTTTGGCTGTAGTTGCCCTTTAAGTCAAAACTACCGAATTCATCCAAATGATGAATTTTCTATTTATAGATATCGAGAAACGGATAAAACTATCACAATAATTTTATCTCGCATGTCAGCTCCGAGCACGGTAGAGAAATTTTGCGATAAAATATTAAGTTTATCGTGATATTTTTATCATAAAACTTCACGATCTTGATAAGATTTCCAGGAAACTTTTAATTTATCGCGATAATTTACCAAAATTATCATGATAGCTATCTCGTATCTCGTGGCAGAAATATGCCACCATAATTTCCTGCTAAAATTTCAAATTTTAGCTTCATGTAACCGTCCTTGGTTTTATGACCCACACGGTTTTGGAAACATTGTGAGAAGAGAAAATGCTGGCAGAGGAGTAGCTGTCCGTACGCAAAAACACACCTGCGTACACTTTGCAAAAC
The DNA here is from genome assembly GCA_946811185.2 of Hippopus hippopus. Classification (NCBI taxonomy): domain Eukaryota; kingdom Metazoa; phylum Mollusca; class Bivalvia; order Cardiida; family Cardiidae; genus Hippopus; species Hippopus hippopus. The sequence goes on along the minus strand of OX328113.1, from coordinate 17,003,681 downwards.
GAAAAGAAAGACAATTATGAATGAAAATGTCACTAGAGGCCACAAAATAGCTCTGAAAGAACTACAATTCAAAAATGGGGGGGGGGGAAGGGGGGGAAGAAGGCCCTCCACACCCTCCTATGAAATCTTCCCCCCTCCCCCGCCCCCTCAGCTCTTCGTGCCTCGGATAATACCCTCGGTATCACTTTTGCGTATACTTTATTCTAGGCTAGCTACGCCCATGACTGGTAACTACCGTTTTCTCATTTTCCCAAAACGATTTTTAGTCTTTCAAAAGCAAATCCGTATAAGCCACATTCAATTGGTCGTCTACAAATGTTTTCAATTCTTGACAAGCCTTAAAGATAGGACTCTTTAATGGGATTCGTGTAACATCGCCTATCATCGTACGGATTCGCTAAGACTCGGGTAATCCGTAATCGATGCGGGGAACCAGCATGTATCGGCCGATCGATTACGGATTACCCGAGTCTTAGCCGAATCCGTTCGTTTTTCGGCGATGAAAGGCGATCGATGCCGTCCCCAAGAGACCCTGATTTCGTCCATTGCGCTGAAAGGGTTAATATTTTAGACCAGATGCAAGCATTCTGTGACCAGGACAAATGCTTGAATCCGCACTGAATCTTCATGACCATCTGAAGGATTATGATCATTTTTAATGATGGATCGATTACCCAAAGACAAAAATATTATTGTTGATTTGTAATATCACATTATTATACTATAAAGAAATTTCTCATGATCTGACTGGATAATATGCCCCGAACATATATATCATGTACACTGGCAAAACTTGTTTACTGCTGTTGCAAATCATGTCGCCACCTCGCCTTCGGGTCTGGGCGACATGATTTGCCACAGCCATGAACAAGTTTCCAAGTCCCCTGCCACCTAACCGTACAACTAATAATGTCCACTGCTGCGAATTTGACACAGAAGGTAATGAGCTGTATACTTTGTTAGTTGTACGGTCAGGTGGCAGGGGACTTGGAAACTTGTTCAAGGCTGTGGTGAATCATGTCGCCCCGAGCCGAAGGCGAGGTGGCGACATTATTCGCCTCAGCCGTGAACAAGTTTCCAAGTCCCCTGCCACCTGACCGTACAACGAATTTATTATACTGCAAAGTTTTACTATTCCAACGTGTGTTAAGCGAAATTTACCTGTTTTTTGGTTTCAGAAATTGAGTAAGCTGACGAAGTAGAATTTCCCTTCTGCGTGCCCCAATTCAATGAAAACTGGCGTCACTGGGAAATGACGTCACTGAAACCTTGGTAAAACGTGCAGTTTGGTGCATAATCTTGATGTTAATCTTGATCGACGCCGCCATTTTGGATGTTGTGTTGAAAGTGGTCATGTATACGGGGCTCCCGAAAGGGAAACTGCTTTTACGTTGGTTTTGCCAGTGTACATCATATATATACTGGGGCATATTATCCAATCAGATCACGAGAAATTTCTTTGCAGTATAATAAAAGTCTTTATCAGACGACAGAGCTTTAAACTCATCCAAGTCCAAAGTATTTGAATACAAAAAATAAACATGGCTCAAATAACTTGCCTTGGAACTTGCCTTTGAAAGGTAGGTTACCAGTAATTTCATCTTTTCCCACATTTTTTTCAAAAGCATTCCACCTACGAGTCGTTTAGTCACCGGGTTATTTGGTAAAGGGTTGAAGAATGTCCGCTATTCTCGTATATTCTGTTTCATCCAATAAATAACAAATAATTAGACCGGTTCAGGTAATAATTGGAAGTAAATTTCTCCAATGACTGACAAATTTAGATACAGACTTTCTATATAGATCAAATGTAACTTACTAGTATTACCTCCCAAAACCCTTTACCATACAATCCCGAGTTTAACGATCCTGAGGGAGAAGCCTTAGAAAACATTGTGGGAAAAGGAGAAAATGCTTGTTACCAGCATGTTCTCCTTTTCCCACAATGTTTTCTACCTTTCCAAAGATAAATCTATTAACCAGGCTACATGTAAACTGTCATCTGCAAATGCTTTCAAGCCGGACAAGTTTAAATTTTTCTTTCTGTTGTAAAGAGTTAACCCTTTACCATACAATGCCGAGTTTTAACGACCCTGAGATAGAAGGCTTTGGAAAACATTGCTTAAATTCCATAGTTCTTTGGTCTTATCAATGCGCAAAAGATAATAAATAAACACAGAAATACAGTGCTTTCCAGATGTTTGAAGGACTGATATACAGGATATTTTCTCGTTTAATTATTTTTATCATTTTTCTATGAAACCTTCACTACGTTTCAGCAGACTCGCAAATGAAAACGTAATGGCTGAAGGAGACGCTGCACGTTACGAGCATTTTCTCCTTTCCCCACGATGTTTTCAAAAGGTCTTTTCTTTAGGATCGTTTAAACTTGGGATTTTGTGATAAAAGGTTAGTCGGACAACTTGCCGGCCAGTTAGAGTGACACAAAATGCTGAAACTTGTGTGCTGAGAGCATACTTGTGTAACAAAAAATTGTAATTATCAGTCTTTACAATTATGTTTCAAACTTTTACCAGCGGTGGTGATCTTATTACGAAAACTATTGTATTGTTCCACCGGATGTGAGCAATAAGTAAACAGGCTAAAAGTAATCCTGTGCTCAATTTCTCAATTAAGCAATAGATAGTCGTGAAAAGTTGTTCAACATTGGAATTGTTTCATAATAGGCTACTTCACGGATTCAAGAAATGGAAAACAAAAACGTGACTTTTTTTTTTAAACTGTGTACGAGGACCATTTTTTGATGTTCGTAGAGTAGGACGGTTTTTCCAATTATGTTTGCAATGTCAAAATTTTGTTTGTTTGGGCTTTGCAAATTATGCCCCATCTGCCTCCACACGCTTTTCTTTTTTTACAAAAATCTACCCACTTCCGGAATACCGTACGATACTCGAACTTTCCTTATTGACGTCACTGGGAACTGAAGTCACTGAAACCTTGGTAAAACGTGCAGTTTGGTGCATAATCTTGATGTTAATCTTGATCGACGCCGCCATTTTGGATGTTGTGTTGAAAGTGAAGTCATGCGTACGGGGCTCCCGAAAGGGAAACTGCTTTTACGTTGGTTTTGCCAGTGTACATGATATATATGTTCGGGGCATATTATCCAGTCAGATCACGAGAAATTGTTTCGACGGTAGTTATGTGGGAAAGCAGCCAGCGGCTTGGACAGAAAATTGTGCGGAGTACTGGTAAAAGAGACTGGAGGCAAGCATGGATAGGTGCATTGGCCGCCGCGATATAACTGAAATAATATTGAAAACGGCGTATACACAATACAATCAATCCATCAATCCAGCTATATGCCGACTGTCCAATACGTTAATTGTTATGGATAATGGTCGTTCACTTTTGAATATTATGTGAAAAGAATCTCCTCCTTGTCATAATGTACTTTTTTTTATATTTTTGCTTTATTTTACATAGGGACCCTGCATTTACCCTTATATCCGGCGTATTTCTTCCGCGTAGGCAGAGTCCAATTACAGCCAGTACAGTAAACGGCCTAGAGGTCAAAATTAGGAAACTTCGACATCGAATTTTTTGCTCAGTCGAATATAGGAAAGTGTGTCATTAATCAGTTTTGGGACATGCCGATGAAAAAGATGCATACATGAATAACTTAAATATAAGGTCAACAACTCTGATTTCCTCCCCTAACATCAATGTTCTACATCCAGTACATGACAGATAGTACTCCAGTAATACAAAGATGGACGCTCAGCCCGACCCGGAACTGCTGATCCTCGATACGATGAATGATTATTTTTTTAGTTCAGGTTATTCCGTTCTACTATTCTCCGATTCTAATATTTGTTGTTTTGAATTTTTTTGTTTTTGTTTCAGTTAACCCTTATCCTGCGAAATAAATAAAATGAAACTTTCAAGCCGATAGTAAAAACAGAATACTGTTATTTCAAACTAATTTTTTGAGAAAAAAATCTCGTACTTATCGGATAGTGTAGATCCAAGATCAGACTGCACGTTCTGTGCAGTCTGATCTTGATCTACACTGTCCGCAAAAGGTCAGTGAGTCGCACTTAGCAGTCTAAGGGTCAAAGACACCTGTATTCTAAGCATATAAATAGAGGATCTTACATAAGTGTTTATGTATTATCATTTTTATCAAACAAGTTGACTAAAGTTGTATGACGCGAGCCTTGGCGAGCGTCAAATACATTTTAGTCAACGAGTTTGATAAAAATGATAATACATAAACACGAGTTTATTCTATTTATCACATAAAACGAATGACAGACAAAAAATATCCTGCATCATCACCTTTTGCCTATATACTGTTCACGGGTCAATGTTAACAGATGTAGTTCGGTTTCAAATGTGTACATACACAAGTAGATGGCTCCATGACATTTACACCGAAAATAGAATAAAACAGTTTCTAGATGGAGTTAGTGCAACTAATTCAGCAATTTTGTTGCTGTTAAAAAGCTTTTGTTGCATTTCTTGGTTTTTATTGAACATGAAAATCAAATACTGTCCACATGTATACGCCTCAGCAACAGTGACGTCATTTTTTCGCGCAAAGACGTAGAAGTACAAATTCCGGCACGAACTGTGGTTGGTTTCTCAAGCTTCACGCGCTCATTACTAAAAATTGATCAGAACCGGACCCAAAAAACGATAATACGCTAGTGTATTATCAAAAATAAGTCATGGGTTTTAATACACTGCCGAGGGAGGTTTCATGTGATAAATAAACTTTAAGCATGCTGTTGTACCATTATTTTGCATAGGTCGTTTTTGATCCGATGCCTTTTTGAACTTGATTATTTTCATTCCTGATTTGTATAGGGTCCCTGCTTTTATACCATAGTACTTTGTTAGATGCCGACTACGATTTTAAGACAAATTTTAATTTTTGAGTCACAATTCCTTTGTCGTCTGCAAATGCTTAGAACTTAGACTATCGCAAATGTTGTCGTTTGGGCTTTAAAGAACAATGATGAAAACGAAATCAATTCCTCCTCTCCCCACAATATTTTCAAAGACCACTTACTTCAGTGACGTTTGATTTTGCAATTGTATGAGCTATTGGTTAAACCAAACACTGATCTTGAAATGTCTCTTTCAGCTTTTTATTTTTTTGCAAAAAGTTGGCAGAATTTCAAAGATCCTTCGCAAAACAATTCCATTGCATATTATACGACAGAGCTTCAGCAAAAAGACGCACCGATAGTTGCAGTGGCAGAATAGTTTTGATCAGGGTATACAGCAGAGATCCAAAGTCTTACTGCACATTTTGTGTTGTCTGATCTTGATCTTCACTTTCTGTCAAAGTATCTGAGACATGGTTTGTGAAAAGGCCGGGAAAATGCACCTTTAGTTGGTTGGTTGTATTGGGGTTTAACGCCACTTTAACAGCTAAGGTCATATCATGGCGGTCGGTGACGCACGTGTGTTTCCTGGCTTTCTCACACCAGTACTAACACAACTTTCTTTCCAAAGCCACCGAATACTTTTCTCACATGCTTCAGCAGAGGTGAGAGGCGAAAATACGCCGGAAAGAAAGTTCGCCTCAAACGGGTATCGAACTCGCAACCACCAGGTCATGAGTCCGACACGCTCACCACTGAGCCACCCGGGCGGGGCAATGCACCTTTAACAAAATTAATATCGACCTAGGTCAGTCTGCGCAGTCCGCTCAGGCTAACCTGTTCCGAAACATTTTGCTTTTGGTAAATTTTCTGCATATCAAAGGGCCATTCTACCCGCTGATTCGGTCGGTTACTAGACTAAATTGAATTTCATGGATCCCCTGTTATGTGATAACATGATTGGTATAACACATCACGGAGGTACATTAAACCCCCTTTTGCCAGAGCATGGCTCATCTAAACGTGCTACACTATAATAATTCCTATACGCAGTTAACGTAAAAACCAAAAGCTTTTCCAAATCACGTGGTATCCAATCTGATACAAATGAGCAGCGGCCTGGCAAAGGGGGCTTTACCACATCTACTTTATGCATTATACAAAGAATGTGTCGCATAATTATGGTCCAGATTAAAGTCTGGCTCAATCATGAAGTAGAAGGGTCCTTTGACACGCATGAAATTTACCGATGGCAACAAATTTTGACCCAGGTCATCCTAAGCTGTATGTGCATACTGCGCAGGCTGGCATGGGTCGATATTTTTTGTAGATGCATGAACCCACCGAGAGCTTGACTCATATTTATCTGACTGAACTTCGTATATCTGCTACAAAACGGACGCCAACAATAACATTTGTATAAATAATCGAGTAAATTGCGTTACAGATATATCTCGCTGGAGGTTTATCGGTGATACGATATGCTCACATAGTCAGCATGGTAGGGTTTATAACATTTTTATTACAGACTACAGAATACCGAATATTTTATTTTATGCTTTTCGGTAGTTTATCGAGAAATAACGGTGGAATATCGTTCGATATTTTATGGTTACGACAAGTGAAAAATACCGATTTTATTTTTTAACTCTTCAATTTAAGGCGGAAACAGTATTTCCCGAGCACTAGTAACCTTGGTAAACAGCACGTGCCATTCAACCAGATGGAAGTATGACGTAATTTATCCTACATTTCTTGCGCTTTACGTAGTATTGTTATGCTTTGTTATGCAGACGGGGTACGCCACGGGGAAATACAGTTACTGTACTGGATTTTGATGTAAGTCCCCTTCCCCCCACCCCATATGGCTGCGCCACACCTGAAAACATTACCGATGATGTTGACTCGATGAAATAAATTTCGATCTTTCACCGAAAAAAAACCCAAATATCCTCTGTTTATTTACTTAATCTATAGAGTTTTTCGTCATTAACAAGATGACGGTATAGGTCAGTGACACATGTACATAGGATTTCGCGCAGACAAAAATGTGGTTGTAGTCAGTTTTACAATATAAGGACAGAACACTTCCCTCAATGTATAATCTACACAGTTCGTTAGAATAAGAACATACGAGTACACGGTACGTCGTATACAGACGACGTTTCGCACTTCACTGTTATCGACAATTATTGAATCCTCCTACCTCTCTATAGAGCATAACATTAGTGTATTCTTTTTAACGTGTAATACATTTTTCATGAAATCGGTGCTGGTAAATCTCGAGCGGCACTGCCATTGTATAGACAATTTTCGGTAGAAATTCAAGAGATATATTTAAGATACGTAGATTTTGGAAAAGACCAAGAACTACTTTCTTAGCTTTTATGGATAGCATACTTCTTTGCAACAGCAAAAGATCTACTCTTGCAAAAAAATACACATTAAAATCACGCATGCTCTCTATAACATTAAAGGCCCAGTAAAGGCCAAAATATCAAAGCAGATGTCATAATACATGTACATGTAAATTTAAATTATACGATTTAAAAGTATGGAAAATATTGTGGAGATGACAGTCTGTTATCGTGTGGCCGGGCCATATGTTAGTCGCTGGCTGAAAAAAGAATTTTAAAATCAGGAAAAAAGGAAACAAAAGACACAGCTACCTTGCAGGTTTTAACCTAGTTTTGAACTTAAATTTCTCTGTCAGCGACTAACACTTGGACCGACCGTACAATGACAGATTGTTATCTTCACAGTAATTTCCATACTTTTAAATGGTATGGTGTAGATACAAATGCATTTCAACACCCGCTTTGTTTATATTTGGCCTTTACTGTTACTTTAAGGAAATTTTTATCTATATTGTAATTTAGAAGCTTTCACAAAAGACCTGCGCGCCAAATCGAATTAGATACCATCTTGAAACAACAAATACGCCCAAGAGGTCTCTTTTTTCTTGTTTTTAAATACTCCAACAATACATTTCAAAATTAAATCATTGGAAAATATGCAAGTAATATCAACGTATTTGATTTGTATGGGAACATATTGTGTCGGACTCGTTGGTTTGGAATAGTTGTCCTTGCTAGCTCGGACAGCATTTCCAAAATAACTCTTCTGACACAAGCTATTCTCACACAAATCTCGTGACCAATGATACTTTATGCTTTGTACAAGTACTTGATACATGGCACTTCAAAATTTCATGCTTCATAGTCACCTTTTTTATAGTCAATTCAGTCATTTCTTTAAAGTTTATTCTCCACGATTCATATTTCGGAATTCAAAGCTCGTTTCTCATCTCCTAGATCATAATTTTGCTCAAAGGCTTGTTCATTTCTCGAAATATGACACATTAAATATTATGATTATTTGTTAAGGTTAGATTGTGACTTAAACACGGGAAAGTGTTAACTAGTACGTGAAGTGATAAGTGCGAACTCTGATAGTAGGACATTTACTGTAGGTATCATAATTAAACTGAAATGGAAAGATTTTGTGTGTATAATTTCTGAATAATGAATGTATAATTTCTGAAGAAAGAAAAGCGATTTACGAATTAAGTATGACATCACCACGTTTTCTTATTTTAATTTTTAATTTAAAAAAAAATATCTACATTTACAGAAACAGAGCATGTGGACCACGTAAGGTTGGCAATTATTGTATCAAGTCTGGTAATAAAGAACTTTGACACGTTAATTGACTGCAACACAGTTCATAATTATTCGAGGTCGCATTTAAACCATCCCACCGGAAAAAGATAATTGTCTAAAGACAGTCTACACGATACGAATTCGCGCCATGACGATTGTTTACGTGATAGTAAATAAGTTTTGCATGCTGGGTGACGATAAATATAAAGATAGTCAATTTAATTGCGTTATTTAAAATTCCACCTTTTGCAGCCATTTTCTTCCTTCTTGCAGTAGTCTTATTTGAAAGTATTGTCCCAAAAATAAAAGAAATTGATTTAAGTAAGTAATTTCTCATTCTTCTTTCAAAAATATTAATTTATTAAAAACCCAATAGCGGCCAATGGTAGACAATTCCATGTGAAAAGTACGAGTTCATTTCATTCATACAACTCAGAAGTATGGCGATTATTGAATGTCTGCTCTGTTAAGGGTCGAATCACTGGCAGAACAATAGATAATAAAACTTAGAACTATGTTGGCAACATTAATTCTAGATTTAATAGTCACTGTTCTGTCAGTAAAAGAAGGCCAGTATGTCGGTTGAAATGTACCGCATCAAGCAAACACCTCTCTTAACCCATTTACCATAATACAAAATTTAACCCTTATATTGCTAAATAAGTTGAATATAACTTTCAAGCCGATAATAAAAACCCAAAAAAGTATTATTTCAAACATTTCTTTTTTTTTTAGAAAAATATCTTCTTATCGGACAGTGTAGATCCAAGATCAGACTGCACGTTCTGTGCAGTCTGATCTTGATCTACACTGTCCGCAAAAGGTCAGAGAGTCGCGCTCAGAAGCTTAAGGGTTAAGACTTATTCAAAGCATGCTATTTCAATTATTGGAACTCTTTAAGTTTAAGGCGCGTTATATACCGGGACCGCACATAAATAGAGGATATTTGTTTTTTTAGGTGGAAGATTGAAATTTATTTCATCAAGTGAACATCATCGGTAATATTTTCACGAATGGCGCGGATATACTGGTCCTTAGGCGTGCTGAACATTTACTAAAAGTAAAAAGTTTCGACAGCCTGCAAGAACTTCCCATTTAAAGAAAATCAAAGTACTGAAAGTACTGACAGACTAGCGAATTTGGAATAAGTGGCTATGGTAAATATAAAACTTGGTTGGTTTATACAAGATTGATGAAAAATTGTCAAATTCGGTTGTTGAGTCCATTCCAGTTCCATCGGTTCATTCCGGTTAAGTCCAATCCGGTCTAATCCAGATCCAGTTCAATCCATTGACTTTACCCAACGCTCTCGACTATTTACTTCTCAAAACAAGAAATATCAAAAAAAAAAAACTTCAGTTTGTTAACCTACAATTTAAAACAGGTTATTCCGTTGAAATGATATCTCTCGCCTAAAAAGACCTCTTTTAATAGAAACATATAAGAGGTATTGTGTTTTGTATGTACATGTGGCCTTTTGTTATTAGTCCATAATGAAATTATCCATTAAGCCTCCTTTTTCCATAACACAGCATTTGATTAGATAAAAACAAATAATGATTGTCTGTGGCTTATGATAAACAAGATAAAAATGAAGTTTCATAAAATTTTTGTCCAGTAGTTAAAGAGATATCAGTCCATAATGGAAATATACATCAAACCCCCTTTTTCGATGGCACAGCATCAAATGAAAAAAGGAAAAAAAATCTTTATCGGCGGACTATCGTAAGGAATACATGTATGAAGTTCAATCAATTTTCATCAAGGCTTTTAAAAGATGTCTGTCCAGACGGACAAACGGACACACAATGTAGATCAAGATCAGACTGCACAGACTGTACAGTCTGATCTTGGATCTACACTATCCGATAAGGGGATATTTTTCTCAAAAATATAACTTTGAAATAGCAATATTCAGGTTTTTAACATCAGCTTGAAAGCTTTGTTTAACTTTTTTTTAGCAAGTTAAGGATTAAATTTGATTATACACATAGTTAATCAAAAGCACAAGATGTAATAGTTAACTATTTAACTCTTTACAGAACGAAAAATTTTACACCCCTCAAGATTCAAAGCTGTTCCAGACCTTAAAGTTAAATGTGGATCAATTGATGAAACCTGATTTTAGAAGGTTTGAGAACAATATGGGAAAAGGAGAAAATGCTGGTAACCAGCGTTTTCTTCTTTTCCCGCATTGTTTTGAAAAGGCTTCTTCCCCACTTTCGTGAAAACTCGGGATTGTGTGGTAAAGGGTTAATATACAAGACGTAAATAACAGTTTAACATATCAGTTTCACGTTCAAATGATCTAGATAATGAATGACTGAAGGAATGACAAGGGTTCCCTGTCCAGTGAGGGTTTGTGTAGCTGGAATTTGCTACAAGTTACCTGGCGGTATCTATTTTTAGATCCATTCATAATTTTAAATACTGCTGTGTAGGAATCAGTGATATGAGCCTGATTTGCATAGGTCACTTAATTTATATATAAGCAAACATCATGTACCTTATCAATGACATTTTGTACAGTCTATTACTTTTTAAGTAGACATGTTCAAAATCGGGATGGTAGAGATTCTGTGATTTTTGTCAAAATTGTTATATATGACAAGATTAAGATTCCTAACAGTAATAAATTATTTTCTATGAGGCAGGGTTTTTTGTTTACATTGAGTCTGGCTCAATCTGGATGCCTATAGACTAGCTTCGCTAGTCTAAAAGAACATCATTTGACCCACAAATTGTTTTTGTATTTGCTTTGTATACACATTATTATCCGTCCAATAGAGTTGTCTCTCTTCGAGGACTCTTACGCATATTTAAAAAATGTTTTATTTCATGCTTTTCGGTAGTTTATCGAGAAATAACGGTGAAATATTCACGATTCAATATTTCATGGTAACGACCAGTGAAAAATATCGATTTTGTTTTCTAACTCTTCAATTGAAGGCGAAAACAGTAGTTCCCGCGCACTAGTTATCTAGGTAAACAGCCCGTGCCATTCAACCAGATGGAAATATGACGTAATTTACCCTACATTTCTCGCGCTTTACGTAATATCGTAATGCGTTGTAATGCGGAGGGGTACGACACGGGGAATTACCGAAAACAACTGTCCTGGATTTTGATGTAAGTCCTCCCGAAAAAAGTGGTTAGAAGCATGAAATATATAGATTTTTTTTTTTTCGGTGAAATCAATACCTAACAATGCGTTGGGGAGAATTCTCTTTAGCTCAGTGGTTAAGGTGTTGGTCTTTTAAACCTCAATAAACGTTGATCTTTTCCGCACGGGTTGGAATTATATTTGAGCTATGCATTTGTTGGGGACTTTCATGTTCGTAAGAATACGAATTCACGTAATCGACGCATTTACTTTTATTGATCCAGAGACATTCCCACATGTCTTTTCGAGACTCTGGAGGTAAATCTAAAGATACTTTAAGGAAGTACCATTGAACAATTGTTATCCTTACTTAAAGACACAGTAGTGGCCAAAGGTAAACAAAACAGGTGTTAAAATGCGTTTAAATTCAAATCATATCATTTAAAAGTATATAAATTCTTGTAAAGATCACAATCTGTTAATGTATGATCGGTCCAAGTATTAGTCGCTGGCACAGGAAAAATGAACTCTAAAAATAGGGTCAAAAAGTTGCCGGGTCGCTGTATCTTTTGTTTGCTCTTTACTAAGTTCATTTTTCTACCAGCAACTATAAAATTTGAACTGACCGGACAATAACAGATTGTCCACTTCACGGTATTTTTCATAATTTTAAATGGTATGATTTTAATTTAACTGCATTTTTGATACCTTCATTGTTTACTTTTAGCCGCTACTGGACCTTTCAGCAAGCACTTTTTAGTATACGCTTGATAAAGGTACATGTGAAAGTATTTTTCAGGTTCTGTAGCAGTACCAAAAGGTCGCTATCTGTAGAAAGATAATAGGTTAATGAATGAAATGGGAGCATTATGTTCTTATAATAACTGCAAAAATATTTAAAATATTTCGTGATAACGATAATGTCCATTTTGATTAACCCATAGAGCGCAGAATTAACTCTATACCCAATGAAAAGGTTTTAGACTTGTCCAAATTGAAGCCGTTTGCAGACGACCAAATTTTGCAATCAAATGGAGCATAAAGGTTGAAATATAGTTTTGAATGGGTAGGAAACATTATGGAAATAGGAGAAAATGCATACTTGCAGAGGTATCACTGAAATGATGTTGAATACGAGGCCTAAAAAAAAATATCTGTGTTTAGGGTTTCCCTACCCTACTTAGAAAATGCTGCCGACTCTAAACTTTTTACACTACGATTGAAAATCTGTCGGGTGTGATTTCGGTACATGGTCCATATAAAAAGCTTCCGGGAAAAAAAATCCCTACCTACCCTACCTACAGCATCTCAGACCAAAACCCTAAACACAGATTTTTTTTTTGTTAGGCCCGACCTATAATAATACCAAACAAACAAAAAAAACAAACAGGCTCAAATTGTCGGTACTTTCGGGTAATTGAAGGTAAAATCGAAACTTGAAAAACCGGTTCTATAGATAATGGTATATGTTACATACATCAAACCGTTGAGTCTTTGTATGCTTTTGAATTGTGAATTGCCGGTTCTTTTTTTGATTACTGGTCATTAAACCTTATCCTGCTAAATAACTGAAATGAAACTTTTAACCAGATAGTAAGAACCCAAATTTTGCTATTTTAAAAAAAAAATTGGGGGGGGGGGAATGTCCTTATCGGACAGTGTAGATCAAGATCAGACTGCACATTCTGTGCAGTCTGATCTTCATCTACACTGTCCGCAAAAGGTCAGTGAGTCGCGTTTAGCAGCTTAAGGGTTAAAACCTATGTTGTGGGGTTACTCGCTATCAGAATCGTCTCATTGGAATATAATGAGTACCAACAACATAGTCTTTAGTTGCATAGAAATATTTTCTGAATATCAATACCGAAAGTTCATTTGTTTTGAACGCTGTTCACAGATAGAAAAGTTCTTTACGCAGATCCTTATGAAGAATAAAATTATAATTATGATAAGGTGTTCAAACCTTATCATTTTAGATCTATAAAAAAAATAGAACCTTTGTCTCTTTGACAGTTGTAATGAGAACCCACAATATAGGCTTTTATCATTGGAATTCTAAGTATTTCACAAAGTGCAGTAACCTAGTATTTATCAAGCAGGCTGTTAACAGACAACGAAAATCACCACACCGGCCATAAATCACTTTAAGACACTTTGATGATAGAGATGCATTATTTCATGATAGCGAGTTATTTTTTCAACTTTGCCCCGTATTTTTTAGCCCTTTTCTCCAACATTCGAGCGCAAGTTTGACTCTCTTGAGGCAGAACACTTTTACAGCATTTCCACAAAGAGAAGAAAGTGCCCGCAAAAAAGCAATTTTCCATTTGTCTCAATGTTTCTTTTTATTGTATCAAGCTCAAAGAGTATATGTCCTATTTTAATCATCATCTCTTCTCTATTTATCTCAATATAAAAGTCTTTGTTGGAATATATATGAACCATGCTCTGGCAAAAAGGGGCTTTATGCATCTCTGTGATGCATTATACCAAGCACGTCATCACACAAGTATGGATCGGTAAAATCCATCTTGTCTAGCAACCGGCTGAATTATACGGTAGACTGATTCTTGGACATGCAGAAAATTTACCAAAATGCAAAATGTTTCGACACAGGTCAGCCTGCGCTAACTGCGCAGGCTGACCTGAATCGATACTTTTTGCAGATACATTAAACCCCCTTTTCACAGATCATGGTTCATATACCTGTCAAATTATCGACGTTTAAGTATAACGGATGATATGTTTATATACAAGTCTTCATAAGGATTCTTATTCTCTTCTGTTCTTGTTAAGTTCTGTAACTCGTACGTATAATTTTGTACTTCTGGAGAAAAAAAAGAAATGCCAATATCTTAAATGAAAAATGAAACATTTAAAATAAGTCTTCTTCCTACTGCGTTTATTACCTACAGATAGTCTGACAGACGTATTCAAAGATAAACGCTGCGCAAAAAAAAACCAGAGGGTATTCGAAAAATGCTATAGCTTGAACTCCGGCCTTGCATATTCATTCATACAATTTACGAACGACTTATTAAGCTGCTGGGAAAAGACTTTTCGCAAGCGCGAATTACGAGTATACGCTTGAAAAGAGTATTGTGCGCAGTACCGGTAAAGGAAGCATAGATAGGTGAATAAGCTGTCCATGTATAAATGAAATAATGTTGAAAACGGCGGCTTAATACACCAGAAAAGCAAAGAAACAAAACTTTTCTGCCGTATGACACAGAACAGAACTGAATAGGAAGGACGGAAAAATATGCCTACTGAACACGCACAAAAATCGTCAATAACTTAATCCCTATCCTACTGAATTTTAATCATTGACGATTATACAAATAGATTTTGTCAAATTTAATAGTAATGAATGGGCATTATTTCTATGACTGAAGCTATTAATAGAACAGCGGAGAGTGTGAATCAAGATCAGACTGCACGTATGTGCAGGCTGATCTTGCTTTACACTCTCCGCAGAACACATTTATTGACCTCGGAAAGCAGACTATGAATTATTAGTTTCAACTTTTTGCAAACTGCAGCGTATTTTAACGGTGCTAGATGTCAATATTGACATAGAACATACAAGAACAAAAACAAGGAAAAGCATATCTGCAAGGATGTATCATCAATGTTTGAAAAAGTCCGTATTTTAAAGGGGGATATTCGGATTTTAATAATCACACCTCACTTCAAAAATACTTTATTATTGAATTTATTACGGTTATAATTTGCAAAGTAGTTACATTTGCTAATCATTATGAAACACAAGTACATAGAAAAAAAAAGCATCACATGCGGGTGCCAATGCTCGGCTGCATATGCTTGATTTTCAGTAAAAATTTAAGTCGACAGGGGGCATAAATGTGTCAAAAATAAGTTGATGGTTACCTGCCCCTGTTATATGAGTTTCTCTTTTGATAGTTAACAACCTGTCGAAATTTTAAGTACATGTAAATATCTTCAGTAACAACAGAGATATTACAAAATGTCAAAGATTTTCGGAAATTCTTAGTCGGAAAAGGGACATAACTGTGTCAAAATGTTTTGATGTTTACCTGTCCCTGTTTTTGAGTTTCCCTTTTGATAGTTAAGAACTTGTCCAACCTTGAAGTAAATATCGCTGATGATAACAGAGATATTACAAAATGTCAAAGTTTTCGTTCAACGACGACGCAGTCGATGACGCTAAGGCTATTACAAGAACCTGTCGTTTTCTTTGAAAACAGCCGAGCTAAAAATCGACGTTTTCTTTCTCTAAGTGATACTTAGCCTCACAAGATAATCTAATATTTCGAGCAAGAATTCCGAAAAGGCTTGTTTCACGATCAGTAACACGCGTCGACTATATCTGCGCTGTCTGGGCATGTCATATTCTTCGAAGACTGTCTGCTATAACGTATCAATATCCTGTACAGGACAAATATTAACGAACGGTGCGTGATATTCAAATTCTGCCCCTAAAAAGTAGTAAGTGGGAAAATGGTTATAGATAATACGCCTGTGAAGAAATCACGCGAACTGCGCAGGCTGACCTAGGCCGAAACTTTTCGCAGATGCATTAGCCCCCCCCCCCCCCCCCTTTTCACCGAGCATGACTCAAATTGTTTATCGTCTCATTTATCAGCACTTTATCAGAAATTTTAATTCGGTGCAAAAATATATAACTTTGCCCCTTTTTCAAACATACGCTATTTTATAGTAATATAAAGCATACCAACTAGAAACAAATCATCATTGTTATAAAAAAAAAACCGTTCAGTTTTAGCCGAGGGAAGTATTTTTACACGAATTATCCACCATACATATACTAGCGGTTTTGCGTGGCTCAATGAATGGGTTGGATATGTAATATGGAAATATTGAAATTAGTTCCCGTTGGCAGCGACTGTTCGTGTAAAAAAAATGCTCTTGGGCAATGAATGCAGACTCGTAGACGTGCAACATTTCAGTAAACGTATGGTATTACAATAATGACGAAATAGAAGTAGTCGAAAATTTCAATTATTTAGGGGTTGTTCTTAATTATACTGGGTCTTTTTTATTAAACAATCAGTATGCTGTAGGAAAAGCAATTAAGGCCATGCATGTTTTATATAGTAATATTTGTAAACATTTTGTAAATCCGAAAAATTCGTTAGAATTATTTGATGCCTTTGTCAATCCTATCATCAATTTTGGGTGTCAGATGGGGGGGGGGGGGTTCACTAAATCCAAAAAGCTAGAGCGAATTCATCTAAAATTTTGTAATATGATTCTCGGGGTCAAACAGTCTACTTGCAATGCAGCCGTTTATGGCGAATTGGGACCGTTATGTGGTCATTTGAAAGGAGAATTTGAAATGGAAAGTTACTTATCTATTATTTTAACAAAAAGTTTCAGAATTTATTTGACCAAAATCCGCACGTCTTCCGATATTCTTCGCGTTGAACCCGGAAGACACGGTCGCACTCGAATTCCTAGAAATGAAAGATTTTGTTTATTTTATGATATGAATTGTTTAGAAGATGAATACCATTTTATTATTGAATTTCCATTTTACCATAGTCTTCGCAAGAAATATATCGAAAAAAAGTACTATGTCAGGCCAAGTATGTTTAGATTTGTAAGTTGGATCAAATCTGAAGAGTATAATACTGTTTGGAACATATGCATTCCATCAAGGGAACGCTAACCAAAATTAATAGCGGACAGTTCTAAGATCAGACTGCACTTGCTGTGCTGTCCGATCTGACTCTTTACTGGCCGCACAAGCGAATAAAGTTCTATGAGACACTTCTGGGGGTTAAATATTATTTTCTTTACATCTTCTTATAATTACCTTACGATATATAAATCTAGTTAATCTCTCTCTCTCTCTCTCTCTCTCTATTTCTCTATTCTTGTCATTGTTGACTATTGCTGATTTGTAATATAACTTTTTGTAACATGATGCACACTATCATGTACAAGTGAAACAAGATATCTATCTATCACATGTCAACTTCAGAAATTTACCTACATCAAGATACTTTATCACTAGATAGATACGACTATACCGGATGAAATCATTTTGATTATATAGGTATTTTTTTAGGGCGTAGCTGTATAAGCTGGCTATTGACCTCATTCTTGGAATTAGTCTCGGATGAATAAAAAGTACCTTGCGATTGGTCAAATATGTGGACACATCTATTCTGCGGGCCTCCGCGGGCCTTTTCGCGGCCTATTTGTGGGTCCATTTATGACACCACTATTCAACACTTATTCACACCACAGAAAATAGATATCATAAACCTTTTCCTGTACCAAACTGTAATGGGAGCCATTCCTGTAAATTAAATTGTCGCCCTTGCCAGATAAAGACTAAAGGTAACCAAATAACAGATTGGTCCTTTCACCTGTATTCCTTTGTTTTTATCCTTGGTTCCCCTGGGGATGTTGCGATAAATATAACAATGATTTATGATATTTGTGTAAGGTCCCCATGCAATTAAAATCAAATTATGTTCTTAATCATCAGGAACTATGTATATAGAGATTTGTAAAAGAATCTAAAAAGAGTTACTTGAATTATTATCTCAAGAAAGATAGCTGTACAGTGAAAGAAAATCAAGGATAAAATCCAAGTAATCCCCTTTTCAGGACAAATGTAGTACTGGAGAAGAATCAAGAAAAATAACTGAAGAATGACTCTCATTGAATGTTTTTCATGCTTTACCGTATGGCCTGCAACACGCGAAAAGGGGCATTCGGACATTTGCGTAAAGTGTCGTCTCGGATTAGCCTGCGCAGTCCGCGCAAGCTAATCCGAGACGGCACTTTACGACTACATTAGATATTGTGCTACAGTAGACTTATGCAAAACAGAAAATTACATAAAAACGGAAAGTGTCGTTTCGGATTAGCCTGCGCGGACTGCGCAGGCTGATCCGAGACGACACTTTACGCAAATGTCCGAAAGTCCCTTCTCGCATGTTGCAGACCAATTATAATCCATCACTTTGCAGTCTTTATATGAGGCGGTTTAATGTATCTCCATGATGCATGATACCAAGCAAGTCATCTCATAATCAGGGATCCATAAAATTCATTTTTTCTAACAAACGACAGAATCATACAGTAGAGTGGTCCTTTTACATGCAGAAAATTTACCAATAGCAAACATTTTCGACCCAGGTCAGCCTGCGCAGTTAAGGATTAAAACACTGTTCGGTGCCAATCCATATCATTTCAACGTGTGATATTTTTTAATCGAATGTCTGCCACACTGTTGCGGAGCAAGGCGCCTATGGGACATTCGTACTATAGGCGTTATCTGTTATCTGTTTGTTGTCTCTGTTTTATGTTAATCCAACTCATCGTTGGAAAAACAGCAGTTGCTACAAAAAAAAAGTGGATCTAAAGATATAAGTAGACTGAACAATAAGAAATAGATGTAAATGTCTAAAAATATATGAGCCATGCTCAGTGAAAAGGGGTCTAAATGCATCTGCAAAAAGTATCGACCCAGATCAGCCTGCACAGCCCGCGCAGGCTGACCTGGGCCGAATATCTACACTGTCCGATGAAGAGATATTTTTGCGCCCAAAAATAACTTTGAAGTAGAAATGATTGCGTTTGTACTATTGACTTGAAAGTTTCATTTAACCATGAGGAAGGAGGCTTTTGAAAACATTGTAGGGAAAGGTAGATAATGCTGGTAACCAGCCTTTTCTCCGTTTTCGCACAATGTTTTCTATTATTCTACAGTCGAATTTCGATTTTTTTTTTATTCACATTCATTTTTCAGTCTGTGTATGCCTTCAAGTTGGACAAGTCTAAACTTTCTTGTCTGGTAAGGAGTTATATGAGCCAAGCTCCGACAAAAGTGGGCTTAATCCATCTCCGTGATGCATGTCATCACATAATTATGTATCCATAAAATCCATTTGGTCTAACAACCAACTTTATTCTGAGGTAGTATGGTCCTTAAACATGCAGAAAATTAACCAATGCCAAAAAGTTTCGACTCATGTCAGCCTGCGCAGACTGCGCAGGCTGACATGAGTGGATACTTTTTGCAAATGCATTAAGCCCCTTTTTCACAGATTATAGCTTTTATTATATTGTATTATAAAAATAGTGCCAACACTTCTCAGACATATTGCTAACATGTCGGAGAACTTTTGCATGCATTTTGGACCTACTTCTTGCCAGCTATAATAAGTACATTTATCATTCTTGTCTTTAAAGGCACAATATCGGGCAAATGTCAAGACTCCAGAGTATAAAATACGGGTGAATTTCATTCATATCATTTAAAAGTATGACGTTTATCATCAAGTCTGACAATATGTTGAAGACAGTTGATCAAAGTTCCAGTTACTGGCAGAAAAATAGTTGGTTTTTTTTTTAAATAAAAGCACCACATGCGGGTGCCAGCCTTCGGCTCCAGTTGCTTTTAGTGAAAATCCCGAAAAGGGGCATAATTATGTTTAAATATTTTGATGGTTATCTGCCCCTTCTGTATGAGTTCCCCTTCTGATAGTTAAGAACTAGTGAAAGATATGTCTTTTTTGCAGTAGTGAGAGAGAAATTATAAACTGTGAAAGCTTTTGAAAATTCTAAATCGGGAGAGGGAGACAACTCTGTCGAAAATACTTCGATGGTTATCTGCCCCGGCTGCATGGGTTCCCCTGTTGACTGTCAATAATTAGTCCAATTTAATGACAGAGATATTAAGGCGACAGAAGGGGCATAATTGTGTCAAAAATATTTTGATAGTTACCTCCCTCTTTTGTATGGGTTCACCTTGTAATCATCCGAGTCCGACTTTAAAGTAAATATCTTTAGTAATGACAGAGATAATATAAATGTCAAAGTTTTTGCACGACAACGGCGACGACGGCCAGGGCTATGACCATAGATCGGCGTTTTCTTCGAAAACAGCCGAGCTAACCAGAATTAATGTTGCCAATATTAATTTGAATATTATCTTTTGTTTTACCAGTGACTGTTATCTTAACTAACCTTTTTTTCACAGATCGTCAGACCGCCATAATTTTAAATAGTATAAACTGAAATTGATCGTTTGATTTTCTTTTATTGATGGGTCACCATCGGCTGCTCATATGGGCGACCCCCCCCCCCCCCACAACAAAAGGCTGCTAGTTACCTTACGGGAGATAGTGAAAGATAAAGGACGGAACCCATGAATGAAATTTACCTGTACTGAGCCAGTCAACCGAAGACTATTTTCTCATTGGACAAATAGTCTTCGTTGTAGGTAAGGAATTATCCCTTGTCAGAAAATTCCACAGACGAAACGTGTCACAGTCCGTGCGTGGATTTCATATTCAACTCTTCACCGAACGACAAAATTTTGGTCTCGACCAAATTGAAAGCATATGCGGATGATGAAATAAAAGTAGCTCACGCGATGATTTTTATCTTTGATAGGTTAGAAAACATTGTGGGAAACTGAGAAAATGCTGGTGACCAGCATTTTTTTTCTTCTCTGGGTCGTTAAAACTCTGAATTGTGTGGTAAAGCAACAAGACTCATACATAGTCCACTTAATCATCCTTTTGATTTCCATCACCAAAATTATCATCATTTTCCTTCAGTTGAATTGAAGGTAACATTGTATAAGTAGCATTTTTTCAGGTCTATATTTTTGACCTCATTGTATTTTATCCTATCATTCAAATGAAGTAACAGTAGTAATATTGATAGTAGTAGGAGGAGTAAGAGTAGTAGAAATAGTAGTAGTAGTAGTAGTAGGAGTATAAGTAGTAGTAGTTCAATATATCTATTACACTGAAACGAACATGCAATTATGAAATACACGTGATTAGAAATTTGAGACTGAAATGCATCATTATCATCAGCATCATCAATATTAGCTTTCCCTTCAACATCAAAATTAACAAAAACAAACCGAGCTGGAACTTACGAATATGGTAGACTAAATTATAAAACCGAACTTGGTATAGAAGTTTTCATATTTAAGTACGTTGTACGTTTACGTGCTTTTCTTGCCGTGGTTTTCACTTTATTTTGAAATACATGTAGCCTAAGTACTCTTTGAACCAGAGCTGCACTCTTACACTTTGAAAATGTCCTCTTTGTTCCTAAGACTACTCAGAGCCACTCAATGTCCATTTTGTGGACAGTGTAGATTCAAGATCAGACTGCACAGAACGTGCAGTCTGATCTTGAATCCACACTGTCCGATACAGTGAGACATTTCAGGCAAAAAAAAAAAGCTTTGAAAAACTGGTCCTTGCAAATGGTTTGAAGTTTTCATTTAATATATTTAACAGGTTAAGGACTGATATAAAGGAAATCACAGCAGCATGATGTTTTCCTTTGTCTATGACAATGGGTATCGTTCTCTTGGTATTTTTTAATGTTTTAAGTTTCAGTCAATCACAGACGGCTCTAGAGTTTATTTCCGGTTTGGACATTAATTAACCGGTTGGAAATAATAAATTGCGTCGGGGCGAAAAACACCGTTTAATATACCTTCAAAGGTTACGTTAATGACTGTAAGAAGAGAGAAATTACAAACAAACATCAAAGGTTCTGATTATTTTGAATTAACTCCAATGTCGTCCAGACGTGGATAACGCCCAAGTAAATTTCGCGTAACTACCGTTTCGTCCAAACATTTTGCGTGCTGAAATATAACTGACCCTTGAATACCAAAGTATAGATCTAAATCAGCGTAGATAAAAAGTGCATGAATAATGGCTCTTTAATATCATAAAACAAGAAGAGAAATTAAGATCAAACCGACATAACAACAACAACCACCACAACAAAACTTGATATAAATGACTGTGCATGTTCATAATTTTATCGTCTTAGGGTACTCCAAGCAATAACCCTTTACTGATTAAACCCTTGTTTTAAACTGAAATAATGTTGAAAACGGCGTTAAACACCATACAACCATCCTTTTCCCACTATGTTTTCAAAAGCCATTCCGGTTGGGATCGTAAAAACATGGAACAGTCAGCTTAAGAAGAAAAAGTTTTCGTACGCGAGAGAATTGGCAAACTATTTAAATTGTCTTTGACTCTGTACAGAAATCGTTCCAACGTCTTTCGATTACTTGAAACATGCCGAGATGGCCAATCTATGTAATACATTCTTCGATCAACCCCTTACCTGCTAAATAACTAAATTGAAACTTTGAAGTCGATAGTAAAAACCGGATTATTTTGTGTGTGTGCGCGCGGGGGGGTAATCATCTTAACGGACAGTTGGATCCAAAATCAGACTGCACGTTCTGTGCAGTCTGATCTTGATGTACATTGTCCGCAAAAGGTCCTTGAGTCGCGCTTAGCAGCCGAAGGGTTAAATTGAGAGCTGTCTAATTTACAACAATAGTAAACCATCGCGACCATAAATTCTTAACCCGTAGACTGCTAAGTGCGACTCATTGGCCTCTTGCGGATAGTGTAGATCAAGATCAGCCTGCACAGAACGTGCTGTCTGATTTTGGATCCAACTTAATCTACACTTTCCGATAAGGAGATATTTTGCTATAAAAATAAGTTTGAAATAGCATTTTTCGGGTTTTTACTATTGGCTTGAAAGTTTTATTTAACATATTCGGCAGAACAAGTGTAAACTGACAGTCTTATATTTAGATACCCACTTGGGAAGGTTTTTGAAAATATTATTATTGATACTTTTCTACTTGCTTTGTAGTTTTTAGTTTCACATCATAATTCTAATTTGAAAATAGAGTAAAAATCAACAACTTTTATCCTCTGCTGTACTTTTATTGGCAAAAACTCAGAGCTTTGGTGTTTGTCTCTGTCAAACAGGAAATAAAGGCTATTACAAGTAGCATTTACAAACGGTTGCTCTTGGCGCACGGGGTTTCCAAACTTTGTGGTCTCCACCATCGGCTGACAAGCCCACTGAATAAAAATTGTACATCAATCGATTGCGGTTTTTGCTATCCCACCTCAGACATGTACTCTTCAAAAATCACAGCGAACAAAAAAACCGTCCTGGTGGTAGACCGTGTTCTTTTATGTGGTCGGTCACACGCATAAAATAGTTCCTCTAGAAATAACTTACTTGCATACAGTTTCCACAGAAATTATCAAATCGACACCTGAAACACAGTTTAGACCCATTTTCTCTGATAAAACAATGCACACAGAACTGCTTGCTGTCACATTTGAAAACCGGACAACTTTTGTTACAATGAACCGGAAGCAGCCCGCATTGGTGCACCACCTATTGGCTAGAATGTTTCTGTGACAATGTACTAGTACTTCGAAAAAACTGTCTGTTTGAAAAGAACTAATCTTAAACAACTACAAAGCGCCGAGCTCCGGCAGCTTAGTCAGTAGGGTGCAGGACTTGAGAACAGTGGGTCGTGGGTTCGATCCCTGGCTCGGCCAATCTCCTTTCGAGGACTGATGATAGTCAATGCGATAGGATTCATTCCTCTCCCACCGCTGACCATTGTCTCGAAGATGCTTATGTGGGAAAGCAGCCAGTGGCTTCGAAAGAAAATTGTGCGGAGTACTGGTTAAAGAGACTCTAGGAAAGCATGGATAAGTGCACTGGCCGCCACGATATAACTAAAATAATGTTGAAAACGGCGTTAAACACCAAACAGTCAATCAACTACGAAGTCCGCAAACAAAGGTACCTAAACTGCTCTTGATTTGTTTAGGGCTAACTATTTGACCAGTTTTGGAGACAAGAATAACTTTTTAAGGACAGTGTTGATCAAGATCAGACCCCACAAAACGTACAGCCTGATCTGGAATAAACATTGTAGGCTACTAAATCCATGCTAGTATCAAACATTTTCCTAATTTCTATGGGAAGTGTATTGTCAATTCTGCCACAAGAACCAATTCATTTATCAGTAAAAATAAACCTTTATGTCCTTTGGACGACCTTTCTCCCTTTTCATTCTTACAGCAGACTCATTTTTCCCCTCGAATATATTGTGAGAAAAGGTGAAATTGCATGTTATCAGAAATTATCCTTTTGACACATTTTTTCACACGTGCATCAAACCTAGATTCATGAAGGTTATCCAAATTTTCATTGTTTCTTTTTTTTCAAAGTCGCCTGTTGCAAATTTGTAACGGGATGTAATTATGAGTGAAAGACCAGAACTCTATACAGACCATTCTTTCTGCATGCCTGTTTTACCCGTGTTCTCTTTGATTTGCAGTAAATATATTGCAAACTCTTTCATCGTCGAACATATATAAAAGGTGATTTTGCAGAGAGTGTAGATCAAGATCAGACTGCACAAAATGTGCAGTCTGATCTTGGATCTACACTCTCTGGTACTTTGTACCCTAGTTTGGCCTAAATTAGCATTAAAGCATCAATTCTGTGTCCTTTTTACAGATTACAAATGTATTATTCACCCACTTTATACTCTAAGTGTGGTTATATTATCATTATTAAGACATCATGTTTGATCAGATTGAACAAGATAGCACTTCAAAGGCAGTGAATGTAACACGACTCTCAGAATATATAGAGAAATTATGCTCGGTTTCTAACTAGATTACTTAACGTATTATCGCATAACATTTTTTTTTATTACCCTGTTCGGGCCGCAAAGGGGAATTGCAAACTATGCAAATATATACACGTGACCGTTCAAGTCTGACTTTTTATACGTCGTTTGCTGAAAGTCTTTTTTTTTTGTCCAAATTAAGTTAGAATAATTTAGACTGGTTTTCGTCAAAACTTTGAACCACAAAATTCAAACGTGGCAAAACTGCCTATCGGTTTCTTAAATAACCTTCTTTTGGCCGAGCATGGTTCATTTATTTCATGCTTTCCGGTAGGTTATCGAGAAATATCGGTGAACTATTTTTCGATATTTCATGGTTACGACCAGTGAAAATACCGCTTTTTAGATTCTAACTCTTTAATTGAAGGCGGAAACAGTTATTCCCGCGCACTAGTTACCTAGGTAAAAGGCGCATGCCTCACAACCAGATGGAAATATGACGTAATTTACCTTACATTTCTCGCGCTTGACGTAATATTGTAATGCGTTGCTATGCGGAAGGGCATGCCACGGGGAATAACCGAAAAGAACTGTACTGGATTTTGATTAAGTTCCCCCGAGAAAGGGTTAAAAGCATGAAATAAATAGAATATTTGTTTTTTTCGGTGAAAGATCGAAATTTATTCCATCAAGTGAAGATCACTGGTAATATTTTCAAGAGTGGCTGCGCCACAAGTGAAAATATTACCGATGATGTTCACTCGATGAAATAAATTTCGTTCTTTCACCGTAAAAAAACAAATATTGTCTATTTATATATTTAAGTCCAGGGTTATTTTATGACCTCTAAATTTTACGCCTATAGCCCTTAACGACGGTCCTTTATTTGTTCAACCCTGGGGAAGAAAGATTTTATAAACACTGTAGGAAAAGGAAAAAAAAAAACACACAGCAAAACAGGATTTTCTCCGTTTTCCCGTGATATTTTGCCTCATTTTCAAAAAAAGTTCCGTCATTCCATCCCCATTTAATATGTCGTTTGAATTTGAACAATTTGAACAGACCAAATATTCTGTCATATGGTTCAAAGTAAAAGTAAAGTTTTTACTGTTGATTTATCTAAAAAAAAAAAAACATAAAGAAAAATACTCACGGTGGCCTAGAAGCCGTCAATATTTGTTTTTTGTTTTTTATTAAATATCATACACAACTTATTGTCTCCGACACTATCTTACTTCCGGTTCGTCCTTATCTATTTCCGTTATTAAAAGCCCATTATTAGCAACAAAGGTCTATGAAGTATTATACAACCCATGAAATGTTACGGATAATGCGGACAGTGTAGATCAAGACCAGACTGCAAGGAACGTGCAGGCTGATCTTGGGACTACACTCTCCGCAATGCAGTGAGATTTTTGTCGATGATAAGATAATTGAAACCGCAATATTTTGTTTAATATTTCTGGCTGTGTTCGCCTGTCATACATTTAGCTGACGACAAAAGTTTGGGCTTGTCCACATCGTAAGCATTTGCCAACGATAATATAATTCTGGCTTAAATATTGAAATAAATTTTGTTTTTGTAGAAAGATAAAACATTGTTGTAAAAGGAGAAAATGCTGATTACCAGCATTTTTCTCCTTTTTCAACAATGTTCTCAAAGACTTCTTCCTTCAGGTCGTTAAAACACAGGACTGTGTTGTAAAGGGATAATGGTTAATAGATTTATGTTTATGGAAAATAAATGATAGGACCTTTTTAAAGGAATCGAAGTGAAATGATAATTGCCTTTTATTTATTTTCTAACCCCTAGGCCTCGAGCGATGAGAATTTTTCGTTTTTTCGATTTTCGAAATTCAAAAAAAGAAGTTAATTCGATTTTCGTTTTTCGATTTTCGAGATTCAAAATAAGAAGTTAGTTTGATTTTCGTTTTTCGATTTTCGAGATTCAAAAACAGAAGTTAGTTTGATTTTCGTTTTTCGATTTTCGTTATTAAAAAAAGAAAAAAAACAAGTTAGTTCGATTTTCGTTTTTCGATTTTCGAAAATCGAACTAACTTCTCATTCCTTAGATGAGATAATAGGCGATGCGATACAACTAGCTTATCCAAACGTCAGAAGTTACTCGTAAGTTTACACTTCAAAGAACTTCCACAGGAAACTGTTTGAAAATGCTATTGCGGACCAACAGATATATGTACATATATGAGCCATGCTCTGGAAAAGGATGTTAACAGCGTTACACTATACCAAACAAGTCATAGCATAATCGTGGGTCCATAAAATCCACTTTGTTTGATAACTAACTGAATCCTGAGGTAATATGGTCCCTGGACTTGCAGAAAATTTACCAAAAGCAAAAAGTTCCGACGCAGGTCAGCCTTCGTGTACTGATGCATTAAGCCCCCTTTCACAGAGCATGACCCATGTCTGTCTGTCTGTCTGTCTGTCTGTTTGTTTGTCTGTATGTCTGCCTGCCTGTCTGCCTGCCTGCCTGCCTGCCCCCCTTCTCTCTCTCTCCCTCTCTCATTTCTGTATTTTGTGTAAAGGCGGTTATTCGAACAAATTATGGGGGAAGAATTTTAATAGCACTTTCCCATAAAGAGTCCAGAGTTTTAAAAGATTTTGATTATATAGGCTTGACTACACAAACGGACGGTATAGATCAAAGATCAGACTGCACGTTCTGTGCAGTCTGATCTTGATCTATGCCGTCCGCAAAAGTCACTGATTTCACCTATGGCACCGAAAGAGTTAAAGACAATTACACCGGAGAGATCACAGGAAAAACAAT
The DNA here is from genome assembly GCA_946811185.2 of Hippopus hippopus. Taxonomy (NCBI): domain Eukaryota; kingdom Metazoa; phylum Mollusca; class Bivalvia; order Cardiida; family Cardiidae; genus Hippopus; species Hippopus hippopus. The sequence goes on along the minus strand of OX328113.1, from coordinate 16,975,789 downwards.
AGCACTGCATGCATGCACCAACGCGCGGATGAAGTTACGTAAAAGTAGAAATAGACTGATTTTGAGCAAAAACTCTGAGTCGAAAAAGGGGCAAAAAATTTCGCGAATTACCAAATACTGACCTTAAACGTGTTTTAATTTTCGCGAAAACTGCAAGAGACGATCTTGCACTAAAGTCTTTTTTGTTCCAGCGTCCTGAACTGACGCACTACAACTCCATCAATTGGCAGTATTAACCGCCACCCGACTGGTAATCTGGCCGACCTTAATGGAAAAAAGGCACTTATTGATGTCGACTAGGATCACAGTCAATAGCTCCTACATGACCTGGTATTTAGGTAAAATATACCTTAACGTAGCTTAAATTTACACAGGCGGATAACTTTGCGATGTTTAGCAATACTCGAAAATCGCGAAAATTTCCACAACGCGCACATTTCTGGTTTTACAGTAACCAGTCCGAGTTTGAAGTAAATACCTTCAGCAATGACAGAGTTATTTTAAAATGTCATTTTTAATTTTTTTTGCACTATGCAGGCGACAAGGCATACGCAGGCGATGTGACAATAATTCGCCTTTTTCTTCGAAAACATCCCAGCTAACTAGAAGAACAGATATAGTAAAGTATGTTCATTTAAGTGGTCACAGGCATCAAATTGTATCAGGAAATACCAAATCGCATTCAGTTTCTACATCATTATCATAAACATCAGAAACCAATTTCTCTCCTTCCATCTTTTCTGACACAATACTAGTGCAGCAGAAGTGCTTGATACCAAATTATCCAATGGGACTACTTTTGCCCACTGTGAACCGGAAGTAATTCCGTTTGGAGTGAAACTTCCATCTACCCCGAAAGCATTTCTTTGTGGTAAGAAACCATCAGCTATGAGCCCCGATTTCGTAAAGTGCAGAAATCCCGGTAAAGGGAAAATGACACCTGTCCGAATCTACTTACCTGTCCGAAGTCTTATACGCTGCGAGGTCAGACACGTGACTATTTATCAGATTCTATCAGAAGTAGTCATCAGTAAACATAGAACTAAACGAACACGACTCGGGCATGCCTTTTATCTTCATATTCTCGTGTATCAATTATCTTATCTTCTAGATCTGCCGCATTTGTTCCTCAGACCAAAGGTCGTACTCAGCCGACCATTATACGTAATCCTTATCTTGGTAAATAAGTGAAATGAAACTTTCAAGACGATTAGATAGTGAAAATTAAAATTTTGCTATTTCAAAAGGTATACTTTGGGGAAAGATGTCGTCTTATCAGACAGTGTAGTTCCAAGAGCAGACTGCACGTTCTGTGCTGTCTGATCTTGATCTACACTGTCCGCAAAAGGTCAGTGAGTCGCGCTTAGCAGTCTAAGGGTTAAACTTAAATATTGATGTTGTATTATCTTAAATTCAAAGCCTGGTTATGTGACTGGCTTAGACATACTGTCTCAGCGAATCAGATGTTATTCTTGGAAATTAGAATTTGATTTGACTTAATTAAGACATATTAAAGCCTTGACGAAAAGATCCCTTTTTTTTTAACGACCTTGGACTGCTACTGAAAAAAAGGAAAGTCTGCAGTCTGATCTTGGATCTCTACCTTCCGCTTGTTTAGTCGAGCCTCTTAGATAAAAATCTTTCTGAGATTCAGATAGTATTTCAGTTGCTAATGGAGATTGGGTTTATATACATTTGGTTCTGAAATAGTTAGAAAGACGAAAAACCATTGGCTTACGCGGACAGCATACATGTTTTTTTTTTTAACCACAGACAGCATGGATCAAGATCAGACTGCACAGAACGTCCACTTGTTTTAGTCAACGCTATAAGAAAATATTCTCTTTGGTTTTCAGAAGATTATATTTTCAATCGTTGGAAGAGGTAGAGTATATACATTAGGTTCTAACAATTACAAAGACGAAAACTCATGGGCTTTTTGGGGACAGCATAGATAACGATCAGACTGCACGGAACTTGCAGTCTGATCTTGAATCTATACCGCCCGCTTGTTTAGTCAAGCCTACAAGACCAAAAAAAAATATTTTCCTGGGCTTCAGTGGATTGAACTTAGCGGCTGAAAGAGGTCGAGCATATATCGTATGTGAGTCATGCTCTGTGAAAAGGAGGCTTAATGCATCTGCGAAAAGTATCGACCAAGGTCAGGCTGCGCAGTCCGCGCAGGCTGACCTGGACCGAAACTTTTCGCTATTTGTCAATTTTCTGTATGTCCAAGGACCAGCCTACCTCATGATCAAGTCCCTTGTTTAAAAAAAAGTGGCTATTGTGGATTCATAACTATGTGATCGCTTGCTTGGTATAATGCTTCACGGAGATGCATTATGCCTCCTTTTGCCAGAGCACGGCTCATATATATTTGGTACTGAAAAATGTTGAAATGCGACATTATTGTATGGTGATCGAGCCATTTGAATCGACCAAGTTTTCTCCTCATCAAAGTTTTCTTCATCTTACTTATTAGATCAACCGAGTGATGTAGATTTGTCTTTTACGTTTGATGAAAACTGACCTATATGAATAGATCTCAATTGCACTTTCAAAGTCCAGATGTACTCTTAGACGGTGGTGAATGAGATACTTGTAAACGATGACCGAGAACTGAAAATAAAGGTAATACGTAGTTTAGTTAGTTAAAACACTGTGCCATGCTCCGGCAAAAGGGGGCTACATGCATCACGGTGGTGCATTATACCAGGCAAGACATCACATAAATATCAATCCATAAAATCCATCTTGCATGACGATCGACTTAATCACGAGGTAGAATAGTCCTTTGACATACAAAAAAGTCACAAAATAGCAAAAAGGTTTTGATCCATGTCAGCGTGCGCGGACTGCGCAGGCTAACATGGGTCGATACCTTTTGCAAATGCACGAAGCACCCTTTTTCACAAAGCATGGCTAATTAATTTTAAGAAAAAAATATTAAATGAGTCTAGAAAACTTTTATTACGAGAGCCTTCGTTTGAGAGATACAATCAAGATCGAAAGAAAAACTTATGACATGAGAGGAATTGTTCTTGTCGAGCGTCAGTGGACCAAAAACTCTATAAAATACAATGAAAAAAAAACATATTCGTCGATCTACATTAAGGCAGCGTCAAAACTTAACCCTTAGGCTGCCAAGCGTGACTCACTGACCTTTTGCGGACAGTGTAGATCAAGATCAGGCTGCAGAGAACATGCAGTCTGATCTTGAATCTACACTGTCCGATAAGAAGATATCTTTCTTCCAAAAATACCTTTCAAACAGCAATATTTGGCTTTTTGCTATCGGCTTGAGAGTTCCATTTCTTTCATTTAGCAGGAGAAGGGTTAATTTTACAAAAATCAGAGTAAGAGAAATTTCAACAGATGAAATCACTGTGAGAAAGGGAGCAATTACTCATTTGGAGCAATTTCTGCCTTTGAAATGTTGTTTTCCAATTTCAATGTATAACACTATCATAACAGCAAAAGATTTATAACTAGAAAGAACGTTATCCAATACCACGGGCCGATATAGCAGCCAATCTACAGAGAACACACAGATAACTTCTGTTCATTCAAACAGGGCTCATCGTTTTTCATTTCTTAGCACACGCACGAGCGTGCAAGCTCTATAGGGTATCCGAAATACTCATTTTATCCGAAATATCGTTGTATTGGACACTATGTTAAGATTTTAATCTTAAAATGAATATAGTAGTTATGCTGCAAAGTTGACTGTTACCTAAGGATTGATGTTAAAAAAAGAAGTTTTTCTTTTACAGTCTTTTAACTTTTTCCAGAAGATGACGTGAAGTGAATTGATATTGCGAAATGGAGTGTTTTTTTCAGCGTATCCTGGACAGAATTATTTAATCGGTAAATTATGCTTACTGAATCTTTATCTGTTTTTCTTGCATTGAAAAGCCCCATTCTTCGAACATTGCTTAATTCGAATATACCGACTGATTCAAAATATTGGTTAGAATTGACATGCATTTTAACAGATACTGACGCAACAGTTTCGGCTGCTTTCACGCTCGGCCCAAAAAGCAAATGTTACATTTTCCCATATTCCAACAATGTTTTCAAAAGCTCAATTTAGTGGAGTCATTAAAACTTGGGGTTGTGTAGAAAAGGGTTAAGGCGCTTTTAAAACGCTTGAAGATGCATCACATCAACTGAGCCACATTCAAGGTTTGGCTTGTAAATGCTCTCAATTCAGGTCTAAAATTCTAACCTCTGACAAAGCGTTCAGGAATTCTCTGAAATACTTCAAATGGTGGTGCATGAACGTTGTAAACGACAAGTCTCGGACACTTTTGAGGGTCTGGGTTCTATTCCCACGGCTGGCCATCTAAATTATTTTATATAATGGTCTTTCGGCTTAGGCATGAAACCGAGGTCCCGTGCGACAGTGCTGTACACCGAGCACGTTAAAGAACTAGGCGTAACTTGGGATGGGTTTCGTCCTGTATCCTGCATTATACTCATAACGTAACTAAAATCCTTTTCGATGCGTTGCCCATATGGAAAATCGGTGGCGACGATAAATAAACGCAAATCAGTCAGTCTGAATTGAAGTACTTAGGTGACAGTGTGGATCGAGATTAGACTGCAGAGGACATGCAGGCTAGATCTTTAATCCAAACTAATTTAAGTCTTTTTGAAATATGCGAGCAAAAGAGGCGCTCAAAATTTGCAATAAATAAATGGGTTTTACGATAGGAAAGAAGTGGGTTTCTTTTTTTTATAGAAAAAGCTGTTTTCAAGCCTATTATCGAAATAAAAAGTGACCAACCGATGGTTCTTCATACCCGCGCCGACCCACGGTAGCTTAGTCAGGCGGAAGCGTACAGGACTTGATAATATGGGGTCGCTGGCATGGCCAATTTCTTTCCGAGGATTGATGGTTGTCATTGCGAAAGGATTCATTGCTCTCTCACTGCTGACCATTGTTTCGACGATGGTTATGTGCGAAAGCAGCCAGTGACTTGGAAAGAATAATGTGCGGAGTACTGGTAAAAGACACCCCAGGAAAGCATGGATAGGTGCACTGGTCGCCCCGATGTAACTGAAATAATGTTGAAAACGACGTTAAATACCATACAATAAATCAACCAATCTTAATACGCTCGACATCAACATCACAATTCCCGCTGACTGAAAGCTTTCTTATAAAATACAGTCCAACTGGTATAAGGCAAGTACCAAAGGGAATCCCGAAATTTGCTTGCTACTGAACAATTCCGAATTTAACCCTTCGGCTGCTAAGCGCGACTCATTTACCTTTGGCTGACAGCGTAGATCAAGATCAGGCTGCACAGAACGTGAAGTCTGATCTTAGATCTACACTGTCCAATTGGAAGATATCTTTCCGCCAAAAATATCTTTTAAACAGCAATATTTGGGTTTTTACTATCGGCTTGAAAATTTCATTTCTTTTATTTAGCAGGATAAGGATTAACGTGCCTGAATAGGAAGGCTTTTGAAAACATTGTAGGAAAAGGATAAAATGCTGGTCACCAGCATTTTCTCCTTTTCCCACAATGTTTCTCACCCTATCAAAGACAGAAATAACCATTTTAGCAACATTTAATTTTTCGACTGCAAATGCTTTGAATTTGGCCCAGTCCGAAATTTTGTCGTTTGGGAAAGAGTTGAGAAAAGCGTTTGATTAGTACAGGTACATTTTAACATTTGGAGGCCCGGTAGTGCATCCGGTTACGTGTAGGACTTGAGTCTGAGGGGTCGCTTTTGAATCCCTAACTCGACCATTTTCTTTTCGAGGATTGATGATAGTCCCTGCGAGAACATTCGTTCCTCTCTCATTGCAGATCATTGTTTCGATGGGGATTATGTGGGACAGTATTCAGTGGCTTGGGAAGAATATTGTGCAAAGTACAGGTAGAATAAAATCCAGGAAAGCATGGATAGGTGCACTGGTCACCGCCATGTAACTGAAGTCTCGTTGAAAACGGAGTTAACGTACAATTAGTCGGTCGGTCGGTCGGTCGGTCGATGATTTTTTGGAACGTAGTATATACTGCTTGATACAGATTACATATTTAAAAGACGTGGCCACTACAGGTTTTGGCGTAATTTCGTTTGACAGTTTGGAGGGTTTTACGTCGGTTTCAGCACTATTTCATTTATATAAAGGCGACAGTATTCATGCTACCTTGGCCTTTAAGCATAAAAAGTCAATCGAAAGAGTACCTTGACCTTTGCTAACTCAAGCAGGGATGAAACTGTATATGTGTGCGAGGGTTAGGAACCTTACACCTTCGCTATTAGGCCATGGAGGATCGCCTGTACACTTTCCTGTACAAATCCGAGTTTTAACGATCCTGTCGAACAATGCTTTCGAAAACATTGTTGGAAAATGAGAAAATGCTGGTAACCAGCATTTTCTCATTTTCCCACAATGTTTTCTTCCATGTCAATGACAGATCCTATCATTTCAGACAAATTCAAATATTCGTCAGCAAATGCTGTCAATGTTGGCAAGTTTAAAATTCTGCTGTCTGGTAAAGATTTAATTGGTTCAATAAAGTGAAACTGAAAATAGCTATCGAGTGGGACATGCTGGGAAAAAAATAAAACATGCCTTTCTACACATCCAAATTAACTATTACCAAACAATCCCAGGTTTTCATGACCCTGAGGTATGACATGTTTGAAAACATTGCGGAAGGAGGAGAAAACGCTTATTACCACACTATCTTCTACCGGTTCAATAAAAGCAAATAAGCAATGCTCAGAGAAATGTGGGCTTACAGTATCTGCTAAAAGTATCCACCCATGTCAGCCTGGACAGTCCGATTAGGCTGAAATGGGTTGGAACTTTTTGCTGTTTGTAAATTTTCTGCATGTCAAGGGACCATTCTACTTCACGATTCAGTCGTTTGTTAGATGAACTGGATTTTATAGATCCATAACTACGAGAAGTCTTGTTCGGTATTATCCATGAAGGAGATGCGTTAAACCCCACTTTTACCAGAGTGCTGCTCAAATATTTTAGTCACATTTCATTGGTCTTCTGTGAATGCTTTCCATTTATTATGACATTTTAGTTATACAAAGCTTTCAAAAAGCAATAAAAGATTTACAGACTTTTAAAAAATCCATGAAATTTTACAACACGCTTTTAGGTAACTTTACATATTCATTACAAGTATAGCAAATTTGAAACATACCAGTACATAGATAGAGGTTATTACACGGCTGATGAGGGCCCGAGAATGATATCGGCCCGCCACCTCGAAATCTGCCCTCGGGGCAGATATCAAGGTGGCGGGCCGATATCACTCTCCGGCCCTCATCAGCCGTGTAATATAACCTGTTTATTACATTCACCGATCCTTCCCTCGATTTTTTTCCCGTTTTCTAACATGTTTAAACACTTAAAACATATAATTTCTTGTCTTCATTCGACACAACTCTTTTTCCGCTGGTAAACGTCACGTTCATAACGTAATCATGCATCATTCATCATGACTATCGCTGCAAATACAGTATAAGGACGTTTTAAATAAACGGTTCTTCATCTTTATTAATAGTTAAAAATATGTCGGTATGTGTGTTTTTCGAGCCAACTATTCAATTTAGTATGATACGGATTATAAATGAGAAACAGGACAAGTAGAATAGATGTGGTGCTTTGGATTGGAAAACTTTATCAGGTTCGGTTCCCCCAGTTCAACGAATAAAATTCGTAGATCTACTAGCCTATAGACACTACGCCTTGCCCGATAACTCTTCCCAATCCAAGATAACAGCAATTTATTCTCTATCATGTCTTTGCTGGTTTTGCGATTCAATCATTGCCTGTAGTTCTGAAGATTTGTCCGCTAGCGATTGACGGACTGATTCAGCCATCTTTTTTTTTCAAACTGGATGTTTTGAGAACGTTAGTTTACGAGCGAGTGTTCTGTTGCTATAGATTTAGAACAAATATCTTGTCAACGGGCAGGATATCAGATATCAGCCCGTTGCCCCGCCATATCTGCCCTCGCGTGACACTGATATTACACCATTTTCAGTTGAAAATGTTACTATTATTAGTAACAGAATGTAATAAATCAAGGTATATCGATTTTCCCCCACAATTTCCCTCCTATTTCCCTATTTTTTTAATCAATAAACGGATCTTTTTCAGTCTTTAAATATGATTGTTTTGATACCTTAAATTTAAAAAATAAGTAAATTTACCACAATGTATTTGCAATCTTTGCCTTGAAATATTACTACACGAAGTTAATGCTTAAAAATCAATTTTTTTAATGTCAAAAATTTTAGAACCATTCAAGAAATCAAAGTCCCAAAATTTTGTTTGAAAGACAATTCGTGAAGAACATTGTGATGAAGTTTATCACTTTTTTAATAGCAGAGATATTAACAAAGTCAGTGTGAAATAATTCGTCACTCTATGACTTACAAAGTTTTTCAAAAAGTCATTGCGATAGAATTTATCACGTAACTGGCGAACGTTTTCACAAGGTCATTGCGATAGAATTCACCAGTATTAACTGTCGAAGATTTGCGCAAAGTCATTGCAACAGAATTCATTAGTCTTTAAATCGAGGAAGTTAACAAAAAGTCATTGCGATGGAATTCATCATACTCTGTCGCTTATTGTCATCAGGTCATTGTGGTAAAATTCATCACTCTTTGACGACCGAACGTTTTCAAATGGTCATTGTGGTACAAGTATTAACAACCTGACTGCCGCATAGTTTCACATAGTCGTTTTGGTAGAACCAATCCCTCTGTGACTACCGAATGTTTTTACTTAGATATTGTAGTACAATTTATTACGCTTTAAGTCACGAAAGTTGTCACAAAGTCATTGCGATATTTATAGAATTCACCCCATTTTGACCGTCGCAGATATTACAGAGTCATTTTGAATTCATCTGTCTTTGGCTCAAGCCAATTAAAATGAAGTCAACGTGGTAGAATTCATCACTCTCTGACTACCAAACATTTTCACAAAGTCATTGTGGTAAAGTCCAGCACTCTCACCAAGTCAATGTGGTAAAATTCATCTCTCTTTGGCTATCGAACATTTCGCTAACTCATTGTGGTAGAACTGATCACAGTTCGAATAAGAAACATCTTTAGAAAAAAATCAGTGTGGTAAAATTTACAAAAAGCGAAAACTTTCAACACGGGTCAGCCTATGCAGACTGCGCAGACTAACATGAGGCGATACTTTTTGTAGATGTATCATATCCCCTCTGCGCAGAGCATATCTCAATTGAAATATCAGGGTTACTGTTTTTGCCAAGCATGTACCAGCAAAGCGGACAGCGTAGATCAAAGATAAGACTGCACTTTTTGTGCAGTGTGATCTTGATCTACACTGACCGCAAAATCAATCAAAATTCTGAAAGGCCCTTTCATACGAAAGGTTAATGGACTTTTAATATCAATAGTTTAGATTATTAAACTCATTGTAAAGCACTCCCTTCTTTAATATTAATTACTCTGATTATTCTCTCTCTCTCTCTCTCTCTCTCTTTTTTCCCTTTCTCATTCAAAAGATAATATATTTCATTTTTTCTTTTCTTTTGGAGAGAGAACAACAACAACGATTCTTCTTCTATTACTACTACTACTATCATTATTGTTGTCATCCTCATCATCATTATTACTTTTATCATTATCAATATTAACATTATCAATATCATCATAATAACAACCCTCGCTTAATCAAACAAATTCTCATCATACCAACATAAAACCATCCCGTTACAAGAAGAATGAACAAACGTTCAAGTTTAATTCTTGAAAACATCTAGATAGCAAAGCGATATATCACATAAGACCATCATTTTTTTTTTTTCATTTTTTTCGCAATATTTTCAGAAATGGTCTGGTACAAGCGAGAAAATTTTATCTTTGTTGGAAATAAGTTTTAGAAACATTATAATATACACCTTTTTTTTTTTTCTCTCTCTCTCATTATAAAATGTCAGGTGTCGTCTTGAATTTGCGCAACCTTAATCAAGGAATTTATTAATGATCAAATCTTGTATATTCTGAAACTAAATTTTAATTATATTGATAATCTTTGTGCAGACATTCTGAGGAAAACAAGGTGCAGTGGGCCCATCCTTTGTTATTTTCAGCACAAATCGTTAAATGAAATACCTTCAACCGACATTACGGGTTTCTTTTTCTCTCCAAGGTTGCGCCATCAACTGGATTTTATAATGAAGTTCTAAAAGTGTTTTATACATCTTCTTTTCTAACCAAACTTTTCATAGATATGGCAGACGAGTAACTTAAGATAAAATGTTTACCCACCTCTCTCTGTCTCTCTCTCCCTCCCTCCTCTTTCTCTCCCCCCAACACTCTCTCTCCCTCTCTCCCTCTCTCTCTCTCTCTCTCTCTCTCTCTCTCTCTCTCTCTCTCTCTCTCTGACCACCTTTTTAACCACAATTGTTCTCCCTATCTTTTCAGTGACAGCAGAATCGGTATACTTGAGCACAGAAAAAAAGAGCCAATCACAGGGATTCAAAGGAAAAAAGTATATCAATAAACCTACTATCGGAAAAGCAAAATTTACTTGAAAGTAAAAACAGACAATAACGCCGTTTTATCATTAAAACGCGAACAGATCGGCTGCGAGCGTATGGTGAGACTGACTCGAATATCTTTTCTTTTCCATTACGGAATATGATGGTATAGATTTATAATACAACAAAACAATGGGTGCATTTTGTTATCGGTTTTCATTTGAAATCCTATCAAATATTAGGTAATATGTACTTTAACTTTTAGGAGAGTGTCGTTTCAAGATCAGACAGCACAAAACGTGCAATCTGATCTTGAATCTACACTCCCAGATGAATTTGATACATTTTGGCCTAAACGACCAAAATTTTACCAATCGACAAAATTTTAGACATATCCAAATTCAAAGAATTCGCAGACGACAAATCAAATGTAGCTCAAACATAGAAATTGCCTCTCAATGTGGGGACAAGGAGAAAAAAACGCTGATTACGTGCATTTTCTGCCTTTTACCACAATGTTTTCAAAAGCCTTCTCCCCCAGAGTCGTTAGAACACGTGGTTGTTTTGTAAAGGGTGAACTATACTTCATGCTATACCAAAACCTTTCTTCCCACACTGGAACCTTGCATTTCAGATTTTAACCATGTTCGTTGTTGTTACATAAACAGACAGAAAAAGGGGAAAGAAGTGATACGTAGCGGGAAAAAACAGAGTAATAAAAGTTTCAAACGCGGAATTGCATTTTGTGAACTGACAGTTTTATATATTTTCGTAATTTTATAAAGATGCTACAAAATTAAGATTTAGCAACAAACAGACAGATATTTTGCAAAGAATTAACGGGCACGAAAAAAATCTTCTCTTTGGACGAACGAGATGAAATCACTTTGGATTTTAATGCTCTATTTGACAACAGGTAAGTGAGCTATTTTTTCGAGTTTTGTAATTTTCACGGTAACACCTATCAATTGATACGTCATTGTGGTGAAATTTATAGCTCGGAATTCGACTTTATGATTCTTTTAAAATGTTCTGCCCTATTTTCGAAACATCTTGATGTCCGTTTTGGCAGAGATATAAGTCGCTCTTGAACAAACGAATAATTTCACTTTGCCATATATATTCACTTGTCTTCTACGGTATATTTCCTTTTTATCAATTCGAACTAAAATCTTTTCATAATCTTTTTTCTTTCAAAATAACGACGAAAATGAAATTAGGTGGGAAATGGCAACAATAAAGATTCTCGTAATTCCAAAACTTTCAAACTTGGTCTACTACATGACGTCGGCAAATAGTAGCGAACTAATATTATTGAGTGCGACATTAGTATATGGGTCACACTCTGGCAAAAGAGGGTTTCATGCATCTCCATAACGCATAATACCAAGCAAGTCATCACATAACTTTAGATCCATAAAATCCGGTTTGTGTAGCAAATGACTGAATCATGTGGTAGAATGGTCCTTGGACATGCACAAATTTTACAAATAGCAAAACAATTGGACTCATGTCAACCTGTGCAGACTGTGCAGGATGACATCGGTTGATTCTTTTTAGAGATGATGAAGACCCCTTTCCACAGACTAATTTTTTTTCATTCCAGGCCGAAAGCCTCTCACTGTTTAAAAAAACGGTGTTTGTTTATAGACAAAATATTTTAAACACTCTTAGAGGGAGGATGGACATTTTAAACGATAAATTTGCAAAATAAACGATCAACCCGTATGCGAAAACATGGGTTTTTGCAGACGGCATAGATCAAGATCAGACTGCACAAAACGTGCAGTCTGATCTTAGATCTATACCGTCCGCTTGTTTAGTCAAGCGTTTAAGATAGACATCTGTCAGAGTATCAACAGAGTGTATATTGAAGATGTCGAAAGAGGTCAACTTTAAATGTTTGGCGCTGAAAGACTTAAAACTTACTTTCTAATCCTGAATTTTAAGACTCGCCATCTCATTGGTTGATATTGAACGTCTCCACCAATCAGAAAGCTAGTCTAGAATTTAGACTAAGACTGGAATGTAAAACGGGTGGAGAGCTTTGTCGACGCATATGGCAGAGCGGAAACATTAGATATCGTGACGTAATGAGGTTGACACTCGACATTCGAGCAATTATTTAAAACAATCATCCTTACTGCCTGACCAGACGACAAAATTATATATTCTTCCAAACTGAAAGCATTTTGCAGACGAAAAATTAAATTTGCTAAAATATTTGGACATGTCATTGAAAGAGTGGAAATCATTGTGGGAAAAGGAGAAAATGCTGGTAACCAGCATTTTCTCCTTTATCCACAATGTTTACAAAAGCCTTCTTCGTTAAAGTCATTAAAAGTCGGGATTGTTTGGTAAAGATATAAATAGATCCAATATAGAAATATCGAACATATTTGTTACTGTTTATAGAAATCTAAATATAGTGCAAGTTATGTTCAAATGTTTTTAACATATTTATCGAAGAGACTTTCTTTTTAATGCAAACGGCACTGAAAAACTCGCTTCACTTATCAGAACAACCGTAATGCAATTCGAGTCAGATGCAATACTAACTATACACTGGATAAGTACTCAAAATAGCGAAAATGGGGTACCCGCGAAAATGACATGTACATGCATCCTTCTTCAATCATAGCATTATGTAATTGTGTTGAAAAGCAGCAATTGCTGAAAACAAACGATTTCTCTCTCTCTCTCTCTCTCTCTCTCTCTCTCTCTCTCTCTCTCTCTCTCTCTCTCTCTCTCTCTCTTTGTCAGCGTTATTTTTATTATGACAGTTCTATTGTAGAACTATAAGAGACAATGATTTTAAGTCTTATACAGGAATACAAGGTTTACTATTTACGCACACAGGTTACACAAAAACAAAGAATAAAAGTTTTAAAAAGCATTTACAAAAAGAAAAAACAAGAAAACCATGATGGTCCTATATCGCTCACCTGAGTACTAAGCAGTAAAGGTCTACAATGAAGATAAATACCAAATATCGAGGTTCAAGGCCAAATGATAATGAAACAAGAGTGGCAAATTGTCGCAAGATATGCCCGTCCCACCGCCAGTTGCCAAGGAGGTATAATAATTGCAAAGGGCAGGTAATGTAACAAACATGTTTACCAAGTCTCAAGTCAATTTGACTTGAGACTTCAAAGTTCCATTCCGGATAAGCAGGAAATACTGTAAAAAATGAAGATCAAAGTGGAATTACTCAAAATCCGCGCTAGGCAGAGTTATTGTTCTTGCGCACTGTACTCGGTAATATTGCAACAAACAAGCATACCAAGTTTAAAGTCGTTCTGACTTGAGATTACAAAGTAATATTCCGGACAAGCACTAAATGCTGTAAAAATGATGATAAAAGGGAAATAACTCAAAGACAGCACAAGGTAGAGTTCAAATTCTTGTGCACTGCATTTCCGCATATTGCAACAAATAAGCATACAATATTTCAAGCCATTCCTACTTAAGATGACAAAGTATTGCTCCGGACAAGCAAGAAATGCTATAAAAATGAAGGTCAAAGAGGGAATAACTCAAAATTCGTGCTAGAAAGAGTTACGGTTCTTGTGCACTGCACTCCGTAATTTTTCAGCATCATGCATACCTAATTTGAAGATGTTCAGGCTAGAGATGACAAAGTTATATTCCGGACAAGCAGAAAATGCTGTAAAAATGACGACCAAAGGGAAATAACTCACAGACAGTACGAGGTAGAGTTATGGTTCTTTCACATTGCACTCCGTATTATTGCAACAACTACAAATGCCAAGTTTAAAGTCAATCGGACTGGAGATGACAAAGTTATGCCCGGACAAAGAACTATTCTAAAGAACTTTCTAATTCAAGGGCAAATAACTCCAGTCATTCTGATCCGATTAGACCCATAATTGAACTCATCCGAGATCTTATGGTCATAAGTATTTTGACCAAGTTTGATGCTGATTGGTTAAAAATTGTAGATGCTAGAGTGTAAACAAAGTCAAATATAGCATTTCTTCTAATTCAAGGGCAAATAACTCCAGTTGTTCTTATTCGATTACACCCATAATCGAACTCATCCGAAATCTTATGGTCATATATATTTTGACCAAGTTTGGTGCTGAAAGGTTAATAATTGTAGATGCTAGAATGTAAACAAAGTCAAATTAAGGAATTTTTCTAATTCAAGGGCAAATAACTCCAGTCATTCTGGTCCGATTACACCCATAATTGAATTCATCCGAGATCTTATGGTCATAAGTATTTTGACCAAGTTTGATGCTGATTGGTTAAAAATTGTAGATGCTAGAGTGTAAACAAAGTCAAATATAGCAATTTTTCTAATTCAAGGGCAAATAACTCCAGTTGTTCTGATTCGATTACACCCATAATCGAACTCATCCGAAATCTTATGGTCATATATATTTTGACCAAGTTTGGTGCTGAATGGTTAATAATTGTAGATGCTAGAATGTAAACGAAGTCAAATATAGCAATTTTTCTAATTCAAGGGCAAATAACTCCAGTCATTCTGGTCCGATTATACCCACATCCAAACTCATCCGAGATCTTATGGTCATATATATTTTGACCAAGTTTGGTGCTGACTGGTTGATATTTGTAGATGCTAGAGTGTAAACAATGTCAAATATAGCAATTTTTCTAATTCAAGGGCAAATAACTCCAGTTGTTCTGGTCCGATTACACCCATAATCGAACTCATCCGAGATCTTATGGTCATATATATTTTGACCAAGTTTGGTGCTGATTGGTTAATATTTGTAGATGCTAGAGTGTAAACAAAGAAATGTGAACGGACGGACGGACGGACGGACGGATGGAGGGACGACGGACGGACGGACGACGGACGCCGACGGACGGTGAGTGATCACAATAGCACTAAGTGCTCAGGTGAGCTAAAAAACCGCTTATGTAAAAATAAAAGTCCCGTTGGGTTAAAGTATCATAGCAGGATTTTGACACACACATGTATCCTACATATGCAAAATACATACTACATGCTCCGTGAAAATGGGTTTTAATGTATCTGAAAAGAGTATCGAACCAGGTCAACCTGCGCAGTCCGCGCAGGCTGATATCGGCCGCAAACCTTTTGCTTTGAATTTTCTGCACTTCAAAGGAGCAGTCTAACCCATGATTCAGTTGGTTGTGAAACAAGGATCCATCGTTATGTGATGAGTTGTTTGGTGTCATGGATCACGGAGATGCATTAAGTTCCGTTTTGCCAGAGCACTGTTCATACATTATTGGTGATCAGAAATATTGAGCGTAACGTAAATCTGATATTCACCTGCGCTTTCTATGAAGTCTGATTATGATACACGCTGTCCTCTATAAGTACTTCATTCTTAAGCCGCAAAATAGATAGATTCGACTCTTTCCGAGAATTTAAGAAACGATTCATGAAAGCAAGAATCATATCTCAGGACTCTTGCATTGGTCATCGCCCAGAATAGAGATGCAGACTGCATGTATATGAGATCAGATTGAAGTCTGATCTTGATCTTGATCTATACTGTCCGCAAAATCGACTTAAGATTCTTTGGAACAGTCGAAGTTGTAATGGTTACTCTATGGGCAAGCAATAAAGGCATGAAATTTTCAGTGCCTAATCGAATTTAAAAAACGGATTTACGGAGAATAAATCGGACATGATCAAAGGCTAGTTTGATTGACGGAAGGCATGTTCATGTCATTGCAAGGGAAACAAAATGCAGTTTTCATGTTCTTCATATTAAAAGAAGTCATCCGTACGTATATAGTTGTAAAAGTGCTGCGGACAGTTTTAGAAAAGACGGGAACAATTTCTAAGCCAAACAGATTTCATGCGCTTTTTTTTTTTTTTAGCAAATTTTTTATCACTGCGCAGAACACAACCCCTCCCTCTCGCTCTTTCTGTCTCTCTCCGTGTCTGTCTGTGTGTCTCTTTTTACCTCCATCTTTCCCCTCTTGCTCCGGTCGTCTCTCTTTGTCCATCTCTCTCTCTGTTTTTGTGTATCTATCTATCTATCTATCTATCTATCCATCTATGTCTGTCTGTCTGTCACTGCATAGAACACACCTCCCCTCTCTCCCTTTCGTTCTCTTTCCGTGTCTGTCTGTCTTTCTGTTTTCTTACTCTCTCTTCCCCCCACCCTCTCTCTCTCTTCTTAGCTCCCTCTTTCCCCCCTCCCCTCCTCTCTCTCTCTCTCTCTCGTTCTCTCTCTCTCTCTCTCTCTCTCTCTCGTTCTCTCTCTCTGTCTCTCGTTCTCCCTATCGACTCAGACTAATAACCATTTATACTTACTTTCAATATGGACGAGACCGAAATATATGGCCTGCAACACGCGAAAAGGGATCATTCATACGTTTGCGTAAAGTGTCGCCCGGATCAGCCTGCGCATTCCGCGCAGATTAATCCGAGACAACACTTTCCGTTCTTATGTAATTTTCTGTTTTGTGCAAGTCTCCTGTTGGTCAAAATTTAATAAAATCGTGAAGTGCCTTCTCGTATAAGCCTGCGCGGAGTGCGCAGGCTTTTCCGAGACGACATTTTACGGAAATGGCCCAGTGTCCCTTTTCGCGTGTTGAAGGTCAATTATGTTGTCTTATAAAGCCTTAAGTCCTTGCAAATTTTTCAGTGAACAACTAAGGTTTAGGCGCATGAAAAAATGAATGGATTTGAACGCAAGAAAACCAACTTAATAAATAGGTTAGTCGTTGTTTCATGAAAGGATGGAAAACATTGTGGGAAAAGGAGAAAATGCCGGTATCCAGAATTTTCTCCTTTTCTCACATTTTTTTCCGAAACCTTCTTTTCTAGGATCGTTAATACACGGGATCGTTTATAAAAGGATTTTAAACAGCCCGCCGTAGGCAAAATATTGTTAGACAAATAGGTTATACAAAACGAGTTATCACTTTTTCATTGATTCCACTCTAAAACGGTTGAACCTTGTACATTTTAGGCGAACTTAAGTTACGGTTGCAGATAATATGGATATGATGAACCACACTACACAAAATATACAATATGATCTTAGTCGAATTTTAGTCCATACTACACAGAAAATACAGTCTGATTTTCGTCCTATTTTTGTATGGTGTTTAACGCCATTTTCAACACTATGTTATTCATATCAGGGTGGCGAGTGCACCTCTCCATACTAGAGTTTCTTTTACCGGTATTTCGCACATTTATTCTTCCCAAGTCACTGACTGCTTTCCCACATAACTATTGTTGAAACAATGATCAGTGGCAAGAGAGTAACGAATCATGTCGCAATGACTATCATCGAGCGTCGGAAAGAAATTTGCCGAGCTGGGGAGATTTGAATCTACGACCTCTCGGTTCCAAGTCCTATACGTTACCCACTGAGTTACCTAGCTTGGTAATGTTTGATCTATTCTGTTCGGTGTTTAATGAAGTGTTCTGGTTCCGTATTCACACAACATTCTTAAGAACATTCTTAGTCTAATTCCACAGAATTTTCTACTTTTGAAAGTAAAACAGCTGCTGATTGGCTAAACCGTTTGGTTTAGTTGTGTTACATTCAAATTCACAAAATCTTGAAGAAAAAAACTAAAAACATTTTTAACCTTTAGGCTGCTGAGCGCGACTCACCGACCTTTTGCGGACAGCGTAGATCAAGATCAGACTGCACAGAAAGTGCAGTCTGATCTTGGATCTACATTGTCCGATAAGGAGATATTATTCTCGAAAACATACCTTTGAAATAGCAATATTTGGGGTTTTACTATCGAATTGAAAATCTCGTTTTAGTTATTTAGCAGGCTGGGGGATAAGAATGGTCGGTGAATACGGACACTGAAGCAAGAAATGACAAGTAGCAATTATAATAATGCTTATTTATTTCATGCTTTCCGGTAGGTTATCGAGAAATATCGGTGAAATATTTTTCGGTATTTCATGGTTACGACCAGTGAAAATGCCGATTTTTATATTCTAACTCTTCAAATGAAGGCGGAAACAGTTGTTTTCGCGCACTAGTTACCTAGGTAAAATGAGCGTGCCTCACAACCAGATGAAAATATGACGTAATTTACCTTACATTTCTCGCGCTTGACGTAATATTGTAATGCGTTACTATGCGGAGGGGGGTACGCCACGGGGAATAACCGAAAAGAACTGTACTGGATTTTTATTAACTTCCACCCAGAAAGGGTTAAAAGCATGAAATAAATAGAATATTTGTTTTTTTTTCCGGTGAAAGATCGAAATTTATTTCATCGAGTGAACATCATCGGTAATATTTCACGAGTGGCTGAGCCACTCGTGAAAATATTACCGATGATGTTCACTCGATGAAATAAATTTCGATCTTTCACCGTAATAAACAAATATCCTCTATATCTGAGATTTATTAGACTGACGTTAACTGTTCTTTTTCCTGCTGTGGTTGCATTAAGCGCTTAGAAAGTTATTCTGCCCTGTCCCAAATGACAAGTTTAAGCCTTTTTCAGATCTGCAGATGACAAATTCAAAATTGATAAAAATAATATTTCCGTTTTCTGCTAGGGTAGAAAACATCTTGGGAAAAAGAGATAATGTTGATTTACTCCGTTTTCCACAATGTTTTTCAAAACGATTGTGTGGTAAAGGGTTAAAGGCTTTTCAGATTTCGTGTCTAGACACGGCTACATTAGGTTTTTATGTTTGTTTGTTTGTTTGTTTGTTTGTTTGTTTGTTTGTTTGTTTGTTTGTTTGTTTAAGAGACTTTTGTATGTGGTGTCAAGATCATTTCAGCAAAATGACAATAACAGATATTTTGGTCGTGATTTCTACGAGATACATAAGTATAATGTACTGGGTTAGAGCTCCAGAGCGACTTCCGCTTAATAATCGCTGTTAAGTCGGAGTGCCCTTTGGCAAGGCACTGAAGAGCCTCGAGCCTAGTAAATGTACTAATAAAGCCAAGGACATGGATAAGTGACCTGGCAACGTTAAATTACTAAATACGGTTGAAAACAGTTCAAAACATACGAACAACGCAACACTTCTATAATACCAGTGCTAAAACTGAAAAGACTGGTTGATTGGTTGGTTGGTTGGTTGGTTGGTGGGCGGGCTGGTGGGTTGGTTGGTTGATCAATCGATCGAATGAGTACTTGATTGATTGATCGAATGGATGGATGGATGGATGGATGGATGGTTGGATGGAGGAAGGAAGGACGGACGGACGGACGGACGGACCGATAGATCGATTTGTTTGATCGACTGATTGATCGATCGATCGAAAACTTGGGAGGGATGATGTTTACAAGCATTTCTTTCTTTTTCGTCCGACCTTTTCAAAGAGCATATTCCTCTTGGTCGTTAAAACAAGGAGCTGTTCGGTGAAGTGTTGAACATTTTTGTTATCGAGGGACTGCGGATATTCATTGCGATAGACGTTTGAGATTTAATTTTCACGTCTATATTTGGCGCTCCTCGATCATTTACAGAATTTGCTTAACATCTGGATCTCGTTGGTCTACTGAGAGGGAGATAGGGACAAAATTATGTACTATTTGCGGACAACGCAGATCAGGGTCAGGCTTCACAGAACGTGCAATCTGATTTTAGACCTACGAGGTCCGATATGACAAGATTTTTCCAGGAAAAAAAAATTTAAAATCGCGAATTTTCGACAATTTCATACTAGCTGTAAATTTTCATGTACTGTATTTATTAGCAGTTATAAGTTGACTGAGAGCATGCTAAAGGCAAACTTTACCGTGGATTCAGATCATACTGCACAGATTGTGAGGTCAATACCGTTTGATATTTTGAGAGGTTTTCTGGTAAATTAGCTCCATTTAGAGTATTTTTCATGAATACTAGTAGATGCTAGCAAGCATGTTATAAAGCACTCTTGAGGATATATTTATATGTGTTATGCTTTCACAAAAGGAGGTTTAATGCATCTCTGTGATGCATGATGCCAAGCAAGTCATCACATTTTTATTGATCCATAAAATCCATTTATAACAACCGACTGAATCATGAGGTACATTGGTCCTTCGACGTGCAGAAAATTGACAGATAGCACAGAGGTTCGGCCAAGGTCAGCCTGCGCGGACTGTAGATGCATTAAGCCCACTTTAATTGAGCAATGTTCATATATTATTTTTCACTAGGCTAGGCCCAGGTCTGATAATTTTTCTCGCTTTTATATATTCTGACGTTACTCTATCAAAAATGACAGGCAATAATCATGGAGCAGATCAACAGTTCTATCAATGAACTGCACAGATCATGAACGGAGACCACGATAGGGAGCGATTTACAGATTATTGCAGCCTGGGCCTATTACAGGCATCTGTCATACACTCAATAAAGGGTCCTGCGTGGCTAAGTAGTAGACTGGGGGACTTGTGATCTGGAGGACCTGGTTCCAAGCCTCACTGGATCCATTTTTTTTTTTTTTTTTTTTGGGGGGGGGGGGGGGGGTCCTTAGACAAGATACGTCAGAGATCTAGCCTAGTACTCGTTGAATCCAGGAAATACATGAAATTGCGAGCTGTCGCCGTGAACTGACTGAAAATGTCGAAAGCGGCGTGAAATACCATTCAATCATAAACTCAATACAGCATGAAAATAACCTTGGTAAATGATAATAGTAATTTAATAATGATAAGAGAAATAATAAGAAAAGATAACAATATGCACAGCTAAAATGATGATGATGAGGAGGAGGACGACGATGATGATGAAGATGATGATGATGATGAAAATGATGATTACTAGACGGTGTCATTTCCCCATTTTTTTGCCCTAGTTTTCTAAATATTGTTTCTTGTCCCATAAAATTAAACACATTTTCTTTCATCGTCCCTCTACAATGATCGCACTCTACTCTCCGTTCCGAGGCCTGGAGCCGTATTCACCAAACGTTCTTAAGAACATTCTCAGTCTTTATATGTTAAATTTTCTAAAAGTGAAAGTAACACAACTTCTGATTGGCTAAACTAGATAGTTTAGCCAATCAGAAGTTATGTTACTTTCAAATTCTTGAAAATAAGACTAAGAATGTTCTTCAGAACGGTTGGTGAAAATGGACTGTGGTACAACAGAATTTATCAATAAGGAAATAAAACAGTTATTTGGACTGACAATAACCTGTTGGGATTATTCGTTTGGCAGGTTTTATTCAATACCTTTCACACAGCTTTCAGTGTCGGCGCAAATTCACGACTTGAAAGAAAACAATGCAATAGAAAACAAGTTTTATAAAAATATTTGAAAAGACAAATAAGGAGAAAGGGAAGGAACCGGGAAAATTTGAGATAAAACAGAGAAATGGAGCAATTTCTGTATTTCTTCACAACATTTTCATTTTTTTTGTTATTTATACATCTTGTGTTAAATCTTTATGGTGGAAAAGGCAACGGCTAGGGGTGACGAAGCATAAAAAAATCGGACAACATATAGAGTACCGGAGCACAGGAGCAGGAAACCAATCAGAAAATCTTGTCACCTTCACGTGACAGACTTCTCATGAAAATCAACGGCCATTGTTGAAAATTAGAGACGTCAACGGCCATTGTTGAAAATTAAAGACGATCCCTGAAATGAACTTTTGAACCACCATTATGCTTGTACTCGAGCTGACAAGCAAATTCCCGAAAATACATAATTTGATATTAAATTGTGTGCCAAATTTTTCGGTAAAGTTGGCAGTGTATATATGCAAGGTATGAAAGAGTTCTGTTCGGCCATTATGGCTGCCAGAAAGGTTTTAACCCTATGAAAAATTAGTAAATGTAGTAAAACTTGTATTAGTGGCACCCTCTATTAAGCAAGCAACCTATATCATGCAATTATATAGTGAGTTTTCTATAGAAGGTAATTATTAGGAGCCATTATCTGGTAAATGGGGGCTTAATGCATCTCAGTAATGCATGATACCAAGCAAGTCAACACAGTATCATCGATCCATAAAATCCGTTTTGTATTACAACCGACTAAATCATGAGGTACATTGGTCCTTTGTGCTGCAGAAAATCGACCAATAGCAAAAAGTTTCGGCCCAGGTCAGCCTGCGCGGACTGCGCAGGCTGACATGGGTCGATACTTTTTGCAGATGCATTTAGCCCCCTTTTCACGGAGCATATCATACGCAAGCACACTTTGATTGTTTCTTGGGTGCTTGCTTTATACAAGTTAGACAGTATTTTTAATATAATTGGTCAGTACATGCAAGAATATGGTCCGTATTCACCAACCAATCAAAAATGCATTTTAGTCTGATTTTGAGTATGGAAAGTAACGAAATTTTTGATTGGCTGAACCATTTGCTTTAGCCAGTCAGAAATTGCGTTGCTTTGAAATTTACTCATCTCTAGAGAATCATTCTATGTATGTTCTCGAGAATAGTTCGTGAATACGGACCCATGTTGGTATTAATTTGGTCAGACAAGACAAGATATCAAACAGTGTCGATCCCGGACCAGACGTCACACTCTATGCCATATGCTGTCTGCAAAAACCACCCAAGTTGTACTAAGTGCTTTTAGCACCACGTATATCGTAATGAATGTTGTTTTTTCTTCCCTATAATTACGGAATCTAAGAGAAAGAGACAAACATTTTGTTTTTTCCCAGATTTATGAATATCTTAAAACTGTTTTTCAGCTCTAAAGTTTCCCTAAAATTATTTTATTTTTCGTATAAAACTTAAAAGAGGCTATTTAAATTTTTGTTATCTCAGTAAAGTTAAAATAATAACAACAATAATAAAAAAAAAAAAATGTTATTGGAATTAAGTAGGGCGATAGATGACAAACCATCAGTGAAAAAAAAAATAGATACATGTATCTCTAAAGGTATTTTCTTAATTGGCTATGTAGCCTTTTAAGGAATTTTTGGATATCGTGGCAAAGCTTCACTAAGACATGTGGAAAGGTCACATGATTAACAATGGTAGTCGATTACGAGAACTGATATTCAAATCAGAACTATGACGTCATATCCGATCTCATAGAAATACTCGGAGTTACTTTTCTTGCCGTCGCAGAAACGACAACGCCATTATTCAAACGCCCGAAATGTAACCCTAGAATTTTTTTTCCTTGAGCTTACAAAAAAAGTGATATTTTCGCAGTGTTTTAAAGAAATATTTTGGTTTACGGCACAGCAATCTTAAAATGTCCCTTTAGAAGTCTTAAACCTCATTCTGCTAAAAAAGTTTAATTAAACTTTCAAGCTGGTAGTTAAAGCCCGAATAATTCTACTTCAAACTTGTATTTTGGAGAAAAATATCTCCTACTCCGACAGTGTAGATCCAAGACCAGACTGGACGTTTTTTTGGGGTCTGATCTTGATCTACACTGCCCACAAAAGATCAGTTTACACGCTAAGCAGCCTCTGGGTTTAAGGCAGATTTCGGTTTGGTGCTCAGTTATTTTTTAATTTCTTGATTCTTGTGAAGACCAATATATGTCTTCATCATCATCAATTTATTATACCTCTTTTTACGTCTGGTCGAGGTTTACGCTTAACCAGATAACATGATTTTAGACTCGTCCAATTTGAAAGCGTTAGTAGACCACAATTTAAATATAGCTAAAATAATCAAAATCGTCGTGAAAGGGTAGAAAACATTGCGGGGAAAAGAGAAAATGCTGGTTACCAGCATTTTCTCCTTTTTCCCACAATGTTTTCGAGAGGCCTCTTCCCCAAGGTCGTTAAACACACGGAATAGTTTGGTAAAAGGTGAAACCCGTAAATCAAGGTAAGCATGCATATTTCGTATTGCAGTAAATTTTATGAAACGAGAGACTGTTTTTACCTAATGACCATCTGGACTAAATTTCTGCGATTCATTAAACCATGATAAGGAATTTCTACGTGCATCATTTTATAAACCCTACGAAATCTAAGAAAAAAATTCTTGGCTGCATTTTTAGACAGTGTAGATGGAGGTCAGACCGAACCGCACGTTTAGTCTAATCTTCAACCTTCTTATATTTTAGGGGGGTGGGGGGGGGGGGGGGCTCTCAGATTTAAAAAAGAAAAAAATTTAAAAAACACTTTAACTCCTAGAGTAAAGCAATAGCATCAATACTTTCCATAGATAAGAAAAGTATATACAGTCGAGCCTCGTTTATCCGGACACTTCTGTTACCTACGAATGTTTCCGGATAAGCCGTATTTCCGGACCAGTGAACTGGGATCACCACGATAAGGGACACTGTGCATCGTAGGAATTACAATAGCGTATGATTTACACAAGCACTTGTCTGTATTGTTCCTACGATTGTTCAGATATAGAGTTAATAAAATGTCATAAATTTGCATTTTGCCCTTTTTTTTTTTTAATGTGTTTTTGTTCACGAATTTCCCCTTATACCTTATTGCATACAAATGTTCATGTATACCTTTTGTACAAACGCGTGAGCTTGTAAAGCTCGACACATTATGACTTTTAAAAACGCCACGAAAATGGGCGAAACACAAGTAGTTTTTTTTTTTTTTATTACAGCATTACTGTTAATTTTTCAATTTCGAGAGACTTGTATGGAATGTGTGTCCGAAATAATAAGGGTAATATCCGACAAAATTTTGTTCTATTTATACAACCGGTGACGGGTTCATAACTGTATCTGATCAACAGATTCAGCGTGTTTTCAGTTTTGAAATAATCTACACGTTTTAAGCATTTTCTTACCACTTTTGGCTCACAAGAAGTTGCTTTCCGACACGAGTTAAGTCATAGATCAGCAGTGGATGGTGTAGATCCAAGATCAGACAGCGCGTTCTTAGTCTGATGTCTATCCACACCGTCCGCCATCTTGCAATGGGCAGAGTAATTTTGAATGACCAAAAATGTAAAACAAGCCATCTGTCAACGATTTCACGCCTGTTGCGGGTACACAAGTGTTAACCCTTTACCACACAATGTCGAGTTTTAAAGATCCTGAGGAAAAGGTCTTTCAAAAACATTGTTGGAAAAGGAGAAAGTGATGGTAACCAGCATTTTCTCCTTTTCCAACGATGTTTTCTACGCAATTAAAGACAAATTCTGTCATTTTAACTACATTTAAATTGTCTTCCGCAAATACTTTACATTTAGACCAGTCATTTCTCTTTTTGTCATGTGGTAAAGAGTTAAATTAGGATCATAGGTCTGATTTAATGTGCAAATCATTCGAAGCGAGAGGGTTGTAGTGCAAGCGTTTGTTGTACATATTTAAAACTGTTTTGCTCGAAGAAATTTACACCCTGCTACAAGCAGACTGCCAGTCAATACAAAATGACCACACAATAAGCTAATATCATGCATGCTTTACATTAGCTGCTAATGCTTTTTTGCATTTAGTAAAGGTTGTTACTTGAACACCTGGGCTGTCATGTCACGTGTTTTGTGTAGTCAGCAGAAAAAAAAGTTTGGCTGTTTTCATTAAAAAAAAAAATCGCTCGCAGCCAAAACAAAAAAATGCATACGATAATTAATGCTTTGATGTTAAATATAAATGGATTACTGATAAATAAAGAAAAGGAATACGAGGTTGTGTATTTTTTATTTCTATTTATTTAGATCTATTTTTCTAAGAGGGAGAACACAGTTACGACTTAAGCCATTTCCCTCACAGTCAGTTTCACACTTACACAGAAGGTGACTTTTGAAAACATTACGAAAAAGGAGAAACTGCTTGTATAGCATCAAAAAGCCAGAACAGATTAAGCCCTTCAAGAACCTTTCAAAACATAAGTTGCTTATATGCGGCCTGTGTAGATCAAGATCAGTCTGTAGACAATATTTGGTCTGATCTTTGATCTGAAAAAGGTATTGATAATCTGTCAAACTGACACTTAACGATGGCATGTGTATGTCTATTAACACTTTTCCCAAACCACATCTAATTAAGACGTTTGTTTTCAAATGTGTGAAAACCATCTGAAATAAATTGATACTAGACTGATACTCGTGTTATTAATGCATACCTGGGAAATTGTGTGATACACAGTCAGGCCACGTCCGGTTTATCTGATAAGAGTTACATTGTTTTTTAACCCTTCGTTCCCGATTTTTCCGTTTCGGTTCCGGAACGCGGATTTCCGGATTAAAAAGTAAAATTTGTGCAGAAAATATTCGTTCCCTGATGTTTCTTTCCGGATCTTGAGATTTCCGGAAAATTGGAGCCCGGATTAACGCGGCTCGACTGTATTAAAAAATACATTTCAATTATTATTATTATTTCCTTTTTTTTTTTAATAGGATACGTAGCCTTTTAAGGCATTCTTAGATTTCGCGCATGAATTTTGCAAAAACTAGTGGGAATTCCGCACGATTGATAACCCGCGTCGATTATGTTGGATCGAATTCAAATGAGTTGTATGACGTCATATTTGGTGTCATAAAAAGGGATGCAGAGAAAAAAAAAACAACTTCGTATTTACAAAAAGATTAGATCAACAGCACCTAAAACTAAATAAACCCATCTAAAGCCGTTTTCTTTATTATCTAAGTCATATCGCAGTGATTGCTCGCTTTATCCTGTTTTTCAGCCGTTTAACAGGAAGTAGGGAATTCAAAAGTGCTTTATCTAATATTTTGTAATATTTTGCTGATGTGGCTAGCATGATTACCTCCCTTTAATTAATGCAAATGAGATAGTCTGGTAAAAGTGTTAGAGTGCTCGTGTAGATATTTCAGCTGGAGCTGTCACTGAAGCATTTTTATTGACATGCCGGATACTCCAGTATGTTTGTCTGCTGTTATAAATAACTGAGCTTGGCGCCTTCCCCATGTTTGTCTGGCATGCCTAATTATTATTATTTTTTTTTTGGTTTCGATTTGCTGATCGTAATATTAACTACGAACTTCATTAAAATTAAAAGGAACACACTTTTCATTTGTCTGGTACAGAGTAAAATTCATAAATCTATGTACCCATGCAAAATTCGAAGTTCTATCATTTGAACGATGTGTATTTAATACCTACGAGTGCTGTCATTAAATAATTTAAATTTTAAGTCGACTGGTAAAGCATTAGATTCTGATAACAAACTTCGCATGGTACATTCTGAGCTCCGCTGAGTAAAGTTACTGGTCACATGGTGCTGAAAAGGAGGGCGTTTTTGTGACACTGTTTCGTCCAACCAAAGCAAACACTGGGCTTTTGTTGTGCGTGTGTGAGTGTGAGTGTGTTTTAATATTTGCAGCGTCCTCTAATTATTGTTTCCACTCCGAAACGCTCTGAGCATCAAACAATGCTAACACGTAGATAGCAAGCCTTACAGCGATTTTTTCTGCTCTGTTTCTTCTATGGATGTGGGGGGCTTGAATGATGTATCGTTATTAGACATAAATTGCAATGGTTTTGTTTCAGTAAAACTGTCAACTTTTATGAGATAATAGAGAACCATATCAATCTGCTGGTTTTCGGTTTATGACGCAATTTGAATTCCACAAATACTAACCCTTACCCTGCAAAATAAATGAAATGAAACTTTCAAGTCGATAGTAATCAGAATAATGTTATTACAGTTTTTTTTTTTTTTTTTTTTTTTTTTTTTGGGGGGGGGGGGGGGGAGATTTCCTTATCGGACAGTGTAGATCCAAAATCAGACTGCACGTTCTGTGCAGTCTGATCTTGATCTACATTGTCCGCAAAAAGGTCAGTGAGTAGCGCTTAGCAGGCTAAAGGCTAAAATGAATATTTTTTTAGATAGAATCGGAATCTCCTAATTGATGGAAAAAGCCATAAAAACATCATTCCCTGGATGATAGATTTATGCCTAAATCGTAAAGACATCTCTCCGTATAAGATCTGTCAGTTAGCCAACTAGACATCCGCTCATATATAGAAAAATCGATCTATCCTTCGATCCATTTATCCATCCATCGATCAAACCACCAATTCATCCGTCGAAACATCCACCCATTGCATATCCACTCTTTGCTGCCAACACTGATAAGAATGATAACCATGTTCTCAGTATTGTTTTAAACTGATTAATCTATCTAATCGTTTCACTTATGATTCGCTTCCAAGTTTTTATTAGCCCTTTCAGTTTCATTACCTAGCCTACTTAAATGTGACTTTTGCGGATAAAGTAGATTAAGAAGATCAGACAGCATTAATGCGCAGTCTAAACTTTGATCTACACAATCCGCTTTAACAAACCATTATAGAATTGTTTTCTCAAAATGCCTGTTTATTAAATTCGGCCATTTAAAAGTTAAAAAGTCCGAGAAGCAGACAAAAGAGACGGGGGGGTGGGGGTGGGTGGGGCGGCGCTGTTTCATGTTGGAACAGCTTCCATTTATTTTGTCTCGGGTCGGTCTCATGGAATAAGTAAATGAACAGGTTTTAAATCAAGAGATATGCATAAAAGAACCCATTGAAACGTTTACTATTTGAGCATAAGGCAATATAAGTTGAATTTATTTGTCTGGTCCCCTTCTAAAGAATACAAGTTACAGTAATGTTAATTGGCACTGAAATCATCTGTTCAGAATTTCCTTTATCATCTCTCTGTTTGTGTCAATTTCTCGGTCGGTCTGTCTGTCTGTGTCAATTTCTTAGTCTGTCTGTTTGTCTGTCTGTGTCAATTTCTCGGTCGGTCTGTCTGTCTGTGTCACTTTCTTGGTCTGTCTGTCTGTGTCAATTTCTTGGTCTGTCAGTCTGTCTGTCTGTCCGTCTGTGCGTTTGTCAATTTCTCAGTCTGTTTGTCTGTCTGCCTGTCGGTGTCTCTATGTGTGTGTGTGTGTGTATCTGCCTGTCTGTTTTTCGTTTTCTTTAATGCCTGTCCCTTTCTGTAAGTCCTCTACGGTAACTCCCTGTGTTTTGTCTATATATATATCTATCTCCGTCTGCCTTTCTGTCCTTCTCTTTCTCCGCCTCCCTAGTTCTGTATGGCGAACGACACTAATGCGAGAAACTAGCCTGTCGGTGAGTATCAAACCAAAAACCATCTGGATAAAGATTTACTCGGTCTTTTTCGTGATCCACGCAGGACCCAACCTTTTTCTGTACTGTAGACAAAAACAACATAAAACTGCAGGGAAAAAGGTTTGAATTAATGTTTAATGTTTCTGCTTATTTGTTGGCTGGTTTTAAAAATAAGGCACGCATTAACTAATATGAATCCTACTAAACACTGAAGCAGTAGACTTTGTACTTAACGGCCCCGTGTTGTTCCGACCCCAAACAGAAGAAAACTGGTTCCCGTTGTAATTCATAATAATGAATTACAACGGGAACCAGTCATCCTCTGTCGCAGTGTGCAGGTAACATTGTGGAGGAGGAAAAATTGCTGATCGCTTTTTTTCCCATTTTCCACAAAGTTTTAATTCCATCAAATTCAGTATTTGAGCCATAATTGAATTGTCGTCTGCAAATGCTTTCAATTTGGACAAGTCTTCTCGCGTGGTAAATAGTTTAAGTCAGATGTGTTAATATTTGTTTAATGATAACCTTTTTACCAGTGTCACTTATCTAACTCTCTTCCTAAAGTTAGCCTACAGGTAACATATCAGAAAT
The DNA here is from genome assembly GCA_946811185.2 of Hippopus hippopus. NCBI lineage: Eukaryota > Metazoa > Mollusca > Bivalvia > Cardiida > Cardiidae > Hippopus > Hippopus hippopus. The sequence continues at coordinate 16,945,799 of OX328113.1, read as the reverse complement.
TTCATTTGTAAATTACTTCATCGTCATGTTTTTCAATACATGTATTGTAATCATTAGTTTGCATGACTAGGAGCTGTACAAGTTTACGTCAAATAAAATTTGTCTGTGTCTATGTCTATATTAATCCTTCGGCTGCTAAGCGAATCAAAGGACCTTTTGCGGACAGTGTGGATCAAGATCACACTGCACAGAACGTGCAGGCTAATCTTGGATTTACACTGTCCGAAAAGGAGAAAAATTCCCCTAAAAATGACTTTGAAATAGCAACATTTGAGTACCTACTTGAAAGTTTCATTTGACTTATTTAGCAGGTTAATGGTTACTTTACCTGTACACTGTATCCAACCTACGACAGAGTATGACTTTGGAAAACATTGTGGGAACAGAGAGAAAATGCTGTGCTCAAATCCTTCAATAGATCAAAATCAAAACTGTTGTCGTCTGGCAAAGACTGAAACCTTTGAGCGCCAAATATGCTGTGGTTACAGAAATGTCCCGGTGTTATAATCAAATCGCTTGTTTGGATCAGAATGTTTCACGAGTATCAAACAATTTAGATTTAAGATCAGACCTAACGTTCTGTTCAGCCTGATCTTGGTCTACATGGTCCGCAAGAGCAACTAAATGGTTTTGGCGCCTAAAAGGTGGATTCATTTAACAGTCAAACAGTTTAAACATTGAACTAAATATTGAAATAAAATGGAGAGTTCTTGCCAAAACAGAACTTGAATAAATTTGACATAAAGTACAATTTCTTGTACAAGGCTAAGATGACGGTTTCCAGCTGTGTTCAACTTCCGGGAAGCGCGTGCATCACTTTAATGAGAAGAAAGGCTTGTTTTAGGATAGTTTTTTTTTTTGGTCCAGAACTTATATCATGATTGGTAATTATTATGAGACGTTATTTCTCATGCTATCACACCTTATCCCTCGAGTTATCCTGCTAGATAACTAAAATGAATTTTTCATTTTTCGATAAAAACAACCCAAATATTGTTAGTTCAAAGTTAATTATTGGAGAACAATATCTCTTTATCGGACAGTGTAGATCAAGATCAGACTGCACGTTCAGTGCAGTCTGATTTTGATCTACACTGTCCGCTAAAGGTCAGCGAGTCGCGGGTTAGAAAAAACCTTTGAATCTTTACTAGACGACAAAAGTTTAGAAACGTCGATTTTTACAGCTTATGCTGACGACATAAAAGACATGGCTTGAATTAGGATAGCTGTCTTTAAAAGGGGTTTCAAGCTTTTTTTTTTTTTTCTTTTCACACAATGTTTTCAAAAGCCTCCCCCTCCCACCGTTGTCCTTAAAACACAGGATTATTTTACAAAAGTTATTGAATCTACAGTTCACAGCAATAATCAAAAAACAAATTGTCGGAAAACTATTAACCTTTTGGCTGCTGAGGGCGACTCACTGACCTTTTGAGGACAGTGTAGATCAAGATCAGACTGCACAGAACGTGCAGTCTGATCTTCGATCTACATTGTCCGATAAGGAAATAATTTTCCCTCAAAAATTTAAGTCTGAAGTTGCATTATTCGGGTTTTTACGACCGGTTTGAAAATTTAATTCAACTTATTTAGCAGGATAATGGTTGATGCACCAGACCTTGCTTCCTTTCTTCGAATGTTCCTTCTGTACATGTGTTTTGGTAGGTATGGGTATAGACTGTTTTGTATTGAAATAAAACTGCACACTGCCTATCCTTTTAGTACGTTTTCCCGGGTCTGTATTCACCCACCGTATCTAAGAACATTCTTAGTCTAATTCTAGATTTAGAAAGTAACACAACTTCTGATTGGCTAAACCAAATGGTTTATCCAATCAGACTTTATATTACTTTTAAATTTAGAAAATTCATGAGAGTAAGACTAAAGAATGGTTAGTGAATACGGACCCATGCAGTTCATGTACCAGTACCAGTAGAATATTCTACCCACGCCACTGGCTGTCCTGTCCTACATAAACATCGTCGAAACAATGATCAGCGATGATTAACGAATGAATCCTATGAATGACTATTATCAATCCTCGGAGAGAACGTGACCGAGCTGGGGACTCGAACCAGAGACCCACCAGTTTCAAGCCCTGTACATTACCGAATGAGCAATTAGGCTCGGTTCTTTTCGTTGAAGGGAAGGCGCTAACTCGAAAGAGTGAATAAGGCCGAAAAAGACATTAAAATATTTTCTATACTATAAAGGTATGTGAAACATGGAAAACATGAAAATCGCATCTATTCAATCATTTTAACAATGGCACATCTTCCCTTGTTATTTCGAATAACTTTGATCCTTGTCGCACAGACGCTTTAAGCTCATCCGCCTTACAAGTCGAGCTGGCGTTTTAATCCATACCCCTGTGTTTTACGACCCCTCACTTCTTTCAAACCATCACCCTGCTAAATAGGTGAAATGAAACTTTTAAGCCGATAGTAAAAGTTCAAATTTTATTACTTCAAAGGCATTTTTGGGGAGGACATTATTTCCTTATCGGACAGTGTAGATCCAAGATCAGACTGCACGTTCTGTGCAGTCTGATCTAAATCTACACTGTCGGCAAAAGGTCCTTGAGTCGCGCTTAACAGCCGAAGGATTAATTCTTTGTCAAACGACATATTTTAGACTTGCCCAAATTCAAAGCTTTAGCAGACGACAAGTTTAAATACGGCCTTGAAAGGTTAAATAAACCGTTGTGCAAAAGGAGGAAATGCTGGTTACCAGCATTTCCCGTTTTCCAACTATGTTTTCGAGAGCCTTTTTCTTCAAGGTCGTTAAAACACGGGACTGTGGGGTAAAGGGTTGACCATTCATTCTGAATGTGATTTCTAATTCTTATGATGGCATTGCAACGCCATTACTTACCGTGGATATTTTATATCTGAGCTACACTATGGCAAAAGGCGGGTCAAAGCATATCCATGATGCATTATACCAAGCAAGTCACCCATATAATTATCGATCCATAAAATCTATTTTGTCGAACAACAGACTGAATCTAGAGATAGACCTGCAGATGGCAAAACCAAATGTCCGATGGCAAAAAGTTTCGACCATGTCAGCCCGAGCAGACTGCGCAGACTGACATGGTTCGATACTTTTTGGAAATGCATTAACCCCTCCCCTTCCCCCCCCCCCCGCCTTTGAACAGAACATGACTCGTTTATATCGGATTTTGCGTAATTTGAACAGCATAATACAGGATGAGTACCTCTTTGACGAATTTCATTCTGCATTGAGATAACTATCAGTCACATGTAGGAAGAAAAATAATAAAAAAAGAAAGGTTTTCTTATCATGCTCATTCTAATGGTGACACGAAAACCGACAACTTTTTCGTGAGACCAGGGTTGGTGCTAATATATAATTTTTTCCGTGCTTAACTTGAGCATGAAATTTCAGAAATGTACATAATTGATTTGATACTCTTAACAGAGCATTTTTTTTTACATTTTGAACGTCTCATTCATTCTTCTAATTAAATGAAAGTCTCTATTTTTATTTACATACATGCAGAGAGGAATAATAATGAAAGTGAAATGTGGAGCACAAGCTCAGGTTAGCATGGACTAAAGTCTTCTAAGCGCGGACTCTGATATTAATCAAAGTACTGACAGACTAGCGAATGTTGAATAAGCAGTCTTGTCTGTCCTTACAAGATTGAAGAAAAGTGGTCCAATCCGATTATTTAATCCAGTCCAGTCCGAGGATGAAAAAAGGTTGCGTCGAGATAAGTAAAGATGAGCTTGATTTGCATAGGTCACCGAGATAATTTACATATAAGCAAACACCGATGCCATCTTGTTCAAATTTATCACTATAACTTCGTGACTGCGTTCAAATTGGAGTGGTTATGTCTACATTATCATTTTTAACAGAATTACAATTTTTAACAATACGAATTATTTTCTGTGGGGTAGTAACTGGCGACTTGAGGGGTTTTATGTTTATATTTGAATTTGGGTCACTCTAGATGGAAATAGATTGGCGATCCCTAGTCCTAAAAGTAGATTCAATAAGCGGAATAATTTGACCGGGATGCATTTATAATAATTGAGCCACGCTCTGTGAAAAGGGGGCTTAATGCATCTGCGAAAAGCATCGACCCAGGTCAGACTGCACAGTCCGCGCAGGCTGACCTTGACCGAAACTTTTCGCTATTGGTCAATCTTCTGTATGTCCGAGGACCATTTTAATTTAGGATTCAGTCATTAGTTAGAGAAAATGGATCTAATGGCTCCAAAGTCATGTGATAACCTGCATGGTATGATGCATCACAGAGATGCATTAAGCCCCCTTTTGCTAGAGCTTGGCTCATTTACATGCCCAATAAGATTACGAAGCATCTACTTTTGTCCTTGTTTTTCCACTTTATTCGGGAAAAGAAATTCTCTGACGTGCTTTTAGCCTATACCACTTGCTTAAAATAGATTTTGGAGGTTTTGAAATAAGTTATACGATACTGCATTTTTATGATTTAAGGCGTTTGGCATTATTATTATTATTATTAAAAGACCAACAGGGTTTGTTCGGAATTTTTTCAGTCCACGAAGAGAGGAACCTAATGGTTATAAAATCTTTCCTCAATACGAGTACTTTCTGTGGCAAACAAATATCAAAAGCCAGTGAACTGCTAAATACAGCACCTGAACGTTTCAACTTTTGCCTTCAAAATATGCTGTTTATCTTTTCAAAGACTTATAAGTTAATGACTAATCTAAAAAAAAAAAGAACCAAGCCTGAAATTGAAAATAAGATTGAAATACTAAAACGGATTTGAACCTTTAAACTTCCGACCGGGAGATTCTGTTTAGGGTTTCAAAGGGTTACTAAAAACGTTGATGCTAATGTATGGACCAACAGGTCCAAAAGAAGCCTGCCAAACTCTGTTATTACTCACGGCGCATTAATACATGTTGACTTTCATTTATACATAAATGGAAGCACTGAGGAAGAAGCCTTTTGAAAACATTGTGGGAAAAGAAGAAAATGCTGGTAACCAGCAATTTCTCCTTTTCCTACAACGTCTTCAACCCTTTTTGATACCAATAATATTATTTGTGCCATATCTTTTGTCGTCTGCAAAAGCCTTCAATGCGGACCAGTCTATAATATTGTTGTGTGGTAAAGAGTTAAAGTACTTTTTGATTTTTAACAACGACAATAAAATAATAATACAGAGGAAGTAAACTTTTTTATTTATAAATGTTTTAAGTCATAATTCTTTGCATAGTAGAATATACTGAACGTTTCTTTTTCTAAAAACTTTATACCCATCTCATAAATCATAAAAAAAATAACAATAAGAAGAAAATGAGTTGAAAGTATGTAAAATTATGAAGGAACGGGATTCATGAAACAGGAAGATGATAGACAGCATCCCTAGAACTTGTCGGGTGTCTTGTAGTTTGGCCATTATCCATGCGAGAGACGAGCCCTTGTTTTTTCGACACTGAGAAGGGAAGTTTTTTGAAAACGTCTTAAGCAAAAAAAGATCATATATACTTGTTACCAGTCTTTTCTCCCTATCCCCACAAAATTTCTTATCAAATGAACAACAAATACCATCATTTAAGCCGAATTTGATTTGTCGTCTGCAAATGCTTTCAAAATGGACAGGTCTAATATATTGTCGTCTGGTAAAGAGTTAAGATTCGGATATCAATCTATGCTTTGACAAACGTTACCATGTTCTTACAGAGTTCGTGAACGTTTGACCTTAACATTAATGCAGCTGCCATTCTCCTTCTAGAAGCTGTTTGTTGTTCGGCGTAGCTGATTGCGCTGGCTTTTGACTTACTTTTTGGTATTACATTCGAATGAATAAATAGATGTTTGTGATTGGTCAAAAATACAGGATTTATTCTACGGGCTCCTGCATAACTATCCGCAGGCAAATTTACGCCGTCCATCTTTTTTTTAAAAGAGATTTCTTATTTTTTTCTTAGGCGCGTATGTGTAGATATGAGCAGATGTAATTGTAACCGTATACCACAAAATCCTAAATTTTAACGACCCTGGCGGAAAAAGCTTTTGAAAACATTGTAGGAAAAGGAGAAAATGCTGGTAAACAGCATTTTCTCCTTTTTCCACAATGTGTTCTACCTTTTTATAGAAAAAATTCATCATTCGAGCGACTTAAGCTGTCCTTGGACAAGACACTGCAAGGCCACAGCCGGCTAAAAGAAGTGAAGCTCGTTGAACACGTCAATTCAGTTAACTGTCTGCGTAGTGCGAGTATAACTGAAAAAAAAGTATTGAAAGGCGAAGTAAAACACTATCTAAATAAACTTTTCTTTTACCCAGAGCCCTGTAAAAACTTGGAGAACGTTTTATCCGTTGGCAATGGCAGTTAGATATAAAGGCACGTAAATACCTGCCAACGAAGTGAATGGGTTTCATTCTTACAGATTTTAATACACATGTACATGTAGGCATGAGCTTACGAATATCATGAACTATGATTTTTAAGATACACTTTTGGTGATAAAAAGAATCTTACATTCGCTTGCTTCTGTGTTAAAAGTTTATTATACTCGTCAAGAAAAAAATGTTATTAAGCTGGCCAAAGGCGTTTAAAATCATTTTTGTAGACTAAATCAATAAAGTTTTATCTCAAATGCCAACTGTTGTCAGATTTTTTATCACACAACTGCATCTCAAGAATGATAGTCAGACGTCATCATTGAAATATCATTCCGTTCGATAGAATTGTATGGTTTAATAACTTCCGGCAATGTCCTTCACCGGAAATGCAGTTTTCGTGTCATGTCGTGATGTCGGTTGAATAATGGGTATTATTATAAAGCGGATACACAGTTGAGTAAACTGAAGATATAAGTTTACTACTTACGGCATTACCAGAGGTTAAAAGAACTTAAGCTTACTACCAGAAGAAAAAATACGATAAAAGACTTCAATGGATTTTTTTTTTTCATGGCCAATAATGATCTGCTAACATAAAATAATCTTTAGCTCTATATAATTTGCAATTGGTTAATTGTTCATTCAGTCTGTGAATGGCTCATTCGGTCTATCAATCGGTTATTTAGTCTTTCCTTCGTTCACTCAGTCTGTCAATCGTTCATTCAGACAACTAATCGCTCACTTAGTCGATCGATCGTTCATTCAGTCAGTCAGTCGTTCATTCTGTCAAGCAATCGTTCAGTCAATCTGTTCACCGTTCATTCAGTCATTCAATAGTTTATTCAGTCAATCAATCGTTCAGTCATTCAAAAAACACACCAATCGTTCATTCATCAATGATTTGTTCATTCAGTCTGTCAATCGTTTATTCAGTCAATGAACCGTTCATTCAGACAATGAACCATTTATTCAGTCAATTAATTGTTCATTCAGTCCAGTAATCAAACAGTCAATCTGTCAATCGTTCATTGAATCAATAAATCAAACATTCGTTCATTCCATCAATTGTTCATCCAGTCTTGTCAAGCGTTCATTCAAACATCCACTCGTTCATTCATTTAGTCAATAAGTCTGTCAGTCGTTCTTTTATTCTGTCCATCAGTCGTTCATTTAATCTATCGCTCATTTAGTCAATCAGTTGTTCAGTCTGTCAACCTTTCATTCAGTCTATCAATCATTCATTCCGACTGTCAATCCTTGATTTCGTCAATCAAACCCTCATTAGATCTGTCAAGCGTTCATTCTGTCGGTCAATCTTTCGGTTAGGCGGTTATTCGTTCATTCAGACTGTCAATTTTTCATTTAGCCTGTCAGTGTTCATTCGAACAGCCATTCCTTCATTTATTCAGTAAGTCATATAGTCTGACAATCGTTCGTTCGTGTAGTCAATTGATCAATCATTTACTAAATCAATCGTTGGTCAGTCTGCGAATCGTATTTAAAGCCTGCCTATTGTTTATTTATTCTGCTAATCATTCATTCAGTCTGTCCATCTGCCATTCATTCAGTCATTGGTTCATTAATTAGTATATCAGTCCTTCAGTCTAGCACTCCTTTATGCATTAAGTTTATCTTTGATTCAGCCAGGCAACCTTTCATTTAATATGTAAATCGTTTATTTAGTAACCAGAGGTTTCAATCACTCAGTAAACGGTTCATTTAATCGGCAAATCATTCAGTCAGACAGTCAGTTGGTCGTCCAATCTGTCAGTCGTCGGTTCAGCCTGTCAATCGTTCATTCAGACTGTCAATCTTTCATTTAGTCGTGTATTCAGTTGGTCGATCGTTCGTTAGTCGATCAATCGTTCATTCAGTCTGGTAGTCGTATATTCGGTTGATGAATTATTCATTCAGAAAGTCAATTGTTTATTCAGTAGCTTAGTCGTTCAATTGGTTGATGAATCATTCATTTAGTTGGAAAACCGTTCATTTAGTTTGTCAACCGTTTATTTAGCCTGTCAAGCGATCACGCAGTCTGTTAATCGTTCATTCAGTTTGTCATATTTCCATCCAGTCAGTCAATCTTCATTCAGTCTGTCAGTTGTTTATCCAGTCTGCCGATCGTTCATTCAGTCTTTCAGTCGTTCATTTAGTCTGTCAACCGTTCTATCAGTGTTTCAACTGTTCGTTCAATCTTTCAACCGTACATTAAGTCTGTCAACCTTTCATTTAGTCAGTCAATCGTTAATTCAGTCAGTCAACGGTCCTTTCAGTCTGTCAACCGTTCATGCATTCTGTCAACCGTTCATTCAGTCAGTCTACCGTTCATTCAGTCTATCAACCATTCGTTTAGTCGTTCAACCATTCATTCAGCCAATCAATCGTTTATTCAGTCTGTCAACCGTCATTTAGTCTGTCAGTCGTACATTAAGTGAATCGCATGTTCAATTTGTTAGTCAACTGTCATTCAGTTTGTCGGTCGTTCATTTAGTCAACCTATTGTCGGTCAACCCTTCATTCAGTCCGTCAACCGTCATTCAGTCTGTCAGTCTTTCATTTAATCAATCAATCGTTCATTCGGTTAGTCAACCGTCATTCAGTCTGTCAGACTTTCATTTAATCAATTGATCGTTCATTCAATCAGTCAACCGTTCACTCAGTCTGTCAGTCAATCAATCGTTCATTCGGTCTCTGTCGTCATTCAGTCTATCAGTGGCTCACTTAGTCAATCAATCGTTCATGCAGTTAGTCAACCGTCAGTTAATATGTCAACATTTCATTCAGTTTGTCAGTTCCTCATTCAGTTCTTACCTAGTCATTAAGTCAAGCAATCTGTTATTTAAGCTGCTGATTGTTAATTCAGTTTGTCATTCAATCATTCAATGACATTTCATTCTGTCAGTCGTTCATTCAGTCAGTTAAGCGTTCATTCAGTAGCCTAATAGTTTTTTTAATCCTTACGTTGCTAAGCGCAACTCACTGATTTTTTTGCGGACAATGTAGATCAAGATCAGACTGCACAGAACGTGCAGTCTGATATTGGATCTACAGTGTCCGATAAGGAGATATTCTTTTCGAAAAAAAAAAAGAGTCTGAAATAGCATTATTCGGGTTTATACTATCGGCTTAAAAGTTTCATGTAAGTTATTTAGCAGGATAAAGATTAAGTCTGTCTATTAGCCACTTATCCTATCAGTTATATATTCAGTCGTCAATCAGATATTCTGTCTGTTAATCCGTCTTACAGTTTGTAATTCGTTCATTTAGTCAGTAAATTTTTTCCCATTTAGTCTGTCGATCGTTCATATAGTCTGTCAAGTTTTAAATCAGTCCTTTGATAAGTCAATGTGATTCAATCTGTCATATCGTCGTCCAATCTTTTTTGCAAAATGTTAATCGCACATTTAGTTTGTCAATATTTTACTCGGTCTGACTATGAATCATTCAGTCTGTCAGTCGAACTTTAAATATGACAGTCAAACATAGGGTCTGTCAGTTGTTCAATCAGTCTTTAAATGGGTCTTCCAGTCTTTCAATTGTTCACTCAGTCTGTCAACCGTTCATTCGGTTTTCCGAATGGTCATTTAGTCTTTCGGTCATTCATTCAGTCTGTTTATTGTGAAATCAGTTCATTCAGTTCATTATTCGTTCGTTCAGTGAGTCACTGTGTCACTCAGTCCTACAACTTATCGTTCAGTCGGTCAATCTGTAATTCACTCTTTCAATCTGTGGGTGGTGATTGGATTCATGAGTAGTAATTCGATAATGTCAAATATGCACAGAATCGCATCCTTAACCATACGCTATTTGTATTCTGTAGTAGAGAGAAATGCACTTCTTACCGGTTTAACTTTTTGGTTTGGTTATTAAGAAATTGCATTACTTGAAAAATTAGAAACTTTTGAGAATTAGTTTTTTGTTACAAATACTTGATGAATATAATCACTGGTTTCATTTGCCATTTGGTACAGAGTTAAAGGTCTTTGTTTGTATCGAAGTTTAACGCCGGTTTAACAGCATAGATCATATCACGGTGGTCGGTGCACCTATGAATGTGTTTCCTTGCTTTTTCACACCAGTACTGACACAAGTTTCTTTCCAAGTCACTGACCACTTTTCTCACATGCATCTCGTATGTGAGAGGCGAAAACTGGTCGGAGAGAAGGTTTGCCTCAACCGGGCATCTAACCCGCTCACCAAGGCCACGAGTCAGATACGTTAATCACTTTGCCACCAGACCGGGCCTGTTAAAGGTCTTACATGATGGCATATGCGTTTCAGAGCCGAATACTAGAAAACAATATAATTCCCAGAATTACAGGGAAAGAAAAACCCAGACTATGAAATTATGTTTCATGTCCATTGGGGTCGCCACTCTCTCTGAAATCTTTAATTAACCCACGATCTTTCCGCAAAACAGCGTCAAGTAATTTCCAGCAATTTCCAGCAAAGCAAGTTGTTTAAATTTTCACACAAAAAAAATCTCGTGTTGATAAGAGCGTGGGAAAAGGAGATTTTTAAAACATTATGGGAAAAGAAGATAATACTGTTGCCCAGCATTTTCACCTTTTACTACGATTTTCAGGCATTGCGATTATGTTGATTTTGGATCAGACTGCACAGAACGTGCTGGCTGATCTTTGAATTACGCTATCTAGTAGCATTTAGCGATCTTCTTGTTGAAGACCCCGCCGCAAATTCACAAAATCCTGTTTCTGTTTGACTACAGGTAGAAAGCTTCTTTATATGCATCACGAATTGCGATGCAGTATAAGATGACTCTGTAAACGGTGAAATCCACATTATCCAAATACGTAAGGAGCAAGAAATTAGCTCGAATTCAGCAGTGAAGGTTGAAGAAAAAATGGTGCTAGACGTTGTAGTTGTATTCGTTGTAGTAGTAGTAATTACTGTTGTTGAAGCAGTAGTATTTTATTTATTACTGATTGACTTTTCTGTTTGTGTATTACGATCGATATAACTTTTGTTGCTTTTGTTGTTGCTCTTGTTGTAGCAAATTAGTGGGTCTTTTTAACGCTTTCCATTAATCCTTATCCTGCTAAATAAGTGAAATAAAACTTTCAAGCCGATAGTAAGAAAACCAAAAAAAAAAAATGCTATTTCAAAGTTGTTTTGGGTGGAAAATATCTCCTTATCGGACAGCGTAGATCTAAGATCAGACTGCACGTTCTGTGCAGTCTGATCTTGATCTACGCTGTCCGCAAAAGGTCTTTAAGTCGCTCTTAGCAGCCTGTAGCTTAAGTTTATTGTATAGAGTGTAGAACATGATATCTTCCTTCACCTTCGAGTAATTATACGGTCTGGAGAAGATAGGAGAGGATGAAATGGTTTTATTTTTTCCGGTTCGGACGTCCTCCACAATTGGGATTTCAAAAATGCGTGTGCTTGATAAAAGATGGGTGGGTTAGTTATTGTTAGTGGAACGAAACATTTCTTTTTTATCTAAAGTGATACAAGAGCGAATGAGGGAGGGAGGGAAGGTCGGAGAAAGAAAGAAAGAAAGAAAGAAAGAAAGAAACATACAAACAATATAAGATTGAGACAGACAGAGAGAGAGGGAGAGAGAGAGAAAAGAAAGAAAGAAAGAATCTTCATCTTTGTTCCGTTTACGAACACGACGATGACAAAGATTTCAATTTAATCCCCACTCAACTCCCTTTTGACTAAAACCAAACCGTCAGTTCAACCTTCCGGCTTTCGGTACACAAAAACACGAATACGAAAAAAAAAATAGCACCCGTACGATTGTGAAACTCCCGTTGAAAAATTTTATCATCGATTTTCGAACGACAGCAGAAATCGCACGGTCTTTCTGAGGGCGCAGTTGTAACATATGTGGTATGTGATTGATGACATGCCCAAGATAAAAGCAGCCCATTACACAACCGAGCGTATGACCGCTGATAAAACGCACCCAATGCTCCCAGTACTTCAAGTGCTTTGAATTTTTACTTGAGAACATCCAGATTTTCAAAACTTCCTATGCTTTAGTACTTCTCCTACCGTACACGAAATAAGGTGCATTTTTCCGAGAGTGTACACCAAAGTCAGATTGCACAAACGTGCAGTATGATCTTGATGTACACTCTGAATCTCCCTGTGATTGATTGATATCATAATAGTCACATTTAGATTCAAAAAATCTGTACAAAAGCAATTATTGTAATAGTCAACAATATATACATGACAGGATAAGTGTTTAGCCCTTCTAGCCGAATAAGTGAAAACAGGGGCTTACCGAATGGAAAGATTAAGATCAGGCTGCATAGAACGTTCATTTTGACCTTGGATCTATACCATCCACTCGTTTTAGTCAAGCAGTTAAAACAGACATTTTTCTGGGTGTCAGAGAATAGTATTTTTAGCTGCCTGAACAGGGGCGAGGTTATATGATTGGCGCTGAAAGAATTAGAGTTCCTTGAACAGAGCAGTTCTGTTCTGTTGAAAATCAGGGGTGTGGAAATCCTACGTCCGACTCGTCCGACTCGGGTAAATTTGACGTCGGACAAGTAGCTTTTTGCAATCTACTCGTCCGCGGACAAGTAGAAAACGAGGGGGAAATTGAAAGTAAAGATCTGTATTATATAACATTATCCTTGTGAAATGGAAATGTTCTCTCCGTCTCACTTCGTAAACAAGAACATTTTTAAATTGAATTATGATAAACTATCCCCTGATACCTGGAATCAAAAACAAAATTTGGCCGACTCTGATTTTATTGCCTACGCAGGCTTTTTTTAAATTTTGACAGCGCTGAGTACGGCCGAAATGTTGTGGTTTCTTGGCGCCATTTGGTTTGTTTAATGGAGGCAACAATAACCGAAACGAGTTATTTTTTTGCATATTATAACACCACACATAGACTTGACACGGTTGTCATTTCCCAATCATTCAATATAAAATTCTTTTTTGTCGTTCGCAAAACTTACAGCTGACAAAAGAAGTTGTCTTAATTTAACACTGTGGAACACATTCTTACTCAGTTGCAGTAAACATATTTGAAAGAAAACCAAACACGCTGTATCCAAGTAAAACATGTCAAAAACCGGGAAACATTACAAAACGTTTGTTAAAAGGACTGTAGACGATAAAGGCCAGCGCAGCCTTTTTACTTTCGGCGTAAAACGTTTAAATTCTTTGCAGATCGATCTACAGGTAATCAAATCTCCGCATACTGAGTCTCAATCTGAAGTGCCGGGTCGGTCGGACATCTCCGATCTCCCTTTGTCTGAAAACTAAACAATTATTTTCACTGCACATGATGCAAACTCTACATCTCCAGACACAATAACCAAGCCTAGCCTTTTAACTTCCACAGATAATGATTCCCTTGTATCATATGATGACTGGTAAGCAGTTCTGCTGAAGTATTAACTCCGTCATGCATGGGTGTGCCATAGTAGTGTTAAAAAGGGCTGTAAGGGCAAACACTGAGATATTTGGCCATGGTTTAAGCAGTTATAGTGTAACTGTTGAATCTTTTTCAATTATTAAATTGTTGCACCTGTCTATTTACTGTATGTATGTACAGTGCCATTAATTTGTTTTATTGATGTACCTTGAAAGTCAGTCTGCCTTTTCTCAATTTGGCCAAAATCGCACTTGAATATAAAAAAAAAATGAAAGGCTAAGGCCCCTTCCCAATTTTTGGGAAAAAAGCCCCATAAAGGTTTGCTTGATTTATTTTCATCATTATTATTAAAAACCCAAACAAAGCAAATTTCAACAGTTAAAAGGACATCATTATCTACAAACTACATTCAGTTAGGTCTTTGTGTGCCATTTAAAATTGTTTTGTTTTGGACAAGTAAACTTCTCTGACGGACAAGTAGATTTTTTAGATTTACTTGTCCATGGACAAGTAGAAAATTTCAAGATTTCCACACCCCTGAAAATGATTTCTTCTGCAAATGAAAGGAGAATATAATTAAAACATCTTCATACAATGACAAAATTAAGTTTCCACAGAGTGTGAATAAAGTCAAATCAACGTCAAAGATCCTTTCATTTTTAACTTTTTGCCACACGACAAAAATGTACACTTGGCCAAATTGAAAACTCTTGCAGACGACAATTTAGTGCCTAAAATGATGGGAATTATATTTGAAAGGGTAGAAAACATTGTGGGAAAGGGAGAAAATGCTGGTTACCAGCATTTTCTCTTTTTCCCATAATGTTTTCAAAAGGTCATTTCCTTAAGGTCGTTAAAACTGGGGATTGTGTGTTAAGCAGTCAATTATTAGAACTTCACAAAATTGGGAAACTAGAAGACGGTAAAGCTTCAATAATTTGACTACAGCAGTGGCTGAAAAATAACCCCTCATTGACCAGTCCCAAGACATCGAAGAAGAGGCTTTATAAAACATTTTGGAAAAAGGGGGGGCGGGGGGGGGAATGTTTGTAACCGGCATTTTCAACTTTAACCATCATTTCTAGCATTTTACAGAGAAATACCATTACAAAAGGGGCACCTGTCGAAACACATGGACAGCTGCCTTGTCACCCATGACATAACTTTAATCCTTTACTGCACAAAAAACCCCGACTTTTAACGACCCCGGGGAAGAAGGTTTTTAAAAAGATTGCGGGAAAAGGAGAAAATGCTTATAACTAGCCTTTTGTTCTTTTTCCACAACGTTTTCTACCCTTCTTTTAACAAATTTCTGTGTTTCAGTTGCATTTATTTTGTCGTCTGCAAATCCTTTCAACTTGGACAAGTCTAAAATTTTGTCGCTTGGTATAGAATTAAAACAGATGAAAACGGCGTCAAACGCACAGACAAACAAGAATTAATGATATCACAATATCTGCAGGTATTTCGTCGCCGGTGTGGGCGATGTATCTATATTGGTAATGATACCTAGCTTATCTCCCCTGTTATCTATCGCACAGCCAAGTAGGGGGCGTATCAGTTTTCCTTCAGGCAGACATTAGCTGTTGCAATGTTATCGCTGATATTGACAAGAGCGTATTGTTATTATAAACATTGTAATCTGGCTTGTAACAGTACACGTGCTTTTATCGAATGTTTAACCGCACGCGTATCGATACATTTCTGTCTTATAGCCATCGGCGACATAAATAAATCTGAGGACGAAGTAGATCAAGATTTGACTGCATTTGACGAAACGTGGATGTCGGATCTACACTCCCCGATACGTGATCCTGAATGTCTGACACGTCTCTCCATTTTCAGTGGAATGTTTTTCTTTAAGTTTTATTTGCTTCGTCAATTGGTGTGCGTGTGTGTGGGGGTGGGGCTTTCGTGTGCTTTCCTCCATCACACTTCACAAAAATTTGTTATATGGTATTAAATGCTAGACACATCAACAAGTGCCTTAAAATAGGTCCTGGCATTATAAATGGTCAACCTTGATAGAACTAATGCTAGGCACATGGCCGAGCGCTTTGAAATAGGTCCTTGACCGATGAATAGAATGATCGACCTGATACAGCAGATATGTAAAAAGGAAATCCAACAGTATTAGTCTCATTTTTGAGTGCCTTGAAAAGGAGCCTATAATGGCCGGCGTACATGTAATAGCTATATGTTCATGTGCAATAAAGAAGATCCGTTAACGATAACTGGAATAGCCTTGTACATGCAATAGAGTCGATGCTATACATATGTACTTATTATACTGCAAAGAAATTTCTCGCAATCTGATTGGATAATATGCTGCGTGCAAATATTCCTGTACACTGGCAAAATCCACGTAAAAGCAGTTTTCCTTTCGGGCGTTCCGTATACATAACTACACTTCCAACACTACATCCAAAATGGCGGTGTCCATCGATGCGACCCGCCCTCAAGACAAACATACTGAGTAGACTGCACCATATTATTAGTAGTTTCCCTTCATGGTTGTCATTGATACAGAAAGAATGGATTATTTTTTAAAATAAATGAATAAAGTTACATGCACTATCGTTTGTTGTCATTCTAAAACAAATACACGGAGTTAAAACGAGCCATCCCTTCGTCAGGTAAGCAAATAATGAAGTGTCCAAACTCATATATTTTAACGTTAAAATGATGACCTAATGGTCTTTTGAGGCAACTAATGGTCGCTTACTTTTGCCAAAAAAAAAAAAATCATTAAAATGCATAGTTACATACCTTGAAGTTGTTTAAATCCATGTTTGAATAAGAAGACCTCGAATGCCTATCGCAGTGACATCATCAAGTTTATGCACCAAACTGCACGTTTTACCAAAGTTTCAGTGACGTCAGTTTTCACTGAATTGGGGCACTCAGAAGGGAAACTCTATTTCGTCTGCGTACTTAATTCGTACACCATAAAACAGGAAAATTTCGCTGAATACACGTTGGAATGGTAAAACTTCGCAGTATAATAAATTCGCCTTCGGCTCGGGGCGACATGATTCGCCACAGCCGTGAACAAGTTTCCATGTCCCCTACCACCTGACCGTACAACTAATATTATTATACTGCAAAGAAATTTCTCGTGATCCGATTGGATAATATGCCCCGAACATATGTATCATGTACACTGGCAAAACCAACGTAAAGCAGTTTCCCTTTCGGAAGCCCTATATACATGACTACATTATCAACACAACCTCCAAAATGGCGGCGTCGATCAAGATTAACATCAAGATTATGCGCCAAGCTGCACGTTTTAACATGTTTTACCAAGGTTTCAGTGACGTCAGTTCCCAGTGACGTCAGAAGGGAAATTCTACTTCGTCAGCGTACTCAATTTTTTAAACCAAAAAACAGGTAAAATTCGCTTAACAAACGTTGGAATGGTAAAACTTTGCAGTATAATAAATTCGTTGTACGGTCAGGTGGCAGGGGACTTGGAAACTTGTTCACGGCTGTGGCGAATAATGTCGCCACCTCGCCTTCGGCTCGGGGCGATATGATTCACCACATCCGTGGCAGGGGACTTGGAAACTTGTTCACGGCTGTGGCGAATAATGTCGCCACCTCGCCTTCGGCTCGAGGCGACATGATTCACCACAGCCGTGAACAAGTTTCCATGTCCCCCTCCACCTGACCGTACAACTAATGATGTACATATGTCTTACAATAGATAATTCAATGCTAACTGGAATGATCGTCACTCTTGTAACAGAACGGATGCTAGCCACCTTTCAAGTGCAATAAAACAGATACTTGAATGGTAAATGAATAATGCCGTAGGCAAAATGTGCGTGATCAATTAGAGCAGATGTTACATGTAGAGCTCTACATGTACGAGTTCGAATCTCTGCGCTCAATAATTCAGTATCAAATGGAAAATGAAGTAAACATAATTAAAAATCATATCAAGGGACGAACGATGAAGATCAAAGGTCAGTGAACGTCTTACCTTTTCTCCAAACGGCAAACTTTTAGACCAGTTCAAATTCAAAGCATTTGCAGACGACAAAATAAGTGTGACTCAAAAATTGAAATTCGTTTTGGGAAGGGTAAAAAACATTGTGGGAAAAGGAGAAAATGCTGGTTACCAGCATTTTCTCCTTTTCCGACAATATTTTCAAAAGGCGTTTTTTCCTGTGTTGTTAAAACTCGGGAATGCTTTTAACGACTCTGGGGAAGACGCCTTTTGATGACGCCTTTTGATAACATTGTGGAAAAACGAGAAAATGCCTGTATCAAAGAAAAAATGCACCAACTGAGACACATTAAAATTGTCGTCTGCAAATGCTGTCAATTTGGACAAGGCTAAGATTTTGTCGTCTGGTAAAGGGTTGAGTTTACACCAAAAAAACCAACCAAATCGCTAGCAGTGAAGATTCGAAATGCAGTCAATATGGGAAAAGGGTTCTGATGAAATGTTGCGGCTGCAGAAGGTTCTTTTTTTATTCCTGGAAATGCCGTTGGGTCACAAATTAAATATATCTTCAAATTATATTACACAATTATCGGCGTCGCTGAGGGTCTTCGGGAAGTAAATTAGCTTTATTATCGTGTAACTTGCTCGTTTACTAGATGTATTGGATTATGTCACAAAAGCTGCGCTGCGAAGGCTATCTTAACTCTTTACCAAACGACAAAAGTTAAGACTTGTCCAAATTGAAAGGATCTGCAGACGACAACCTACATGTGGCTGCGCTGTACAGGCTAGTCCTTACTGTCTTACCAGACGGCAAAATTTTAGACTTGTCCAAATTGAAAGTACTTGCAGACGACAACCTACATGTGGGTGGCTGACCTGTACAGGCTAGTCCTTACTCTCTTACCAGACGGCAAAATTTTAGACTTGTCTTAATTCAAAGTACTTGCAGACGACAAACTAAAATGTGGCGTTAATGATGGAATTTGTTTCAGTAAGGATGGAAAACATAGTGGGGAAAGGAGAAAAATGCTGATTTATACCAGCATTTTTCTCCTTTTCCTCACTATGTTTTCAATAGTCTGAAAAGTCGTCAAAACACCGGATTATATTATAAGGGGTTAACTCTTAACCAAACGACAAAAGTTACTCATCTATACTGCAAGCATTTGGACTGTAATGAATCTATCGTGTCTGAACGTCTGGCGATTAAACTACGTTGTAACCAAGGCCACTGCAGGGTGATCCAATGCCGTCTAGGTCTGGACGCGCCAAGGACGCCACACTTCGGCATATACTGTCTGCATGCTTATTGTATATGCATGCTTCAGTGGGTATCCCTGGGGGTTCCTGCTGTGTCTTCATGCGTTCTCATCACGAAACAACCGTGTCTATTTCGTATTACCAGACGAATAAATTCTAGTCTTGTCCAAATTGAAAGCATTTTCTGACGACATATTAAATTTAGCCCAAATGATGATATCTATCTTTGATAGATTAGAAATGATTCCGGGAAAGAGAAACTGTTGGTTACCAGCATTTTTTCCCCAATCCCACAATGTTTTCAAAAGGTTTCTTCCTCAAGGTCGATAATAGACGTTTCTTTTTTTGCAAAGGGGTCTGATTCTAAGCACTGCGTCCTTGGTCGCCGAGGATACGTAGCGACATAGATCCGCTGTGACTGTACTTTTCGGTTTTCACCGTTGTGCAATAATTTTGAAAGACCATCGACCATGGGGACGGCAGCACGGTCTCAGTATGATCCTAATTTAAGCCCGTTTCACAATTGCCTTGCTACCAGTTTGCGACCGCCTGCAACATTTTTGTAGTATTGCACGACTACTCGCATGGTGTCTTGCGAGCTATTGCAGTCATTGCAGACTCGCAAGCAGTTGCAACTGATCGCGTTAGGCTTTTTTAAACATGTTCAAAATTCTGACGCGACTACATGCGATCGAAGTACTCGCACTTGGTTGCACTAACAGTTGTACGAGTGTTCCACAATGTTGCAATGCATTGCACAACAAGAAGTACGAGCTTGCGCGACTTGATTATTGTATTTGGTCGTCTATTAATACGTCGCACAACACTCGCATGTGTACTAGGGATCTCTAGCTACCAGTCGCGCGTTCGGTTTCGTTTGGAATGCGACTAATAGACTATTATAAGGCAATTTGCATCTCATCGTACAACATTGTACTACAATTGTACGACTTTATGAGACTCTATGCGTCTATTTCAAAAAGCAAAATAAGTCAGAGACAGAAATGTTCTCCAGCCTCTTTTAAAGGAAGCTGGAACCTTCTGCCGATAACTACCTGTTCTTTGCTCGTTGTTTTTCTTTTGTCTTTTTTGACAACATTTCGTTCGTTCTTCCGAATTCAGTGTTGATCTGACGATGTCCAAATTTCGGAGGATATAATCTCCAGCTCGTTCCGCGACTACTCCCACGACCAATCTCATGGTTTTGCAACCAGTCTAACCCAAACAACCGACAAATCGCACGGTTTTGAGACAAATCGCACAACAACGCTATCAGTCAAAGCAGTTGTAGAAGTGACGTCACACCGATCGCAGCTACTCATACAATACTCACAGTTAAACGTATGATCGTTCGCACGAGCGTAAGTGCCTTTGTCTTGAAACGGTCGCTTCCACTCGCTCTTGTTGAAAGACTTCTATCGCATTTGTGAAAGCTTTTTATGATCCATTGCTAGAGTAGCTTCTTTAAGTTGATCGTGCGACAAAGTTGTTGCAATTGGTCGCTTTCCAAATGTGAAATGGGCTTAATGAAACATACTGCGACCTAATTAGGACCTTTTTCGCGCTCCGACCACGCCAACCAGATTCCACGACGACCTCACTACGACAATTTTAATTATTCAAAGTTGTGCTACAAGTTCTACAACCAGGAACACTCAATCACTTTATAAACCGACGACACGAACCAAATTAAATATGCACATATATTTCGACTATACTCGTATTTCATTGTACAAAAAAAATTGGCAAAACATAAAATTGACCAGGGTGAGCAATTTCATCTTTTATCGCAATGTTTTCAACAAACTTCGTGTATCGGTGGCCTAAGTCTCTGGACCCAAATGGATAGAAATAACTTTAGCTCCAGATACATTTCTGTACTTGACTGAATGTTCCGTTATTATGACATCCGGGTCCGTAATCACCAATCCTTCTCAAGAACATTCTTAGTCTTATTCTCCAGATTTTTCCGTATTTGAAAGTAACATAACTTCTGATTGGCTAAACCATTTGGTTTAGCCAATCAGAAGCTGTGTTACTTTCAAATTTTAAAAATCTTGAAGAATAAGACAGAGAACGTTCTTAAGAATGGTTGGTGACTACGGACCCCGGTCTACTGCTGTACAGCTACATGTATACTAGGATTAATGCTTATTGGAATAAAGAAAAAACACATTTAATCCTTGAAACGCCTTTCGCAACTTTATTTGCCTTTGTGGATCAAGACCAGACTGTACACATTGTGCAGTCTGATCTTTGATCTACACTGTCGGTGTTGCTGAGACATTCTGGACAAAAGCAATCTCGAAATTGCATTTATTTGGGTCTTATTTCCACACTGAAAATATCTTTTAGGTTTATTCGGTTCTCTCAGGGTAAACTCTATACTAAACGACAAATCGCCTTTGACTTCTCCCAATCCGAAGAATTTGCAGGTGACATTACTGTATGGTATGGCTCACGTGGTGTAATTCGTTATTGAAAGGGTAGAAAACTTTTTTGTGGGAAAAGGAGAAAATGCTGGTGACCAGCTTTTTCTACTTTTTCCACGGCCTTTTCAAAAGCTTTCATCATTACGAGCGTTAACCCTTGTTCTGCTAAATAAGTGAAATGAAACTTTCAAGCCGATAGTAAAAACCCATTTTGCTACTTCATATCTATTTTTTGAGAGAAAGATACCTCCTAATCGAACAGTGTAGATCCAAGATCAGACTGCACGTTCTGTGCAGTCTGATCTTGATCTACAGTGTTCGCAAAAGGTCAGCGAGTCGCGCTTAGCAGCCTACAGGTTAAACCCGGACTTTGTTGTAAAGTGTTAAACGCACTTTGTTCTGAAGTGAGGTTATGTAAGTGATAAATCAAAGCCGTATAGATATTACATTGATTACAGATAATACATATTAGTTCTCAAATATTTTCTGATCCTCATTATTCTTTGTGGCAAATGACGAGAAAAACTGTTAACTTATTTCTCGGGGGAAATGCATATTGCATTAGTACGGTAACACTTGTGCACAGTGTTTCATAGATAAATCCTTTTTGGGTGGCACTGACTTTTTACAGACAAATACTTTTTGGGTGGTACTAACAATTTTAGCTGCATGGTTGAGTAAGGCCAGACCAAAGAAAACGTGTTTCTATTCTTGGGTCTACATTGTCAACATTTTTCAACTGATTGAATGGTGTTTTACACCGCTTTCAACATTATTTCAGTTATATCACGGCGACATGTATCTCTTGGGTTTAACCTTTACTAGGCTGTGGCTCTGAAGTGTCTTGCCCAAGGACACTCCCATGAAAGGCCTATCAGATCAGGTAGGGCTCGAGCCCGGCGCCTCCATGTTACGAGTCCCACACTTTACTATTGAGCCAGGCAGGACCCCTCAACCTTTTTCGAAAGATATTCTGAATCTAACAGCCTACAATCCCGACAATCAACGACCTTAGTTTAAACATATTTTATTCAACAGTAATAATACCAATAAAATATACGGGGGTGGGGGGGGGGGGGGGGGTGAAGAGAGATAGATTTCTTTCTTCTCTATATTACGGCCAAAACCTTTTTCCTCTCCAAACTTTAACAACTTTGACGGAGAAAAGTTTTTAAAACATTTGTGCAGTAAGGAGAAATTACTGGTAATCAGTATCTCCTGCTAATCCAGTGATGTTTTCTGCACTTTCAGGGAATAATTTCATCATTTGGGCCGTCGCACCTACTTGTATGGACAAGGTTAAAATTAAGTAGCACAGTAGAAATTGTCGGGAGTCAACCAAATCTCTTTCGGTACTGATAAATGAGCCATTCTCTGGAAAAGGGGCTCGAATGCATCTCTGTGATGCATTATATTGAGCCATTAATCACATAAATATGGATCCATTGTCTATGAACCAACTGAAACATGAGGTAGAATTGTCCTTGGACATAGAGAAAATCCACCAATACCAAATGTTTTGATCCAGGTCAGCCTGCACGGACTGCCATGACAGAGGTCGATACTTTTTACAGATACATTTCATCTTCTTTTCACAGGACATGGCTCAATTATATCGTTGCAAACGACGAAGCAAAAAAAGAGAGACTGTTCTCGCCTATTTTTCCAAATTCAGCGACCAGTCATGTATCATCTAATCGACTGAGACTTTCTCTCTCAGCCAATAAGATCGCTTGTCTTTGAGTTTGAATACATCAATGGCAGTAGAAATTGTTCGGAAATAACATCCCAAGCTGCATTCTATGTAAGACTGTTATTTGATCGACACTGTAAAAGTTTGTAATATAGTTGTACTCACACAGCCTTAGCAATTTAATGTCGGCTTTCCTCTTTTTACCAAACAACAAAGATTTAGACTCGTCCAAACTCAAAGCAGCTGCAGTCGGCATATTAACTGTGGCTCAAGTGACGAAATTTGTCCTTGATAGAGTAGAAAACATTGTGGGAAAAAGAGAAAATGCTGGTTACCAGCATTTTCTCCTTTTCCCAAAATGTTTTCAAAATCCTTCTTCTTCGGGGTTGTAAAAAGTAGGGATTGTGTGGTAATGGGTTAATGTCTCTTTTTATGTATCTCAGGCTCGGGCAGCTAACACTTCACCCACAAAATTACGTGTTACATACATATGGAAAGGAACGGTTTCGAAAACCTTGTAGAAAAACGAACAAATGATACTAAATAAATCAAAGAAAGAAAGAAAGATGTGGAACGATGTGGAACGAATCACAATAGGGATAAATTGGCTGAAAGTATAAATCGGTAAGCAGAAATAGAAGCCCAAGATTAGACCGCACGAATGTGCCGAAGATTAGACCGCACGAATGTGTTTGCTGATCTTAGACTACACCCTGCGCAAAATTCATTCGAGGTTACATATGACAAGATAAGAGTTTAGCACCAGACAATTGAATAAAGCCTTGTAAGATAAACTGATCGTCTGGGCTGAAATTATTGAATTGTGGGAACACGATTAGACCAGCTTGCCGTGCCGTCCTATTGACCAAGGAATGGATGTGGTATCCAGACGATTGCTGTTTTCTTGAGCACGTGGGTGGCGATTGTTCAGTGATTAAGTTACCTGACTTGAAATCAAGAGGCTCTAGATTTATCCTCAAAGGAGGCGTTTGTCATTCGTGGGCGTGTCTTTGGACAAGAAAATGCAAAACCACGATTCGGCACTGATAAAACCAAGGAAACACGTGATTCAGTGAGATTCATGCAACTGAAACAGAGTTGAAAGCGTCGTAAAAAAAGTTCAAAATAAACTGATCTAAAGTTGATTTATATTTATTTGTATATTAAGATTTCGTTAACATTGACCCTTTTTCTTATAAATGCTTCTTATGCTACCTTAGACATCACATGGACCTTACTGTCCCTTAAATAGACACAATACACAAACATTTCGTTTACACAAGCGCCTTACACAACCCTTTTACTTACACATATGCCTTAAACAAGCATTCTCTTCGCAAGAAACGCCCTCAGTAACCTTTTCCCTATCCCGTGCGTCTTATAAAACCAATTTCCTTACACAAGGGTCTCACAGGTACTTACACAGGTGCCTTACACAACCACCTCTTACACATGCTCCATATACCACCCTTTCCATCAAAGATCCCCTTCACACGTGCCTTACACAAACTCTTTACCTCAAAAGCGCCTTACACAACCCTTTTAATTTACACAGACGCACTGCACAACCCACACAGGCGCCTTAAACTTTCCCTTACCTTACACATGCACCTTACACAACCAATTTCTCCACTAATTAAAGTGCTTTGCACATGCACCTCACACATTCCTTTTCCTTACACATACGCCATACACAAACTTTTCTCTTACTTAAGCACCTTACAAAACCCTTTTCCTTACACATGCACCTTACACAATGACTTCTAAACACGAGTGCCGTGCACCCCACCACTTTCCTTCGGTTAATAGCAGGAGGCTAAATACCAACTTTTCCTAAAGCCTCTTGGAATGTGTGATGGTGTATTCTGGGTAGGGAATTCTACAACCAATGAGACAGATCCACACTGCCCGGACATACTGTACATCCATTGACATAACACATTCCTTTTCAATTTCTATTCAGACATAAAGGTCGCGTGAGCATGTTGACCAATCTATTTCTGTATCAGAAATCTTTTATTTGATACGATGATTAAGACATTTATTGGTCAGTTTTTTTCTGGACAATAGCTGGAAAAACAGTGCTGCAGGTGAACTTTGCGATATTGTTTGAGGTTGAGTAGGACAGAAGGCTATTGACTGACTCGAGTTGCCTACGTCATCACCTTTATGTGGTCACTATGCGTCATTGCACGTATCACATTCCGTTGGAAACTATTGTGAACAAAGAACATAATAGAGCTTGTTTAGGTCAAAAATCTATTTATAATAATCTTGAAGCAGTGAAGCATAAATACAGATATTTCAAAAATAATTCGATTGTTTAACAGACAATATGCAGAATGTAAAAGGGAGGATAATGCAAGAGAAAGAGAGAGCCCGAATAGACCATCCTGCAAGTGAAACTTTCTTGGGTGATCGATTGTTGACTTTGTTATTAGATTGAATCATTTAAGTATTATTAAGTAAGAAATTTAACAACTAAATGGGAAAAAAAGGAAAGTCATGCATGCTTAGTAGAGAGAACGACTCTTGGTGACCCTGATTCAAACACAAAATCCAGTAAAAAATTATAAAGGAAAGGCGAACGGGAAGACATCTTGATCGCATAGCCATGGCTATTTATAACCTTTTAAAAAACTGCCAATGTTCCCTCGGCCATACGAACTGAACTTGATTTATTTTCTGTGTTCCGATAGACATGTGCATACATGTATATACAGATCTAAGAAAGTCTCGTTAGAAATTCATTTACTTACTTGTTTCTCGTCAGTTCAATCGGTCTTTTTTTTTTCTTTTCTTTAGACTAAATAGACTATTTCAAGACTTGAAAGAGAGAAAACATTTTGATCTCAGTTCATACAAGGGACGGTCTAGGTCCTTGATTACACTTCATGTTTTTCTTTTTTTTTTTCTTCGAAATCTTAACAATACGAAACACCTCTTTATGAGTCATGCTCGGCAAAAAGGGGGCTCTATGCATTTGCAAAAAGTATCGACCTATGTCAGCCTGTGCAGTCCGTGCAGAAACGTTTTGCTAGTGGTCAATTTTCTGCATGACAAAGGACCAGTGTACCTCATGATTCAGTCGGTTGTTGGGAGAAAATAAACTTTATGGATCAACAATTATATGATGACTTGCTTGGTATCATTGATCACGGAGATGTGGCCCCTTTTCCAGAGCATTGTTCATACATAAGATACAAGTACAAGATAAAAATAAATACCAATTAAGCTTCAGGCTGCTAAGCGCGACAAAAGAACCTTTTGCGGACAGTGTAGATCAAGATCAGGCTGCACAAAACGTGCAGACTGGTCTTGGATCTACACTCTACGATAGGGAGATATTTGTCCACCATAAGTACCTTTGAAATAGCAAAAGTTTTATTTCACTTATTTAGCAGGCTAAGGGTTAAAGGTACGGGGTTTATCGTAAGTCTGACGATCTATTAAAGTACGGTTAGTCAAGGTTCCTGTAATGCGGAACAATATTGCCTTGCAACACGCGAAAAGGGGCATTCAGACATTTGCGTAAAGTGTCGTCTCGGATCAGCCTGCGCATTCCGCGCAGGCTAATCCGAGACGGCATTTTACGACTACATTAGATTTTGTCCTTCAGAAGACTTGCACAAAACAGTAAATTACATGAAAACGGAAAGTGTCGTTTCGGATTAGCCTGCGCGGACTGCGGACTGCGCAGGCTGATCCGAGACGACGCTTTACGCAAATGTCCGAATTCCCCTTCACGCGTGTTGCAGGCCATATGATAAAACTAGGATATATGTTGCCAATATTATTTCTTCATTTAGTATTTTATATTGTTCTGCAAGTGATTTGAGCCACGAACAACCACAGTAAAACTGATCGCCAGAATTACAATACTCGCTTGACCAGCCCGCATAGCTCAGTTGGTAGAGCGTAGGACTCGTGAACGTGATGTTCCGGGTCACTTTTAGGTGTGGGTTCGATTCCCATGGCTGGCCATCTAAAATTATTAATAGTCTTTCGGATGAGACGTCAAACCGAGTTCCCACGTGACGGTGCTATACACCGAGCACGATAAAGAACCAGGCGTAACTTAGGATGGGTTTCGTCCTGTATCCCCCGTAACAATACTAACAGCCCTCAGGGAGGGTCGCCCATATGAGCAACCAATAGCGACGATAAATAAACGCAAATCCAATCAATCAATACTCGCCTTACCTTTAAATGGTGCAAATGTAATTTATTTGTATCTAATACAAAAAATAGTTTCAATTTGGCTGCTATTGGGCCTTTAAATGCGATTGACTTCAATTTGTGAAGTGAAAAATAAATAAATGATAATAATAAATAAAGAACAGAAAAAGAAAAAGCAGCGAATGTTTGTTGCAAATACTTGCTCCTTTACCTTCAATGATTTCTCGAGATTGTTGTGTTGTTGTTGTTAATTTGTCTAAAACTAAGCCACAGATGCCCTAGAACATAAGAATATGGCTTTCGATAATTGACATAAATAATCATAGCAAACAAAGCACAGGGTACTTAAAATTATACTTGAAAAAAATAATCGATCAATTTTCTTTCAGACGAAAAGTCTACAACTGGCGGGTAATTTTTATTTATTTTTTTGGAATCGCGCATGTATATTTCGTAGGTGGTGCTGCGTCATCGATTTCCTGTTTAGACCGAAACAATGCCGTGCTAGAGCTGGTTAAAATAACAGATGAAAACAAATTCATAGGAGTTTCCTCCAACTCGGTTTTCCGAGTTAATAACGTGAAGCCATTAAACTTCACTGAAGCCCGGTAAAAAATCGCTGAGATATCTGACTAAGGATCACAGAGCTGGGAAGAATACATAGATACGAGTTTTTGTTTTCCGTAAATTCTATTAGAGATGAGATCATGACACTGTCTTCATTGGAACAGATTTCTTCTATTTCAAGTAAATAAGTTATCTTTGACATAAATGCTCCTTTCAGATGTTATTCGGTAAACTACATAAATAGAGAAGTGCTCTGTGAAAAGGGGGATTAATACATCTCTGTCATGCATTATACCAATCAAGCCATCATATAATCATAGATCCATAATAGCCACTTTTTTTTTAAACAACCAACTAAATCACGAGATAGACTGTCCTAGGACATGTAGGAAATTGACCAATAGCGAAAGGTTTCGGTCCAGGTCACCCTGCGCGGACTGCGCAGTGTGACCTGGGCCGATACTTTTCACAGATGCATTTGGCCCCTTTTCACAAAGCATGGCTCATTTTTATTTGATGACAAAGTTTCAGAGATGCCTTTTAGGAAAGCATTTGGGTAAGATAGATTAAATGTGGCACAAATACTGGGACTTCTCTTGAAAAGGGTACATCTATGAAACGTGGGGAAATAGAGAAAATGCTGAATACCAGCATTTTCTTTTTTTCTCAAAATGTTTTCGAAAGCTTCCTCCTTGGGGACCATAACACACATGAACTTTTCGTAAAGAAGTACGGAAATTCCTAGATGAACTACGACGTCATCAGTACTTTTTTCGTAAAAGTTACTGCTTTTGTACCGGTTTCTCCTTGCCAAGCCATAGAAGCAGAGTGGTATGTCGCAAGGCGGGGTATTCAAACGGCCAGAAATTATTTTCAAGGAATCGGCGAAGGGGCATGCGTAATGATTCCTTCCTCTCACAACTGATTGTGCTCTTATTTTTTTTTTTTATGTGGAAAAGTACCAGCGCTTTGAGAAAAGCGTTTTGCGTAGTACTTATAACTCCAGAAAAGCATAGATAGGTGTATATTTGCCACCGTTTCATACCTGTCTATACAATGTTGATGAGGATAAAACACCACAAAACACATGGCGAAATCTTCTATTGTAAAAAAAGTATTGTCCAGTGTAAAAATTGGATACGCCATGCAACGGAAGATGACAAAAAAACCTTATTTCGTCAGTTTTCAGCTTGTAGGAAATACAAACAGAAACATGAGATATGCTGTGTGAAAAGGGGCTTTAATGTATCGTTTTAATACTAAGCAAGTTGTCGCTTTAAAAAGAAAAATCCATTTCAACTAAATTCTGGGTCAACCACGAGGCACAATGAGGTTACTTAGTCCTTTGACATGCAAAAAAAATTACCAATAGCAAAACGTTTCGACCTAGGTCAGCCTGCGCGGACATCAGCTGATTTAGATCGATACTTTTGCAGATGTAATAAACCCCCATTTCACAGAGCATGGCTTAAATGCCAGACGTAACACTAAGCGTTGACTCCATCCCTGAGCTTAACACTTAGGCAGCTAAGCTCGACTTTGTGGGCTTTTGCGGACAGTGTAGATCAAGATCAGACTGCACAGAACGTGCAGTCTGATCTTAGATCTACACTGTCCGATAAGCAGATATCTTTTCCCAGAGTTTACTTTTAAAAAAGCAGAATTTGGGTTTTAACTGTAGTCTTGAAAGTTTCTTTTCACTTATTTAGCAGGATACGGTTTAAGAATTCTCTGATTTATGATTGATTGCAATTATTAGAGCTTTAACCATGTATTCAGTATCGAACATTTTAACCAAAACTCAACATGTAAGGTCGTACAAGCTGGATATTGATATGGTTTACACACTTTACAAATACCTTTTTACGGGCCCCTAACTCTCATATTAAAAGACGGAAGCTGCCGAGATTGGCCAAATAGCCTTTACGAAAAAGTCGATGTAACACGATATTTATCGATGAGTTAGGGGTCGTAATCCTTTAGCTTGCCTGTGCGTTTAGAAGATACAGTCAAATCTTTACTAGCAGCCAGACATGAACATCAGCCAACCTGCTAATAGCAGCCATCACAAGTCTGTCCGTGCATAATCTTCTTTAAATACCTTGTGTATAGCATTAATCTGCCAAATGCCAAAATCTATGATTTAAATGTTTATGACTTGTACACAATGACCGCCTGTATCGCACACGACCAACTTTCACACAGTGTGTACTTGTGAAAACATTGTGACAAACCATCTTTTATTGAATTGTGTGTTAAAATCAGAATGGAGTTCTATAAAATGAAAACATTTTTTTCATTTTTCCTCTTTCTCTTTGCAATCTTATTTGTGCGTATTATTTTTGTGCTTTAAATAGAGAAGTGCGAGAAGTTTCACTATCAGAACTTACCTACAGTGGCTGCTATACACAGATTTGACTATAATTCTCCTTTTTCTTTAGAAAAAAGGGGATTTTTTTTTGTGAAAGATTGAAATTTATTTCATCGAGTGAACATCATCGGTAATATCGATTTTTCACACAAAAAAAAGACCAAATATCCTATTTATTTCATGCTTCCCTTTTTCGGGGACTTACATCAAATCCAGTACAGTTCTTTTCGGGAATTCCCCGTGGCGTACCCCCTCTGCATAATAAGGCATTACAAAATTACGTAAAGCGCGAGAAATGTTGGGTAAATTACGTCATATTTCCATCTAGTTGAGTGGCACGCGCATTTTATCTAGGTAACTAGTGCACGGGAACTACTGTTTCCGCCTTCAAATGAAGAGTTAGAAAATAAAATCGGTATTTTTCACTGGTCGTAACCATGAAGTATCGAAGAATATTCCAATGTTATTTCTCTATAAACTACCGGAAAGCATGAAATAAGAAGGACTATTTTACACGGCTATGCCTTCGCGATTCTGTCTTTTCTAGGATGATCTATGATTCAATATGGGGCAAAAATTTCCATGAATCTCTCCCAAATAATATTTCTAAAATTGCGGGATTAGTTTTTTCCCGCTCACAGAGCGTATCAAGTCTTCATCTTAATAGAAGTTCGACCTTCACACGCCAAATGGAAGGTTAATGGAATAAAATAACAATATATTATTGTTTCGTGTCGGGGGCGGAAGGGGGGGGGGGGGGGGGGGAGGGTTGTTACATAGTCAAAGTATTGAAAGAACCGACCAACCTTCTTCTACAATGTTCGTCTCGCAGTGAACCACCTTATAAAGATTATGCATGTTTGTACATGTATATGAGCCATGCCCTGGCAAAAGGGGGCTTAATGCATCTGCAAAAAGAATCGACTTAGGTCAGCATTCACATTGCGTGAAGGCTGACCTGCTCGAAACTTTTTGCTCTTTGTCAGCTTTCTGCTATGTCCAAGGACCAGCCTACCTTATGATCCAGTCGGTTGTTAGACAAAGTGGGTTTTACGGATCCATAATAACTTGATGACTTGCTTGGTATAATGCATCACGGGGATGCAGTAAGACCCCTTGTGCCAGAGCATAGGTCATATCTGTGTGTTTGAATGAGGTTTTACTCCCATTTCAACACTATTTCCGTTATATAAAGACAGCCTCTCTCTTGTTCTTTCTCAAATTGCACCATTCAGTTACACGGGCTCTGTTGTGCCTTGACATAGAGAGCAAGAGCCACCAACGGGACTCGAACTCGTGTTTCTTATCACTAACACAACGTTTTAGCCATGATACCCTGCTCTCCCTAGCCCGGTAATTCAGTCGTAACGACGAGTGTTAATAGTTGTAGGTCCGAATCCAAACTCAGTCGGGCTTCTCTTGGGGATTTATGGAGGTCATTGTGACATTATCAATTCCTTTCTTACCACTCTACATTGTTTCGACCTGTTATATGTGGAAAGCAGCCAGCGCTTTGGAAAGTGTATGTGGAAAGCACTGGTACAAAAAATTCTAGAAATGCATGCATGGATTGGTGCACTTGTCGCAGTGATATGATTGAAATGATGTTGAAAACAGCGTTGAACACCAAACTATCAAGCAAAGAAACAAGCAATAAGTATCCTTTATCTGTGCTTCAGTGAATCACTATTCTTTGTATTGTAGAACCTTTTCCCCAGTATGTCCACTGAGTGATCCTGTGTGGCTCAATAGTACAGTGAAGGTTTCACCGCCTGCAGCCCCTGGCTGTGATCGTCACTCGAAACACAAGGTTTTTTTTGTTGGGAGTGTCCCAGGGTGAGAGACACCGAGGGCAGGTGCTTATTACTGGTGAAACCCAGGATATACGGGAATATGTGAGCTGTCGCCTTGATATGAAAGAATTAATTTTAAAAGCGGCGTTAAACCCCACTTCGTCCATAAATCAACTACATATGTTCACACAGAAATAAGCATCGTTTTATACACAAAACGTTACGTTAACCGCCTTGGGACAGTGTGTACCATCCATTCTAGTTTGTACACTTAGTCTACATTAAGAAAGTAACACACTTTCTGATTGGCTAAACCAAATGTTTAGCCAATCAGAAATTGCGTAACTTTCAAATTTAGAAAATTCTTGAAAATAAAATTTCAATACGGGCCTTGTATTGGAATGAAACATGACAACAAAAGGGACCGTACTATTTATGTATCTCAATAGAAAATCTTGATCTGTCTTTTTCTCAAAAAAATTACGGGATTATTTTTTTTTCTCTCCAAATAGAGCGTGTCATGCCCTCGTCATAATAGAAGTCATACTTCCATAAAGAAAACGGAAAGTTAATTGAATAAAATAACAATTTGAGGCATGGTCCGGCAAAAGGAGGCTTAATGTATCTCCGTGATGCATGGTACCGAACAAGTCATCACATGGTCATTGATCCATACATGTCTTTTTTGTCCAACAACCAACAGAATCATGAGATAAACTGGTCTTTGGACATTCAGAAAATTAATCAATAGCAAAAGGTTTCAGCCCAGGTCAGCCTGCGCGGACTGCGCATGCTGACCTGGGTCGATACTTTTTGCAGATGCATAGAGACCCCTGTTCACAGAGCATGTCTCATTGCTATCATGTCTCGAATATAACTTCGTATAACACCTTCGAAATGGACGATATAACTAGCTTTGCGCAGGGGGGGGGGGGGGGGGGGGGGGGCATAGATCAAGATCAGATTGCAAATAACGTTCCGGTTGGTTTAGGATCTAAGAGAGTTTAGGTTTTATCCCTGTTAGCGCAGTAAATTTTCCAGGGCAAGGCACATCAAAGCCTCTATATAATGTGTGATATAAGTGAAATCATATGAACCATGCTCTGGCAAAAGAGGGTTTGGCGCATCTCCGTAATGCACTATACCAAAGTCATTATATGATTATGAATTCATAAAATCCAATTTATCTAACAACCGACTGAATCAAATGGTAGAATGGTCCTTTAACATCCAGAAAATTAACCAACAGCAAAAGTATCGACCCATGTATGCCTGCGCAAACTGCGTAGGCTGACATGAGTCGATAATTCTTCGCAGATGCATTAAGGTCGCTGTTCACAGAGCATGGGCCATACGAAATAATTGCCTAATTCGGAGCATTCTACATGCATGCAAGAAACCATAATGAGCAGTTAAAAAAAAAAACAGAAGGTAAGAAAAGAAAGGAATAGGAAATAAGACATGAACAGAGAAGGAAAAGGAGATGGATATAAAACAACAGAAACGAATGATAAACGAAGAAAGAAAGAAAGAAAGAAAGACAGGATCAAAGGAGGGACACATTTGCCTTGTAAAATAACCTATTCTCTTTTAGATCCTACTTTACCTTAAATCGTTTAACAAATGAACTTGTATCTGTTAAAAAAAAAACCGAAATATTGGTATGTAAAAATCTTTTCGTTAGACAAATCCTAAGGTATCGGACAGTGCAGATTCAAGAAGATCCCCGAAAAAAGCATCAAGATAACAATAGCAGATAAATTGGTCAGTGAGCTGACCAGAAAGCATCGTAGAAACAGATTTATTATTGATCCAATTCATTCCTTCCCTCTAATAGATACACTATTGGGGTCATTTAAACCCCACTCCTCTTAAAAAGAAAAACGATGTGTAAAATGGATTAAACGCTAATAACGTACATTTTCTCCGTATGTTACAGTATGTTAGAGCAACTCAATGCTTTTTATTTGTGTATTTCTACAATTTCTTGTCAATTCTTTGTCATTTTGAATTGGTATGGAAGATGCACATAAAATCAAGAGTTACGATTTTGGTCTAATAGATGACCAAGAACGTAGGCCTCAGATAACCCTAAGAGCGCTTTACAAATTAAAGTGAACTGTGAAGTTTCTTTCTGTGGAAAATTGGGATCAAAATTTGAATTACTATGCTGTTTCGGGCTGAATATATAATGAAGAAGCGGACAGTGTAGATTCAAGATCAGACTGCAATTTCTGTGCAGTGTGATCTTGATCTACACTGTCCGAAAAGGCACGTGCCTAGCGTGTCCAGGGTTAAAAGCATCTATTGACTCAGAGAGAAAAGAAAGCCACATAGATCAGATGCGGTATTCAAAGCTTTTACGGACGAAATAGTATGTCAAAGTTCTATTTACTACGTGAGTTAACACTGCTAATATAAACAGCTGGCATCTGCTCTTTTAGCACAAATGGAGTCTACTGCTATTATGACTTTGACTTGCACCCTATTTTGTTTATTTTTGTTACCGGCATTATTTTTTCGTTTCTGTAATGTTTTCAAAAACCTTTGCCCATAGGGTCGTACAAATAGAAAATGTACTTGTAGTTTGATTGAATTGCGTTTATTTATCGTCGCCACCGGTTGCCCATATTGGCGACGCCCCCTGACGGCTGTTAGTATTGTTACGGGGAATAGTGCAGATACAGGACGAAATCCATCCTAATTTACGCCTTATTCTTTTACGTGCTCGTACGTGCAACCGGTGGCGACGATCAATAAGTAAAAAATCAATCAACCAGTCGTATTAACCAGCCCGCAGAGCTCAAGTGGTTGATCACGAGACTTGTGAACGACAAGTCCTGAGCCTCTTGAGAGTGCTGCTTTGATGCCCACGGCTGGTCAACTAAAACTTAAGAATAGTCCTTTAGATGAGACGTTAAGCCGAGGTTCCGTGTGGTGATGCTATACACAGAGCTCGTTAAAGAATCAGGCGTAACTTAACATGTAGGATGGATTTCCTTCTGTATTTTGCTCTGTCCCCGTAACAAAACTCACAGGCCTCTGGGGGCGTCGTTCATATGGGAAACCAGTGTCGACGATACATAAACAAAATCAATCAATGAACTGTATTGAAATGTAGGATGTTTCAGTCTGTTTGACTGCATTAAGTACCCCATCTGTAGATACATAATAATCAGCTGGTATTCTTTTTAAATATGAATGAATCTAGAACAACGGGTGTGAAATCATTAGAAGAATAATTACGATACTGTTGTTTTACACCACTGTTTTACGATCAAATTATTTGTATGGTGTAACTGCAGTTTAATTACAGAAAAATCAGTATCATTTCAGGTTACTGTCAAAACCATTGCCATCTTTTTATCGATATATAAACAACGCGCCATCAGATCGTTCTATAGTTAAAGGTGAATTTGCCGTATTTGTCTTGTTTTTTCTCTCGTAACATACGGAAATATGTAAATATACTGGTATATATCTTGTATTCCTTTGACAAGATGTCTGAAAGTTTGGCATGCACAGTGACACAAACACATTCTTTATTGTAAGTAATAGCACACTGCATTATGGTAATATTGTCTTATTATACGTTAACTCTTTCTCATTTCTCAAAACCGCCTTGAAAACATCGTAGCAAAGGAGATATTACTTTTAACCAGCAATTTCTCCCTTTACTTCGATTATTTTATTTTTTCTTTTTCTTTTTAAATATGCACCAGTGTCTTCCCTGACCACTTGTTTCTTTGAATTTTGACCTCAGCATTTTCTAATTGACCCCCAAAATTCGTATGTGTGCCTTCTTTTATTCATTTGAAGGGCGTTAAATGGCCTTCACAACAGAAAGTCCAGGGAAAAGCCTGATGCATTTATTGACACTTGATTCATAATTATGGTCTATCCAAAGTCTACCAGTAATCATGCATTGCTAAGTGTGTGCATGTCTGTTTGTGTCTAGTCGTGCAGTAATTTACCGTATCCAACCGGATGTACTTGCCGCATTTCTGACAACAAAATACTTCGCTACAATAAAGAATGGATCTCTGAAACAGGACTTTTAACCCGTAGGCTGCAAAGCGCGACCCACTGATCTTTTGCGGACAGTGTAGATCAAGATCAGACTGCACAGAACGTGCAGTCTGATCTTGATCTACACTATCCGATAAGTAATTGTTTTTCTCCAAGAAAGTAGGTTTGAAATAACTCTACTCGGGTTTATACTATGGGATTGAAAGTTTTTTACCACGATAAGTGTTAAGAATTTACTTTTTGCAAGCTTTTAAGAAATGCCTGCATGTCATTATATTCAGTGCATTATCCTTTTCGTGCGGTACCTTGGATTTTTGACCCTGAGAGCGCCAAAACACCTGACAATTTCAGTCTTGAAACAAGACCCTTATAATTGCTATTTCAGGGTTGCCTTTCTCCGGAAAGTCTGTGCAATACCGACATTTTAGAACAAAGAACCTTCTAGATCTTCAATAGCCGCAAATTTAACTACACTTGCAAAGGATGCTCTAATAGTTAACATGAACTTTTCCGTCTTGCACTAAACAATATTTGGAAACGTTGTGGCATAAGAAAAGGTTTCTCCTTTTGGAAAAATGTTTTCACGTGTTTAAAATTACGAATCATATTGAGGATCCATTTTGTGCGAAGACTGCGTAAAAAAAAATTGCCTTAAGTTAACTAAAGGGGGTAGGTAGATCGATAGGATTAATCGATCAATCAATTAACCCTTATCCTGCCATTTGCGACATTAGATATATTTTGACTAGAATGTAAAGCAGGATCAGACTGAACATACGCGCTGGGTGTTAAGTAAATAATGAAAACAGTCTTGTAAATCATAAACCCGTTCGGGTATTTTTATAAAACATACGCATGACAAAATACAAGACGTAAGTATAACTTTTGGCGCTAGATGGAATGATGCTGTCATGACGTCATGTTCTGATGACGTCATCAACACATGATGTCACTTCCTGTTTGGTTAAAAATGGATTTCAGCAGAGAAAATCAAAGATTTTACATTTTCACAAGGCTGTAGCTTGGAGACGATTTATATAAAATTCATGATGATTTATTCAGAGTACATGCAGACCTAGTTGTACCGTATAACACCTATGCCAGGTGGATCCGGCCATTTAATGATTGGAGGAAGCTGCTTACTGATAAGCTACATCCAGGAGCACCAAAATCGAAGGTGAAATGTACAAACATGATGTGGCTGACGAAAGGTGACACTCGACCCGTGGTATGAAACCAGATTTTCAGAGTTGGAAGAGGCTTTATACAATTTTCTTTTTCAATCATGAAGGCCCGGTGGT
The DNA here is from genome assembly GCA_946811185.2 of Hippopus hippopus. Classification (NCBI taxonomy): domain Eukaryota; kingdom Metazoa; phylum Mollusca; class Bivalvia; order Cardiida; family Cardiidae; genus Hippopus; species Hippopus hippopus. The sequence goes on along the minus strand of OX328113.1, from coordinate 16,908,472 downwards.
TGTTGATGTTCTACCACAAAAAGCTGCTATGATTGGAAAATATTACAGAAAAAATGTACTCCCTCAAGTGGTTTCTGAATTGAATGGCCGACGTCCTCTCACAGGAACCCCTCGAATCATGATTTTGCATGACAAAATGCCAGTGCTCATAAAACAGGAGTTGTAACCCAGTGCCTATCAGAGAACCGGATTACCACACACACCATCCCGCCTACAATCCTGACCTAGCCCCAAGAGACTTCTGGTTATTTCCTAGACTGAAGGAACTACTAAAATAAACATAACCGTATTCAAGACCTTACAAAAGCTGCAAAAGTTTAGAGGTGTGCCTAAAGACAAGTACCGGGTAGTATTGATAAATAGCATATAAAACTGCAATTGTGCATAGAGAGAGGAAGAGAGTACTTTGAGGGACTTTGAGATAAATGAGGTTGACCCATAAACACCAGAGATAATAATTATTTTCTTTATTTATTGAACACCCCTTGTATATTAATGATAATTTCCAAGAGAAAAAAAAGCAGTAACTTTTTATAGTAGACGATTTTGTCGAGTGAAAAAAGAAATGCAAATACTCGAAAACTATCTTGATGCAATGTCAGAAAATTATTACTCTCTCTTTCTCTTTAACCGGTAGATATATGCGAAATTTCTTGAGACTAAACCCCACCGTTCCACTGCAAATGCAGATGGGTTTTAGTTATAGTGCAAAGCGAAGTCGAGGACGGTATCGTTTTCAGATAAGACTTTGTGTTCTGTGCTGTCTGATTTTGATCTATGCATTCTCAAAACCTTTTTATGCCCTCAAAGCAGAGGAAGGGTACAAGGTTTGTGAAACACGTTTTATCTGCCATAGATCTAGAAGGCCTGGTTTTGTTAAATCTTGGGTTGTGAAGTGCGATTCAGGGTGCTTTTACGGACGCTTTAGATTACGATCATAATGCACAAGTGCACAGAATGCACGCTGATGTTGGACCTACACTGCCTGATATGAATAGACTTTTCCGGCATCAAACGTACATTGAGATCGCACTACCTAGAACCTTACTATTACGTTGGTAAATTACCAGCTCGTTTATGTAACATTAAAATGCGCGTTCTAAGCAGTCCAATCTTCATCTATACCGTCGGCAAAAAAGGCCGCTGTTTTTCGCTTGGGGTTAAGGTGCGGTTTTTTTTTTTTTTTTTTTTTTTTTTTTCTTTTGTACTTTTTCTGGAGACCATTGGGCATCTATGGCATAAAAAAAGAAACAAAGCTTCCGTTTTATTAGGGAAAAAGCACAAGTAAAGTTCCAATGTTTTAACGGGTTTTCATCTGTATTTCAACTACTGTACTTTGTTGAACAGCTTAGGTTAAGATTAAACTGTACATAAAACGCAGTCTGATCTTTTTTGTCGCCCGAACATAAGTTTTTACTTACATGACGCTTTTAAATTGTATAGACGTTTTACAATCAATCACATGTTTCAAGGACCCTGAGGTGGCAGACTTTTGAAAAAGACATCGTTGGAAAAGAAAAAAATGGTCTTCAACAGAATTTTCTTTCTTCTATTCCGACAACGCTCCCTAACCTTCTAAAAACAATCCCCACTATTTGAGCCACAGAGAATTTTCCGTCCGCAAATGCTTTCAACTTGGACACGCCTACCACAATTTTGTCGTCTGATAGAGTGAAACATTTCGATTTTAGACAGACATGCAAGGGTTGCAGTATTTCACCCACAAGACAGAACTCTGTCCCAGAATGATTTAAAACTTTACCCCACAATCCCAAATTTATACGACGCTGATGTCAAAGACTTTTGAAAACATTGTTGAAAAAGGAGAAAATGCTGGTAACCAGCATTTTCTCCTTTTCCAACAATGTTTTGTATCCTTTTGAGGACAAATTATACCATTTAAGCAACACTGAAATTGCCGTCTGCAAATGCTTTCAATCTGGACACGCCTACCTCATTTTTGTCGTCTGATATAATAATAGTAAAGTTACTTCGATTTAATAGCAGACATACAAGGGTTACAGAAGTTCTTACCTCATGCAGAGATCCTTGCCAGAAAAATTCAAAACATTATTTATCGAACAATCCCAAAATTTAAATACGCCCCTAATGACAAAGACTTTTGGAAAGCATCTTACCCATTTCCAACAATGTTTTCTACCCTTTTGGGTTCAAATCATATCATATATAAGCAACACTGAAATTGACATCTGCAAATGCTTTCAATTTGGGAACGCATACCGCAATTTCGTCGTCTGATATATAGTAAAGTTATTTCGATTTAGTAGCAAACATACAAGCGTTACAGAATTTCTTTCCACATGCAGAGATCCTGGCCAGAAATATTTAAAACATTATTTAACAAATAATGCCCACTTTTAACGACCCTAATGACAAAGACTTTTGAAAACATTGTTGGAAAATGAGAAAATGCTGGTTTAAAAGGCTTATTTCGTCACTTGAGCCACATCTAATTTGTACCCCTCTTCAGAAACGCTTTCAATTTGCAGAAGTGAATTTTCTTGTCTTGTGAAGAGTTAAAACTGCGTCTATAGGATTAGACCAGCGAAGACATATTTGTCATCTTATGTCCACAAATGGAAATGAAAGTCTTGTAGAATAAATCCGCATTAGAATAGTTGTTTTTTCGTGGGATGAGTTTGAGTGCAACAAATTTTCTGGGCGTAATTTTAACGCAACTGGTAATATAAACTTAGCTCACTGGATTTGTAATCCAAAAGTCCGATTTCCGCTGGTCACCTTGAAGTGTTCTTTGGCAAGGTACTCCTTGTCCCAATCAACATGTACAGGTGAAATTGAGAAAGATATGAGTAAGTGAGCTACCGCCGTCATATGACTGAAGCTGTTGAAAGCGGGATAAAACGCTATTGGACTAAAATAGAAAATTTTGATGAAACGTGCAGTATCTAATTTTTGTACTCCCCACCCCCACTTAAAAGACCGAGATAAAGGTTACTTTATTTCAGTTTTTACGAGAGTATGACAATTACTGAAGAATTTCGGTAACTAGCTAATTCGGACATACAGGTAGACAGAATTTGGCATCCAGATACTAAGGTTTTGTAAGACTCGGTAACACTGGAAAGTGCAGAAGGCATGTTAAATTACGGAACTACTTTTCAAAGCGCCGACTCACTTTGTCGATGGTGAGGCGGTCAGTTCTTCCGGTTTAATACGTAGCAATGTTAAGGTAAATCCTGGTTTTATTGAGTGTGGGGTTCTGCGTTGCGCAGTGGTAAAGGCATGCTTCTAGAATTCGCAACCTGAAGGCCCCGTGGGACACTTCACAGCCCTAGCCTAGTACTGGTGAAAGCATGGACGCACATGAATAAGCAAGCTTGTGGCGTCCGCGGTCGTGAGGAAAAGAGTCGGCCTCGCAACCATGAGATCCCAAGTTCGATACCCCGGAGCGAGTGTCGACTTTGGGAGTGTTCATTGGCTCACTCATTCGGTGCGAGTACTGCTGCAGTTTTCCAGGAAGCAGAATCGAAAGAGGTTTGTACCAGTTGAAAGAACGTGTTTCTCAATCGATGTAAAATAAACATGTTTAAACTAACCTGAACTATTACGCAAGCTATCGCCGTGATATGACTGAAATAAATTTGAAAGCGGATAAGACATCATTCATTTAGTTCAACACTACAAATTGCACCGTAGGATATCTAAACAAGAATTATGGAAATCTATTTATCATTCAGAATGACAGCCAATTAATTTGTCAAATACCAGCAGACATTGTCCATTGTAACTTTGACGATCTTGGTTTGCTGAATTTACGCTTGTCAGCGTCATGGAGAAAAACAAGGGCTTTTGCGGACGGTATAGATCAAGATCAGACTGCACAGAACGTGCAGTCTGATCTTGCCTCTATACCGTCCGCTTTTTCAGTCATGCCTGTAAGATAAAACTGTAAGTTTCAGTGGAATGTATTTTAAGCCATCGAAAGAGGTCAAGTTTAACCCTTAGACTGCTAACCTCGACTCACTGACCCTTTGCGGACAGTGTAGATCAAGATCAGACTGCACAGAACGTGCAGTCTGATCTTGGATCTACATTGTCCGATAAGGAGATATTTTTCCCCAGAAAATACCTTTGAAACAGCAACACTTGGGTTTTTTACAATAGACTTGAAAGTTTCATGTTAGGTATTTAGCAAGATGAGGTTAAATACAGATCGCCGTAAGTGTTAACCTTAAACAGCTGATTACAACTTTACCACGTGTTAGCGGAGAGCGAAGATTCAGATCAGAAAACTCAAAATAAGCAATCTGATTGTGAACTTACCATGGCAATAATTTTGTTTTTAGTATGCTGACCATAACGGCCTTGAGGTTGAAACTTCATAGGCTCTACATGTTAATTTCACTGATTTGTGCAAGTGGAAGTTTCGTACAGCAGCAGTGGTTAAGTTAGACGGAAATAGCATGTAGTGGTCCTTTGACCCCCAGGAAATTGCAGAAAAATTGACCAATAGTAAAATTTCGAACCAGCGCAGGCTGACCTGGGTCGCTACTTTTTGCACATACATCAAGCCCCCCTTTTCAAAGAGCATGATTCAGTTAAATGTGTTACACTGTATGAAATAGTTGTTATGAAAATGTTTCGAAGTATATAGAAAGGATACAGTACGTTAATATAGGAATCAAAGTTATATAGAAAATGAGCATCAGTTTCTTTTAACTTGACCTGTTTAAAAAATCAAGAAAACAAAAGATCTAAATAAGGCGCTTCTGGCACAGTTTTCTATCTTTTTTTTTTTTAAAATTCCTAAGGCACAACAGTGCCAAAATCCTGACACAAGTCGATGAAATTCAAATAATAAAATAAATAAAATGAAAACAAGACAAAAAAAATTTTTTTTTCATTCCTTTGGGTAATTTTGTACTCTTCTTTTTTATGCAAAATAAACTTAATATCTAAACAAAACGGTATTGCAATGTTTCTGTATTTTTCTGGAACAATTATCGGTTACTCGTATTAAAAGCTTGCCGTGTCATGCTGACGGATAGCTGGCACCATTCAAAATAATTTACGATAAATACAATAGATTAACTGATTTAGTGCAAGAACTAAAAATCCGTTTTTTGTCTGCAAATGCACGTACATGTATATATAGATTGCTCTAGTCATTAGTCATAGGTTTGTGTCACAGCTTGCGTTCAAACTTCAGATATGAATGCAAGTATTGAATGATACGTGCATGATGCTATTGTCAAATCGAATGTTATCGGCCTGTTTTCTACATTTAGTGCTCCATGTTCTGTGATGTTTTTATTGATTGATTTCTTGAGAGCGTTTGGTGCAATCCTGATTGAGTTCAGCTCCATAGGCGACGACAAGGGCTTTTGGAGATGCCATAGATCAAGATCAGCATCCACAGAAAGAGCTTTATTCCGTCCGCTTGTAAAGGCCCAATAGCAGCAAATCTTAAAACAATGCGGATATTAAAATGCATTTAAATTTAAGGATTACGACCCCTAACTCATCGGTAAATATTGTGTAACATCGACATTTTCGTAAAGGATATTCGGCCAATTTCGGTAGCTTCCGTCTTTTAATATGAGAGTTAGGGGCCGTAGACTCACTAACTCATCGGTAAATATCGTGCAACATCGACGATTTCGTAACGGCTATTCGGCCTATCTCGGCAGCTTCCGTCTTTTAATATAAAAGTTAGGTGCTGCAGACCTTAAATCATGCCAATTAAAAGTATGGAAACTATTGTGAAGGTGTCAATCTATTATTGTAGGGTTGGTCTATGTGTCAGTCGCTGGCAGAAAAAAGAATTTCAAAACCAGTTAAAAAGTTTAAAAAAAAAGGTAGAGCGATTTGGCAACTTTTGACCTAGCTTTAAAATTCATTTTTGTACCAGCGACCAAAATTTGAACCGACAGTACAGTAACAGTGCATCTTCATCTTCACAAAAAATTTTATATTCTTTAAAAATGTTTACACCCGCATTGTTTACTTTTGGCTGCCAACAGGCCTTCAAGTCAAGCCTTTAGGATAAAAATCCCCCTGATTTTCAGCGGACTGTGTTCAGACGTCGAAAGAGGTTAAGTTTAAGGTCTACGGCCAGATTGGCCGAATAGCCTTTACGAAAACGTCGATTTTACCGATGAGTTAGTGAATCTACGGCCCCTAACTCTCATATTAAAAGACGGAAGCTGCCGAGATTGGCCGAATAGCCTGTACGAAAACGTCGATGTTTAACGATGAGTTTGGGGCCGTACACCTTAAATAGTAGAGTAAATACTCAGTGCCAAGAGAATAATCTATTCTTTGTAACTGACCGATTGGTTGCTTGGGCTTTGCATTTGGTTCAACCGTGGATCCTAGTGTCAAAATATAGCCGATACAGTTATTATGAAACTGAATTTATTTCATGCTTTCCAGCAGGTTAATGAGAAATATCGGTGAAATATTTTTCGATATTTCATGGTTACGACCAGTGAAAATACCGATTTTTATATTCTAACTCTTCAAGTGAAGGCGAAAACAGTTGTTTCCGCGCACTATTTACCTAGGTAAAATGCGCGTGCCTCACAACCACATTAAAATATGACGTAATTTACCTTACATTTCTCGCGCTTGACGTAATTTGTAATGCGTTGCTATGCGGAGGGGGTACGCCACGGGGAATAACCTGAAAAGAACTGTACTCGATTTTTATTAAGTTCCCCCCAGACAGGGTTAAAAGCATGAAATGAATAGAATATTTGGTGTTTTTTGGGGGGAAAGATCGAAATTTATTTCATCTCGAGAACATCATCGATAATATTTTCACTCGTGGCTGCGCCACTCGTGAAAATATTACCGATGATGTTCACTCAATGAAATAAACTTCGATCTTTCACCGTAAAAAACAACTATCCTCCATGCATTTAGGAAATGCCCATGACCCTATATCTATAAATTCTTTAAAAAGCCATGGAATCTTTTTTTAATCGAAATGAACTGTTATTTCTGTATAATTAGATGCAAATGTGTTTGTAGAGCATTGCGTTGGTGTAAATTTCAGTTAAAGATGTCCTCGTTTCTTACCCCTTATACCGTGATGTACAAATTTTCTGCTAATTCTTTGATCAAGTCCCTCGGTTCTTTATTTTCTGTGATATGCACACTCGCATTTACATTTCTTCGCCGTTAAAAGGTCCTTTCACTGCTTGTAATATATATCAGAACACTTCACTAAAAATGCATGGCTTTCAATTAACCTTTTCAGGATCATAGGCGAAAACAGGGGCTTTTGCGGACGGCAGAGATCAAGATCAGACTGCACAGAACGTGCAGTCTGATCTTGGATCTATACCGTCCGCTTGTTTAGTCAAGCCTGAAGATACACTTTTTTTCTGACTTCCAGTGTATCGTATTTTCAGCCCTCGAAAGTTTATATATTTGGCGCTGAAAGAGTTACAATCGTTGACATGCTATTGAAAACACACCGAACAAACTGATCAAATGTTTAAATAACTGTATTTTGCGCACCTTTCCATTACGCCATCAGCGTTCTTTTTTGTTTGTTATCCCCCGCCGAAGGCGAAGGGGTGTAGTTTTTGGTCTAGAACTTGGCAATATCTTTTTATCATTCGCCCAGGGTAACTTTATGCTAAAATGAACGCGAGTTTACAATCCAACTAAAACGCGTTACTGACGTTTGATGCATGAAAGCATGTGGCAAAAATAGACATTGCCCGTGCGAAGCAATTCCTCTTTTTGCAAAAAAATGTTCTTAAATTGGTTTCAAAAACAAAAACAGTCACCTGAAGATCATGGACTGATATGAAATGGTTTTAGGTCAGCCTACTTCCGATTTTGTTGATACTAAAATTTCTCGAATTCCCGGATCTCCTGTGCTAATTATAGTTACTTGGAGATGACAGATTACGTATTAGTCTCGCATGTTCTCCTTAGAGCAGGGCAAAAATAGGATTTTGAAAAGTAGTATCATCTGTGTGCCACACCGAAATCTTTGTTTATCATTAGGCTGCTAAGCACTACTCAAAGACGTTTTGCGGACAGCGTAGATCAAGATCAGACAGCACAAACATGCAGTCTTATCTCAGATCTATACTGTCCTTTGAGAAGATATTTTTCCCCAAAAATTAATTTGACATAGCTAAATTTGGCTTCCTACTGTGGGCTGGAAAGTGTTCGATGAGGAGATATTTTTTTCCCTAAAAATAACTTTGACATAGCAGAATTTGGTGTCTAACTTTCGGCTGGAAAGTTTCATTTCACTTACTTCACGATATTGAGGATATTTTTAATGTAAAGGGACTATCCGGAATCGATGTATGTACTTTAAACTGTTTTTGATTCCATACGCAGATGACATTGTTGGTTTTGCTAATTCTGACGCCGACTTGCAAAAAGTTTGAATGCATTACGTGGTTATTGTATGCGTTGGAAATTAAAGATAAATACTTCAAAAACTAAAATAGTTTTTTTTTTTCAGAAAAGCTGGTAACATGCCTCAAAATTTGAACTTTTATTATGACGTTGATAAATTAGTAATAAAAAATAATATCACTTACCTAGATCTAGTTTTCACTGCTGGTTGGGCTTTTTCCGATGCGCAACAAATATTGTTAGGTCAGACTTAGAAAACGATATATAGCATGGATGTACTGAAGTAAGTTTACAAGTCTAGATCATAGGGGTCCGTAGTTTGACTCCTGTCACCCCTAGACTATATATTGTAAACAAGGGATTTAACTATGTACAGACCGTTACTCGCCCCCCGATTACAAAAAACAATGTATCTTTTCTACGCTAACAGTTATTCTCCTTATTCTTTCGACAACTGCGAGCTAAAACATTTTTCTACCAGAAAAACACAACTGTTTGTCAGTGGCTAATGCAGTCTGGCTGCTACGGTCGCTCGAACTTGTAAACTCGCTCAAAAATCTGCGCCATTGACAAGGGTTCGTACATCCGACTTTCAAGATATAAAATGCACTTTAGATCCAATGAAACACAGCATTAGCGGTACACACCCTTTAAACATGTTTCAAAAAATTACTGACCTATAGTCTTTGTCTTCCATAACGACGAAACGCCTCAGAATTCGTTGAATTTGTGATCCAGAAGCAAATTTCGTACAGCTGCCGCCATCTTATGTCATGTGACACTGTTTTGAACGGGAAATTTGATTGGTTGATATGTAGTGACAGTCGCGCATTCAACCAATAAAAAATTCGTGCAGCCGCTGACATCGTTTGTCACGTGACACTGTTTGGAACGAGGAATTTCATTGGTTGATATGCGCGACTGTTAGTGTCGAATGTACGAACCCTTGTCAATGGCGAAGATTTTTGAGCGAGTTTACAAGTTCCAAGGACTGTAGCAGCCATACTACATTAGCCACTGACAAACAGCTGTGTTTTTCTGGTAGAAAAATGTTTTAGCTCGCAGTTGTCGAAAGAATAAGGAGAATAACTGTTAGCGTAGAAAAGATACATTGTTTTTTGTAATGGGGGGGGGGGGGGGGCGAGTAACGGTCTGTACAAAGTTAAATCCCTTGTTTACAATATATAGTCTACGGGTGACAGGAGTCAAACTACGGACCCCTATGGTCTAGATATAAGTCATCGACTTGAAATTTTTAATAAACTGATAACTTCTATTTTAAACTATGGTAGTGAGGTATGGGGGTTTTAAAAAAGGTTTAGCTGTAGAGCAACTTCAAGTTAAGTATTGTAAAGAGTTGATAAAAGTAAAAAAGTAAACTCAGAATGAATCTTTTATGGGGAGCTGGATAGATTGCCCTTACATAAACTAAGAATACTCAATATATTATCCCGTACTGATTAAAAATAGCACATTCAAGTGAAACGTGGTACATTAACCAAAGTATAATTTTTTTTTTCTAAATATGACATAGAATTTAACGGAAATGTTATAATTTGGTGCTCTCTTTTAACCCCTATCCTGCTAAATATCTAACACTAAACTTTCAAGCCGGTAGTACGAGGGTTGTTCGATATGTAATGTGTATTGTACGATATCTCAAAAGCATTCGACTCAAATAGTGAAATGAACATTACATCCCTTCAAAGTATTCTCCCCGGTTTGAAATACATAATTTCAATCTCTGTATCCATTTCTGAAATGCGTCACGGTACGCTGATTTAGGTAGACCTCTGAGGCACTGACTAATGGCAGAGCCAAGGGCTTGTCGGGACTTGTAACGACGACCAGATAAGAACTTTTTAAGTTTTGGAAAAAGGAAAAAGTCGCATGGGGCTAGATCTGGACAGTATGGTGGGTGTGGCAAGACGGTAACCTTCTCCGACTTCAAAAATTGCTTCACAAGCTCAGATGTATGTGATGGAGCATTATCATGAAGTAGACGACCATGCCTAAATCCTGACACAGGGCGCCGTTGAAGATAATATTTCTTGACCTTTTTTAGTATAACATCTCGGTAATACCAGGGATCGTATATAACATATTATATAGAATCCCTGGTAATACCGACCTGTAACACTTTTGCCCTTCGGCACCGGAATTTGTACGACTATACCATCACATGAGCAGAATATGCAATAAAGAACCTTCTTTGTGCTTGTGCTTCTTTTGGCAACTACAGGCCTTCTACCGTGTTTAGTTAGCCATATTTTGTTTCCAATTTTTCTTACTGGTTCGAAATAGTGAACCCATGTTTCGTCACCAGTAACAATGTTTGCAAATTGTCTTTGATTGAATTTGGGAAACATTTTGAGCAACTGCTTAGCGGTTTGTGCTCGTACCCGTTTTTGGTCATCTGTCAATATATGCGGTATCCATATGGCAGAAATCTTTCGTACTTTCAAAATACGCTTCAAAATGAAATGCACCCGCGATAGCGATATGCCAACAGCGTTGGCAATATCACGAATCGTGTATCTGCCATCACTTTCAATTATTTCCCTGACTTTTGAGACATTTGCCTTGCCTGTTAAAGTCACAGGTCGGCCAGATTTTGCTGCATCTTTGACGGACTCTGTGCCAGTCAGAAATTTCTTTCTCCAACTACGAACTGTCTCATAAGATACCTTATCAGACCCATAAACTTCCCCCAATTCAGTAAAAATCTGCATTACCGAATGACCGAGTTTTGTGCGAACTTTTATATAAGCTCTAATTTCTTCAATAGTCTTAATCTGTTTCCCAACCATTTTTACAACAGTGGTCAACGACTAGCTCTATTGAAATGACTATAAGTTTAAAACTATGTGGAGCTGAAGGCTCGTGTTTATACCGTTGGAAAGGTATTGAATAGAGCTATTCAAGCGTATCATCATCCACGAAATCGTGAAAAGCGTTATCGCGCTGTGGTACAATACACATTACATATCGAACAGCCCTCGTAAAAACCCAAATGTTGCTATTTCAAAGGTATTTTTGAGAGAAAGATATCTCCTTATCGGACAGTGTAAATCCAAGATCAGACTGCACGTTCTGTGCAGTCTGATCTTGATCTACACTGTCCGCAAAAGGTCAGTGAGTCGTGCTAAGCACCGTAGGGGTTAAGAAATTTATTTAGTCTTGGATTGGTGAAGCGTGGTTCATACAGGGAGTAGAGGATAAAAAAAAAGTTTTGTTTATTAGGAAAATAGAGAATCAAAGACCAATTCATTCAAGACTGGCATAGCCGAATAAACCATTCAAGGAGTGCTTTAATTTATAGATCATTTGCAATTATTCCTTTTCAGCTTTACTTAGATAAACTAAAAGTAAATAGATATCGCGAATTAATTTCACGTTTAGGCCTTTCACCACATAAACTAGCAGTTGAAACTGGAAGGTGGGCTAAAGCAACTTCCTAACTTACTAGTGTGCGAAAGTGTTTGCATTGTAATGCTTTGGAGAAGGAGTTTCATTTCATTACGGAACGTTCCTTTTACTCTGATATAAGAAAAAATATATATATAAATCGATAAAATAGAGAAAAGCCTAACAAGTATAAACTAATTCAATTGATGAACTGTAATAAAAAGAAAGATCTTATGAGTTTAAGCATATTTATTGATAAAGCAAATACAATAAGGGATTATGTATTATTTAATGGTATTTGAAAGCAGTCCACTGCTTTAAGATTAAGTTTTTATTACTTACAGACATATTTTATTGCTAATGTTATCCTGTCTGAAACTCAGAGTAACGTGACTATATTCCTTTCAAAGGTATCTATAGGCTTTCCTCGTTCGTCTACTCTTATATTTTCGTTTCTAGCAAGAGGGACCAGTTGAGGTTAAAGACTAAATAGACGATGAAAAAATGAACCACTTATCAAAAATATGCTGAACACCATTTAGCATTGTCAAAACTAGTGACTTGGATCTTAAACTAATGTGACCTGCATGCTGTAGCATCGAATGATGGACATACTCGTTTATTAAATCTTATGCATACTCTTTGCATGTAACAGATAAGAATGATGGACACGCTCGTTTTTCTGTCGGTACATGTCAGGTTTAGTTGTAATATTGTTACGTCTGGGTTTAATTCTTCTATTCAATTTTAGATCATCATGCATTCATGTAAAACTATGTTCACTGTTGCATCAACTGTAATTGTATGCCACATGGGTCAACGATCTTCTAGAAAACATAAAATAAAACTTGAAAACTTGAAACTGTTTTTAGCAAGTTAAGGATTAAAGGTAAAGTGCCCATGTTAACCAACCATTCTTTATAGTATTCTTTGTCTAATTCTCAAGAATTTTCTAAATATCAAAGCAACGTAATATCTGATCGGCTAAACAAAATGGTTTCGCAAATCAGAAATTGCGTTACTCTCTGAAACTATATTAGGACTTAAAGAATGCAGTAAAGAGTTGTTGGTGAACAGGGGCCTTGATCTTTGATATTTGAGCGTAGTTCGTGTCTTGTATGATTTCTCTTCGCATAGTTCCATAGTTCTTTTCTTGTGTATCTAAATGTACAACCAGTCTAACAAGACATATTTCCGAAAGTAGATTTATTTCCATATCTGATGATGTTTTCCATTTACAATACTGATTTCTTTCACCAACAACCAACCCTAGAGACCAATAATTCCTTCCTCTTATTTCATTCAGTTGTGCATGTTCAGTTTTTTTCTCCCACTATCATCTGGCTGTATGTATCTTTCTCCCCTTTTTCGTCCTTTTCACTGTCTTTCTGTCTCCTCATCTCTCTTTCTCGCTCTACATCTTTCTTTCCATCTAAATTTCTTCCCTCCCTTCTTCGTATACTTTTTACCCTTCCCTCTGAACTTACACAGGACTCAGTTCAAAGTGGGAAGATTTCAACTTGAAATTAGGAGAGGGGTAGGGGTGTGGGGATTGGGTAGTCGAGGGGTAGAGAAAGGCTCTTTTAATCATCATTTTCTTCTTCTTCTTCTTCCACGTTTTCTATCCTTTGAAAGACAAGCCTGAACAGATGGTCTACATTTAAGTTGCCGTCTGTAAATGCTTTCAAGATGGACAGGTCTAAATTTTTTCGTGTAATAAAGTATTCAAAATTTTGTCTAGTCATTAACATGAAAATAAACCTACTTTAATCCGTACTAAAACGATCTGAACAAAAAGGGGGACGGTGTTTCAAAAATTTGTAGGTAAAGAAGAAAATGCTGGTAACCATCATGTTCTCTTTTTCCTACAAGGTTTTCTACCCTCTCAAGCCAATAATTATAATTCCATATTTGATTTGTCGAATTCAAAATTGATATTTTCAGTATGAACGAGTGTGAAATTTTATCATTTTGTCAAGAATCTTTAAAATTGGTCCTCTGGCAAATCTTTTTTTTTTTAGAATCTGTTTTCTCTTTGGTGTATATTTATCACAAGATTAACACTACTACAAAATCCCGAGTTTTAACGACTCTGACGGAGACAGCGTTTGAAAACATTGTGGGAAAAGGAGAAAATGCTGGTAACCAGCATTTTCTCCTTTTCCCGCAATGCTTTCTACCCAGTCAAAGGACTTCGGTTCAGTCATATCACTTTTGAATTTGTCATCTGCAGTTGGATTCAAGTTTGGAAGAGTCTAGAATTTGTCGTGTGTTAATGGATGACAGGTTACAGGTGGAAATTAATTTATACCGATACCAAAAAAAAAAACGAAATCTTATTCGTACTTCTCGTGTTGCTTCTTTTATCCTTATCCTGCTGTTTGTGGCCATAGATGTATTTTGCGGTGAGAGTACGGCAAGATCAGACTGCACATACGCGCAGTCTGATCTTGCTGTACACTCTTCGCTGCTTTATAAGTGGTTTCTGTCCTGCATACCCAGTTGCATGGCAATAAACGTAAAGGAATCTATTTTCTTTAATCTTCACGTGTTTAAATAGACAGGATAAGGCTTAGAAAACCTTTTCAACCCTTATCCTGCTTAATAATTTGAATGAAACTTTCAAGCCAATAATAAAAACCCAAATAATGTCATTTCAATTTTTTTTTTTTTTTTGAGAAAGATATCTCCTTACCGGACAGCGTAGATCCAAGGTCAGACTGCACGTTCACTGTATGCAAAAGGCCACTGAGTCGTGCTTAACAGCCAAAGGGTTAAATATCGCAGGATAAGAGTCAAGAAACCTTTTAATCCAATCTACCTTGGAGAAAAAACTACTTTTCCAGTATCCGCTATCATCTTCCATTTGTATTTCAATACTCTCTTCTCGCCTTACAATATGTTCTACTCGCCCAACACTCTACGGGCTCAAATATATTTTAGCAGGGCTGAGGCAAAAGGGGAATTTAATGTATCTCCGTCATGCATTCTACTCAGCAAGTCATCACATAATTATGGATCTATAAAATCCATTTGTCAAATAACCGACTGAGTCATGAGGTAAATTGGTCTATGGACTTGCAGAAAATTTACAAAGATAAAAGTTTCGGCACAGGTCAGTCTGAAGAAACTTGTTGCTTTTGGTAAATTTTCTTCATGTCCAATGACCATTCTACCCCAGGACTCAGCCGGTTGTGAGACAAAATGGATTTTATAGATCCATGACTATGTGTTGACTTTCTTGGTATAATGCATCTCGAATATGCATTAAGTCCCCTTTTGTCAGAGCATGGCTCATTTGTTTGACCTTAAGTTGGACACTTTGTAACATGTGGTAGTTACCTAAAGAAAAGGTAGGTTTTGCCCTACTAATGAGGAAAAAATATGAGTCATGCTCTGTGAAACGGGGGCTTAATGCGATACCAAAAAGTTTCGGCCCAGGTCAGCCTGCGCAGTCCGCGCAGGCTGACCTGGGCCGAAACTTTTTGCTATCAGTCAATTTTATACATGTTAAAGGACAAGTCTAACTCATGATTGCGTTGGTTGTTTGACAAAATGGACTTTTATGGATCGATTATTATGTGATGACTTGCTTAGTGGAATGCATCACGGACATGCATTAAGCCCCCTTTTGCCAGAGCGCGACCCATATTTAAAGCATGACTTTTACCTCTTGATGCCTAGAATTCTTAAAAATGAGTCGTGCTCTGGCAAAAGAGGGCTAAATGCATCTCCTTAATGCATTATACCTGGCAAGTCTTTACTAAATTATGGATCCATAAAATCCATTGTGTCTCACAATCGTCTGAATCTTGAGGTAGACAGGTCCTTTGACATGCGGAGAATTGACCTGTAGCAAAACGTTTTGGCCTAGGTCAGCCTGCACAGCCCGCGCAGGCTGACCTGAGTCGATACTTTTTGCAGATGCATTAAGCTCCCATTTTCACAGCCATGACTCAAATATTTGTGGCAAAAAAAATAAGATATTTATAATCTCCATTTTTTTCGCATTTTTCACACATATAAATATTTTCAAATAAGATAATAATAAAAAAAAATTTGGAAAAGGGTTGTCATGATATACACAAGATACCGACTGACAACCTTTGCGTGCATTCACATTTCCGGTCGCTCAATTCAATAACAATGACACAAATTTGAACGGATATTCAATCAAGCTGATTTTTTACAGCTGATAAACGAAGCACTTGGGATCTACAAAACGTGGTCAAAATATTTCTTTCTTTCTTTCTTTCTTTCTTTCTCTCTTTCTCTCTTTCTATCTTGCTTTTTTCTCTCTTTCTGTCTCTCTTTCTGTCTGTCTGTCTCTCTCTTTCTTTATTTCTTTCTTTATTTATTTATTTATTCATTTCCTTCCTTCCTTCTTCTTTTCCTTTCCCAGGAAGATTAATTGACTTGTTCTTTAATGACAATGAATATCATGCTAGTATGTTAAAAATGAACACAAGAATAGCCTACTAGTATTCAATCATCATCATTCTTTTTTTTAATTGTTGTTGTTGTTGTTGTTGTTATCATCATTATTGTTATTATTTTTATCGTCATATACAATAATCTATTTGATATCAAAGGTATCAAGTCTATAATGCATTGCTGGTAGCAGTAGTAGTATTAGAAGTTAAGGTAGAGGGAGGAGGAGGAATGATAGTAGTAGTAACAGAAATAGTACCAGTGGTAGTATGATACTAGTGGTAGTAGGATTCTACCTAATTTACCTTGTGGGTCACTCAGTCTTAGGTAAAAAAGTATATCTTACGCAAAAACATGCTTGGTGTAATGCATTACAAAGATACACCAAACCAGAGCATGACTCCAGCGTATTCTAAAGTGGGAAACTGTTATGTAAGGTTAAACTAAATTTGATCTCGGAAGACAAGTTACTTATATCAAGCAAAGAATGCAATTAAAAGGCGAAACCGTATTTATGTCTACTTTGTCTTAGTCTAAGATCACGGGACAGCCCCGTTAACCCTTATCCTGCAAAATAAGTTGAATGAAACTTTTAAGCAACCCGAATAATATTATTTCAAAACCACTTATGAACATAAATATCTCCTTATCGGACAGTGTAGATCCAAGATCAGACTGCACGTTTTGTGCAGTCTGATCTTGATCTACACTGTCCGCAAAACGCCAGTGAGTCGCACCGTAGGGTTGAGGAAAAGAAAACATGTGAGAAATGAACCACTCTAGTCGACGAATGCGGTCTCATAAAATTGATGATTTAAGATGATATGTATTTCCGACCAAGTTTGTTAACGTTAAAAAGATTTCCAAATAAATGACATTTTCCGTAACCATATTTAAGCGTCTTAACTACTTCCTTGTATCATCAACCCCCTTTCTCAACCAATCATCGACCAGTTCACGCTGACGTCACGAAACTGCAATCATTCGGAAGTCTCGGCATTCTTTGACAGGGACAATAACGTTAACGATGATTGATAGGCATGTTCGGAATACTTCGGTTGCTTTGGGATTGAATTAATTACTGAGTGAAGGACAAGATGAACTTATGCCATTTATAGAAGCTACTGAACAATGAAAATGTTGAACATGAACATAAAATACTTTCCTTGTCATCCTTTTTGAAGCTTTTGATGATTTTTTTTTTTGTCTGGGATAAGAAGATATTTCCCCTTTGCTTGTGAGAATTCATAGAATTTCTCTTTCTTTGCAGAATGACATCTTTCCAATCTAAAATGTTGTTGTTGTTGTTGTTTTAAGCTGACTGCTGCAAATATGTGTCAGCTAGTAATGAGTAAGGTTGAATGACACATAAACACAAATTCAGGGCTTTACATTCTTGTCACAGCTACAAAGCCTCAAAATTTTGTACAGCCACTGAGCTTCAAAGTTTTATCGTGGCTACGGTGCTTTATATTTTTATCACAGCCACAAATGTTCAGAATCTAATGACAGCCACAGACTTTCTCTCTCTTTTCAAATCAACAGTGCCTCAAAGTCCTACCATAGATCCAGAACTTTTAGTCTTATAGAAGTACAAAACTTCAAGTACATGTCACAGCTATAAAGCTTTGAAGTCTTACCGCAGCTACATAGTTTCAGAGTTACATCCCAGCTACAGAGCTTCAATGTCGTATCGTATCTATAGGCCTTCAAAGTTTTATCACAGCCACAGTGCTTCAAAGTCTCACCACAATTATACAATTTCAAAGTCTTATCATAGTCACGCAATAATCACAGCTGCAGTGCTTCAAAATCTTATTACAATTATACAATTTTAAAGTTTAGTCACAGCTAAAGAGCTTCAAATTCTATCGAAGTCACACAGCTTTGTGCTCTTATCACTGCTTCAGAGCTTCATTTTCTTATCACAGCATCAGAAGATTATCATGGTTGTATACAAAGCTTCAAAGGCGTATCTTAATTAGGCAGCTTAATAGTGTCACACTGCTACAGGGCTTCAAAGTCTTAGCACGCCACATGTCTTTTATTGGTTATACCAGCGCTTAACTACAAGTCTGAAGTACCATGGTTTTGAAGGTGATAGGTTCGAATCCCAGCAATGGTGTAGATTGTTAATGGTATTTTGAGGGGGGGGGGATTTTATCCAACAAGGAGTGAATAGTCACATCCTAATATTTTCTTTTTATCTCATACAAAATAAGACCTTTCCTCTACACACTTTTCCTTTAACTGAAGTCTAGTTTTATGAACCTTTGAATACCCTCATTTTGTATGTTTTGGAGGAATGATAGTATCATTTCGGAACATTTTCCCCAAAGGCTGTTTTATTGAATTAATTGACCATCTTTGAAATACGCTATCTGGACCGGATTTTATAGCTCCATTTGACTGACCGTAACAATCGGATTTGTACAATACACAAGTAGGAAAGCCATAAATCCAATGGAAAAGAAAACCCTCAATTTTGCCAAATTTGCATTCCATCTCCACAAGAAAATGTCTGGATAGATTTTGAAAACGATGTTGCAAGAAAAGCATTTGCTTGTTACAAGCAATTGCTTCTTTTCCCACAATGTTTTCCTGGTTATTTCAAATGGAAATTTTCCTTTCTTTCATCTTCATATATCTATCATTCGAGTCCCTTGTATTACATATTGGTATGTCCTTTAACAACCATGTATGCAATGGGTTTAGACAATCAGTAATGAGCATATTGTGTTTAGGATACGTTATGAGGGCTTAGTCAGATAAACAAGGTTTCATTGACATTTTTTTTTCAGGCATGGTGTCTGACCTAATTTCCGAGCTAGATAAACTTTCGAATTCCAGTATAACCATCGACTTGGACTTCTGATTCTAATGCTCTGAAATTATGCATAGGATCTAAAATTAACCCTTAACCTGCTAAATAAGTAAAATGAAACTTTAAAGCAATAGTACAAACTCGAATGTTGCTATTACAAAATTATTTTTTGGAGAAAAATACTCCTGGTCGGATAGTGTGGATCCAATATCAGACTGCACGTTCTGCGAAGCCTGATCTTGATCTACACGGTCTGCAAAAGGTCACAGAGTTATACTTAGCAACCTAAGGGTCGAACGTTTCTAGCCATGGTATTTACTACCACTGAACAAATCGAAGGCGATGCCCTTGACATGACAAATGCCACACCAGTACCCAATGTGTAATGCGAGAAATTTGTTAACTTTTCCGAGATGTGAAGCGTGTCTTTGAAAGGAGAGAAACTCATTGGAAATGGAAAAAAAATACTGGTTACTGTTATTTTCTCCTTTTCCACCAATGTTATCTAAAGCCTTTTTTTATTAGGGTCATTTAATATTTAGAGTGTTTCCTAAAATATTCACCGGTTATGAAAGCAACGTGTAATCTTGAAAGGAATAGGTTGTGACAATGATTCCTCTTCTAACAAAGTTTCCAAGCACCTGAACACCGAGAGGCTTAACTCACCAAATGTATGGCTTCAACCTCTGTCGGCGCTTGAAAATACAATCATATGAAACCAAGGAAGATTTCTGTATTATAAGCCTGACTAAACATTATAGATCCAAGATCGGACTGCACAGTCTGTGAACTCTAATTTTCATCTGTGCCGTCAGCAAAAGTACTAGTTTTTGCTTTCGGCGGGTCTAAGAATCCGAAAAGGGTTTTAAAAAATATCCGTTTAGGTATCGGGTAAAGAATCGGAACTAGGGTAAATTTGCGGCGTTTCTGGCATCCAAACTCTCTTAGAGAATGTTCTGATAGTTCTGGCAGTAAAACAATTTTACGAGACGGCTTTTCTTATCTTGTTACATGGCCATTAGTGGCTTAGGTATACCTCAGGGAGTCATTCTTAAACCCCTTTTATTTTCGGTCTTTTAAAACTCTCTGACAGTCCTGTTATAATTACGGCAACATGAGTATTAGTAATTGATTTTTGTGGACTGTAGATCAAGATCACACTGTAAAGGACGTGCAGTCAGACCTTTCATCTCTGTCAGATATTTCAGGAGACACTGTTGATCCAATCTGCGACTGCTTACTCGTTGTTATGGTATTTATCGCCGTTTTTCAACATTATTTCAGTTATATCGCGGCGGAAAGTGAACCTAATAACGTTTTCCTGAGATTTCTTTTGCCGGTACCGCACACAGTATTTTCAAAAGCAACGGGGTGCTTTCCCACGTAACCATCGTAAAAACGATGCCAAAATTCTACCGCGCTTCTCAAAGCTGATGACATACTGTCTCATAATGGATCTACAATGCGCATACATGAACATATAGTAATCTATATAAGTAAGCCTTTAATAGCATAGTTCCTCCTGGTTACAGTAGGTTGAATTTCCTTTAATATTCATCAGCTTTACTACAAAGTCTAACTGGTTATGTTCGTTTCACAGTTGAAATTGTATATAATGATGAAAAGCAGTTTTACATGTATTTTCATTTAGATCACGGCACATGTGCGCCCATCAACGTGTCCCTTGCGATCATGTTTTACCAATACTGTGCATAACTCGTCTCTGGCTTTTATTTTCATAATTATAGACTCTCAAATCTAGCAAAAATGGTTAGAAATGACACAAAAGAAATGTTTGTGAAGGGGTTAAAAAATGATGATAAGAACATAAAATCAAGATTTTTAAAACCACGAAAGTTGGGAAATAAATCCCAGTTTTCATTTTTGTCAATCGAACTTTGAAAAGATATCCACTGCCAGAGAGTTTTAAACTCGTATTGAATGAAGCATGGCCTAAACCAAAGACTTGTAGTGGGAGTGGAGAGACTACATGTATATTCGTCTCGATGAGGGATAAACGTTCAGCATTTACATAAGACGAGGCCAAGAAATCCATTCCGGACGCTTTTGCGGACAGTGTAGATACGGTATTTTCTTTCCTGTGAAACGGCAAAATTTGGGATTTACCATTTCTTGGTTATTTTCGTTTCATTTATGTAGCAGTTTAAGGGCTAAACATCTACCAAGCAATCTCTGGTTATTATGACCTTTGTAAACTACGCTTTTGAAATCATCGTGGTGACAAGCATTTTCTCGTATTGCCCAGTTTATTCTTCTCTTTCAAAGACAGAAATTATCTTTGGAGCTGTTCATTATAATTTGTCCTCTTCAAATGCTTCGAGTTTGGTCAAGCCTTATTTTTGTCGTTTTGGTAAAAAATTCAACATCGGCTTGCTGAACTCTACTGTTAAAAAATCATAAAATATTTTATGAGACATAGATTAAAAAAAGGTACATGTCTGGAATTATTACAAGAAAAGCTTACGGTGTAGTCAAGGATCAGACTGCACGAGACCTGAATCTGTAGTCTACAATCATTCTAAATTGCATTTGAATTCTAACAAGTATTCTACATTTAGAATGTAAAGGATTTTTTTAATGCAATTTAGAAGGTTATCGAAAACAGTACAGACCCCTGCCTGGAACACTGCAGTCGAATATTTTATATCAGTATTTAGAAACAAAAACTATGATTTTGCTTCAAAGCGGACACTTCTTTTTGAATATTTTTTTAACATTTTTATTTTTTACGTCATAGACGAAAACAGGGGCTCCTGCGGACGCTATAGATCAAGATCAGACTGCACAGAATGTGGTCTAGATCTATGCCGTCCGCTTTTTTTAAGATAAGGATTCTTTCTCAGTTCCACTGGATTGAAATTTCATTCCTAGAAAGTGGTTGCGATTATAACGTTACATTTGGCGATGAAAGAGTATTAAAGCGGTGTAAGGGTAAAAATATGGGCTCCAGTGGACGCTATAGATCAAGATCAGACTGCACAGATCTATGCCGTCCGCTCTTTAAGATAAAAATTTTGTCCGAGTTTCATTGGATTGTAGTTTCAACCTTCAAAACAGGTCACAGTTATAACGTTACATTTGGCGATGAAAGAGTATTAAAGCGGTGTAAGGGTAACGTCTCCATTTTATTTCTACAAATAACAATCTCCATGAAACAGTATAATGGCTTTTTCCCGGATACTTTAACAAGAGACAGTAATCATAGGATAATATGATATTATGACTGACTGTCTAAATGTAATAGCTCTTCAATATTGACAACCATTTACGGAATGTACCGAGTGAAGTCGGTTATTACGCTCGTAGACGGAACTTGTCGAGAATAGCTGGGGGTTTTTTTTGCCTGAAAATCTCACAAAACATATAACGGTGACTATCGTAGATCAGGCTGCATCTTCCGATCAGACTGACCTTGTCCTACACTAACCGCAATAGGAACTCAAATCGTTATGGGGACAGAATGACTTGAAAAAAAAATATCAATTCATCACATATGACATAAAAGCAGAAATAGCCAATTCTTGTTTGTTTCCTAGATGTGTTCGATTTCCCCTCACCCATTTCGAGCCCAATTAATTTATTTGGCAAAAATTAGAAAACAAGGCGCTGTGAGAAAAGGAGGCTTAATACATCTCTCTAATGCATCATACTAAGCAACTGAAGTAAGTCGTCACATAATTATGGATCCATCAAATCCATTTTGTATTAATGGGCTGAATCATGAGGTATAGTATGTTCCCTGGCCATGAAGAAATATATTTAACAATAGCAAAAATTTCGACCCAGGTCAGCCTGCGCAGACTGCGTAGACTGACATGGGTAGATACTTTCAAGGGATGAATGAAGACCCCCTATCAAAGAGCATCGCTCAAATAACAAAAGAATTGTTATTAAGAGTAGCAATTGTAAGTTTCTTTAATGTTCTAAAAAAATGTTGACACTCTACCGCCGATCTCTAGACTACGCAACATTTGCTCAATAGACGTTTCGATAGCGTCGTTGATGAAGGCTTTTCGACCGTATCGGAGATCACGTCAACCATTAGGCTGCTAAGTGCGACTCACTGACCTTTTGCAGACAATGTAGATCAAGATCAGACTGCACAGAACGTGCAGTCTGATCTTGGATCTACACTGTCCGATAAGGAGATATTTTTTTCAAACAATGAGACTGAAATAGTTCTATTCTGGATTTTACTATCGGCTTGGAAGATTCTTTTAACTTATTAAGCCGGATAAGGGTTAACCCTTTACCAAACAATCCCTGGTTTTTACGACCCAGAGGAAGAAGCCTTCTGAAAACATTGTGGGAAAAGGAGAAAATGCTGGTAACCAGCATTTTCTCCTTTTCCCACAATGTTTTCTACTCTTCTAAATTCAAGTTTCAATTTTTGAGTAAAGTTTATTTTGTCGTCTGCAATGCTTTCAATTTGGACAAGTCTAAGATTTTGTCGGTTGGTAAAGAGTTTATTGAGAAAATTTCGTGAGCCATTTAAAAACCAGTCATCTACTGCCAGAAGACATGAGATCTTGATCTTTTAACTTCCTTAACGTTTTGAAAAGGCGTTTTTCCGCTCTTAGCACAAATGACGGTGCGTACATATTTTCACTTTTTCTGCTGATAGAATGACGTTGTAAAACTATATAGTCCGACACTGTCTTTTCAAAACTTGTTTACAAGTCAAACACGTACCATTTAATAACCTTTAAACTTGAATACGAAATCATAAAGATACCATGATTTATCAGCCAGGAATTACGGCAACAAGAAACAAAGGATTTTTGAAATAGATATTTCAAATTTTAATGGAGACTGCGCACTACAGAAAACGGCGCGCGACGAGTTGGCGTCAATATGGAAAAATAAATGATTCTATTATACGTCTATAGATGCTAAATTTCTCCCAACAAGCGAAATTCAATTAAGTATAAATAACCCTGTTATTTGTCAATTATCGAACAAGATAAATGAGCCATGCTCTGTGAAAAGGAGGGTTAGGGCATCTGCAAAAAGTATCGACCCATGTCAGCCCGCGCAGTCCGCGCAGGCTGACATTGGTCGACACGTTTTGCTTGTTGTAGATAATCTGCTTGTCAAAGGAACATTCTACCTCCAGATCGAGTCGATTGTTATTGTTAGAATAATGGATTTTATGGATCCATAATTATGTGATGACTTGCTTGGTATAATGCATCACAGAGATGCATTAAGCTCCTTTTTGCCAGAGCATGGTTCAAATGTAAAACTGAAACTAGATACAGCAAAAGTCCATATTTATTTTGAACAGCCCTCGTGCGTGTATCTATGCCTTCGGCCAAAATAGTATGATGTCTTTAACCACAGGCCTTTGAAGCTCTACACTGAGATTTTCCTTGGTTGATCATCGAACACTTATAGCACATTGGTGCATCGCCTGTATATTACGGAATATACTCAAATTTTCGTTAACACCGTTTCTATAAATAGCACATTGGCGACTCCCTCTATCGTATATAGTAAGAAAATTTCGTTGTCCCTTGATAGACCAATGAAGTTTCAGAGGCCTATGCCTTAACTAGCAACATATTAAACTTCTTAACATGGTACTGTTAATTCGGTTCTTACCATACAATCCATACAATGGTCTACACTGTCCGATACAGTATTTTCCATCCGGTGATATCAACTTTGAAGTCGCAATATTTGGGGTTTTACTTTTGGTTGGAATGTTTTGTTTCATTTATTTAGCAGGTTTAACTTTACCACACAATCCCGAGGTTTAACGACCCTAAGAAAGAAGCCTAATAACCCTATTGTTGCTAAGCAAGAGTCGATGAGCTTTTGCAGACAGTGTAGATCAAGAATAGACTGCACAAAACATGCAGTGTTATCTCGGATCTACGCTATCCGATACGATGGTATTTTTCTGCTGCGAAAAAGAATATTTGAATTGCAACGTTGTCTTTACTTTTGGCTAGAAAAATTCATCTCATTTATTTATTAGGTTAAGTTAAATCAGATTTATTCTTTTAACATGTTACCTGACGACATAATGTCAGACGTTATCAAATTGAAAGCATTTGCAGACGACAATTTAATAGTGGCTAGAATGATATGATTTTACTCTGATGAGGTGAAAAACGTTGCGGGAAACGGAGAAAATGCTGGTAACCAGCATTTTCTCCTTTTCTCACAACGTTCGCTTCTCGAGTAAAGACAAACTTTATCATTTTAGTCACATGTAACTTTTCGTCTACAGATTCTTTCACTATCTATAGACAAATCTGAAATTTTATCGTTTGGTAAACCATTACCACAAGTAACCTGCGTTTCAACGACCCTGAGGAAGAGGGCGTTTAAAATCATTACGCGAATAAGAAAAAATGCTGGTGACCAGCATTTTCTCCTTTTTCTTTAAATGTTTTCTATCTTTTTCAAAATCCAACAATTTGAATCACGTTTCATATGTCGTCTGCGAATACTTTGGATTTGGAACAGTCCAATCCTCTTGTTTGGTAAAGAATTGAAGAGACGTGATGGAAAATGTTTTTCATCGTGTATTGTTTTGGTCCAGGACAGTATGACTCTGATTTGCCCATGAAATGAACAGAAATGAAATTAACTCGGTAAGAATATCTTAAATAGGGCCATTCAGATTTTAGAATCAAACGAAATTTCTTAAATGTATTATCTTTGAATTAGTAAGGCAATATCGCTAGCAAACCATCAAAAAATAAGAATGAAAAGTAGATCTATAATAGAAAATTAATGATATTTCCTTAATGGGCTACACAGCCTCTTAACTTATTTTCAGGCTTCGCACTAGTTTTACACAAAGGCTTGTGGGAATGTCACATGATTACTACACGTGTCGATTATGTGGAGTCGCATTCAATAATCATTATGACGTCATATCTGATGCCATAAAGATAGACGGAGTTACCGATTTTACCATGGCCATGCCGTATCTCAAACGCCAATTGCGGAGACTTGCAGGAATGTCAACTGATCAATGCAAGCGACGATTATGCCTGTGTCCTATTCAAATGAGCATTATGAAGTCATATCTGATAATTATCATAACAATTGACGGTGTTAGCGATTTTACCATGGCCACGCCGTGTCTCAAACGCCAACTGCAGAGACTCGCAGGAATGCCAAATGATCAATCGACTTTGTGGGAGTCGTATTCAAATGAGCATTATGACGTCATATCTGATAATTATCATAATGATAGGCGTAGTTATCGATTTTACCATGGTCATCTAGTATCTTAAACGCCAAAAAAATACACCTTTTTACTGAATATAACTGTCGAGTTTCTCTGGGCTAACAGAGTAAAATTTTCATATAAATATTGTTGTATTTCTAAGTGTTTTACCAAAATATATCAGCCATGCTCTGTGAAAACAGTTTTATACATCTGCAAAAAGTATCGACCGATTCAGTCCGCGCAGGCTGGCTAAGGTCAAAACATGTTGCTGTTGGTCATTTTTCTTTATGTCAAAGGACCATTCTACCTCAAGGTTCAATCGGTTGGAAGACATAACAGATTTTATGGATGCATACTTATGTAATGATTAGCTTGTATTAAGGCATCACAGTGATGCAGTAAATCCTCTTTTACCAGGGCGAGGCTCATATTGATTTACAACGAAAAAATCTGAAGAACCCCCCCCCCATAACCCTTTACCAAACAATCCCGAGTTTTAATGACGCTGAGAAATAAAGCTTTAGAAACAGTGTGATAAAAAAGAAGAAAAACTATCCTGGAAACCAGCATTTTCTCCTTCTTCCTACTGTCTTTTTTACCATTTAAAAGACCAATTTCATTATTTGAGCAACATTCAAATTGTGTGAAAATGAATTCAATTTGCATGAGTCTAACATTTTGTCGTTCTGTTAACCTTTAGACTGCTAGGCGAGACTCAACGACCTTTTGCGGACAGCGTAGATCAAGATCAGATTGCACAGACCGTGCAGTCTGATCTTGGATCTACTCTGTCCGATAAGGAGATGTTTTTCTTCCAAAAAATAAGTTTGAAATAGCTGCGTTCGTTTTTTTTTTTTTACTATCGGCTTGAAAGTTTCATTTAATTTATTTACCAGGATAAGAGTTAAGAGTTAAGCATGGAACCAATAATTGAAAACAAATAGTAATTCTGGCTGGAAAATCATTATGAATTGATCGTAAGAGAATGTTTGACAGGCAGTACTGAACTAGCCTTTAGTCTTTGACAGAGAACAAAATTAAAGACGATCAATAAGATTGCAGTCGTATGATTAAATATGTCTTAGAAAAGATAGAAAACATTGTGGGAAAAGGAGAAAATGCTGGTTACCAGCATTTTCTCCTTTTCCCACAGTGTTTTCAAAAGCCTTCTTTCTAAGGGTCATCGGCTTCAACAGATGACAACATTCTATACGATCAATAAAATTGCGGTCGTATGATGAAATATGTCTCAGAAAGGATAGAAAACATTGTGGGATAGGGAGAAAATGCTGGTTTCAAAAGCTTTCTTTCTAAGGGTCGTCGGCTTCAAAACTCAAGATTGTTTTGTAAAGATATTTTCAATATAAATGAGTGTCTGATTTTTTTTTTTTTTTTTTTGTTAAACAGCTTATTGCTTTGACAGGCCTTAATATTTTCCAATAATCTAAAATTTTTCTTTGTTCTACGCAGGTGATTTTCTTTAACCTTTAAACTGCAAACACAATGAAATGAAATATCAATCCAACCGTCGAATATTACGATTCCAGTGTTTTTCCCTTGACGACAAATCTCACCATGTCGTAAAATGTGGATCCAAGATAACGCTGCACGATCTGTGCAGTCGTATCTTGATCCACATTATCTGCAAAAGCGATTTAGTGGCGATGTTTTTAATGCCTCTATAAATTTGAAATAATGGCTAACACTAATGGGGAAATATTTTATTCATTCGTTCATCAGTTCGTTCGTTCTTTCCTTCCTCCCTCCCTTCCTTCCTTCCTCCCTCCCCACCCCCTCCCTTCCTTCCTTCCTTCCTGAAAGAAATTATGAAAGAATTCACGAAAGAATTGATAAATTCACTAGTCTTTAATAACATGACTTTTAGAATTACTTCAATTTTATTATGGTAATATGTGTTCTCGAAGTTTAGAAGTCCTAGGCTTTTACTCTATGCTGTATTGCCAAAGCACACCCACACGAAAAACCAAGTTCAGCGAATAAAAATCGAACACAGGACCTCTTGACTGATAATCCTGTACCTGAATCACCGAGCCGTGATGAATATCACCAAGACCAAACTCTACTCACTACTATCAAAAGCAATTTGAGGCCCCGAAAACTAAGCAATGGGTTAACAACCTAACATCCGAATTTTCTGTCCCAACAGTGCGATAATACGCAGATTGTGCGCAAATTGCCTGCGCAGTGGTATCATAACTAAACATTACTGAATGTATAATTAGTCCAACTCGTAATATTCATTTAACTCTGTCACTGCCATTTGGGGATTTGAGTAGATTTTGCGATCAGCGTAGATCAAGATCTGACTGCACAGAGCGTGCAGTCTGATCTTGGATCTACACAACCCGCTTCTCCATTGCAATCTAATCTTAGATCTACACCATCCGCTTATCATTGTAAATTATGCCCAAAGAGTCTCATTATTTGCATCGTAATTGCGTTCTTGTCCTCGAAAAAGTAGAGGTCATTTATTTTAACAGGGAGAGGATTAAATACACGGTGTAACATACCAATTAATGTTTATGAGCCATGGTGGATGAATAAACCAAAATTATTCAATAGTATTATGGTTTGATATTCTGCTCAGTAATTATCTTAATTTCTTTCTTCTACAAAAGCACATATAAATATAATAATAATAATAATAGTAATGATGACATGAACAGCTGACCCAGTTTTCGTTACATTGTAAGAGGGCTGGCTATTTCAAAACCTGCGTTTTCTTTTTCGGTTTTGTCATTCTGACGGAAGCGGACCATTTATGAACCTTACTCCTCTAAAACCCAATTAAAAAGTGACAATGGTTAACAATGTAGATCTAGATTCAGATCAGACACATCAAATTATTGCGTCGTATTCCGGTCCACATTATTTCCCCTTGGCAACGTTATATCTGCGTCATGAACTCAATGCATTAAATTAGAATAAATCAGACGCCCAAACAAATGCCATATTAACACAGTGATGTTAAAGAGCAGACAATAACGTACACTGTATATATAGATGTAGATCCAGATCAGACACATCAAGTAGGGAGGCCTGGTTCTGGTCCACATTATTTTCCTTTGGCAGTGTTATATTTGTCTGCGTCATGAAATAGAAGTCTTGACCATAAAAGAACGCTGACACGCATACAAGTGGCATGTACACATAGTAATGTTATAGGGCTGTCAATGACATATATTGTACATGTAGATCTAGATCCTAATCAGACACATCAACTAGCGAGGCCTGGTTCAGGTCCACATTATTTCCCATTGACAATGTGATCTTTCTCTGCGGCATGAACTAGAAGTCTTGGCGGTGAAAGAACGCTGACACTCATATAACTGGTATAATGTACAGTTGTTAATTTTCTATTCAGGCAAGGAACAACCACAAAACCAGATGTTTTTGTATCTCTAGAAAGAGTTCTTGAGCCAAATTTCAATTTTTATTCTTTTTTAAAGAGGCATCTTTACAGCCAGAGAGTAAACAAACGCTGTTAAAACTTGACGGTGTTATAATCTCGTCAGCTGTGTAAACGTTGATAAAAAAATCAATATACGGTGTATGGGGAAAAGAAACTGTAGGGATTTGTCTTCGATTTCAACCGGAAACTGCGGTTGTTATGTCTATGGGTAGCCGCAAGCGAATGAAATGCATTTTCTATCTGCCGTAATCTGTGCAACCTTGCAACCATCAGGGTCAATATTTGGCATGAAGATACAAGAGTGATTATAGTTTCATAAAATAAAAAAAAAAAAACGGTTAAAAAACGGGATGAAAACGAGTGAAGGTGTATGTTTAAATATTTTGACTATGAGTGTCACATCCATATAATCAGCATACAGAATTATCAATTTTGTTTCCTCTAATTTCAGTTGCATCACTGGAAGCGAACAGCCAATCAAATGCGGTATTTCAGTCATGTGACCCTTTAACATACTTCCGATGCACAGAAGACCCGCTGGAATGTGTTCCTATGGACCATACGTGCAATGGCATCAGTGAGTGTAAAAATGCAGCCGACGAGAGCGTTGGTATCTGTGGTATGTTGTATCTATATTCGACTTATATATCCAAACGGTATTCTGCCATAGAAGCACTTTAAATGTAATTTGCAGAGCGTGCAGATCAAGATCAGACTGCACATGCGTGCAGTCTGATCTTGCTCCACACTCTCTGTTTTCCAAAACAGTTTACATGCAGATGATTATATGTATAAGTAGATGTATATCTATATTAAAAGATATTTTTGCTATTTTTGTTTTGTTGCTCTGTCAGTTAGACAGAATACAGGGTGATCCAAAAATGCCACCCATGAAATCGTTAATAAAATTCACAATCCTTTCTGCAATCCACCCATATTTGGTACAAATTGGTACAAATTGAACTTCAGCCTATGCCTATCGAGTCCACCAAGTTTCAGTCATGAATATCCGGCAGTCTTTGTTTTATCTCCGTTCCATAATATGCTCCAAATGTGCACCTATACCTTGCAAGCACACCTGGATACGACATGCAAAATTGTCAATAACTCTGACATACTTCTCCCTCAGGAATGCCCCGATTTTGGCCGTGATTGCCCTCTTCAGGTCAGGAATAGTCTTGGGGTTGTTCTGATAGACATTATCTTTGAGATAACCCTACAGATAAAAATCTGGGGGGTTAAGGTTCGGTGAGTGTGAAGCCCATTTAGAATCACCTACTGATGAGACGATCACCAAAGTGTCCCCGCAGCCATTCCAACGAGTCATTAGAAGATAGAAAGTTGCTCCATCCTGCTGAAGCCACTGTTCATCCCTCACAACACCTCTTTGTCTGCCCAAAACTTCTTAACGACAACTAGGTAGCGCTCAGTATTAATCATGACTGAGCGTTTATTCTGGTCTTCAAACCAGTACGGACCAATGATCTCATGTTTTGATATTGCAACCAATGCAGTGTACTTGATGGAGTGCACTGCCTCTGCAGACAATCTTCTGGTGGGGTTTTTCCCCAGAAGATGCTATTCTTTGAGTTCACTCTTAGCCATCAATACTGAGGCAGGAGTGTGTCAGACTTAATGACAATTTCGCACGTCGTATCCAGGTGTGCTTGCAACGTAGAGGTGCACATTTTGAGCATATCATGGAACAAAGACTGTATGACATTCATATTTGAAACTTGGTGGACACGTCAGGCATAGACTGAAGTTGATTTGTACCGAATATGCTTGGATTGCAGAAAAGATTGTGAATTCTATTAACTATTTCATGGTTTGCATTTTTTGGGGTCACCCTGAGTATGAGTTTAAACTTATAGGGATACAGAAACGCTGGGTAAACTTTGAAGATGATTCTAGGTAAGACGTCGAGTATAATGTTCAATATTTTTAAGTGAGAATGAAGATTAATCCATACAGAACAAACTGCAAAATCAACGATTTGTATCTGGTAAGTGATTTAGGAGTAATTGAAGGGAATTGAAAGAGAACTCTGTAATCTGAAATCGAAATGGACCGATTGTGGGAAACAGGCTAGTCAATTCCGGGTATTCCCCCATTCGCTCTCTACACAGCCCTGATTCTCCTAGGCGTGGAGTTCATGAGTGAGTTTATCCTCCTCACTGGAATGTTGGCTCATTCCTCTGAGAGGGCTGTTCTCAGTTGGGCCAGAGTAACAGGGGGAGGCTGGCGTCGTCGAACCTGTCTATCCAGCTGGTACCACAAGTGGTCATCAGGGGATAGGTCGGGGCTGTATGGCGGCCAATCCAGTGGGTGGATATTGTTGTTAGTGAGAAAGTCGCGACAGATCCTCTCTACATGGGGCCGAGCATTATTCTGCTGGTATGTGAGGTTGTTTTGCTGCAATAATGGGACAACATGGCGTCGGAGGATCTCATCTCTATACCTGGTGGCAACATGGCGTCGGAGGATCTCATCTCTATACCCTCTATCACAAGCAGTGGTGATTTAACTCCATGTAAGATTCCTCCCCACACCATAACTGATCCACCCTCAAACCTATCCCTCTCTACTACGCAGCAGTCGGCAAAACGTTCTCCACGACGTCGGTATACAAGACGTCGACCGTCTGCTCGAAGCAGGGTGAACCAGGACTCATCAGTAAACAAGATCTGCCTCCACTGCATCAGTGGGAATATTCTGGGGGCATGTGCCGCCACCCAAGCCATACAACGCTTGCGACGAGCAGCAGTAATGGGCAGACCTACGTACGAGTGACGTGCCCGCAGACCAACTTCCCGCAATCGTTTCCTCACAGTTTTTGCACGGATGGGACGGTTATGAGTACCTATGATATAAAGGGCAGATTCAGTGGCAGTAAGGTGCCGATTGCGAAAATGCACGAGACGAATAAACCTGTCCTGACGTTGTGACGTCACGCAAGGACGCCCAGACCTAGGTCTGTCAGCAACCCGCCCAGTTTCCCTTAGACGTCTAACAAGACGTTCTATAGTGCAAACATGAACACCAAAACGTCTGGCAACCTGTATTTGCCTTTGACCCTGCATAATCTTCGCAATGGTCTGACCCCTCTGAACTTCCCTCAGCCGTGCCATTGTTTAATGCTATCAGAAATTAATCAAAATATCAAAAAATAATGTTTTTCTATGAAGACTACCTAATGGTATGACGAGCAGTGTAACTCAATATCTCAACACTGCTGTGCACTAGATTTTCCCGTTTCGTGCTTTCCCCGGAGGACATCGTCACGCAATACCATAATGCAACAGTCGATACAGGTGCACGTGCACTGTAACCGAGAGAGTTGCTTGACTGATTTTCATTGTTTTTGAACAATGCGTTAGCAAGATATTGCAAATAATGTCACCCTGCGTTTCTTTATCCCTTGAGTATATTTTAACTCTACAATTTATAAGGACAGCTTAAGGTGTTCTAGTGAACAAAGTACACCAAACTCAACTACACACTTATAAGAACGATCATTCTGAATAAATCTATTCTACCCATATTCTGAGACCTTTAACATGGGGTGGGAGAAGTATTTTTCCTTCCCTTATACAGAAGACCCACGTCGAAACGGTATTATTTTTCGTGTATCACATTCAAAGTGTCATCGAAACATTTTCAAAGGCATAAGTCTAGTTGTAAATCGCTGAAATGTAAATCTAGATTCTACAAATTCATACGCATGTTTACAACATTCCAGGCTGTTTACCAAACGAGTTCCAGTGTAATGCTACGTCATGTATCGACGTCATCAAACGCTGCGATCGACAACCGGACTGCCAAAATGGCGAGGATGAAATGAATTGCGGTGAGTATATTAGAATAAGGGGAATGCCTTAATAGCGAGTAATATTTGTTTTTAGTGGCTTTACCCTCCAAAGATCCTCGTCGGCAGCACTGCTACAAGAAGTACGGTGTCATAAGAATATCATGCATATCATAGTATGTTCTAGATCTATATACGAAAGAGACGAAATGCGCTTTTCTAATAGTACTCTGTTGTATGCTTGTTTAACCGTTTGACCAGTAAAATTCCAAACGCCTATGCATTGGAGTGTCTTAAGGCAAAGCAATGCAGTGCCCCATCCTAGTATTAGACAGGTAAACAGATATGAAATTAGAGAAATTGTAAGAAAGCCTAGAACACGGCATTCCAAAAATATTTCACTTTTTCACATTTCAGTCTCATTGTCGCAGTTTTAGATTGGCAATTTGGTTCACGCAGTCTGAAGGTACATTTCAAGTAAAAATTAAACTAAGAATTTTACCGAGAATATTTGGTCAATACGGGCTTGGTTCGGGTAACATTGAATCGGACAATGGTCTTTTTTAATACATATATGGGCTCCAGTGTTTCAGATTTAACCCTTATCCTGCTAAATATTAGAAAGTAACATTTCAAGCCGATAGTAAAAACCCACATTTTTCTATTTCAAAGGTATTTCTGGAGGAAAGATATCTCCTTATCGGAGTGTAGATCCAAGATCAGACTGCACGTTCTGTGCAGTCTGATCTTGATCTATAATGTCCGCAGAAAGGTCAGTGAGTCGCGCCAGCAGCCTAAAGGTTAAAAAATCGCGAGATTTTTGTGTAAAAAAAAAATGAATATCTTAAAATCTCGCGAATAGATCTTGTCTGTTTCTTTTACAGAGACGACGACGCAAGAATCATCTCGTGGCCATGTTTTACTAAGTGAATAAATTTATGGCACTAATAGGATTCCGTAGTGAGACATCATAAATCAAAATATTTCCTGCAAAGTCTTTACTTGTGAACTCTTTCACCCTCCAATGCAAAAAAGAGGAGAAGAACAAATTGCTATTCTTCTCGTTATTCAATCGTTTAATTTTTGACCTGCTAAATGAATTTTCAAGCCGATAGTACAAACCCAAATGTTACTATTTCAAAGTTACTTGGGCGATATCTCCTTAGAGTGTAGATCCAAGATCAGACTGCACGTTTAGTGCAGTTTGATCTTGGATCTACACTGTCCGCTTAAGGTCCTTGAGTCGCGCCTAGCAGCCTCAAGGTTAATCTCCATAATTCAGTCCAATCCTTTCCAAACGAAGTGACAGATGAAGAAGTCTCGTTGTCTATTTCGACTTATGATTAATTTTCGAGCATGTTTAAGTTTCCATCTTCCACAATAGAAAATATCGTTTCATCTTCCAAAACGTTAGCAAACTGTCTAGCAGATTGCCAGTAAAAGATTATTTTTTCGTCTTCACAATCGCTTTAACCCTTTGTGCGCAAAGCAGGATTTATATCGCTTTTTCGATAGTGTGGATCCAAGATCATACTGCACAGAACGTGCAGTCTGATCTTGGATCTACACTGTCCACGACTTTGTAACATATTCTGCCCAAAACAACATTTAAATTGGAGTATTTCGTCTGTATTTCCCTACTTTTTATAGAAGGACCATTTCAAAAAATGTAGCGGTATAAGTGTAAAGTACTTTCCCCGAGTGATAAATGACTGGTGATTTTTCTGTTTTTTATAAAGAGTATTATTTTGTCGGATTAATATATCTTTTTCCTTTAACTCTTTACCACACAATCCCGGGTTTTAATGACCCTGACCAAGAGGACTTTGAAAACATTGTGGGAAAAGGAGAAAATGCTGGTAACCAGTATTTTCTCCTTTTCCCACAAAGTTTTCTACATACCCCTTTTGCATGCAAATTCCATTGTTCAAGCTGTAATATAATTTGTATATAGAAACCTGGCATTTTCTCCTTTTCCCCTAATTTTTTCTACCCCTAATGCATGCAAATACCATTATTAAGGTCTACGGCCTCTAAATCATCGGTAAACATCGACGTTTTCGTAAAGACTATTCGGCCAATCTCGGCAGCTTCCGTCTTTTAATATTAGCGTTAGGGGCCGTACACTCACTAACTCATCGGTAACTGTCGTGTAACATCTACGTTTTTGTAAAGGCTATTCGGCCAATCTCGGCAGCTTCCGTCTTTTGATATGAGAGTTAGGGGCCGTAGACCTTAAAGCTACAATTAGTACATGTATTTAATATTTGTATTAAGTTCAGTCATAGATAGATGTTTCATTTTTTATTTTATAATTTGTCGTCTGCAAATGCTTTGAATTTGAAACGGTCAAACATTCTGTCGTTTGGTAAACCTCCTAAAACAAATTTACAGCAGTCGGCTTTGAAATTATCCCTGTGATATGGACAATCAACACGGATAAAGGTTTAACTCTTTACCGCGTGGGAAAATGCTAGGCTTGTTCAAAATGAAACCATTTGCAGACGACAAAATAAATGTGCCTAAAAAATTTTAGTTCGCTCTTGGTAATGTAGAAAACATTGTGGTAAAAGGAGAAATGCTGGTTACCGTTTTCAAAAGCTTTTTATTTTCTCAAGGTCGTTAAAATTTGGGACTGTTTGGTAAACATTATTAGTTGTATGGTCAGGTGGCAGGGGACCTGGAAACTTATTCACGGCTGTGGTCAATCATGTCGTCCCGAGCCGAAGGCGAGGTGGCGACATTATTCACCACAGCCGTGAACAAGTTTCCAAGACCCCTGACACCTGACCGTAAAACGAATTTATTATACTGCAAAGTTTTACCATTCCAACGTGTGTTAAGCGAAATTCACCTGTTTTTTGGTTTCAAAAATTGAGTACGCTGACGAAGTAGAAATTCCCTTCTGAGTGCCCCAATTCAATGAAAACTGACGTCACTGGGAACTGACGTCACTGAAACCTTGGTAAAACGTGCAGTTTGGTGCATAATCTTGATGTTAATCTTGATCGACGCCGCCATTTTGGATGTTGTGTTGAAAGTGTTGTCATGTATCTGGGGCTCCCGAAAGGGAAACTGCTTTTACGTTGGTTTTGCCAGTGTACATGATATATATGTTCGGGGAATATTATCCAATCAGATCACGAGAAATTTCTTTGCAGAATAATTCATGAACAGACATGGAAAGATACTTTCTGCAGATGCATTGAACCAACGTTTCACACGTTTCACAGAGCATTGGTTAAAATGTTACATAGCGTCTACAGAAACCTTATAAGCTATTGTTAGTGAATGATTAATTTGAGTTTTTCTTTCTCATTAAATCATCACATCCTGTAGACAAATTTGCAATGGACGATTTTGAGAATTAAAACATTCCTATAAGATAAGGTTAATCAACATGAACTGAACTTCATACATGGATATATGCGAAAACAGTGTTGCAAAATTAGAAAATTGAAAAAAAAAAAAAAAGGCAAAACAAAGATTAAAAGACAACTCGAAATATCAGATCCATATTTTCTTCTTATTCGTCCTAATGGAAATGAATTGAGAAGTGTGTGAAGCTCCGTGAAAAGAGAGTTTCATGCTTCTGCAAAAAGTATCGACCCATGTCAGCCTGCGCAATTCGCGCAGGCTGACATGGGCCGAAACATTTTGCTATCTTTAAATTTTCTTCATGTCAAAGGACATTCTACCTCATGATTCAGTCGGTTTTTAGGCAAAATGGATTTTATGGATCCATAATGATATGATGGCTTGCTTGGTATAAATGCATCATGGAGATGCATTAAACCCACTTTTGTCCGAGCGTAGCTCAAATGATACTCGCCGATTAGAAACAGACAGCTCAGAGAAATTATTTGCCCACTTAGAATACATCCTCACAGCCAGAGAGATTAAAAAGGCTAATAAAACTTGAAAGTGCATCGAATGACTCGGCTTTGTAAACATAAATAAATTACTAATATATATATGTTTTAGAACAGCAAAAAACAAGGAATTTGTCCTTATTTAAAACCGAAAACGACAACAGCCGTTGCTTTGAAGGCCTCCAAAACATGAAATGCACTTTCTATCCGTGGTAATCTGTGCTTGCAACCATCAGGGGCAACCTTTGGCATGAAAATAAAAGACTTAAAAAAAGCGATTACAGTTTCATGAAATAAGGATGAAATGGGTTGAAAACAGGCTGAAAATTGCCTGAAAACGAGTAGAGGTGTATCTTTAAGTATTTTCTCTGCGTGATAAATGACTTGCAGTTCTTCTCTTTTTATAAACTCGTTTTTTGTTATGAGACAAATTAATTACATCAGACTTCAGTGGAAACATCCTTATAGAATATGAGCAGGCATCATAGATAAAGGTTTTACAAGACAACAAAAGTTCAGACTTTTCCATTTCAACCCTTTCCCGCACGACACGTTTTAGACTCTTCTCAAATTCAAACATCTGCAGATGACAAATTCAGTAATGGCAGAGATTAGCTTAAGTTTCTTGAAAGGATAGAAAACATTGTGGTAAAAGAAGAAAATGTGGGTTATCCAGCATTTTCTCCTTTCCCCACAATGTTTTCAAAAGCTGTCTCCCACAGGATCGTTAAAACACTGGATTATTTGGTTATCTTTTTCAGCGCTAACTATATACAGTCGGTGTCTTTCGATGGCTGAACATACAATCAACTGAAACTCAAATATTGTTTACGAGCAATTTCTCCTTTTCCCGTCATGATTTCAAAAAGCCTGTTTCCCTATAGCCGTTAACACTCGGAACTGTGTTGTAAAAGTAAGGTCTAATACATAAAAAAAAAGAAATGAAAGGAAAATTGTTCGTGATGCCAATTTAATCATTCAGCCACAATAGTTTTAACAATTAGGCTGCTAAGCGGCACTCAAGGACCTTTTGCGGACAGTGTAAATCAAGATCAGACTAAACAGAACGTACAGTCTGATCTTACATCTACACTGTCCGATAAAGAACTGCATCCCTCCCCCCCCACCCCCCCAAAAAAAAAACCCTTTGAAAAAGCAAAGTTTGGGTTTTTACGATCGACTTGAAAGTTTCATTTCACTTATTTAGCATGATAAGTGTTAAATCTTTACAGTGGCCTGCTGAAAGACAAAAAAAAAAAATCGTCTGGCAGCAGGAAGTTATGATTTAAATCTTTACCAGACGTCAAAAAAATAGACTGGTCCTTATTGAACGTTTTTTACAGGCGAAAAATTAAACATCGATCATGTTGTAAAATTTGTCTTTGGAACGGTAAAAAACGTTGTAAGAAAAGAAAATGCTGGTTACCAGAATTTTCTTCTTTCCTCACAATGTTTTTAGTAGCCTATTAATTTTCTTCAGCGTCATTAAAACGATGTAATTGGTTAAGAGCATTATACTGCCAGTTCCTTGATGTCTTCGGCTACAGAATGATAAATGAGACAATGTTGGATTACTGTTCAAGTTAAAGCTTATTTTGGAAGTGCTGAACAGGAAATGCAGACCGCATTACTGTCGATAAGAATGTAGTGCAGGGATAACGAATCTCTTACGCGAGTTGTTAAGTAACATCATTCCTAATTCATACTTAAAGAGAGAAGGGCAGATAACTAGTTTTTTGACAGTGCTTTAGTTCTAATTCTGCAACCTTGGTCCGTAGTCACCAACTATTCATAGGAACATTCTTAGTTCTATTCTCAAGAATTTTCTAAATTTAAAAGTAACCCAATTTTTTATGGGCTAAAATCAAAAGATTTAACCAATCAAAGGTTGAGTTACTTTCTAAATCTAGAATAAGACTGAGAATAAAGCTAAGAATTGTTATTGAATATGGACCCTGACCTCCCTGTATGTTAACATTTTTGATAATATCAGACGAAAAAAGTGTTTGACTTCTCCAAATCTAAGCATTTTGACGACAATTGACGACAATTGACTATGGCTCAAATGGTGGGATTTGTCTTTGATAGAGTAGAAGACACTGATAGGGAAAAGGAGAAAATGCTGATAACGATCAAATCGTCTTTTCCATTCAACTCCTAGGCTGCTAAGCGCGACTCACTGACCTTTTGCGGACAGTGTAGATCAAGATCAGACTGCACAGAACTTGCAGTCTGATATTGAATCTACACTGCCCGATTTGGAAGATATTATTCTCCAATATTTAACTTTGAAAGAACAATATTTGCGTTTTACTTCCGAATCGGAAATTTCATTTGAGTTATTTAGCAGGATAAGGGTTAATGTTTTCGCCATGCTTTTTCCCCAAGGTCGTTAAAACACTGGACTGTGTGGTTAAGCTTTGATGTTCACTGTCGTAACTTGAAGTGCACAACCGGAAGTGCTCAACAGGAAGTGCAAACCTCATTACAGTCTACAAAAATGTAATTTCACGCTGCGCAGTGACAATAAAATGTTTCATACATCAAGTTCAATAATCTAAGCTCTAATTTACAGCATAATTTGAATCTGTTATTTAGAACTCCTTTGTCACTGTTCTCATTCTGGTTTTGCGATCAGGGTCCTTATTCAATAACTATTCATATTACCACTCATAGTCTAACTCTCAAGAGTTTTCTAAAATACATTATGCAGTTTCTGATTAACTCAACCAATTGCTTTAACCAATCAGAAATTGCGTTACTTCCTAAACCTTGAATAAAACTAAAAGTACAATTTAAAATGCTTGGGGAATACCGAATCAGGCCTTTTACTGCCACACATGTAGTTTGTCCCAACGAAGGCTGAAAACCGTATTAGCGTTACAAAAAAAAAATGATGATAGTTAAATCTCACTCCATTATACAATTCAACAGTTGATGGCTCTTATGTTCAACTACAGACATATTATTCAACTTTATGCCCTACAACAATATTTTACTTTTTGTTCTTTTAACAACATTTTTTTTTTTCAAAAAATAATGCTCTGTGAGATGAAATAAATCGCTCGCAGTATATCAGGAGTAATTGGTGCCTATAAGGACCTGTTAATAAGCCTCATTTATCTCACCTGCCTGGGGGTGAACAGTACTAGTGAGGTTTGAACGTGACAGAAGCCCAGGTGGGGCTAACTGGTCTAGGTGTCAATATTATGAAATAAAGCGGAGGAATACGAGGGTGGTCAGTTCTCCAGAGGACAGATGGAGATAAGACTAATGTGTCGTTTTCGTGAAATTTATCAGTCTGCTGTTTAACGTTTTTTTTTTTTAATTATTAATGTAGCCAGATTTCTGCCTGCTATTTGTTTCCCCGTTAACAGTTAAAGGGACCAAATAGCTAAGTCTTAGATGTCGCACAACAATATCGCAAAGCCTTGATGGAATGGTCGATAGCACTTTATATCAATCTAGTGGAATCATATTCAAAGACGTACAATGACGTCATCTTTGATTTAAAGAAAAAAGACAACGTTATCGATAACATAAAGACCATCCCGTAACTTGGACGCCAAAATTGCACCTTCTCAGTGTATGTAATCAACCATTAAAATATATTCGGTACATAGCAAACTATCAGTGTTTTACAAGAGAGTTTAATTCATGTCCAAATCTTGAAAGGATCCTTTAAGTTCTAGCTTTTGTAGACAAATAATTAACTAAGGGGACAAGCACAACCAAGATCAGACAAAATCTTTGGCTTGTCAAAATTTGATACATTTGCATACAACAAACCAAATGTATCAAATGATACGATCTGTGTCAGGGTAGGAAGAAAACACTATCGGACAAGACGAAAATGCTGGTTGCCGGCATTTTCTTCTTTACCCTAAATGTTTTCAAAAATCTTTTATTCGGGTCCGTAAAAACACGGGGTTGTGTGATAAAGGGCTTTACTTTTCTGGAATACATATAAACTTACAAATATTAACTATTTACCGAATGAAAAAAACAATTACTATTTAGACATGTCTCAGTTAAAAGCATTTGCAAATGCCAAATCATATGTAGTTCAAATCATGCAAATTATCTCTGACAGGTAGAAAAATATTGTGTTAAAAGGAGAAAATGCTGATAACCAGTCAGCATTTTCTCCATTTTGTCACATTTTTTCAAAGCTCTTTTTTATCATTGTTTGGTAATAGGTTGAACAGTCCGCAAGAGGGTTGTCATAAAACCTCACGAGGTTTGTCGAAATCTCGCATATAATCATCACAATATCGACCTCCCTCGATGCTGCTGCATAAACTAATCCGGTGACAAAATTCTACAGAAATCTACCTATTATTCTATTTCAGAGACGTACACCTGTCCAGAGACACATACAAAATGCGTCAATCATTTCTGTGTTCCGCTCAGCGCAGAGTGTAACTACATAGACGATTGTGGGGACAACTCGGACGAGGAAAACTGTGGTTAGTTGAATGCATAATCTTTGGTTATATATTCGGGCTCTGAGAAGACCGCGTGTAATGCATCTACAAAAAGTATAGACAAGGTCAGCCTGCGCAGTCCGCGCAGGCTGACCTGTGCCGAAACTTTTTGCTTTAGTCAATTTTCTGAATGTCAAAGGACCAGTCTTCCTCATGATTCAGTCGAATGTAAGACAAAGTGGACTTTCTGATTCCCTTATTATGATATATCTTTCTTGGTACAATGTATTATGGAGATGTATTAAACCCTCTTTTGCCAGGGCATGGTTCATGTAAGCTTGACCTCCGTCGATGGTTGAAAGTAAAATCAAGTCGCCCCTAAGGTCTTTTCTTTCATCATACAGGCTTAACTAAACAAGCTGACAGCATAGATCCAAGATCAGACTGCACGTTCTGTGCAGTCTGATCTTGATCTTTGCCGTCCGCTGAAGCCCTTGTTCGCGCCTGTGGCACTGAAAGGGTTACTACAGAGGTTTCAAAAATCACTTTTCTTGATAATGAAGTTTCATTTCTCAACTTATCTTGCTTGATAAAGAGGTTTTATAAATCACAACTTTGATGAAAAGGTAGCATTTATCAATACTTTGAAGAGAGAACTTCTTAAACCATCACTACTATGATAAAGAGGAGTACAGTTTTTGGTACAAAAGTATCATAAATCAGTTTTTGGTACAGAAGTATCAAAAATCACCCATATGTCAAAGACGTTTCAAAAATCATCACTTTTCAATTTTATAAAGAGAGTCGTAGGGAGGCAACTTCTCCTTTTCAGACGATGTTTACAAAAACGTGTTCTGCGGTACCAAGGACCGTTGCAAAGAGCTAAGCGCGCTTTTTGGCGGGAAAGTTCTGTCTGTCTGTCTGTCTCTGTCTCTCTCTCTCTCTCTCTGTGTCTCGTATCTCTCGAAAGCCCGTCACGAGCTACATGCACTCTCTTTCGTCCCCTCAAAGCTGCACTAAAAAACCTCCAGGTCTATCAAGGAATTGCTAACATACAATTCAGGATATTGGTTTTACGTAAATAGCGTCACAAATGGCCAAGATCCATTTACCTAACAATCTGTTTTATACGCTTTACGCTATAAAGATAACATGCTATCGGCTATGACGTTTACAATTATCTTAACAATATAAATACAACTCTTTACGCTCTCTTCAGTTGACAGCTTTGGAAGACACATCGTGGGAAAAGGCGCAATTACTTGTAAAAAGTAATAGCTCCTTTTATTACAATGTTTTCCTCGCGATTGAAAACCATTTCTTAATT
Organism: Hippopus hippopus; assembly: GCA_946811185.2. Taxonomy (NCBI): domain Eukaryota; kingdom Metazoa; phylum Mollusca; class Bivalvia; order Cardiida; family Cardiidae; genus Hippopus; species Hippopus hippopus. The sequence goes on along the minus strand of OX328113.1, from coordinate 16,865,356 downwards.
GCTTTCCATTTAACACTTTACTACACAATCACGAGTTTTAACGACCCTGAGGAAGGCTTTTAAAAACATTATGGGAACCAGAGTTTTCTACTTTTCCCACAGTGTTTTTTCCTCTAACACTCTAACATTTGAGCCACATCTGATTTGTTATCTGCAAATGCTTCGAATTTGGACTAGTCTCAAATCTAGTCGTTTGGAACAGGGTTAACGTTTCCACTTAGTCTAGTTCGTAAGAGTTTTAGTACGTCTTATAAACAGCTTGTGAAGCAAAAGGTTATGGGTCAAGATGTCCATATCGCCACTTTCGTCTCGGCATCTAATTTATATTTTATCACACAAAAGGGCTGCCTTTGTAGACATAATTTTTATTTGGAGATGGTCATTTGTAGATCCACGGTGTACTGTAAAATAGTGGGTCTTAAATGGCCCTATAAACGAACCTAGAATTTGTTTTGGCTAGTTGTAAAAAAGATCTGTACAGAAACTGATACAGTAAATTTGCCGGAAAAAAAAGCGGTTTTGAGATCGCTAGTCCAAATCCATCAAAAGTGACCCAGATCCGAACGTAAACAAAAGAAAAAGAGCCCACACGTGACAGTCGACTAATACTGGCCCACAGAGATAAATCTTTCTGTTATAAATCGTAATTCTGTGAAATATGACAATGTTGACATGTCTACTCTACAATTTCTCTACCATTCCAATCTGAATGATGTCTAACTTACATAGTCACAAACTGTACAAGATGTGATCTAAAAGGTACAAGATGTTTGCTTATATGTAAATTAAGTCAGTGTCTTATGCAAATCATGTTAATCTTAAATTATCTCATTGCATACTTTTTCATCCTCGTGTTTTTCGCGGGTGCTGTAGATCTCGTCTAGCTGCAATTTTGCGGCCAAACTGATAAGAGCGTGAAAAAAAAGCACAGAAAGTTCATCTAAACGTGAAATCTAGAAAGTATTCAAGTGCCAGAATATCAGATTGATATGTTCTTTGTTTATTTTTTTTACAATTAATGATTGATTTTTTTTTTCAACAAACAGAATGTTTTCATCGTATTTCCTAAATTATAACAAGTAAATGGCTTTGAGCGATGGGTAAAGTCATCAGATCGAACCGGATCGTGTTAATAGCCGGATTGGACCGAATCAGAATTTAAAAAAAAAAACAGATTTGACCATTTTTCCTCAATCTTGTGTGGACTAACCGAGATTCATCGTTGTCAAGGCCGCATATTCCACATTTGCTAGTCTTTCAGTACTTTCAGTACTTTGACTGCCAGTGAATATCCCATCTTTCTTTATCAATCTCGTTAGTCTCATTTTCAACATGGGCCCCTTTATAAATATCATATAAAGACAGGTTTATACTTGGCTTTATGTCGTCAAAAGAACAACTTTTTAGAACAATGCCTAAAAGCGGTTTACGTCAACAAAATGTCATCTTACAAAAAGGGGGTGTTAGGGCTGTCATAATTAACATCCTGTAAAGAATGAAAATGAAATAGGCCAGGCAGAAAGTTAAGGTCCTTATGCAGTTATATCAGCTGAGACTGGAGCATTTCTATGAAATATAAGATGCCTCAGTCTGTTTGTACTAAGTGTTCAAGCCAGTTGACCATGTTTTGTTGCAATTTCTGTTACTGTTAAACAACTGACATTGGCTTGACTTATAGGAGAGGAACTCTGAAAGCTTATAGCTTTTGAATTTTTGAAATATTAACATTTATGTAATTATTATATTGAATGAAATATGCTCAAAGTTAAATAAGGCATGCGCTGTGTTTGACACTTTTGCCTTTTGTTGCGACTTGCTGGTAGTATTTAAGAAGGTTATTTGGTCATGTCATTGGTATTACTTTCTATACAGTAAGAAACATCCCGTGTTGTTATTTTAAAAGTGTCGTTCATTCTGAGTGTATGTGATCGGTGACCAACTTGCTCTCTGAAATATCCGACATATCCAGTATATCCAAATGTCTTTGATACTGACTTAATAAAATCAGCGTGGAGAAGAAAATAGTACGCTATGACAAAAACTGAATGAACCAATTCTATCTATTTACAGATTTGTTTAAGATAATAAAAGAAAAAAAAATTCTGTTAAGGCCACTGATTTGTAACCTGAAGTTTATATTTATAATTTCTATTCAGGCTTACGGCGCCAGCTATACGTATACATGAGTATCCTCGGGCAAATGCTCAGTGCGGTACTAGCGAGACTCAAAAATCAAGCGCTTAAATGAGCAGTAGCTGTGGTATATCATACAAAATTGAGACAAATATTTAATTACATGCAGTCTTCAACAAGCCAAATCATACTCTCTTATCTCTACAGAATACCGGGAGTGTTACGGAACTGAGTTCCGATGTAAAGATCATCTTTGTATACCGAACGGACACTTGTGTGACGGTATAGCGAACTGTTTGGACGGCAGTGACGAGGAAAATTGTGGTAAGTTCTTCATCCGATTAATCCTTTACCAGACAACGCATGTTTGTACGACCCTGACGCAGACGGCTTTTTGAAAACATTGTGAGAGAAGGAGAAAATGCTGGTAACCAGCATTTTCTCCTTTACCCACAATGTTTTCTGTCCTAGTATCAATTTATCAAAGACAAATCCCATCATTTGAGCCACATTCGATTCGTCGTCTTTTAATGTAGACAGTTCAAGATTTTAAGGTCTAGTAAAACGTTATTAGGATTGAAAACGCTTGTTCAGTATTTAGAATCAAAAATAAGAGAAATGGACCCATCAAAACACAGACTTATAAATAGTGTTAACGTTCTAATCGGCACATTCAATAATGATGACAAATTATACACACTCTTTCTGTATGTCAAAAGATATGTTGCTTCTTGTAAATCTAAATCTAAATCTAAAATCCCGACAATTTATGGCCTTCAAAATAGTTTATATTTGACTTGGACCATTTGAAAAGAAACAAAATCCTCTGACTCTGATTTAGAAAGATGGTCAATTGTAAGACATACTATTCAAAACCACTCGTGATATAAAATGCATTGATATAAATCATATATATTCCATTTTTTGCTATTATTTGGTAAGTCATTTCTGTTTTCCCCTTTCTTTTCTTTTTTCACTTTTTGTTGCTTGTGTGTGTGTGTGTGTGTGTGTGTGTGTGTGTGTTTTTTTCTCAATAGCTTTGTAAAACTTTATTAGTCTCTGCTAATTATTCATTGATCCAGATTCGGTGAACTAAACAGGCCGTTGTTTGACACTTTCCCCTTCTACTCTATTTAACACGATGAAAAAAAAGAGAATAGAAATAATAAAAAAAAAAACATTGTGGAAAGGGGGTGAAATTGCTCATAAAGATTAATTTCACACTTTCCCGCATTTTTTTTTTCATAAAATCAATACTTTACAATCATATTTCAGCTTGTTCGGAATTGTCGTCTGCAGGTTCTTTCAGTTTAAGATTGTCTCAAAATAGTATGTCAAAGACAACTGTCAGATCACTCACAATCTAGGGTTGCACATAAGATTTAAACACATAACCTTATCTGGATCTCTGAATAGTTCATGTATTTGATTAACTCATATCCTGCAACTTGTCATCATAGCGAACAGTGAAATCCAAAATCAGTCTACACATCAGTACACTTGAATCTTGATCTGCACTGTTCGCAAAGTCACAAATTTCGATGTACTACACTTTTATTTGCACTTGAGAAAAAAAAAACTTCAAATAGAGAAAACGACTGTTTTAGACTTTTAGTCAGCAGGATAAGATGAAATAAGATGATTGATGAAAATAACGATTATTGTAAGGATAGAGGGAGGATGACCACGACCTCCCCTATCCAATATACGTGGCTAATAAAGTTTCAATAAAAAAAAAGATTTTAAAAAGGTAGCTGAAAGACTGACCCATTACTGTATAAATTCTATGGTTTTGGGAAACACTGATGGAAAAGGCGTAACTGCCTGTCACAACCAAATGCTTGTTTCTCCAAAATGTCTCTCAGCTATATCCACTACATGTATTCCTGCATTTACAGCTATCCTTAGCCAATTATAAAAGAAAACGAACACACTTACCTTGATAATTTGTTATAATCCAAATGCTCTAGATAATTAATGATCACATATCCACATTCTTGCTGGCAGAGCACAAAGCACTTTTCAAATATAGTTTGAAACGAAGTGAAAGTCTTTTCAGTCTGTCAGTATGTCCACGTCATTATTTTAGCACCCAACAGCAATTTTCGCTACTGTTTTCCTTTCACATAGCTTTGACTCTTTATTAGGCACGAAATGTCCGATTTCGCCTCCTTCGAATCAAATCATACTTTCACCAGTCACCCCATTTCTACCCTGAAGAACGATTCATTCTTTAATTTCTAGCTGTGTAATATTTGAATATCTATATGATTTCTGGTTTCACCCATTCATGATTCTAAAACTTGTTATTCTAAGACCACGTGAAGGTCTGTTGATTTAAAGAGGAACTATGGCGTAGAAAATTTTTCTTACATCACAACCCTTGAATGGAAACAAATTCAAAACTATAAACATTTTTCATTGTCGTATAAAGCGATGAATAAAGCATAAATGTTGTTTAATACGCCTTTGCGAGTTTGTCAATTCTTGGCAAAACCGGATGTGACGAACGTAGAGTGACCTGCAGATTTATTATTATCTTGTGCTGGTTGGAATTTTCAAATACATACCTGTCTGACTGGGGCATTCTGGGAACAGAACCGGACTACTTTTCAAGATGGTAATCGATGCAGCGAACTTCAAAATTAATAATACGTTTATTCAAAACAAAACTAACTAGTATGTTTCATCAAGCCATAGTTAGTTGGCGTTTAACCTATCCGGCTTTGTTTGCGCATGCATATCATGTTCTTCAAAGATTGAACTGTCAGCTATGACATATCACTATCCTGTACAGGATAAATAGACTGATACGCAGTGCGTAAACCAAAAAACTTTGCAGCAAAAAAAGTGGCAAGCAGAAAATGGCTGTCAATAATACGACTGTGGAAAAATCAAGCCTATTAGATATGGGAAAAACCGGAATTTCTGCACAGGCGTATTATTTATAGCTATTTTCTTCCTGCTACTTTTTAGCGACAGAGCATGAATTACGCAAAATACGTATCAATATTTGTCATTTATGCACGATAGTCAATCCTCTAAGAATATGACATGCTCAGACAACGACAGATTTGTTTCAGCATTTGCGCGTAGGTCAATATGCCCTGATGCTTGATTGTCTTGTTTTAAGGCAGGGTCCCTCGTTTTTACACGGCCTAGCCGGAGCACCGTTCTTTATCGGAAAATTCATGCAAAGTTTTCGACGCTTGTTTGTAAACGGGGGCCATATTGGTTACACCAATGCCGTCACACTGCACTTTTTTTTTTTAATCTGAAGTCAGGATTTTCTTAATTATCGATATTCAGACAGGTGAAAATCCAAAATTTAAGCATCTATTTATTGCGATATACGCATAGCAGAATGCTAGGACTTTTTTCTAATTGACTCATACGAGCATCCGAATTAGAAAAAAAAAAAGCACCGAAGTTGGCCTTTAATTATGCGACATTTGTATGCACACCTGTGCACTGGGTAAAAGTAAGGTGCGCCGCGTTTTCAAATATTTCGTCATAAATGACGTGTCTTTATATAAACAAGCGGTTAATGTACGCGGCATGTCAAAATATAGTCGGGTGATTTCAGCTAGTGTATTACTTGTATAAATTAGAAGCTGACGGAGTGAATTTGTATATTGAGATGGAGTCCGTTGTTTTGGAGCGGGTTTTACCGAAGCATACGCTTTGCAACGCTTTGCAACGGGTAATTTCCCTTATTTTCAAAATATCAACAATAGATTTATTGCTGAATATTCAACATTATTTTAGTCACATCAGGACGACAGGTCACATATTCATGTGTGCTCTGGGTTTCTTCAAGACTAGGCTAGGACCCTGAACTGTCTTGCCCAAGAACATTCCCACGAAAAATCAAGTGCTTCCAGCGGGGCTCAAACCCGTGGTCTCCAGGTTAGGTGTCCTACACTTTACAACTGAGACACGCTACACCCCATGATACACAATAGAACTAAATCTCATACGTAAATGACTTTTTTGACCATTCAAATGTACGAGATTGTTTAGATCAGTATTAACCAATACATATAAGCCTTGCTTTAGGATAAACGGGTTCAATGCATGTTCGCGATGCATTATATCAAGCAGAATCAGTATTCACCAACCATTCTTAAGACTGTTCTCAGTCTTATTCTCCAAGTTTTTCTAAAATTGAAAGTAACACAGCATCTGACTGGCTAAACCATTTGGTTTACCCAATCAGAAGTTGTGTTACATTCAAATTTCGAAAACCTTGCAGAATTAGACAAAGAATGTTCTTAAGAATGATTGGTGAATACGGATCCAGGTCATCACAGACTTATGGATCCATAAAAACCATTTTTGTCTTTGTAAAAAGTTGATTCAGGAGGACATGATCAATCCTTTACAAAACGAAAAAAAGAAGAAAAAAACAGACTGGTCCAAATTATAAGCAATTGAAGACGACAGTTTAGATGTACCTAAAATGATGGTTACCAGCTTTTTCTCCTTTTCTCACAAAGTTTTCAAAAGCCTTCGTCATGGTCGCGTAAATTCAGGATTTTGTAGTTAACACAGTTTTGACTTACCTTTTTCACAAACAAGCCTTTGTCTTTACGGCCCGTAGGAAAAAGACTCTTGAAAACATTGGTGGGTAATGGAGAAAGCACTGGTAACAAGCAGTTTCTCCGTCCCGGACGTCAACCGCACGTCTTCTTACTCCGATGCAGGAATTAACGTTATGCTGACTGTTGGGTACTGCAACGTGACCGTTTCCGGGCGCTACGGATAAGTTATCGGGCGGTATTGCTTACGGGTATCGAAACCCACTCGTCGTTATTGAAGGAAATTTAAATGCCCAAAAACATAGGAGAATATTATAGGCCCAATTGTTGTCCCTCTACTTCAAAACTATGACGTCATAACGACGTTAAAAAATATAATGCCATACCCCATGTTGCTTGCATCAAAATACATTTTGTAAAAAGCACAAGGTTGATATCATCGACCACTTGCCCTTAAAAAACCCAGTAGAATATCTATGGGATAATCTTGATCGACGCGTGCGTCGATGTCCAAACGCACCATACAACGTCAACGACCTACGAGCAGTGATGCATGAAGGATGGAATAACATCCCACAGGCTGACATAAATAAGCTTGTGCTCTCAATACGACGTCACTGTCAGGCAGTCAGCATTGGCCGCGGATGTCACACACGCTTCTGATTATCGAATTTTAAAATCGACTCCTGTCTTAATTTCAAATCAATTTGATACTTTCCAGTATGTTGATATCAAAAGAATAACAAGACATTTTTTTCCAAAAAAAAAACCAAAACTTTTCAGCCGAATCTATTGAAAACTAACGTTATAGAATCTAAATTCAAACTTAGCGACGGCAGAAGCTATTGTTTGATCCGGATTTAAAATATTCGCAATAGAAATACAGACATGAATTTTCTATACGATACGTTCTAAATGTATGAGTATTTACGCTTTACCAAACGACGATATTTTGGGCTTATCTGAATTGTTAGATTTGGTCCAAATGATGGAATTTGTCTTCGAAAGGAGTTGAAAACATAGCGGTTACTAGCATTTTCTCCTTTGCCCATAATGCTTTCAAAACCACTGTTCCCTAAGGTGGTTAAAACTATGGATTGTTCGGAAAAGTATCAAAGATGAAGGCCAGCTGATGCCCGTTATCAGGGGATAAATGATTTGAAAGAAATTTCTCCTGAAATGATCAAAATAAATATGAGCTATGCTCTGTGAAAAGGGGGCTAAACGCATCTGCGAAAAGTATCGACCCAGGTCAGCCTGCGCAGTCCGCGCAGGCTGACCTGGGCCGAAACTTTTCGCTATAGGTGAATTTTCTGTATGTCCAAGGACCAGTCTACCTCATGATTAAATGGGTTGTTAAAAATAGTGGCTATTATGGAGCCGTAAGTATGTGATGGCTTGCTTGGTACCATGGATCACGGAGATGCATTAAGCCCCCTTTTGCCGGAGCATGGCTCATATACTTTTTATCTGTCGTTTCCTTAAAATTGCTAATTATTTGAAAACCGAACCTCGAGATAAATGATTGTTTTTGACAGCGCATTTTGCAATTCTTCCCACTGTCAAGTATTATTAAAGTTTTACAAGTAAACTTTTCACTTCGTATTCCCTAGTGAATACATCATTATGCCTAGAAAGTGATATATCGGATAATTGAACATGCTTGTCTTTAATGAAATGGACAATTCGAAATGACACGTAAGCGATTATTTGTTTGATTGATTGATTGATCGATCGGTCGGTCGGTCGGTCGGTTGGTCGGTTGTTTTGTTGATTGATTGCTTGGTTGATTTATTGATTGACTGATTGATTTTTTATGCCGAATTCAACATGATTTCAGCCAATCATGGCGACGGCACTCTTTTTTATGTATGTCCTGGATTTCACTCGCACTAAACCGGGTCTATGAGGTGTATCATGCTCAAGGATGCTCCAGTTCAGCATCTCGAGCCTCATGACAATAAAGATCACCACCACCACCACCGTCATCATCATCATCATTATTCAAAATCGTTTCAAATAACTAACAGGTTTGTCGGGTAAATTAACAGATATTTAGGATCAGAACATTTATTCAATTTGCCTACATTCCTATGTCTCGTCCGCAAACAGCTTAAACACCACTAGCCTTGTGACGCACAAGATTTGATTTCGAATCCTGCCTACTTGTATGTAACTGGTTAGTAGAGCATTCTCAGCATATTCTCATTTCCCCCTTATGTTTTCTACCCCCTCAAGAGTAAACCCTATATTTTTTTTTCATTCACGTTTAATTTTTCGTCTGCACCTTTTTTTTTTTAATTAGGAATATGTCCAAAATTTTGTCGTGTGGTAAAGATTTAAATTGTTTGTTCCTATTTTACAACAATGTTTTGGGAGTCGTCTGCTGAAAAATTGTGTCTGTCTCATATGTAAAGAAATGGAAAAAAAAAACACTGTGAATGGTGGAGAAATTATTCAAAGTACAAGTGGGCCATGCTTAGTGAAAAGGGGATTTGACTTATCTGCAAAAACTATCGACCAAAGTCAGCCTGCGCAGTCCGCGCAGGTTGACCAGTGTCGAAACTTTTTACTATCGGTCAATTTTTTGCTTGTGAAAGGATCGGTGTACCTAACAATTCAGTCGGTTGTTAGACAAAATGAATCTTATAGATCTATATCCATAATCATATGGCCTGCAACACGCGAAAAGGGGCATTGGGACATTTGCGTAAAGTGTCGTCTCGGATCAGCCTGCGCAGTCCGCGCAGGCTAATCCGAGACGGCACTTTACGACTACAATACATTTTGTTCTTCAGTAGACTTGCGCAAAACAGAAAATTACATAAAAACGGAAAGTGTCGTTTCGGATTAGCCTGCGGGGACTGCGCAGGCTGATCCGAGACGACACTTTACGCAAATGTCCGAATGTCCCTCTTCACATGTTGCAGGCCATATAATGACTTGCTTGGTACGATACAGCACGGAGATGCATTAAACCCTCCTTTGCCAGAGCGTGGTCCAATTGTTTCTAAATTTGTCGCAAAGTTTTTCAAAATTAGTCGGGTTAACTATATGGTAATTCATTGGCCTAGGTTATACTGATATTACGCGATACGGACCATTTGACTTGCAAATAAGTACGCAGAAGACGAATTTTCTTTCAATTTTCATTCACCAATATTTCCCAGTTACCAAATAACTCGATGTGTTTTTTCATTGCGAAATTTCAGTCCCCGGGAGTCACTGGCTGAATAAATTCACACTCTACATTCTTAATTAAAACTTTCAGTTTACGTAACTGAAAAAAATGGCGGAAGGGGGGGGGGGGAAGCAGGAAAGAAGGAACAGGTCACTTCGTTTAACCTTCTATCAGACGACAGAATTTTTAGAACTGTCAAAAATGAAAGCATTTGCAAACGATAAATTAACTGTGGCTCAAATGATGTAACTTGTGTTGATAATTGTCGAAAACATTACCAGCATTTTCTCCTTTTCCCACAGTGATTCCTAAAGACTTTGCTCAAGGTCGTTAAAACACAAGATTCTTTGGAAATGTATCAACTGTTACCCCCCCCCCCCCCCACACACACACACACAAGGGAGGAGGCAAATTTTTCAGTAGAAAAACAACTGATTGTCGAATGAGACGGAGTTTTTTCTCCGTTTCCTACACCGTTTTCGATAATGTATTTTGATAAATGCATACACTTATTCTCCAGGTACAGTTTGAATGTCAAAAAATCGCAAAAATTGAAAGTGATAAAAAAAAGATATTTCTAGACAACTACCCATTGGTTGCGTTACAAAATCACATAATGCTATAAAAATAGATAACAAAAGACAAGTAATCATGGAAAATTAACCTACCAGCTCATCAAAAAGATATAATAATAATAAAAATTATAAGTTAATATTAAAGAAAAGAGAGTTCTAACAAGGATTATAAAAAAGGAACCATTACCCTACAGAAAAATGGGCCATTTTCAAAATAAGATGCATCCAAAACTAATTCCCAAATAAATTTTAATGGGACAAAATCCCCCATATGTGTATCATAATAATTGGACAATTCTCGAATTCACTGGGACAACAATCTCTGCCCTGCCAGTTCACCGCTTAAAGTAACATCAAACGAACAATTTTCTTTTTTTATTTTAGAGGAACATTTCCAATGTCCGAACGGATTTTATATCCATAAAGACACATATTGTGATGGCTGGCCAGAATGTTATGATAGCCATGCTGACGAAAGAAATTGTGAGTCTTTCTCTCTTTCTTTCTTTCTTTCTTTCTTTCTGCATGTGTTCAGGTTTCTTGATTTTGCATTGGTTCATGCATAGAAGCTCTTGATTAAAACATTGAAGAGGGTGTAGGCTCAGATTCCTCCGAAAGATTGACAAAAGCCATCACAACAGGGATCATGCCTCTTTCACCAATGATAATTGCTCCAACTTCGTTCACCTATAGAAGCAGCGAGTGGCTAAGCACTGGTTACAAATACACAATGACAGCATTAACATTTACTTAGCATAGAGCATAAAAACGGCATAAACCCATTACCCTCTGAAAAAGAATTTTGCAGACAAGTTTGAAAACATCATTGTGAAGTTGGTTTCAATCGAATTTAGGTGGTACATCGTCAAAATATAGCGGCGGTCAACATGAATTAACCTTTAATATAAGTGATCCATTCTCTGTGAAAAGGGGGTTAATGTATCTGCACAAAGTATGGACCCAGGTCAGCCTGTGCAGTTCGCACAGGATGACCTGGATGGAACCTTTTTGCTACCTGTCGAATATTCTGCATGTCCAATGACACTACTACCTCACCCCCACTCACTTGTTAAAAAATAGTTTTTAGGGATCCATAATTATGTGATGACATGCGGGGTATAAGGCAGTCCACGGAAATGCATTAACCCATTACCACACAATCCCTACTTTTGACGACCCTGAGAAAGAAGCCTTTAGAAAACATTGTGGGAAAAGGAGAAAATGCTGGTAACCAGCATTTTCTCCTTTTCCAACAATGTTTTCTACCCTTCACAAAACAAATTTCAAATTTTCAGTCACTTTTATTTTGTCGTCTGCAAATGCTTTCGATTTGGACCAGTCTAAAATATTGTCGTTTGGTAATGCGTTAAACCCGCTTTTGACAGAGCATGGCTCAAATGCAAATTCGTTCTAAAACAATGTGCCAAAAGGAGAAATTGTATCTTTTACGAGCTATTTCTGTTTTTATCAGTGGCTTTATGCAACTACAAAATATCCAACTGTAGGAAGTTACGGGCTAAAAAAAAAACACGAGTGAAATTATTTATTACTGTCTATTTTGAAGGTCGCAATTGCACGAAAGAGGAGTATCGATGTGACAACGGACGCTGCATCCGGAATTCTAACGTCTGTGATGGGTTTTGTGACTGTATCTTCTCGTGTGAGGACGAGAAAAACTGCGGTGAGTCATGTTGATTGGTGTGTTTTGTTTGTATGGTTTCTACCGCCGTTTTCAACATTATATTAAATATAGCGTGGCGGCCAGTGCACGTGTACATGTTTTTCTGGAGTTTCTCTAACAAGTATTTTGCACAATATTCTACCATAAATGCTGGTTGCTTTCCCATATAGCCATCGAAACAATGATCTACGGTGAGAGAAGAATGCATCGTGTTGCAACTTATATCTTCAATTTTCAGAAAGAAATTGGACTAACTGGGGATTCGAAACAGCGACCACCGTGGTTTTAAGCCCTGCACGTAACCGACTGAGATTCCGACCTCAATGAGCTTAACCCTTAGTCTGCTAAGTAAATTAATTAAAACTTTCAACCCCATAGTAACAACACGAATGTTGCTATTTCAGAGGGTTTTTTTTTTCTGAGAAAAAATTCTCCTTATCGGACAGTGTAGATCCAAGATCAGACTGCACGGTATGTGCAGTCTGATCTTGATCTACACTGTCCGCAAAAGTTCCTAGAGTCGCGCCTAGCAGCCTAAAGGTTAATATTGGAACCTTTCTGTGTTGGCAAGTATAAAACTGTGATCAGACTGAGTTTACTTGCAGTTTGTTTAATTCATTTTGCAAAAATGGGCTGCATCTAATTCTTTACTACACAACGAAATTTTAAACTCAACAAAATTGAAAATATTTGCAGACGACAATTTAATCTTACTCACAATATGAAATTTGTCTTTCAATGTGTAGAAAACATTATAGGTTACCAGCATTTTCTCCTTTTCCTACAATGTTTTCAAAAACCGCCTCCCTCGAGGCCATTAAACTCGGGCTTGTTTGGTGAAGGGTTAAGCTCATTTTACTCACAAATAAAATGAAACTTTTTTTTCAACTTAAAATTGGATTGTCACTGTAAATGAATATGACTTTGGCCATGATTTAAATCTGTAACTGACTTGACCAAGATTTCACACTAAAATGAAAATGATTTTGACCATGATTTCACCCTATAATGAATATGATTTTGACCATGGTTTCACTCTGTCGATGAGTATGATTTTGACCATGATTTCAAACTGTAAATGAATATGATTTTGCCCATGGTTTATCTCTGTCGATGAATATGATTTTGACCACAATTTCACACTGTAAATGAATATGATTTTGCCCATGATTTCGCACTGTAAATTAATATAATTTTGCCCATGATTCAGCTTTGTTATTGAAAAAAAAATTTTTTTTTGGTCCTGATTTAACACGGTAAATGAACACACTTTTTGCCATGATTTAACAGTGTAATTAGATATGATTTCGGTTATGATTTAATTCTTGAGTTGAATAAGATTTTGGTGTTGAATTTACACTGCAATTGAATACGAATTTGGTCATAATTTAACACTGTAATTAAAACATGATTTTGGTCCCGATTTAACAATGTGAATGAAATAGAGGATCTTACATGAATGTTTATGTATTATCATTTTTATCAAACAAGTTGACTAAAATTGTATGACGCGAGCCTTGGCGAGCGTCCAATACATTTTAGTCAACGAGTTTGATGAAAATGATAATACATGAACAGGAATGTGAGATTCTATTTATCACATAAAACGAATAACAGACAAAAAATATCCTGCATCCTCACCTATTGCCTATATACTGTTCACGGGTCCATGTTTACGGTAGTAGTTCGGTTTCAAATGTGTACATACACAAGTGGATAGCTCCATGACAATTTACACCGAAAGTAGAATAAAACAGTTTCCACATGGGGTAAGTGCAATTAATTCAGCAATTTTGTTGTTTTTAAAAAGCGTTCGCTGCATTTCTTGCTTTTCATTAAACAAGAAAATCAAAAACTGTCCACGTGTATACCCCTTAGCAACAATGATGTCATTTTTCCGCGAAACGGCGTAGTAGTACAAATTCTTGCATTTACTGTGGTTGGTTTCTCAAGCTTCACGCGCTCATGACTGAAAATTGATCAGAACCGGGACCCAAAAAACGATAATACACTAGTGTATTATCAAAAATTAGTCATGGGTTAGAAATGCTGCCGGGGGAGGTTTTATGTGATAATATGATTTTCTTAATAATTAATCGCTGTTATTGAATAAATTGAAGATGATTTTGGTCTTGATTTAACGACGTTTCGTCGGGTTGTCAGTGCGCAACATTTTTGCTCATGTCTCTTCGCTTCTCTGTTTACTAGCGCGTAACTTTGTCTGATTGTAGTACTATTATTGGACTACTGATTTTTGCTGCAAGACGTGGAGAAAGTAGTGGTAGATACATTTTTTTTAAAGATCAGTTTATGAAGGTGTAAATCATTCCTAAACAGCGAAAACGGAACATGTACATTTGTCGGACATTACTTATCCGGATAGTAAGTTTAGTGTGGTAAAAAGAGAAAATTACAAGTATTTTCTCCTTTTTAACGTTTTCTAACCCTCTTTCCTGGGTATTGATAGAAAACAGGATCGTTTGATTCATTTTGCTATAAGGTTCGTCAGTAATCTATGCCTTTGAGTAATTCTGGACAGTTCTACTTGTATTATTCTTCCGTTCTCCCATCTATTAAAATATACATGTATTTGGTATTAACCCTTTCCTAAATGAATTAAATTGGAACTTCAAAATTGAAAGAAGCTGCAGACGACAAATTAAACAAGGTTTAAATGAGATTAAAAGAACCGTTTGTGCAGAAAAGGTTGTGGGGAAAGGAACAATTGCTTGTAATGAACAATTACCCCTTTTACCAAAATGTTTTCCAAAGCCATCCCATACTAATGTTAAATCGAGACTATATCAAGGAAAGGGTTGACAGAGTACAATCTTTATTGTGAAAAAACATGATTTAGTGCTAGAAATAATACATCTTACTAAGTAATTTGAAATCTTGGGTGTTTTGTGTCACTTTCTTTGTTCCAAGGGAGGTAATTGATTTCGAATATTATGAAAAGTAGCCTGGCAACCTATCTTTTTTTTGCATTTTTTGATAAAGGATATAATCATGTATATTTCTGAGAAAAATGAGAAAAATCTTTGCGCTAGATTTTTTTAGGGGTCAAATAATGTCCTGATTTTCTGTGATAAAATAAGCAATTTTGTGGGCTAAAGGTTTTATTGAAACATAGATAGCGTATCATTAATTTGAAATATCTATTAATTTCTCATCAAAGTTAGAGGATCCATTGTTTCACTATGAATTTAAAACACAGAGAACATGATTTGACTGAAATTACAGATTTTAATCACATCGTTTGCTGCAATAATTGGGTTTTTGTATAATTTGAAAAAAGGGTTTGTTCTTCGTGGGCTCAGAACTTTTTGGTTCATCAGGCAACGTCTGATTATCTCTTCGTATATTGAAAGAACATACTTTGAAGTGTTTCTGTGTCAAATTTTTTACGAAATTCTCTGCGCTAGAAATAACTCGCTGAAACGCCTTTAACAGAGTAATTGATAATGATTTTTGTAAAAGTACATGTATAACACTGTAATTGAATATGATTTTTGTCCTTAATTTAGTCCTGGATATTGTCTTGGTTGATTGATTGATTGATTGTATGGTGTTTAACGCCGTTTTCAGAATTAGGATATCGTTTTGGTCATGATTCAGCACTATTATTGAATATGATTTTGGTCATAATTCAACACTGTTTAGAAAATGGTTTTTGTTTGGTCATGATTTTTATTCTGTAACACTGTAAATGATAATAACTTTGGCCATGATTCAATACCTGAATTGAATAAGATTTTCGTATTGAATGAGCACTGTTATGAGTACTATTTGGTCATAATTTGACACTGTAATTGAATGTAATTTTGTCATGATTTAAAATTGAAATTGAATATGGTTTTGGTCATGATTTAACACTAAAATTGAATATGACTTGGTCATGATTTAACACTGTAATCAAATATGATTCTGGTCTTGATTTTACACTTTAAATTGAATATAATTCTACACTGTAATTGAATACGATTTAGGTTATGACTTAACTTCAACTTGAGGGGCGTAGACCCAAGATCAGACTGTACGTTCTGTTTGTGAGAAATTTAACACAAAAATATAAAAGAAAGTATCATAGAAAATAAAACGAAATCTAGTTTTATAAAACTTTAAAATTGGGATAATTTTTGTGATGATAATTTGAACTTATGTGTGGGTTTAACGCGTATTCGGCTTATCGAGGTTTTACCACAATTTAGCTTTTTACCAGCCGAGGACAATTTTGTTTAGACTCGTCTCCATATTGAAAGTATTTGCAGACGACAAATTAAATGCAGCTCCAATTATAGGAGTTGTTTTTGAAAGAATAAAAAACATCATGGTAAAAAGAGAAATTGCTGGTTACCAGAATTTTCTCCTTTTTGCACTAATTTTTCAAAAATCTTCTTCCATTAGAGATGTAAAAACAAAGGATCGTTGGGTAATGGCTTAATTGAAACTATTCGAAGACAACAATTATAGAGCATTCAACTGCTCGTCAATTCCAACAAAATGCAGTAAATTATTTCCGTGCTGGTAGCTTTAACAAAAATTTAGAAATATTAGCACGGAATCTAACAGCTACTGTCACCGATTCATTTGTAAGATACTGCAAACAGAATTATAGAGGAAAAGTGAACGCCACTAATTAGCGCGTATAGTTTTACGTTTTTAATATTTGTCCAATGAACGCCTGACGCAGGGACATGTCTTTCATTTAAAGGTGGTCAAATTACGCCAAAAAAAAGTCCATTAAGATCATGCATTAAAACGCAGATTTTCCTGCAAACCCTAGGAAATGTTGAATACCTCTGGTTATTCTTCGCATAAGTAGATACTGTTGTATTGAGCATGTTTGTTACTAGAGTCATACCTTTGTCTCAACTATTCTTGGTAAGAGAAGCAAAATGTTTAGATGTGTTTTATGAAAGAAAATGTCAGGGATTGTATTCGTCAACAAGTGTAACTTGCATTCTAAGTCAAATTGCAAATTTAGAAATTAACAAAATTTCTAATTGGCTATACCATTTGGTGTAGCCAATCAGAAATGGTGTTACTTCGGAATTTAGAAAATTACAATCAAATTGTAAATTAGAAGGGTTTGCAAATGCGTGCCTTTTATTTTTGTAAGGTGTATGAGTCAGTCTGGACGAAGTCACTGGAACTATTTCGTTTATATTCTGTTTCTTGCAGCTAGCGTCGAATGCCCAGTCGGAGAAAGTTACATATGTCGGGGTAACAACCGCTGTATCGGTAAAGAGTACCTCTGTGACGGAGTTAACGATTGTTTCAACTCTGCAAATGGCTCGGATGAATACTACTGTTGTAAGTACAGCATCTGACATCTATAACGGAGACCGTTTGCCAGATCTCCATGGAGCCCATTGGATCACAATAGCTCAATGGCATGAGTGAATTTACTTACCGTAGTTTTCTAAAAGTAGATTTGGAACGTTTCTATATGTTGTCAGAACAGATATAAAAGACAATGGAAACCTAGGTTATTTTTAAGCGTCCATATACCTTCCTCGACAGAGATGATTAAAGTCTGAAAATCATCAATTCTAAATTTAGACTTTCATCACACCAGTTAAGAATGGATACGAGAAGCTATGGCAACAAGAGAATGGAAAGAAATTTACGTATCTGCACTTGTTATGAAAAAATGAAATTGAGTATGAATATCATTTTGTAATAGTTTGTCCGCCTTACGTAGATTTTAGAACCGCATATATCAAAAAGTATTTTTATAAACGCCCAAACGTGGTTAAGATTGTGAAATTGTTGAACTTTAGAAATAGGAGCATTCTTTTAAATTAAGCTAAGTTTATTTAGCAAAGCTTTTCTCGAATATCTGAAATCATTAACAATAACTAGTCTCGTGTGAAGAAATTTCTTCATTGTCTGATTATGCACTTCTCTTCCGTTTTATGTCAGTTATTACTATTATTGTTTTCTCCATAAATACAGGTCTATTTGTTTTCATTAGTATGATTATCATCATGGTCTGTATTTACATGAAAGATTTCTGTACTGCTTTGAATTGCATGTTACTATTTATGTTATTATTTCATTATGTACGACGAGAAACTGTAAAGTTTAAGTCAATAAGGATTGTCTATTGCCGAAAGTCTGACCAGTCTTTTAAACTACAACACACAAAATCCTAACGACCTACAGTTTGTATTAGTCTAAATACTCCATGAAAAGTTTCACGGCTTTTTTGGCCGACTGTGGATTTTGTTCGTTTGTTTTAAATTCAGAAGTTCTTTGATAGAGAAGAATGGCTGGTTTTGGGAGTTGCATACCTATTTTTTCATTATTTTCCAATAAAAATTAAGATGACTATGATGTTTCAAGAGCATTGAAATTTCTCGAAGTTACATGTATATCAGTCTGTTTTTGAAGTCTACTCCTAATTTTAAGATGTGTTTTTATGAACTAGATGAAAAGTACTTTCCTGAGATGGTTCATGTAGGTCTATTTTCATGGTCGTACGTTTAAATCTGCATTTTTTTTAAATTATTTCATCTTCCAATTTAGTACAAGATAACAACGATAAACATTGGCTATATTCAACGTAAATCTAGTTTCTTGTAGTCTATATCTAATTTTGAAAAATCTTCTAACTGATAAGATAACACTGATAGAGTATTGGTATAAGTAATGTAAGCCCGAATTTTTGAAGCTGTACACTGAATTTTGTGATGTATTTAATGTGTCTAGATATACAATGTATATTAAAAATCTTTTATATAGGTTATGTCGTTCTCTATTGTTTACTTAATTCTTGCAATAATTTCCAAATTTATTTTTATTAGATAAGGGTGATGAATTTTGGTGCGAAAGACAGAAGGAGATATGGGGAGATGTTATATACTGTTCGGAAGGGAGATGTTTACCAGCGGACGGTATTGACAGTGTGTTGTGCGATCACTATGCCGACTGTCTGAACGGAGAGGATGAACTGAATTGCGGTAAATAAACTGGTTTTGTTTATCACTGATTAAATTAAAAAAATATTCTCTATTTAACCCTTAAATAGCGCCATAGTCGAAAACAATGCTTTTTTGTGAACAGCGTAGAAATTTCAGAATTCCAGAAACAAATCTATTCCGTACGCTTGTTCAGTCAAACCCAATATAAAGAAACCTTTCTGTGTTTCAGCGGATTGTATTTACAGCCGTCGACAGATATCGATTGTATAAATTTTGCGTTGAGAAAAGTACACTGAATGAAAAATATACATAATGTAGCCTGTAGAAATAAAAGGGTGATTGTAAGTTTCGGTGTAAAAATCACATAACGTTGCCTTAAAAAACAGAAGATAGCTGTTTATTTTGGTGTAAAACTTGCATAATCTAGTCTGTAAGGAAATAGGATAACTGTTCGCTTTGGTTTAAAAATCACATAATTTAGCCTGTAAAAACAGAAAATGACAGTTTGCCTTAGTATAAAAATCACATAATGTAGCCTGTAAAAATAGAGGATAATTGTTCGCTTTGGTTTAAAAATCACATAATGTAGCCTGTAAAAACAGAGGATAACTGTTTGCTTTAGTATAAAAATTGCATAATGGAGCATGTAAAAATAGAGGATAACTGTTCGCTTTGGTGTGAAAATCACATAATGTAGTCTGTAAAAACAGAGGATAACTGTTTGCTTTAGTATAAAATAGTATAAAAATCGCATAATGGAGCATGTAAAAATAGAGGATAACTGTTCGCTTTGGTGTAAAGATCACATAATGTAGACTGTAAAAACAGAGAATAACTGTTTGCTTTAGTATAAAAATCGCATAATGGAGCATGTAAAAATAGAGGATAACTGTTCGCTTTGGTGTAAAAATCTCATAGTGTAGCCTGTAAAAATAGACGATAACTGTTAACTTTGGTACAAAAATTTAAACTGTAAAAGTAACGTAATGTAGCCTACAAAAAATAGATGGATAACCATTTATTTTGGTGCGAACTTCATAAAATGAAGCCTGAGAACAAAGTGGTTTGTTTTAATAGAGAAATCAAATGCTGTACATTGTTCGTTTGGTGTTAAATATCACATAATGTGGCCAGTGACAGTAGAGGATAACTTGTGGTTTGGTGTAAAAGTAATGATGATGCCTTTACATCCAGAGGATAACGATTCGCTTTGGTGTAGAAATCACATGATGTAGCATGTAAAGACAGAAGGTGCTCTTATTTTGGTACAAAATCGAATCTGACTTTCACTGAGGTAACATCAGAAATTGATATGATCCATCCGCTTTACAAAGTGTTCCTTTTCACGTCGTGAAATTATTCCTCGGTTCAACAACAAAACAATCAAATAATGTCCGTGCATTTCAATTACAATTACAACCAGCATTAATGAACAAAGTAAAAGGAAAGAATAACATTCTTTTCCTTTGGTGTAAGATTTAAATTAAGTTATACGGATTGAATACTGGTATTGATGTAGCACACAGAGTCGATGACATGTCACCAAGCTGTCGAAATTCTTCCTGATCTAAATTAAAAACAAATATCCAACATGCTTGATACAGTTAAATAAAAAAAAAGACATGTAAAATCTTTGGCATGTGAAAATTGAGGGTGATTGTTTCTGAATGAGGTTGAGATTTCAAAGAGCAAATAAAAATATCCATAAGGCTCACCAACTCGAGAAAAATCACTTTTCACAGAGTGAAACTATTTCTAGATCTAACACAAAAGCAATCAGATTTTTTCTGTATAATATACTCAACAGCAAAAGAAACGCATAGACGAGTAGGGGCATACTCTAAAGAAAGTCAGTTGTGATAGTGCCTTATTTTGGACATGTCATGAACAAAATTGTACAGACTTAATGAAATAGTTTTTCTAAAGTTCTGAGTGAAATGAATTGAAGTTTGAAATGGTTCTTCCAAACTATTGAATTTTCTTAGAATGATCAATAAAATTAACTCGAGAAAATATATGCGTTTCTTTTGCTGTTGAGTATACAATGAATGTCTATAAACCTTTAATTCTATTAAATAATCAAAGATTCGTACATGGATTTGTTTTGGGTTTTTCCTCTAAATTCTTTTTTAACTAATTATTCTTATATGCTTTCCTAAATTGCTATAAAAGGGGAGGGTAATTCCTTTACTATCTCCTTGTAATAAAAATAGCGTAGTTATGTATAAACAACGATTGAACGAAAGTCAAATTGAAAAATGTGGCTCAGTTGTTCAACTGTTTAAAATCGTAGTAATAGATATAATATCGAATTCTAGAGGATATCATTATTGTGGCCTGTTGAAAGACATATAGAATCTGACATGATTTGGCGTTTGAGATAAAGTTTTATTAAACAAGTCTAGGGAAAATGTAATTAAACGAGCCTCTGGCAAGCTAAATAACATTTCTCTTGACGAGTTTAATAAAACCCATTCACTTCTATGAAATACGTTCAAAATTACGTCAAAAATGACGTCACACAATTGTTATATCAAACGTGTATAAGATAAGAAAATTCGCAATGGATATATTACACTGAAAACAAGGAAGGTTATGTGATAAAAAAACTTTAGCCTTTTTGAGATAATGGGACATTGTTTTAGACTATCTCAAATTGAGGGCACTGTTCTGTCTACAGAGTACAAGCCGTGTAATTCCAGCCAATTCCAGTGTGCTAACGGCCAGTGTATATCCTGGGACAAGAGATGCGATGGGAAAACGGATTGTTACGATCGAACAGACGAAATTCATTGCGGTAAACATAAATTTATATTCCTCTTCTCATAGGCAAATCTTTGCCATTTGAAAATCCAGATGATTAATACGAGTATGAATTAATGATATGAACGAAGATACAATCTGTAAATAGTGTTGCAGCAGTTCTGATCAATATTTTGATCAAGTAAAACTGCAGATGCAACACTTTTGAAAGAAAATAGATCATTTATAGATAGTTTATGAAAAAATAATGACCTGATATGTCCGTATGTGTACGTATGTATTTAGATACAATACAATTCAATTACCACAAATTAAATTCAATATTAAAACTCTCACGCTATATCTTATGTTTTTATAATCCATATATATTAAGCTGCCATACCTAATAAATATTAGAGCTCTGTCTTTGTTTCCGACCAAAAGGAAGCTGCCGCAAAGTCGCTTGACCTGAAGTATTCGTAAAGGCAGTCTTTGTAACTTTGCACAGTTTACCATTCTTAATTCTCGGGCGGCATTCACCAACTGTTCAAAATTGCATTCTCAGTCTAATATAAAAATTTCAAAGTAACGCAAGTTCTGATTAGCCAAACTATTACTGTGTGATTGAAGTTAGAGAGGAAGACAGTTTGGCTTTCTTTGAATTTTTCAGAGGAACATTCCTGTCCTTATGGTAAAACTAGATGTAAAGCCGGACAGTGCATTCCGGATGACCATGTTTGTGACTTTATACGTGATTGTCCGGATTTTTCGGACGAAGAACATTGTGGTATGAGTCCAATTAAATCACCCATCCGTTTGTTTTTGTTTGTTTGTTTGCTTCTTAGTTTATTTGGTTTGTTGTTTTGTTGTTGTCCAACAACGTTTTCAAAAGTGATTTGGTTATGTCACTGCGACCAGTGTACCCATTAATTAATGCATTTCTAATGCCACTACGCACAATAGTCTTTCAGTCTCACATAACAAAGTCGAAAAGATGTTCAATGCTTGTAGGTGAATTTATCGCATCTCGATCAATTTCATCACCGATCGAATGAACTTAATATCGACACGGGTTTTAGTCCACAATCGCAGAAATGAAAACCCAGAGCTCGTCTTTTACAGCTGAAAGCAAGAATCGCATTTGCCAGTGAGTTTTGTAGAATTTCTTTTTGTTGAAGATCCTTACATACGGACATTTGGATGACATTTCTAGGTCCCATTCGTATTCGAATGAGTCGAGATTTGTCTGTAGCCTGTTACAAAATGGCATCTGTCGGTTCAAATATGGAAACTAAACGTATAAAGTTAGACTATTCTAACCACAGCTGTCTCTTGAGGCACCGTAGAAGAAAGATTACCATTCAATAGACAAAATATCAATTTGTTTTAAATCTATTCTTGTTTCCACGATGCGAATGGGGAAGAATAGGAAAAAAAGTTATAAATAATCGTTTCTACCCAAAAGATTAGTACTTTTGCAGACAGTGTAGATCAAATTCAGACTGGAAAGTATGTGCAGTCTGATTATTGATTTACACTGTCTGATATTATGAGCTATTTAGGCAAAACTTGAGATGAAATATGAAAGTTAAGGTCTATCTTGCTTACTGAAAATGGTTACTTTATAAATGTTCCATTCTTTAGGGTTTTGTATAAACACAGTTACATTTCTTTAGGTCCGATGTATTGAAAAGACCGCTTAATCTTTCTTTATGTCACATCTATGGTGGCACAAAAGTGACATGGAAGATATATTTTATACTACGTGCGCACGCAGTAGCTAATACGTGCGCACGTATTAGTTATTACGTGCGCACGCAGTAGCTAATACGTGCGCACGTAATAAGTAATACGTGCGCACGCAGTAGTATTACGTGCGCACGCAGTAGCTAATACGTGCTCACGTAATAAGTAATACGTGCGCACGCAGTAGCTATTACGTGCGCACGTAATAAGTAATACGTGCGCACGCAGTAGTATTACGTGCGCACGTATTAGTTATTACGTGCGCACGTAATAACTAATACGTGCGCACGTAATAGCTAAAGTGACATGGAAGATATATTTTATGCTACGTGCGCACGCAGTAGCTAATACGTGCGCACGTAATAAGTAATACGTGCGCACGCAGTAGTATTACGTGCGCACGCAGTAGCTAATACGTGCGCACGTATTAGCTAATACGTGCGCACGCAATAGTATTACGTGCGCACGTATTAGTTATTACGTGCGCACGTATTAGCTACTGCGTGCGCACGTATTACTTATTACGTGCGCACGTATTAGCTACTGCGTGCGCACGTAGTATAAAATACATCTTCCATGTCACTTTTGTGCCACCGTACACATCCGATGAAATGCTTCACTTGTGGAATGAAAAAAAATCTTTTCCGAAAAATCCCATGTTTTTACGACCCTGAGGAAGAGGTCATATGAAAATATTGTAGGAAAAGAAGAAAATGCTGGTACCCACAGTTTGTTCTATTGTGTCAAAGAACATCCGTTAATTTTAATCATTCTTGGATTTTTCGTTCGCAGATGCTTCCAATTCAGAAGAGTAAAACTTTTGAATGACTTTGACTGTACAGTAGAAAGACGATATGTCACCCTTAGTACTTTGATTTAACTTTAGAAAGGTGACGTAGTAATCTGTGTGCTAAAAACGTCATTCTATTTTGTGTACTTTTATATCGGTGTAGGAATATGAAATGGTACTTTACAATGGCACTGTATGTGCTTTCACTCTCGCTAGGTATCATTCAACGTGGAGTACTTTGGTTTTACACAGTACTTTCAATTCAGTGTAGGAAAACAAACCGGACACTTAAACCTATTGATTTCTCTGTAGAAAGACGACGTTGTGAAGCAGATGAGTTTCAGTGTGCCAGTGGACAATGCATCAGTATGGAATACGTCTGTTACAACGGGAAAAATGTGGGTAGAAATGGATGCGCAGACAAATCTCATCTTGCTGATTGTGGTAAGGCGTCTTGTCGTATAATCTGACCATTCTGTGTTTCAATTTTTTCCTTTAATAATTTTAATTCCGAATCTAGCCATCTGATTGGCTGAAAGACTTACCCAATCAGAAAGCTATACTCCAAATTTAGAATTTAGAATCTTTTCAACGCTTTACCACACATCCCCGGGTTCTAACAACCTTGAGAAAAAAAGCTTTTGGAAGCATTGTGGAAAAGGGAGAAAATGCTGGTAAGCAGCATTTTCTCCTTTTCCAACAATGTTTTCTACCCGTCCGAAAACAGCATTTTTATTTACGTTTCTTTCGTTTTCTGCAAACACTTTCAAATTGAACAAGACAAGAATTATGTCGTTTGGTAGAGTTGAACTGTTGGCGAGTATTACACTTTAAAACTTATACATGTTGCTCTGCCCTTTCTTTTTTTTTTGCAAACTTGTTCTAAAAAGGTCTCGCGTCTCAATGACCCTCATGAGAAGTTTTTTTGAAAACCTGGTGGGAAATGGAGAAAAACTGGTTGCCAATACCTTCTCCATTATCCAGAGATAAATTGTACCATTTATTCACATTTATTTGCCATCTGAAAACCTTAAAACTTCTTCGAACAAAGCTAGAAATTTGTTATTTATTGAAAGCTTCAATTTTTTCAGGTAATTTTACTTGTAAAGATGGTCAGTTTAAGTGTTACAGATCGTATTGTATCGACGTCTCACAAGTGTGTGATAGACAGAGAATAGATTGTGTGAACACGGGCGATGACGAACTTGACTGCGGTATGTATATATTGTAACGGCACAGAGTGTAAGAGACAAGACGCGAAAACAACAACGACAATAACTTTTATATAGCTGAGCTTAATGTCAAAGTAGATTATATATGAGTCATGCTCTTTGAAAAGGGGGCTTAATGCATGTCCGTGATCCATGGTACCAAGCAAGCCATCACATACTTATAGATCCATAATAGCCAACCTTTTTAACGACCAACTAACTTAAACCTGAGGTAAACTAGTGCTTGGACATACAGAAAATTGACCAGTAGCGAAAAGTTTCGTCCCAGGTCAACCTGCGCGAACTGCGCAGGCTGACCTGGGTCGATACTTTTCGCAGATACATTAAGCCCCCTTTTCACAGAGCACGGTTCGTATGCTTTCAATATCTCTTCTTACAATATTTCAGTTATGTTGAGGTTAGATTTGCTCTTTGTTAAGACTTTCGCCGGTATATTTGTTTCAGTGAATCTGTGGTACCAGGAATTTCGTGAAATTCCTAAAAATACCAGGAAATTCGTGAAATGACTGTTTCACTTAGGGATTTCATGTAATGCCTGATTTTTTCAGGAATTTCGTGAAATGGCTGAAAATCATGAGGCAATTTTACACAGATTTACTACATGCCTTTGACATGATTTAGGAAATGTGTGAAATTATGTATCTTTTAAGCAGCTTGTGTGATACTTAATAACTAACTCATTAAAAGCATATACTTGACAATAGGTATATAATTCTTAAAAGATTAATGATTAAAGATTAAGAAAATTAAAGACTTCAATCATTATTTTCATGAAAGTTCAAAGGATTTTTTTTTCAGTTTGCAAACATCTGTATTATAAAAACCGTGTCTCAAATGGGATTTAGCCCCATGTCTGGCCATCAAATAGAATCTACTACTAATATTCTTTCGGATGAGACAGTAAACCGAGGTCCTGTGTGACTGTGCTATACATCTAGCATGTCAAAGAACCAGGCGTAACATAGGATGGGTTTCGTCCTGTATCTTGCACTATCCCTCATACCATAACTAACTACCTTCAGGGGATTTAGCCCACATGGGCAACCGTTGGCGACAATAAATAGACTAAAATTCAATCTGTCTTTGATCATTCCTTCATATGATTTGAAACAAACAAAATGAGGCAGGTGAACATTGAGATAGCGTATGGAAAGGAGATGTTTATAATGGCAATTAAAAAAGTTAAAACATCTTAACCTGATGAAATATTTCTCAATTTTCTTTTCTGATGAAACTTCCTTTTTGATGTACTTAATCAAACATGTAAAACTTCGTGAATAAACATATGAAGAAAAAAGTCGCATTTTTAAAAATCCTAAACAGTTGTGATGTTTCAAAAGGCTTTATATTTCCTGACTCTTTACAAAACAATCCCTTGAAAGAAACTCATGAAAAAAAATATGATTAAGGGAGAAAATGTATGTTACCAGTATTTTCTCCTTTCAAACAATGTTTTCTATCCTTTCTTTGACAAATTTCAACGTTTGAACCATATTTAGATTGTGGTCTGCCAATGCTTTCAAATTTGGATCATTCTACAATTTTGTTGTCCAGTAAAATGTAAAAAGTATTTCAGTCATACCAAAAATTCTTAATGATACAGAAATTTGGGATTTATCAATATCTTACCTCTAATCAATAAAATAATGAAGGTGACATCGTTACAGGAATTTCATGAAATGACTACAGATATTTTCCAGTCATTACATGAAATGCCCGATAAAATCAGGCATTTCGTGAAATCCCTTAGTGAAACAGTAATTTCACGAATTTTCTGATTTGTTTAGGAATTTCGCGCAATACCTAGTTTCACAGATTTACTGTAATATATACTTGTCATCAATATTTTCGATGATCGATACGTCAACCTTTGCATCAGAATCATTATAAAGATGGAAAGATTCTTAACAAAGTCTCAAAACCTGTAATTTGACCCATTTGTCTGTTAGAAATTTACACTGTATAGTGTATTTTATTTGACTGAGATTAATGAAAGTACACACTGTTTTTTCTCATGATACCACCAGCCAATCCATTGCCAATATTAATGTATTTATCCTCTATCTTATACAGGATATAAGTGTCCACATCCGGAACTAGTATGTGAGTGTGATGACGTATTGATGAATTGTGAAAATCTCGGCCTGAAAGGTCTACCGTACGATTTGTCCAGAGAAGGACTTACAAAATTGTAAGTATTCATTATAGAAATTTTCTACCTCCTACACTATTTCACATAACTTCGACAAAATGCACTAAAATGCATGTTTTACCAGCCTTTAAAACATTCGACTGTATGCTGACACCTTTCATCTTAAGAGTTAAGAATTCTGAGAATATTATGAGCATGATTGAAATAGCTCGGAATGAACAATTTTGCCTCTGGTCAAATTGTTTACATAATTGTTTAAGCATTGAAGTCTGATATGTAATGTTTTGGCTTACATTTTTCCTAACCTTACGAATTATAGCTTTCTGTATTTGTAAGCCTGTAAAGCTAAATTTATTTTGAGACATTAAAATTCGCGAAGTACCGAAGTAAAGCAAAAATCGCAAATTATAATAGCCGTCGAAATTACAGTTCACCAATATACGAGTTTTTCTGGCCTTTCATCTTGGATATCAAGTTTTGTTGATAGTTCTGATCCAGCAGGTATATGTTTTCTTTTGTGGTACCAGGAACTCAAGCTGGTCTTTCTGTGCTTTAAATGATCTTTCAAATTCTCTTTCTTTTTCCACAGTAAACTTGGTGGCAACTATATAAACATTACAGACAGAACATTCATAGCCCAAAGCCAGCTGGTTTATTTGTAAGATATTGTATACTTATTTCTTATGTGCAATATTAGTTGTAGGCTCAGGTGGCAGAGGATTTGGAAACTTGCTCACGGCTGTGGTGAATCATGTTGCCCCGAGTCCGGAGACTAGGGGCGACATGATTCACCACAGCAGTTAACAAGTTTCCAAGTTCCCGTTCAACGAATTTATTATGCTGCAAAGTATTACCATTCCAACGTGTGTTAAAGACGATCGCTACAGTTTCGCCATTTTTTCAAAACATTCAGAATTTCATGAAACTTTGTTTGGTGATAGTTTATTATCTGATCTACAAAAGTAGCAGATAAAAAGAGGGGGTCACCTGCTTTGGGAAAATTCTATGAACATTTCTTTTAGTACACCCTGCATTGCGGCAGTTCAGGATGAAATTTCACCTATGAAAACTAAGTCTATGTATATTTCTTTAAATGACAACAATTATAAGCAAATTTTATGTCATTGTGTTGGTGAAACATCAAATTTAATGAAAAAAATAATTTAGAGTATACTGAGTATCAATATTTAAAGAAAAAAACCTTAACTTATGGCTAAAACACCTTTATTTTGGAAAAAAACAACAAAAAAAAAACCAAAGAGTATCTTTTAAAGTTATTTTTTTAAGTGTTCTAACAGTCAGATTTTTCTAATTTTTTCTATAAACAATATTCATATACTAAACTAAAAGAATCAGGCTTTAAACAAATAGGTCACCAGCCTTATTTTTTAAGAAAATACATTTTAAGTTTGTGGGTGGGGTACTAACTAATGAGTAAATGTAGGGTTTGTCAAAGACATTATATGAAGTAAATTATCTCACTTTTTTCAATAATACACCAATATTTATAAGAATCAAGTTTGTTGGTCATAATAAACCAGTCCATAGCATATAAATGTAATACTGATGTTAGCATTTAACCCATTTCCAAACGATTAATTTTTTATTCTTCTAAATTTGACGCGTTTGCAGACGCTAAACCAAAACCTGGTATTCATGTATCAGAGTTCTTTGATGTGTCAGAAATCATTGTGCGAAAAGGAGAAATCAATCGTTAGGAGCAATTTCTCCTTTCGACATCAATGTTTTCTAATGTTGTCTGCTGCAGACTCATCAAGCTAAGGGACAACCTGGTAAACGAGAAAGAGTTATGTACAGCCCTTCGTTTTCTGCAAGTCTTTACTAAGTGACATAATTTCGGATTAGACCAAACTGAAAGCATCTGCATCTGAAAAGATGTTTTAGCTTGATGATACGTCTGCCAGATAGAGCGCTAGTAGCATCTGTCTCTATATTTCTGTTGTTAGGTGATTCACTTTGACTTTCAGTTCGATTTTTTGAAAGCGTAATTTTGGATTCTTGCCTCCATATAATTATTTGGCTTGATTCAAATACTTTTTTCTTCATTTTGCTGACATGAAACGACCTGTTTAAGTTCTTGGTTTATCCATTCTGCAGACATTGACAAGTGTGGCAAGATCAATTGTGTTAGGTGCTGACCGTTTTTCTAGTAAAAGGTGAGCGTGATAGTTACACGAAGCGTGAAAATGGAAACTGTCGCGAACGTCGTTAAGCGAAATTTCCCTGTTTTATAGTCTCAAAAATTGAGTATGCTGACGAAATAGAATTTCCCTTCTGAGTGCCCCAATTCAATGAAAACTGACGTCACTGGGAACTGACGTCACTGAAACCTTGGTAAAACGTGCTGTTTGGTGCATAATCTTGATGATGTCATTGCGATAGATATTCGAAACATTTTTATTTAAACATGGATTTAAAAAAAAACTTCAAAGTAAGTAACTATGAGGTTTAATGATTTGTTGCCTCAAACGACCACTTGGTTATCTTTCTATCGTTATGCACAATGTATGAGTTTCGACACTTCACATTTCGCTTACCTGACGAAGGGATGGCTTGTTTGTTTTAACACCCCATGTATTTGTTATAGAATGACATCAAACGATAGTACATGTAGCTATATTCATTTATTTTCAAAAATAATCCATTATTTCCGTTTTAATGACAGCCATTAAGGGAAAGTAGTAATAATATGGTGCAGGCTACTCGGTATGTTTGTCTTGTGGGCGGCTCGTATCGATCGAGCGACGTCGCTATTTTGGATGTTGTGTTGAAAGTGTAGTTACGTATACGGGGCTTCCTGAAGTGAAACTGCTTTTACGTGGATTTTGCTAGTGTACTTGATATATGTGTTCGGGGCATATTATCCAATCAGATCACGAGAAATTTCTTTGCAGTGTAATAAGTACTTCTGGCTTCCTTTGTTTGTGTATCGAACTTGCTGCTGTTATAATGCCTAACTTACCATCTATCTCTGTGTAACCGACTGGCTGCCTGGTGTCTGTCTCTCCGTCTGCATGTTTGTCTCCATCTTTGTCCTATCAGCCTGTAGACAAATCTTTATCAGTCGGCCAACGTGTCTGTCTGCTTTTCTGTCTCTGTCTCATAGCCTGAAAATTAATATCTTTCAAAACCATTTTTCATACTTGATTTACAGAGATGTGAACAACAATAACATACGTGAATTACCGGAAGCTGGCTTCAGATCGTTGTTTCGACTTCGGTCCCTGTAAGTACCACTTTTTATATCCGACTTTGTGTATAAAAAAATGTCCAGGCGCCGTTAGAGTATACTTGGATGTTCACATCGTTATTCGGCAAACCTTGGTCCGTATTCACCAACCATTCTTAAGAACAATCTGAGTGTTTCCAAATTTGAAAGTATAAACCTTCTTACTGACTAAACCATTTGGTTTAGCCAATCAGAAGTTGTGTTATTTTCAACTTTGGAAAATCTTTGAGAATAAAACAAAGAACGTTCTTTAGAATGGTTGGTGAATAGAGATCCTGGTGTGATCAGTCGATCAAATCTCTCGGCTCTATTACGATGGGTGATATGTGCTTACAGGGTACATTTATTCGCCGGAAATGCATCGCTTTACCGTTCTCAAAATTTAAAAGCTCCATTTGCACACAAGGAAAACACGAGTCAGAATTTTCTATCGAAGTCTTTCTTAATACATTTCCTTTGACAAACAGTTTTTACGTTCAGTTTTTAAGGTTATTTATCATTTCCGTTAGCAGTTTTCACTGACAGATTGATAGATTTAAAAAACTTAACCTTAGTTGTTGATGTCGTTGCTAATCGATTTACATGGCACCGCCATGGTTAAGGTCATGTGACTGACATTGTATGTATTTCAAAATGGGAATCTCCTTGATACGGACGATGTTAGATCGGAATTGATCGAGTTGTGACGAGTGCGATATTATGTCATTTGTATATAAAGAGAACATCAATTACAACAACACAGATCTGCAGATCTGGTATTATAAATATCGGAATTATTGTATATGTACAATGGACATGAATGTACTTTATCGTTTTTAAGATTGATCGAAGTCTTATTTTACATATTTACAACGAAAATCCATTTGGATTACTTCTTAGCAAGTAACACGCGGTCGTCGTTATTTCAAAAGAGGGGTCACCTTAATTTTGTCTATGTTTTTATAACAGAAATCTAGAGAACAACGACATTCAGCAGATTGTTAACGGAACGTTTCAAGGGCTGACAGACTTAAGAACACTGTAAGTTAGTCCTGCAGTATTCATTAAAAAAGGATATTTTGTAGTTTAACCCTTAGGCTGCGAAGCGCGACTTAATGCTTTTTTGCGAAGAGTGCAGATCAAGATCAGACTGCACAAAACGTGCAGTCTGAACTTGGATCCACACTGTCCGATACGTTGTGTTTTTTTCCCCTTAGCAACAAGCACTTTGAAATCGCAATGTATTATTGGCTGGAAATCTTAACTCTATTTATTTAGCGGTTTAACCGTTAGGCTGCTAAGCGCGACTCAGGGACCCATAGCGGAAAGTTTAGATCAAGATCAGACTGCACGTTATTAACATAAACATAACACAAAATGATGTGTTACATTAGCTTTTGTTTGTTTGTTGGATAGATTGCACCGCTTTAAACAATATGAAATTTAAATTACTGCGCTCAGTGCCCCAATAAAAGCGTTTCTGGTGTTTCCTTTAAGTAATACTACCACACTTTCCAAGCCACTTGCTGGCATCCCACATTTATAAAGTAGAAACAAGTGCTCATGGATAAGACAGGGACGAGTCCTGTCACACTGAGTGTCATTATCAGAGACAACATTTTTGCCAAGCAGGAATTCAGACTGGTAGTCCAAAGATTGATAGCCTTTTGCATTACTAACTGAGCAATTGGACTTAGCTGGTATGTAAACGCCAATAAAAGATGTTACGAGCAGGACAAAAGGAGAAATATATGAGGAAAGGAAATGTTAACATGCTTTGAATTATACAGTAAACGTTGACGAAAGAAGACCAGATTTCTTTTACCAAAACTTATTTGTTTTAATGCTTTCAAAGTCTCCTTCTGCAACGACGGAAAAATGGTCCACTTGTACATTATCGGGCTCTCTCTCTATTTGCTTTCATCTAGAAAATGATTTTAGTTATCGTATGATGTTTTAGTCGTTAATTGCACCGTTGCACCGTGTGTGGTCGCCTAACTATTCAACGCGCAGTCATATCTATTGACGGCACTGTTTTCTAAAGTGCACGGTAGAAAATTGTCTAGTTTTACATTAGTTCGGTGTTACACGCATATGCCTTTGAGACGAAAGGTAATTGAAATGCAATAAAATGGCGATATCAAATTAATTGTATCATTTTCGTTTTGTGATATCTCATAATGCCCAATCACTCAGTCTTTCAAGAGAAATTAATATCGGTAATTACTGTTATTAGGAGGTTTTTACAATTGCTCTTGTGATGTCACGTCGTTAAGCCACTACCAAACATGTCGGGTTTTGACGACCCTGTATGTAAAGGCTTTTGAAATCCATTGTGAGAAAAGAAGAAAATGCTGGTTCTTAGTATTTCATTCTTTTCCATCAAGCTTGCTACTCTTTCACAACAACTTTGTTCTGCAAGCATTTTTTTTTTTTGTCATCTGATAAAAGGTTAGATAAACTTTATCACAAAGAAATAATAAGAACGGCTTGGCGCTGCTTTTCAGTGGCGGTCAACACTTGAGTTTTCTCGGCCTTAAAAACCCTATAGCTGCCAAAAGTAAACAATGCGGGTGTTAAATTGCATTTAAATTCAAATCATACACTTTAAAAATATGGAAATTATTGTGAAGATGACAACCTGTTATTCTACGGTCGGTCCATGTGTTAGTCGCTGGCAGAAAAATGAAATCTCAAACTAGGTTAAAAGTTGGCAAGTCGCCCTTTCTTTTGTTTACTTTTTATCTGATTTGAAAATTATTTTTTGCTGCTAGCGACTTTTACTTAAACCAAATGCACTATAACAGATTGTTATCTTCACAATAATTTCCATACTTTTAAACGGCATGATTTAAATCTACATACATTTTACCACCTATTTGTTTACTTTTTGCAGCTATAGGCCCTTTGGGGTGAGCTTGGTTGCTTTTTGAAAACATGGAAGGTCAAAATGTAGTCTGATTGTTCATCTATACTGTGCATTAATATGCTAGATGTTTTCGGTGTGTACGTAAGAGAGAGTCGAAATTAAAATATATTGGCTTTTCTAAAGGAACCAACGTACGTGTACAAATCATCTACAGGTACTGAGACGCGAATGTGCTTTAGATAACTGACCCGTCCAATGTGAAGAGTTGTAAAGCATACGATGGGTTGTAAAATTTAGCTTTTCAAACATTAGTTGCACAATCGCTATTTAGACAATATTTCCCTATGTAAAACAGAAGCGTATTGTTTAGCCATATCGTCAAGTTGCCAAAATGAATGACAGAGTTCATCATTTAGTTCAACATTTAACGTCGTAGAGTTTGGTTAGACTCCAACATAGATAATTCAACAAATATGTACGCTGCTTCTTTTCTAGGACAAGCATGTTCATTCTTCGTGTGTTACCTATACATATAGCTCCACATCCCTTAATATAATTATTTCTTAGAGTATTGTATTGTATTGTACTGTACTGTTATTTCCAGAGCTCTGGGTGGCAATAAAATCAGTCACATCGACGCGCAAGGCTTTCTTGGACTGTCACAGTTACATGCCCTGTAAGTGAGTTGTTCTTTTCGTGTTAAAACAGAATTAAACTAGAGTTTGACCGATTTTTAAGGACGTGACTGTTTACTTTTACACACACACACACACACACACACACACACACACACACACACACACACACACACACAGATATAATGCAAAAAAACCCCAATTAATCCCTACTGGAATACGAAGACGCCAACTCCTAAACCACAACTCTGCGACTCTGTTGACTGAACTGTCCTGACTACTGAAGTTGAGCTGTGTTCTAAACGTACTTGTCCCTAGTTATGCGATAACAGCTATCCCGTATCAAACGGGATACGGAATTTCACAGATAGAATACCAAACATATGGTCATTAGTCATGTTTTCTAAGAGTATTTTTGTCTATAATTTAGTTTTAAAACCGACCATCTTTGACTGCGAATAAAATCAGCCAGTCTTTGTTGACATTTTTCTCAAAACCTCCATAATGAAATCTAGTTGGATGCCACTTTAGAAGCATGAAGAGGTTTTTTTTTTAACAACGCAATATACACAATACTTTTTTATTTGAAGTCACTGTCTACGTCCCAACATAAACTTTAATTTAACGACGAAATCTAAGACTAAACCCAGTTGAAATCATTTTCACATGACTAATACAAATGTAGCTAAAGTGCTGTGGTTTGTCTTTAAAATGGAAAAAAAAAATGTTGGAAAAGAGAAAATGTTGGTTACCAGCATTCTTTCCTTTTCTCTCAATTTTATCAATAGCTTACGTCGCGATGACGTTTATAAAACGTCGGGAAGAAGAGATACTTACATGAGATTAGAACTAACAAACCCTAGTTTAGTGTCCATATACGTTTTTACTGTTACAAGTTGTCAAGTCTTTCACAATAACGCAGTTTCACAGAAACTCAAATTTTAATCAAACATTTTAGCACAGCAAACAGCGTATCGTACTAGTAATGCAGAGGTAGCAAATTAGAATACCTGAATTCACGTTATGGCACCATCTTTTCCAAAAGTGGCTACTAATGTCAGGTGAGTATGCTGCTGGTGGTATAATAATAGCTACGTGTATATCTTCCTGATGATGACAAAGACGGAATGATGATGATGATGACGACCACGACCACGACGACGATGATGATAATGACGATTAGGAGACCTACATGTAGGACGAGGAAGAGAACCACAAGGTGAAGAACGGTAAAGACGATATGACAATATTTAAACGACCTCATTTAAAACAGTAAGAACTTTAAGGAAGTCTTGTCGTTTTATTTTTCAGAAATTTGAGTTACCAAAATCTACAAAAACTGGAATCCAATACATTTGTGGGACTTCATAATATCAGAAAATTGTAAGTTGATACTCTTCCATGTAACTATTAACCATATACATTTAAAAAAAAGGACAAACACTTGATGCTATGTCTTTAAGTAACACGAAGTATAATATTTGTAGGAAATGAAGACTATTTTTTATTGGTAGGAAAGGAACGATAGCCTTTTGGCACTGCTGCAGTCTTCTGCAGATCGTAACTGGTTAAAAGGGAAAAAGCAGTAAAAATAAAGAACATCTACAGATAGAGTCGTCGTTTAGTTTTCACACAAAATCTCAAAGAACAAATTCTACTTTTGTCTCTATGTTTTCTCAGGCCATTGGCTCTGAATATGAAGTTTCCTACAGGCGTTAGGTTACTAAATTTTATAACATCCTTGGATGTGAATGAATGTTGAAAAAAAATTGAAAATTGAAGCCTCTTAGTTAATATCTATGCCAGCCAGTAAAGGAACCTCTCTACAAGTACTACGCGACAACTATTGACTGTTTCACCTAGAAATTTTCTTTGCATACAACAAATTTAATGGTGTTCAAAAGAATCGAATATATCATTGAATGGGAAAAATAGTTATCAATATTTTACGGGAGGATTTAAAGCTTTCAGCCAGAATTTGCTACGATAGCACGTCTTACCGATCAACCGGACGACTTGATGGGTAACTTGATAGATTGAATTAAAAAAAATAATTTTTACTTTCTGTTTCAGAAACCTTTCTCACAACCAGATAACGTATATAGCTGAAGGAACGTTCAATGGCCTATACAAATTATTATCTCTGTAAGTATAACATATCTTCTAACTTGCTTCTGTCAGACGGATTAACATATAGGCTATTATAGAGGGGATGACTTTTAGTCATAAACTGCCGTCTCTGTTTTTTACGTAACTTCAAAAATTGTGTAAATTTCATACAAATTTTTAACCTATATTTATATCTGCATCAAAGTAGTTTAACACTTTGAACCGGCGGTTTTTGCATGAACACAACGAACATATGCATTTTTAGGAGGAAGGAACAATATGGGTAAACATTTGCTGCCAAACAGGGTCAACGTATTTTATACTGCAAAGAAATTTCTCGCAATCTGATTGGATGATATGCTCCGAACATGAATAGCTGTACACTGGCAAGCTCCAGGAAAAGCAATATCCCTGTCGGGAGCCCCGTAGACTCGACTACACTTCAATGCAAAAACAAAGATGGCCGCATCGATTGATACGAGTCGCCTCACAAGACAAATACATCATAGTATTACAAGTTTCCCCTGTTGGTTGTCATTAACGAAGAAAGAATGTATTATTTTTGAAAATAAATGAATATGATTAAAAATATTTTTGTTTGTTGTCATTCTAAAACATATACACGGGGTTAAAACATGTGATCCCTTTGTTATGTAAACAAATTGTGAAATGTCAATCAATCAATCAGTCAACCAAGTTATTATTCAAATCACACATATACGTGATATACGAACAAAGAAACACAACTAACATTCAAATGAATTACAAATAGTGACGGAGAAAAATGGATTGGAATAGTTGGGGGCCGTAACCTTGGTCAGAATAAGAAGTAGACTATAGGGCTTGAAAAAGTTATTGTTCATGGGCCTCTTTTTGATTGGTCAATTCATTTTACTCACAGTGACATATTTCATTGACAAAGTTCCCTAAATAAACAAATGTGCACGTCGATACGAGCCGCCCTGCAGACAAACACACTGAGTAGCCTGCACAATATTATCACTACTTCCACTAGACGGTGTCATTAAAGCGCGAAGAATGGATTATCTTTAAAAAAAAAAAAAGAATACAGTTACATGTATTATCGTTTGTTGTCATTCTACAGCAAATACACGGGGTTAAAACGAGCCATCCCTTCGTCTGGTAAGCAAATACATTGTGAAGTGTCGAAACCCATGCATTGTAACGTTGAAAGGATGTCCTAATGGTCGTTTGAGGCAATTAATGTTCATTTACTTTTGCCAACAAATCATTAAAATACATAGTTACTTACCTTGAAGTTGTTTAAATCCATGTTTGAATAAAAAAAAAAAAACGTCGAATGTCTATCGCAGTGACATCGTCAAGTTCATCAACCAAACTGCACGTTTTACCAAGGTTTCAGTGACGTCAGTTTTCGTTGAATTGGGGCACTCAGAAGGGAAATTCTATTTCTCCAGAGGACTCAATTGTGAGACCATAAAACAGGGAAATTTTTCTAAATACTCGTTGGAGTGGTAAAACTTTGCAGTATAAAAAGTTCGTTGTACGGTCAGGTGGCAGGGAACTTGGAAACATGTTCACGGCTGTGGCGAATCATGTGGCCACCTCGCCGTAACGGTCAGGTAGCAGGGGACTTGAAAACTTGTCGCCTCCTCGCTGAAGCCACCTGACTGTACAACAAATAAAGTGTACGGGACTCCGAAAAGGAAACTACTTTTAAGTGGATTTTGCCAAAATACAGGAATATATGTTTGGGACATATTATCCAATCTGATCGCGAGAAATTCCTTTGCAGTATAATAAAGTCTTAAATGACGTCGCTTTTCAGTCCCCCAACACACAGCCTGCGCAGTGTGTTAGGAGCACTCATCTATTTCGTCAGCGTACTCGATTTGTAAGGCTATAAAACAGGAAAATTTCACTTAAATACACGTTGGAATGGTAAAGGTAAAACTTTGCAGTATAATAAAGTCGTTGTCTGGTCAGGTGACAGGGCACTCGGCTCGGGGCGACATGATTTGCCATAGCCGTGAACAAGTTTCAAAGTGCCCAGCTACCAGACCAGATAACTGATAATGTACCAAATACTGCCAAACTCTGTCGTATACCTTTCTAATTAAATGACTTTTATCAAAAAGACATTTTTTCTCTTAGAACTTTACACTTATATTCAGCTTGATCAAAATGCATTTGATTGACAGTATCTATTTATTTATCTTTCAGTGATATTTCTTACAACAAAATTTACGCAATAAATAAAAATGTCTTTCACGGGTTGACAACGCTACAGTTTTTGTAAGTATCAGTTTTTCACAACAGTTGATTTAATGCGATTTATTTAGTGAACAAGACTTGTAAGGGCAGGCACCAAATTTACATATTTCAATTTTAAAAAGTCCATTAACTCTTTAACAGCTCTTTAACAAGTATTCAAAAAAAAATGGTGATAACGAGACCTTGGTGGTTTTGAGGATAGTTTAGATCAAGATCAGAATGCACAGAACGATGTTCGATCTACAACCTCCGCAACCTCTTCTTAAACTATGACCAAAATCATATTCAACTGCTGAAGGTTTCTGCATTTAGATCTCTATAAAAAAAACCCAAATATAATTACCGGGTAGTTGGCGACAAAAGAATTAAAAATATCAATGAACAGAAGTACAGTTATTGAATTTGTTAATAAAACACCTTGGCTTGTCTCCAAGAAATAATGAAAATGTGATAATGAACAAGTATTCAAAAAAAAAAAAATGATGATAATGATCAAAATGTGCAGCATGATCTAAGATCAACACTGACCGCTTTACTGAGAGACTGCACGATAATGTTTAGTAAGCCTTTTACTGGTTTAGCCGTATAAATGAAAGATTCATCACTGACATCACATGAAGTAAAGCAGTAAGAAAACATAGTTGCAAAGATTCATCACTGACATCACATGAAGTAAAGCAGTAAGAAAAATAGTTGCAAAGATTCGTCACTGACATCAAGTAAAGCAGTACGAAAAAATAGTTGCATATTCTTTTCGTCAAATACTACTTCTTTATTTTAATTCTATGACAAAATTGCTCTAAAATTTGAACTGTTATTTCCTTTTCGTGTCTTTTTAAATTAGGAACAAAATCCTGAGTGTATATGAGCCATGCTCTGTGAAAAGGGGGCCTAAAGCATCTGCAAAAAGTTTCGACCAGGTCAGCTTTCGCAATCGGCGCAGGCTGGCCTTGGCCGAAACTTTTTGCTATTGGTCATTTTTTTGCAGCTCAAAGGACCAGTGTACTTCATAGTTTTTCCGGTTGTTATAGAAAATAAATTGTATTGATCCATAATACTGTAATGATTTGCTTAGTATTATGCATTGCAGAGATGCATTAAGCCCCCTTTTGCGAGAGCATGACTTATATGTAAATATCCTTGTTCCTTATCTGTTTCGAAAGATTGAATTTTCCTATTTTCAGAGACATGTCCGAAAACTCTATTGCTGTACTGGAGGAAACAGCGTTTGATAGTTTAGCCAACTTAGATCTTCTGTAAGTTTACCTACATGAAACTGGCGCCGTATTCAGCAAACATTCTAAAATTGTTCTGATTCTTGAATTTAAAAACTAGCCATTTAGAAAATCTTCACCCTTAGCTGATTTATATCTACACATGCACCTAAACATCTCGCTAAAGCCTATCTTACTTGCATTAATTCAATTACACCGTAATATTTTAAAGGCCAGTCTGACGCATGACGAAAAAAATTATCCACTGGTGGTAAGTTGATAAACATTCTTGAGTGCTAAGCAAACAAATCATTAATTTAGATTTTTGGTTGATATCATACTTTCAGGATAACGGATGAGTTCCGGTTTTGTTGCGCAGCCCGGATATCCGGTCAATGTTTACCGGAACCGGATGAGTTCTCCTCGTGCACGGACCTCATGTCAAATTTTGTACTTCGTGTCAGTATCTGGATACTTGGCCTTGTGGCATTCTGTGGCAATCTACTGGTCGTCGTCTGGAGGAGCCGGGATCTTAGGAAGGGAAAGGTATTCGACATTTGACCCGCAACACGCGAAAAGAGGCATTCGGACATTTGCGTAAAGTGTCGTCTCGGATCAGCCTGCGCAGTCCGCGCAGGCTAATCCGAAACGACATTTTCCGTTTTTATGTAATTTTCTGTTTTGCGCAAGTCTACTGAAGAACAAAATGTAATGTAGTCGTAAAGTGCCGTCTCGGATAAGCCTGCGCGGACTGCGCAGGCTGATCCGAGACGACACTTTACGCAAATGTCCGAATGCCCCTTTTCGCGTGAATTTTAATTGTATTGTAATCAGGGTCTGTAATCACCAACCATTCTAAAGAAAACATTCTTAGTCTTATTCTCTAAGATTTTCCAAATTTGAAAGTAACACAACTTTTAATTGGCTAAACCAAATGGTTTAGCCAATGAGAAATTGTGTTACTTCTAAATCTAAAATTAGACCAAGAATTTCCTTAAGAATGGTTGGTGAATATCCACCCAGATAATTCTTGCATCTCCGGAAATTTTTTCTCGCCATTCTTCCCCAACAGACAGCTGTTCTCCTGTCTTTCACAGTGTTTGTCTACCCCTTTCAGAAAATAAAGAATAAAATACACGTTTACACATTACCATGCTGGATGCTGCGAGAAATTTGACTTCCTAGATTCTTAATTACGTTTTAAACCATTTTCAACAATATTTTGTATCGTGGTTGCCAGTGCAACTATTCATGGCTTCGCATTGTTTCAGTGCTAAGTACCACTGTTTTTCTAACATTAAAAGGGTCAAAACAGAGTACACTTAGCAGTTCAAATGATACAAACCAGATACCTTCGACAAAAAGGAATTGTTCCTTTTTAGTCATAAGAAAAACTCTGTGAAGCATTTCATATAACTAATTAAATCTCGGCCTTTGGCAACATGCAAATCATCTTGTACTTGTTGAAATTATTTGCATAGTATGAGCTATGCTTAAAGGAAGGTAATAATTTGAACCGTAACAAGTGGAATGTTTAGACATCGAAAATAGACTTTTTTGCAGAGATTGAGTTGTCTGCATTTAGTGCAGCCCGATCTTGTATTATTTGGATAGTCAACTATCTAAATATTGGTTGTTTAACTTTACTTTTCAGGTCCATTCTTTCCTCATCACCAACCTGGCAGTCGGCGACTTCTTCATGGGAATCTATTTGTTAATCATTGCCGTCGTGGATTCCTATTACCGAGGCAGCTATATTCTCTACGATATCTTTTGGCGACGCAGCGACCTCTGTAAATTCGCTGGATTTATCTCCACGTTCTCCAGCGAACTCTCCGTGTTGACTCTGACCATCATAACCATCGATCGATTGATCTGTATTATATTTCCGCTCCATCTGCGTCGTCTGAAGCTAAAAGACGCTTTTTACGTTATGTTAATTATTTGGTTCACTGTGTTTGTTATAGCTACTTTTCCACTTCTCGGGTTAGACTATTTTGAGGATTTTTACGGGCGTTCAGGGGTGTGCCTTGCATTCCATATCACAAACTATAAACCCAAAGGATGGGAATATTCCGTGGCGGTGTTCCTTGTTCTTAATTTTGTGTCCTTTATAGTTATTTTCTTCTCGTATCTAAGGATGTTTTTTGTTGCGAAGCAGACAAGGTCTGCCGTGAGAAAGTCTCAAGATAAAAACGACGTCGCCATGGCGAAGAGAATGACCTTGATTGTGATGACCGATTTCTTCTGTTGGGTGCCGATCATCCTGCTGGGGTTTGCGTCTCTCGGGGGAGCCCAGATCCCGACTGAGGTGAGCAATATCAGAGGTCAGAAGAATTTGGGTAGGCTAATGGTAGAACATTATTTGTCATTCTGTAAAAACAAAAAGTTTATTGCATTTAAAACAACATTCGTTTTTTTAGCAAAAACAAACATATGAAGAAACAGAGAAAGTGGATTTGCATAAGATTATGTGAACATAAATTGAAATCATTTAAATTTGGACAAAATGGCTATTGAATGGTAGTATACATTTAGCTTCGTATTTCATAACATTTTCATTAATCCTAGAAGATATCTATTATCTTGCATATATACAAAAAGTTCTGCTACATCTGGATCAACCCTTGCGTTTTTCCAAGTAAATAGCGTTTTCTGTGTAATACAGAAATATCCTTAAAAAGATAGACGGCGTAACAGATGCTGGAATATTATCATATTGAAACCCTTTATGGCTCAATAGAAGTAAAATAATGAAAAGTAACCTCGTGAGCAATGGCCTCTTTTTCCTCACTGTTTTTTTTTTTATTTTCTTGAGAAGTAATATTGGGTTACTGGGTAACGCTTATGAAAATATTAAATTTCCAAATAGCACAAGAAAAGAATCAATC
This sequence comes from Hippopus hippopus, assembly GCA_946811185.2. Taxonomy (NCBI): domain Eukaryota; kingdom Metazoa; phylum Mollusca; class Bivalvia; order Cardiida; family Cardiidae; genus Hippopus; species Hippopus hippopus. Next base: position 16,822,451 of record OX328113.1, on the reverse strand, counting down.
ACTCTACTACATTAGCTTGCTTTGGTACGAATCAAGGCCACGGAGAATCGAATAGCGGTATAAACGATAGGTAATAGTGGTCTCATAAATGTGCGAACAAATATGGCACCAGTGGCCCGCCGAATAAACATGTACACATTTTTCATCAATCACAATTTACCATCTATTCATTCTTTATCAGTACCAAGAAGTAGGTCAAAAGCCAGCACATTTAGCTACGCCGAAAAAGAGTTGATCCACTTTCCTACAAAGGGTAATTAAAAGTTCTAATGTAAATAAATCCATTGTATCCACGTAGATCTATACTGAGTCATTACGAGTTCCTTTACACCCAAAATTATACAAACAATAATGTATGTTTTATCTCCCTATTTCAGGTGTACGCTTGGGTAGCTGTTTTTGTTTTACCGTTGAATTCTGCCATCAATCCAGTCATTTACACACTGTCTACAGCACCATTTATACGCAACATCCGAAAACGTGTATTCACGTTCCGGAAGTCCTTCTCGGCCTCGAAAAATGACACCAAACATAGTTTTCTAGGTATACCAAAGAAATCTGTTTTTTCTGTTTTTCTTTTTTTGTAAATGGAATCTGCATCTGCTTTTGACAATTTGGAAGATATTGTTTGAAATAGTGCAAACCCCTGTAACAAGCAAATGCTCCATAACCCACGATGTTGTCTATACTGTTGAAAGAGGATAAGAGCCTTGCTCTGGGAAAAGAGAGCTTAATGCATCTACAAAACGTATTGACCCAGGTAAGCATGCGCAGTCCGGGCAGGCTGACCTGGGTCGAAACATTTAACTATTTGTCATTTTTTTTGCATGTCAAAGGACAGTGTACCTAGTAATTCAGTCAGTTGTTATACAAAATTGGATTCAATTTCATCTATCCATAATTAATTGACGACTTGTATGGTATCATGTATCACGGAGATGCATTAAACACCTTTTTGCCAGTGCAGGAAAGTTTATAATTCACTTATTTAGAAGGTTAAGGGTTAAGTAATTTCCTACTCGCGGAGTTACAGGTACTCTGTCTGCAGTATTAGGTCGAGGTCAGGAGTTGTAGTCATATTGCCCTTGTTCCTTTTCAAATTGGCCGACTTTTCTGATCTTGGTTGAGTCTGTCAATTGGTTGAAACGGGCCTATTTAGTCACATAAAGGCAGTAACACAGTCTGTTAATTAATAATAAAATATTTGAGATTGGACGACGTTCTCTCGTATTGGCCGAGTTTACTGACACAGGCCGAGTTTGTCATTTGGTAATGAACGAACCGTTTCCTTCATATAAATGCAATAGCATAGTTTGTTAATTAATGATAATAAGTGTAAATCTAGTTTATGTACTTGCTTTCTGCAAGCAGAAAATAAGTCAATTTATTGAAACTTGTAGATGCAATAAATGAATTGAAAAGTTTGTCACTATTTAAGGAAATTTAGGTAGAATCGAAGCCGAAATTAATAATCAGTAATCAAGTCGGCAATAATCATGTACGGAAGAGATCGAGAGAATTTGGTCATTTACCGAATATGGCGAATCTGACTTAGATTTTTTTTTTTATTATCATTTCATTACAAGATTACCATAGAAACCCTTATTCATTTATACATATAATATTTATTTTTTCAGACGACAAGTCATCTCATGCCTGGGACCGGAAGCCGATCTATCGTCAGCTCGAATTGATGCGCATGCGTAGTTTTAATGACAAATCTTATTCGTCGAGCCACTCACACTCTTCTCACTCTCACGGGGAGAACATGATGATTGGAATGCACCGACCAAAAAACACACTCATAATGCATGTTGACACGAACAATGACTAAAATTGCTATCTTCACGTGGGCAACTTGCAAATATCCTTACACCACGATAATAATAAATGCCGGAAAATAAGATATGGTTGTGTTGTCAGCTAAACATAAGCCAACGATAACTATAAACGTGGTAATACATCGTATGGTCGTTTACAGCTATGTCCCCTAACAACCAGCATTTTATCCTTTTCCTGCAGTGTTTTTTGAGAAGTACCTGATTTGTCGTCTGCAAATGCTATCAATATGGACAGGACTGGTCTTCATGTTTTGTTGTCTGGAAAAGATGTGCCTCACCTGCTGAGCCGATAAGCCGGAGCACGAACTTGGTGTTTTCTGGTTTTTAATGGTGTTTTATTGTGGGTTTTTTTTGACAGTATTGTAACGTTTCTGATAGACAGCCTCCCAAGGCAGGGATTGAACCTAGGACCTCTAGGTCCCAAGGTGAACGCCTTTACCACGTCGCTACAATAGCTAGTTCTATAGCAAGGCAGTGTAAGTGTCACCTTGGACAATCACAAGCTATACATTTATATCTATCTATAGGAAAGACCAGTAAACTACAGTATTTTAGTCATGTCACGTGGACAGCTAACTTATTCCAACTTTTTCCGTTTACAAGTACTAGACTGTGGCTTTGTAGTGCCTTCCCAAGGGCACTCCAACTTGACCTGCACCATCAGGGAAGATCGAACTAGTATTTCCTGATAACAGGAAAAACGTTGAAAACCGCGCCATGAATGGCCTCTACCTATATGAAATCCTATTAAATAAATGAGCTATGCTCTGTGAAAAGGGGGATTAATGCATCTGCGAAAAGTTCGACCAAGGCCAGCCTGCGCAGTCCGCGCAGGCTGGCCTGGGTCGAAACGTTTCGCTATTGGTTCAACATGTCTATGGACCAGCAAAACTCATATTTCAGACGACTGTTGAACAAAATGGATTTTATGGATCCATAGTCAAATGACACGACTTGCTAGGTATAATGCATCACGGAGAAGCATTACACCCTGTTTTGCTAGAGCATGGCTTAAATCGTATGGTTGTAAGTTTATCAATAATAATATAAAAAAAAAAACTTGCTAAGAATTATTGTAGTCACCGTCTGTCTCCCTGTCTATCCTCTTTCCTGTCTATAAACCCTTTATCACATTCGTCCGTCTAAATGCCTCTCTGTATAGCTGTGATGACTAGTTGAATGTTGAATTGCATGATTTGGTAATTTGATGTACAGTTTTTTTCCAAGTCATTTATTTCGTTTTACTTGAGTGATAAATCAAACCACAGTTGAAGTTTTGTGGTAAAATCATGAGATTATTAATTTATTGCTTGAGCGGTTTTGCTGAAGCTGGTATCATTCTGCCAAAAATAATTGATCCATGCTCTGTGAAAAAGAGGCTTAATGCATCTCCGTGATGCATGAAACCAAGCAAGTCATGATATAATTTTGGATCAATACAATCCATTTTTTTTTTCAAACAACCTACTACTAAATCATGAAGGAGAACTATCTAGTGACATGCAGAAAATTTAAAGATAGCGAAATGTTTCGGCCCATGTCAGCCTGCGCGGACTGCACAGGCTGACACGGGCCGATACTTTTCGCAAATGCATTAAGCCCCTTCTCACAGAGCACGGCTAAATGGAGTCGAAAGCTACCAATTTCATATATGACTGTTAGTAACATGTAGACAAAAAAATGTTTCTGACTTCATATCAGATGGGGACTTATGTTTTATTGTGTGAACTCCAAAAGCAAGTAGGTTTAAAGGATGTTAACCTAAGAGTCTCTTCACGACTAAATAAATTTAATTTCTCGATTTAACATCAAAACAAACACTTATCCTTTGTACTAAATGAAAATAACAAAACAGGTTACGATAAATGGCCTACACATTTGAATTAACTGAATGAATTCGTTTCGTTAAGATTTACATGTTAGTTTATGGTATTGCATTTTTTTTTAATTATGGATGTGAAAAAACTACATTTGAACAATGTACTGGCAAAAGGGGGTTTAATGCATCTCCTTGATGTATTAGATCAAGCAAGTCATTACATTGATAAAATGATCAATAATATCCATCTAGTCTAACAATCTATTCGATTTGAAGGTAGAATGGACCTTTGCCATGCATAGAATTTACAAATAGCGAAGAGTTTCGACCCATGTCAGCCTGCGCGAACAGCACAGGCTGACCTGGGTCGATACTTTTCGCAGAAGCATTAAGCCCTGTCTTTACAGAGCATGGATCATTTCCTGTTAGTCAGACTTGTCTGTATTTTGTTGTAAATTGTTCGGGTTGGCAGATTTAGATGAAAATACGACACTTTTCGAGTGGAATACTGCATCTATTGTTGATTAATTGGTTGATATTATATGTAAAATTATAAATACAGAAAAATCATGTATTTTTGTGCAATTGACTTTTCTAGTTGTATCATTTCTTTCCTTTCAAGGATTTTCTAAACGTGAAACAAAGATCCCTTTATCCCTTAGGCCTTTTGCGGACAGTGTAGATCAAGATCAGACTGCACATAACGTGCAGTCTGATCTTTGATCTATACTGTCCGATTGGGAGATATTTTTCCCCAAAAAGTAACTTTAAAAAGCCAAATTTTCGTTTTCTTAAGATAATTTATAAAAATTAATATTAAAAGTTTTTCTTTTAACTGTTTCAACCTGAGAAAAGAAAAATGTTCTGGATGCAAGCGCTATTATCATCATTAGTTGGACATCGTGTGTTCAGTTTTGATACACGAATACATGTAAAAAACAATGTGTTAAATTGCAAAAAGATAAAATAATTGTTAATCAGAATTTCTTCTTTTGTCGCATTGTTTTCAAAGGTGATTTGCCTCAGTTTTAAAGTAACCTTAACGTCGCTTTCAACAGAATTTTAAGAACAGTCATAAGGTCATCAGAAACAGTTGACTTTATAATATTTTACAACCAGGTACAAACTGATTGTTAATCAGAATTTCTTCTTTTGTCTCAATGTTTCAATGGTGATCTGCTTTAATTTTCGAATAACTTAAATGTCAGGTAACTAGAGCCTGCATTCGCCAAACGTTCTTATCGACATTCTTAGTCTAATTCTCAAGAATTGTCTAAATATGAAAGTAAGGCGAATTCTAATTGGCCAAATCATTTTGTGTAGCCAATAAGAAGTTACGGTACCTTTTAAATCAAGAATTATATTAATACTGCAATTTAGACTGGTTGGTGAATATCGGCCTGGCTCTGCCATGCCTTACCCATTGAAACCATGGTGTGACTAGCTGAAAAAAAACGAGGATTATCTGATTTAATAATATGAGCCCTGCTCTGTGAAAAGGGGGCTTAATGTATCTTCGAAAAGTATCGACTTAGGTCAGACTGCGCAGTCCGTGCAGGCTAACCTGTACCGAAACTTTTCGGTGTTCGTCAATTTTCTGTATGTCCAAGGACTAGTGTACTTATGATAAAGTCGGTCGTTAAAAAAAAAATGGATATTATGGATTCATAATAAAATGATGGTTTCCTTGGTACCATGGATAACTGAGATGCATTAAGCCCCCTTTTGCCAGAGCATGGCTCATATATAACTGAGTCATGTTCTGGCCAAAGGGGGCTTAATGCATCTAAGCAATGCATTCTACCAAGCAAGACATCGCATAAATAGGGATCCCTAAAATCCGTCCAGTCTAATGATAGACTGGATATGGAGGTAGAATGGTCCTTGATATGCAGAAAATCTATAAATAGCAAAAAGTTTCGACTCATGTCAGCCTACGCGGACTGCGCAGGCTGACATGGGTTGATACTTTTTGCAGTTGCATTAAGCCCCCTCTTTACAGAGCGTGGCTTAACTACTTAACCACTGCATTGAGATAATGACGTCACACAGAGAAAAAAGAGAAAGGAGAGAAGAATGACGTTTTAGGATGGGTAGGAAAAATGTTGAGGGAAAAGGGAAAAAAAAACCTCCGGCTCGAGGCGACATGATTCGCCACATCCTTGAATCAGTTTCCAAGTCCCCTGCCACCTGACCGTACAACTAACAAAGTTACCGTGCATCACGTTCTATAACATCACCTTTGAGGACCCTGTACAACTAAAGGGTGATTATTTTTCAATCGTCTAAGAAAAATGTATAAAAAGAAGCTGTTGCATGATATATTCGATCGCTGTGTTTCCCTCAAAGCTTCTTCCTCTTCTTCTTTTTCTCCTTTTTTGTCCGTAGCTGTCAACTGCTGGGCTGTGAAATATTTTTAACAATATTTTACAATACTCGGTTGCCTGACTTGGCAAGGAGTAGGCCCTAAAAGATGCAAAGAGTCAAATCTTTACCTGTACGTTCAAACGTATCTCAGCTAGTACTGCAGTGGCTTATATCATCATCAACAACAACAACAAAATGGCCACCTCGGATGTAGAGTTCTCGTCAACATTTAGTACTTACGTTACTTTACTCGGGTATTCCTTGAGTAACTCGGACTTTTGGAGATTTCCTTTCCTAGTGTATCGTAATGGCGGAGGTGAGGACTCTTTTCTATTTTCATGTTATAGTTTCATTTTTTTTTTTTTTTATTAGATCTAGATCTATTATTATTTGTCTGTTTCGCTTGATTTGTGGTAACATTAACCCTTTACCAAACAATCCGAAGTTTGAACGACCCTGATGAAAAATCTTTTGAAAACATTCAGCGAAAAGGAGAAAATGCTTGTTCTCCTACAATATTTTCTGTCCTTTTGAATAAAAATGCTGTTGTTGTAACATCATCTACTTTTCCATCTGCAAATTCTTAACAGATCATTTGAAGTCTAAAATTTTGCCTTTTGGTAAAGGCTTAAGGTACAATATCAGAAGCAGACATTTCAATTATGTAGTGTAAAGCATCTTTTTGAAAGATTTGTTCAGAAACGGAATAAATTTATAAAGTCGCTTTACCAGACGATATAGTTTTAGACTTGGCTATATTTTAACATCTCAAAAATAAGTAGACGCAGCCATACATTGTTTTTGTTGTTCTACATTGCCCAATCTACCTATAAACAAATTAGCTTGCTGGCGTCAAATGCATTTCAAAGCAATACAATTTTAGACTTTTCCGTATGAGAGTATTTGCAAAAATAATATTCTAACATGACACGTGAATTCGGCTCTATAAACACAGTGCAACGGAAGCGTGTTAAAATCGACGTCACTCTAAATGCAGTGACGTCATTCTGTATAAAGTAAGTTGCCTGTGGCTGTTCCATGTCTTCGCCCCCCGATATTTTATCAATGAAAGTCACTTGACGTAAACAAATCGTCATTTTCCGTTCCTTGACCAAGGAGGAAGCAAAATCCTCAAGGATTTACCGATATTAACTGTCTTAATAAAATTTGATAACGATGGAAGCAACTGAAATTTTACCAGCAAACATATGTAAATCATGTGCCTTTTCAAGTTGAAGGTTAGTTCAAAATTGACGGGCGTTGCATTAGAAATGGGATTGGGAGTGGTTGGAGTAATATTCAGGGCATGCTAAGCAACTACCACTTTAATGCTTGACAATACATTCATTCTTCTTTGTCATGTGAAAGGGAGAAAATATAATAATAAAACGGTGCCATTTTTTATGTTGTGTTTGATTCCTAAAGTTTTATTGAAATTTTGATTCTTCTCATATTTACCGACTGGGCAGTGGGGTTTTGTTTTGGTAAGTAAGTGGAACAGCCGTGGTTTATTCAATGGAATATAATCTGCATCCGCGTTTTTACACTAAATTTGAACTTGCTTTCCTTTCATTAAGAGTTGGTCATGTTAGAATCGAATTAATCTTCTTTCTGTCGTGGTTTATCGTTCGATAAACCACGTTGTGAGTTATGAGGGGCAATGAATAAACCACTCGGGCTATCGCCCTCGTGGATTATTCATTGTGCCTCATACCTCACAACCGTGGTTTATTGAACGATAAACCATAATAGAAAGAAGGTTATTTCTTTAATTAATTGTGACCCAGATGATTTGATCTATTTTCTAAGAGGTAGAAAACATTTTGAGGTACTGTAAAAATCGTAGCTAGGAGCACTTTGTTCTTTTCCAGCAATGTATTCAAAAGCTTTCTCCATAAGGGTAGCATAGAAAAAAAAGGCTCCTTTTGTAAGGGGACAAGTAACAAAAATAATTGCTAGCCCTGTAGCTGAGTTTGTAACGTTCACTGCTTTATATCCAGGGTCGCCGGCTCGATTCCAAAACTCGGCCATTTTTTTCCGAGAGTTAATGATGGTAATGGCAAGAGGATAGAGTCCTCTCTCAACTTTGGGCATTTTTTCGACAATATTCGTTAAAATAAGCAGCCAGTGGCTGCATAGAACAATTAATGTCCTATGTAAAACTAGTAAAAGAAATTCGAGGGTAAGCATTAATAGGGGCACTCAGCGCCGCGATGCTACCAATATGACATGGAAAACGGCGTTAAAAACCAAGCCAATGAACAAGGAAAGGCAAGCAAGGCACGGTGATATACACACAGATGCAAGAATGTACAGGAATGTGAAGACGAGACGAGTATATCAATAAAGTGACATAAACAACTGTCATAAATTGGTTCAGGCTGAACGTAAATCACGGAAACGTGGTATGATGCAGTTCAAGCTGATAGTGTAGAACTTATTCAAACAGCACAACAAACAGTGCGATTTGATCTTGCATGATCACTATCAAATGCTTTGTGACACATTTGGATCAAAATTGCATTGAAATGGTATCATTAAAGCCTTTGTCACGCAATCCCGAGATTTAACGATACTAACAGAAAAGGTTTTTGAAAACAATTTTGAAAACGGAAAAAATGTTGGTAATCAGGATTGCTTCTTTTCTCAAATTGTTTTTTACTCTTTCATTGGCAATCCCACCATTTGAGCCCCATTTAATTTGCCATCAGCATAATTATGCTTTGCATTTAGAGAAGTCCGAAAGGTTATCGTTTAGTAAAGATATAGAGTTTATTCCATCAGCTTGTGGTTAATATGGGGAAATATTTGCCGAAAAAGGGAAAGGTATGCGAAAATAACGAGTGCCGTAAGGCACGAGTTATTTTCGCGGACCTTTCCCTTTTGAGGCAAATATTTCCCCATATTAACCACAAGCTGATGAAATAAATTATATATTTCCTCTGATTATTTTGTCAACGAATACCACTTTTAAAACTTAAAAACTTAAAAAACTTAAAAAAGTAGTTCCAGATTTTCGGCAGGAGGAAAATATTCACTGTGACTGGGAAATAATTCCCTCCAGCTTAAATTACGACATTTCTTTACCCATAACATTTCTAAAAATAGACACATGAAATATAATATTTAGATTTAAGCCAGGGTAACGTGGACGAGGGAAAACATGGTATGGTCTTGCACAGGGGAATCAACATGATGCATTCAAATCATCTTTATGGAAGTTACCAGTTTATGGCCACATTTCTACCTGCGCACGACTTCATTCGTCTATTATGCTGAAAATTCTGAGATAGAAAGCAACAATAATCTTAGAAAAATAAGTTGTGGAGAATCACTGGTACAAGAAACTCCCAAGAAAACTTGGATAGATGTGCTGGCCGCCGCGATTTAATGGAAATAAAGATGAAAACAGCTTTGAAACACAGCACAAAGCAACATTTAATATTGGTAATGCAACACTGAGATAAAACCTTAATGTTAAACTGCTTTTATGACGAAAGACAGGTGCTAAATTTTGTCTCGTGTCTGCATAAAAACTTTGTCTCATGTCTGCATAATAAGGACAAACACAAATATAATGATCTTCAATATCTCACAAATTACACCATAGATAATGACTTGCATTCCTTCGGTAAAAAAGATACTGCTTTGGCGATTGGCTTGGACTCAAGGTTAGAGGATAGATAATCACATTCTCTCTAATAAGAAAGCATGTCTAAGCTAGCAGAAATTGATTACAGTAATTTCGTATTCTCTACAGTTTTGATTGATTGATTGATTCATTCATGCATTCATCCTTCGATTGATTGATCGATCCATCGATTGATTGATTGATTGAATGATTCATTCATGTGATTCAATTTTCCTATTTCTGAGAGTAGGACATGATAGTGTAACGATTTTTGCCATTCTTCACTGAAACTGAAGACCACAAAATACAGAGAAAAATTTTTAGATTGGAAGTTTGAGTGGTTGTCAAACACAAGAGTAACCAACGTTTATAAACAAATGTTCACCAATTATCAAAATCAGTACGAGTATGACATACACTGTGCATGCTTTTAAAAATTATATTTTAGTTAGTAGTACCTTACTCCAAGTTACTCTTAACCTGACAACAAAATTGTAGATTTGTCCAAACTGAGGGCATTTACAGACAACAAATTTAAATGTGGCTTAAAAAATGAGATTTTGTCTCCGGACAGAAAACATTGAACGAGAAAATGCTAGCTTCAAGCATTTTATTCTTTTCGAACAATAATTTGAAAGGGCATCTTCACCAGGTTCGTTATAGTTTGGAACTGCTTTGTAGGGTTAATTTATTTCAGATTACACATAGGGAATAAAATTCAATGCTCAAATGCTGTTCTAATTGCAGACTTAAACCTTTTTTAGACTCAATTAATTTTACAAAAGTTACAAAAATAATAATCAACTGACAGTACCTGAGACATTTTTATGAGGATGTATGCAACAATTTTTCAGTATTTGGTTTACTTTTCAAAATATATATGTACGAGATATTCAATATTTAGACGTAAACAAAAATATCAGTATTGAAATGTCATCATGATGATACCTTTTTCTCGTTATTCATGTTCACTTTTGTTCACTTGTTCCAGCCATTCCCATCGTTACTCTTTTCATAACGTCTATATAGTGTAACCAGTCTATACTAGTACATCAAGACGACTTTAGTTGTGAAAGGCTCTGTGAGTATTACACACCCAGTTCTGCCTTGCCTATGCCTCGTTTTGAATTTACGAGTATCAAATAATTCGTTGAATGATTGCTTAAACTAAGTAATCAGGGTCGCTCATACGTTTTATAATACAAATGGTTCTCCTAATAATACCAAATGATTCAAACAGCTATAAAATATATATGCATTCCTCGCAATGCCATTTCTAGTATGTTTGGATTATCAATGTTATCATCAGCAGCAGTGCCACCAACAGCAGTAGCAGCAGCAGCAGTAAAATCATCATCATAAAGATATTTCACATTGACTCTTTTTCAGGAGCTTTCCTCATCCCTTACTTACTGACGATTGCTCTCTGCGGGATTCCTCTGTATTTTTTGGAATTCTCGATCTCAAAATTTTCTGGCAAAGGACCATACTTGGTCTGGGATGTTTGCCCATTGTTCCGAGGTATGTACGAGTATAAAAAAACACAGGCGCTTAAGCACTCGGTGCTTTAAACATTTGACACGCTAGAGTAAAGGGATACTATACTGGTGTAATCGAATTTCGCCAATGCAAGGGAAACTGCTCTTGCAGATTGCACAAAACAATAGTAATTTTCTTTCTGGTTTAATATCTATGCACTTGTATCTAAATACTTTTGTAAAAATAATTTTTACCACTTAAACATCTAAATTTATCTGTCAAAACAGCCTTAGAAGTGAGACAGTACAAAGTCGCCATCTATGAAAAGAGTAAGCCAATTTCGACAACTATGGTTTTCCGAAAATTAGAGGCCCAAGAGAGGGTAAAATGAAATAAAAAATGCACAGCATCATTTCAGCAATATTCATCGCCTCCCTTGGATATTAACTCTACATTTACTTCATACGAGAAAACCTGAAGAACATGAAACAAAACGCAGCTCTCAGAAAACAAAATCGTCAGTTATGTGATTTTTCGTGTAATTATTTCTGCTGTGGGACTGAAATATTACAATCTAAATCAGGATGACAGTGTTGGGGATAAAGAGGCTGTACATCTAAAAAAGATAACCTTTTGTAGCTCACAGTAAAAGGTATTTTCTTGTCTTTGTAGTAATTTTTGTACCTGATTCAATGTATTTTCTTCGGAAAAAATGAATAAGGACCCCTCTGTCATTCATTTGGATATATTTCCCTTCAGGTGCCCCATACGAAACTTCGGCTATTAAAGTTTTAAAGATGACCTGTCAAACCGAAAATAAACGACACAAAAGAGTTTTAAGCTAAAAGTATCTTTCAAAAATCTGTATATAAGGAGACACCTGAAAAGTGATAATAAAATGGCGGGGAAAAGCATGCGATCGGTCGTTTATGAACTTTTTCCCAATTGATAGGTATTTTTCTGTCATTAGATTCAAATAACAGTTCAAAACACCGTTGCTGCTAAGATATCAATCATTTGCGTGAATGGATGGTGTCACAGATACAAAAATATTGCCTGAGAACAGAGTTGGCGAAATTCGATTACTAGCAAAAATCGCTTACGTTCCTATATACATACTATATCTGAACATGGAATGATTTGATTATGTCAAGAAATTCTAAATACACATGCAAGACTTTTACAGAGAAATGTTATGAGCCACAAAATCTTCTGCTGCACTATTTTAGAGAATCATATGACAAAATGTACTAATACTTTTCTGTTCGGTGTTATGTGCCGCTTTTAGCAGTGTCTTAACAGTTATTTAGAGCAACTGTCCAAACATAGATGGAGTTTTAACTATTATACTGCAAAAAAAAAACTTCTCGCGATCTGATTGGATAATATGCTCTGAGCATGTATCGAACTACACGGGAAAAATCCACGGAAAAGCTGTTTCCCTTTTGGGAGCCCCATATACTTCACTACATTTAGAATGCAAAATCGAAGATGGCGGCGGCGACTGAAACGAGCTGCTAACAAGACAAATATACTTAGTACACCATAATTATTAGTAGTTTCCCTTCGTTGTCATTAAAGCTGAAAGAATGGATTAGTTTTGAAAATATTATAGTTGAAAACATTTCAGCAAATATTGTCGTTTCGTTTTTTGTCATTTTAAAACGACCTGGGGGTTAAAACGAGCCGCATTCATTCGTCATGTAAACAAATCGTGAGTGTCAAAAGTCATACATTGTAACAGTAGAAAAATAAACTAATGGTCGTTTGAGGTAACTAAGGGTCGTTTACTTTTGCCAACAAATCATTAAAATGCATAGTTACTTACCTTGAAGTTGTTTAAATCCATGTTTAAATGAAAACACGTCGGATTTCTATCGCAGTGAAATCATTAGGAACAAAACTCCACGTTTTACCAAGGTTTTAGTGATATCAGTTTTCATTGACGTCAGTTTTCAATCTGTTGGGGCACTTAAAGTGAAATTCGATTTCATCAGCGTACTCAATACGCGAGACCATAAAACAGGGAAATTTCGCTGAATACACGTTGGAATGGTAAAACTTTGCAGTATAATAAATTCGTAGTTCGGCTCGAAGCGACATGATTTGCCACAGCCGTGAACAAGTTTCCAAGTTCCCCGCCACCTGACCGTACAACTAATATTATTATACTGCAAAGAAATTTCTCGTGATCTGATTGGATAATATGCCCCGAATATATATATCATGTACACTGGCAAAACCAATGTAAAAGCTGTTTCCCTTTCGAAAGCCCCGTATACATGTCTACACTATCAACACAACATCCAAAATGGCGGCGTCGATCAAGATTAACATCAAGATTATGCGCCAAGCTGCACGTTTTAGCACGTATTACCAAGGTTTCAGTGACGTCAGTTCCCAGTGACGTCAGTTTTCATTGAATTGGGGCACTCAGAAGGGAAATTCTACTTCGTCAGCGTACTCAATTTTTGAAACCAAAAAACAGGTAAAATTCGCTTAACAAACGTTGGAATGGTAAAACTTTGCAGTATAATAAATTCGTTGTACGGTCATGTGGTAGGGGACTTGGAAACTTGTTCACGGCTGTGGTGAATCATGTCGCCACCTCGCCTTCGGCTCGGGGCGACATGATTCACCACAGCCGTGAACAAGTTTCCAAGTCCCCTGCCACCTGACCGTACAACTAATAATGTTCTGCGTACAATACGCGTTCTAAGCCAATAGCTGCTTCTGAAGATAAACGAAGCTGAAGCAATAATTTGTATTAGAATGGAACAAGTCTCAATAAAAACAGTAACTTGTGAGATCGGTATTGTCTGCTTGATTGATCAATCAAACAGGTCTCTTTCTACGTTCATAAGTTCCCTGAAAATCTACATCCATATGAGCCATAGAGCTGAGTTCGTCGTTTTTAATAATTAATGCATGTACGAGTATATCTTTATTAAGTTCTACAAATATTTGAGCCATGCTCTGTGAAAAGGGGGCTTAATGCATCTCCGTGATGCAAGATACCAAGCTCATCACATACATGTAATTATGGATCCACAAAATTCATTTTGTCTTGCAACCGCCTAAATGATGAGGTAAACTGGTCTTTGAACATGCAGAAAATTGACCAATAGCAAAAAGTTTCGATCCATGTCAGCCTGCGCGGACTGCGCAGGCTGACATAGTTCGATACTTTTTGCAGATGCATTAAGGCCCCTTTTCACAGAGCATGGCTCATTTGTAGTTTTACATATTTTCGAAAAAGTTGGCCTTCATGGCGTACTTATTTAAATCTTATCATCATATTTCAGGGAGTGCTGTGACGATCATGATCGCCTATCTGATCTTTATAATTGGTACAACAATTTTCCGATGTTGGATGATTGATTTTTTCCTAAACTCCTTCCAGTCTACATTGCCTTGGTCACACTGCAATAACGACTGGAATACCCATGGTTGTCTCGACTATAGTCAATCGAATATACATTCGAACTCGACCTACAATAACTCGAACTCAACTAGCTATTGGGGCACTTCGTTGTCAAGTAGTACCCTGTATGGAGAAACCCAATACTTGGATAACTCGAGCAGCATTTCATTCGTAAAGACGTCACATCTCTCAATGGATGGTAACGTCACCCGCATGTCAGCAGCTGAGGAATTTTGGCAGTAAGTCTTGGCTTCACATTCTACGGTATAACGATTTGTCATAAGTAACAGGTAAGAATATGCAAAACCATACATGTACACATGAGGACTCCAATGAATGAGACTGAATCACCTCTCTCAAATGAAGTGAGCCATGCTCTGACTAAAGCGGGCTTAATGCATTTTCATGACGCACTATACCAAGCAAGTCATCATATAATTATAGTTATTATATACCTGTAAGTTTTCCGGGTTAAATACTCGTACGTCGCACGCGGATAAAATCACACACGACGGAAAAAAAATCCGTATCTACACTCAGTGGAATACGGTTCCAAATATGGTATAATGACGTCATAATGACGTAACTCACGCGTGGTATACGTATGTATTCATTTGCAAGTTCATTGGTCAAAATCTTACGCTTTAATATTCATCCGCCATTCATAAAAACGAAGTAACTGGCTACTACACCATTAATTGCTTTATTTTTCTTACCGTTTTCGAATAAAATGTTAATAATTTGCAATGTTTTGTCGTTGAAAAGGTGTAGGTATATAATAAAAGGAATATTATGCTGTAGTGACTTTCCTGGTGTTTGTATTTACTTCTCGCTGCGTAAGAAAATTTTGGCGTCTCGCTCGACCTTCGGTCTCGCGCGATACCAAATTTTCTCACGGTGCTCGAAGTAAATACAAACACCAGGAAAGTCACTACAGCATAATATTCCGTATATCCACAACATCCATTTAGTCTAACAATTGACTGGATCTGGAGCTAGAACCGTCCTTTGCTATGCAGAAAATTTACACTGAGTAGCAAAACGGTTCGACCCATGTCAGTCTGCGCAAACTGCGCAGGCTGACATTGGTCGATACTCTTTTCAGATGCATTAAGCCCCCTTTTCACAGAGCATTGCTGTAGAATATGGCACACCATAATGCATATCTAAAACGTCTGTAGTATCTGGAGTGTCTGTTATACATTATCCATGCTCTGGCAAAAGGGGGTTTAATGCATCTCCGTGATGTACATGTATAATACCAAGCAAGTGATCACACAAATCATGGATCCATACAATCCATTTTTCTTAACAACCGGCTAAATCCTGAGGAAGAATGATCTTTGGACATGCAGAAAATTGACCGATAGCAAAAAGTTTTGACCCAGGTCAGCCTGCGCACACGCATTTTCACAGGGAATTGCCCATATAAATTATAGGATCTGTTATAAGGTGGTGTTTGAGATAGAATTCTATTGAAAGAATCTCTGGAACATGCTATATGAAAACCTTTTGTTATCTTGGTATCATTTTGTTTTCTGGGCGAGTTTGATTAAAGATACATCTTTACAGCCAAAGAGAAAAACACACTGTCAAAACTTTACAGTCTGTAGAATAGTTCAGCTGTGTAAACAGATAAATAATCGACAAATATGGTGTACAGGATCAATAAAATCAAGGGATTTGTCTTCGATATAAAACCGGAAACGATACAGTGCTTCATTCGAAGAGAATGAAATGTATTTTCTAACGGTCGTAATCTGTGCCACATTGCAACTGTCAGGGGCAAAATTTGGCATGAAGATACAAGAATGGTTATAGTTTCATAAAATAAAGATGAAACGGGTTTAAAAAACTGACTGAAAAGGAGTAAATATGAATTTTTTACTATCAATCTTAAAGTCAAACGAACGTCAAATTCTCTTTTATCACAAAGATGCATCTCATGAATTACATGTATAATGATTAGATCTTTGCAGGAAATTGATAATATACAGGAACTAACTCACTTATTACTGCGGCAGAGTTTACATATGGAACAATGCTTCCAAAGAGGCTGACATAAAAACAATGGCTTTACACTGAAATACAAAACAAACCTCAGCTTTGCAACTATCATCAGTGCTGACAGCTGAATTGACCGTGATATATCTGCCTTGCGTGTATAATAAAGGACAGAAATACGTAAAATGCTTTGCTCATGACTTCACATAATTCTCCTTATTCTTATTTCAGATTCAGAATTTTGGAGTTGTCCACAGGCATCACGGACTGGTATCCCATACAGTGGCGGAATATCGTCATCATGTTTGTCTTTAGAGTCGCCATCTTCCTAGGAGTGTTTAAAAGTATCAAGAGTATTGAAAAGGTGCGACTCTAAATGATCCCCTGTGTTAACTTAAAACCATTTAAAGTTCTATTAACTGATATTATCTATCTATCTATCTATCTATCTATCTATCTATCTTCATACTAGAAACACCATCGGAAAGATAGAATTCAAGAAACAATTTATGTTGAGACTGCAAGCCTGATGCTCGCATCTTACCACTGTGATGGTTGCGGGCATAGACAACATGAAACTAACAAAAGTTTCACTTGTGGTTGCTTTTTTTTTTTTTCATCCTCTGGCAGGACAATGTCAACGACCAGGAGATGCAACAAGTGAAAAGATGTTAAGCATAGGGGCTATTCTGCTGAATGCCGATAACGGTGAACATGATATGGGGCGAGAATGGAGGAAAATCAAAATACTTAACAAATAATGTATGGTAAACCGACACAAATAATTTACACTCCATCGTCTCATGAGAAACTTCTGTCTCTAGGACCTATAAAACTTTCCAAACCGCTGCAGTGAAGAGTCTCCACCTGGCTTTGACTTCTCTATGATCATCCTCGACTTCCCCTTTGATGTCCGACTTGGTGTCTTCAGCCTCGACTGGGGGCGTCGTTAATGCATGTGACACTGATTTGCAGATATCGTCATCCACGACTCTTTGAACTCCCAAAGAAATCTATTATTCATTCTTTTACTTATCTGTCAAATCATTTGTTTATCTATGTATTTATTATTATTATTATTATTATTGTTGTTATTAAACAGGTGATGTATGTAACCACTATATTACCGTTGCTGTTTGTCCTGGCCATATTCATACGTTCTCTAATGTTACCTGGTGCTGTGGATGGCCTGAAATATTACTTTTATCCAGACTTCAACAAACTCCTACATCCAAGGGTAAGTATGCTTTGCTTAAGTTTCTTGATCTTATTTAAGAAATATCTTCTTTTTATCGTGGTTTATCTTTCAGTAAACCACGATGTGAGTTATCAGGGCGATAGCCAGAATGGTTCTTCCACTGCGCCTCATAACTCACAACGTGGTTTATTGAAAGATAAACCACGACAGAAAGAAGATTATTTCGATTCTAATATGATCAACTCTTGATAAAAGGAAAATAAATTCATACTTAGTATACTTAGTATATAAAAGCGGATGCGGATTAATTCCCTTAAATAAACCATGGCTGTTCCAGTTACTAATCAAAACAGAACCCCACTGCCCAGTCAGTAAATACAATAAAAAATCAAAATTAAAAAAAAAAGACTTAGGCATCAAACAAAACAAAAAACCGCGCCGTTTCACTATTTATTTTCACCCCCTTCCAAAAGAAGAATAAATACATTGTCAAGCATTCGAGTTGCAATCGCTTCAAATGCTCTGAATATTACTCCACCGGCTCCCAATTCCATTTCTATTAGGCCTGGGTCCAGGTAGTAATAATTTCTTAATTACTCCGTATTGAGCTCTCCTTATCGCGGTCTGCTGTAGGTCTTTGGCAGCAATCTGTTTACTGCTTCCGTTATTATTACCACCTGGGGATATTCGAGGGTCTCCCCCTGACTATGAATTGTGTAGATAATCTAATTATAATTATACTTGTTTATTGCTTCTCGTCACAATGTTGAAAACGATGGATCTGCGCAATTTTAGACCAATCCAAACACAATGGGGGTGGTTTTATGTACGAGTTACTTTTCCGAACCGGTCGGTGCCATCAAAAATACATTGCGACCTTCAACAACCCTTATTACTGTTAAACTATCCTCCAAAGTCATTGTGAATAACCCGTTTGAAATTTTGTTGTCATTACTTTCAAAATGGCTGAGAAACAGGAAGTGATCAAACCGAGGTTATTGGAATTTCGGTATCTATTTTTAGTCATTTACGTTCGAAAACCGATTGCAGCGACATCTACTTTACCCCACTGTGAGATGGAATAAAGTAGATGTCGCTGGGATCGGTTTTCAGATGTCCCCAGGCCGTAATTTTTGATAATGTAAGGTCCGAATGATAGAATAGGGAAAAAAATGAACGGACTGGAACCCACGCTACATTTTTATTGCAACACCGGTCAATTTGATTTTAATCTTCAACATGAAAAGACACTTGATATACACATGTTCACTGTTAACACTTCCTATATAGTTCATATAATTGTCAATTTTAACAAAAAGCAGTAAATATCGGTAAATCCTTGAGGTTTTTCCTTCCTCCTTGCTCGCGTAGCGGAAAAATGACAATTTGTTTATGTCAAGTGACTTTCATTAATAAAATGTCCGAGGGCAGAAACATGGAACAGCCAGGGCCGACTTACTTTATATTGAATGACTTCACCCTCTATAGAATGACGTCGATTTTACCATGCTTCCGTTGCACTGGATTTAGAGCCGTTAAGCCCCTGTCACAGCATACGAGTTTCCACTGCGTTGGCACGGCGTTGTTTATTTTCACAGAGCTCCATGAGATCGCAGGAAGAATCGGATATTTTTCACTATGATGGATATGTAACGGCGTTCTCACCGCGACCAAGGCGTTGCTACGTAGCTCCATGACGTGTTATGAAGTTCCTACAGAGTTCTTCTTTGCAATTCTCTGCACTCTCACGGCGCATTCACTGCTTGAACTGCGCTTTCACAGTGCTCACACTGCGAGTCTTTTTCAGATCTGGATTGAAGCGTTTTTAATGGGATTCTATACACTTGCTTTTGGATGGGGTTGTGTGATGACTATGGGATCTCATGCTGCATTCAAGGAGAACAGTTTACGGTAAATATTTCTGAATTATTTATCTTTTAAACCAGACTTTTCGTTACATTATAAGCCTTGACGAAACAAGCCTGTTATTAGTTACAAAGGTTGACTCCGGCTTACAGCAGGATTCAAATCTAGGACCTCAAATATTAGAGGCAGGCTATTGGGGTAGGTGCATTGAGCAGCACCTGTGGATTTTCCTGCCGGATGAATCCTTGCTTTTCAAAACGCCAAATAAAAAAGTATCAGTCGCTGTGACAAGACGTTCTCATAAATCTGTATATAATATATACAGTATAAACTTTTTCATTGTCAATAACAAATTCAGCAGCTTTCAGTGGATGGCGTAGATAAAGATCAGCCTGCACAGAACGAGCATCTTTATCTTGATTCCACATCGTCTGCTACCTGATGTTTAACTGTGAACAAAATCCTATTCGATTGCAGTGAAAATGCACTTGACGACCTCGAAAAAACGTCAGTTTATTTATGTAGAAGAGAAAGAGCTATTTTCTTGCTAATTGAAATTGGAAGGTACCAATATGCCGGCATTTGGGCGACTTAATGGTGTATGTGTTTAGTCTATCCTAAATTCGTATCGGACTGGAACTGAGTCTACATTTTAACACTGTCGGTGTAATATGCCCGAAATATTGTTAAAATGGCATCGATATCATCAAATGAAATCAAATAATTTCAGCACATCCATTTTACTACCACTAATGGACACTTTCTCCGCCATCTTTACTGGCCTGGTAGCGTTTTCTGTACTAGGCAACATGGCTGTGGCATTTCGTGTCCCCATAGTCGAGGTCATTAACGCAGGTATGGAACACTCTAACGTTTTTTTAGACTTGTCCAAATTAATAGCATTTGCAGACGAAAAACAAACGTTGCCCAAGTAATGGTATTTGTCCTTGAAAGGGAAGAAAACATTGTGGGACTAGGAGAAAAATGATGGTCAACAACTTCTTTTTTTCCTATATCTCCCACTTTATTATCACAAGCTTGCTTTCCCGTGCAAGGTCATTAAAACACTAGGTTGTTTGTTAATGGTCAATAAATGGAATTGTGGTTTCAGGGCCCTAATAAGAAAGTCTTTTGTAAAGATCGATAGTAGAGGGAAAAATTACTTTTTAATTCTTTTTTTTTCCCCACAAAGTTTACGAGCTTTTCAAATACAAATCCTACCAATTTATCCCCGTTTTATTTGTCGTCTCCGATGCATAGTATCTTACGTCCCAGCTCTGACATCGCCGAGCCCCGTTGCTCAATCGGTAACGTAGAGTGGTCGCTGGCTCAATTCCTACGCTCGGTCAGATTTATTTCCGAGGATTGGTTATACCCATTGCGACAGAGTTCATTCTTCTCTCATTACTGAGCATTGTTTTGACGATGTTTACGTGGCAAAGTGTGCGAAGTACTGGTAAAAGAAACTCCAGGAAAGTATGGGTTTGTGCACTGGCCCTTGCAGCATAACTGGGATACTGTCAAAAACTGCGTGAGTTCAAGAACAAAAAGATAAACAAAGGTTAGGTACTACTACCATTTCAATCCATTTATCCATTTTTGGACTGTTACATTCCTGCCACCCGATCGCTAGGCGATTACGACACTTCAAGCCACTGCCCGTCATTTGAGGCCACAAACCGTAACGAAAAAAAAAAAGAACGGGCATGCGTCGTGTGTTTTCGACAAACATAAATTATCTTCTAACGTCTCGATTAAAGACCACTTCGCTAACGAGTATGGATTATCTTCTTTCTATATATATATTTTTAAACTTGTCAAACCGAAATTTACTTTCTTGGAGCTTTACGCATTTCAGTTCCGTGTATATATATCACAAATAGCGTCTTTTCACAGGCATGTCAGTTGGCATAGTATCCTACATGACAGCTCTGACGTCACTTCCGTTTCCACAACTATGGACCGTCGTTTTCTTAACAGCACTGTTGTTGGCTAGTCTGGATACTCAGGTTTGTAGTCGCTTTAGATTTCTGGATAAGTTTTTCAAAAAAAAAAAAAAATTATTCGATTTGTTTGTTTGGTGCTAATGCCATTTTCAACGTCATTTCGATTATAATTCTATCGAGGTGGCCAGGGCACTTATCCATGCATTTCTGGAATTCCTGTTAAAAGTATTGCGATCAATGTTCTTTCCAAGCCATTGGCTGTTTTCTGCATAAGGATCGTCAAAAAATATTCAGCGGTAAGAGAGCATTGGCTAGACCACAAATCAGTGGCTCAAGTGATGGGAGTTGTCTCTGATAGGGTAGGGTTACCATCATTTTCTCCTATTCCCAATAAATTTTAAAGAACTTCTTATCCAGGGTCATTAAAACACTGTATTGTTGGTGAAGTGTTAAAACGTCGAATTTATAATCAGGAAACTTTGGTTCGGACACCACTGTGGCGCTTGTAATGTAGAAAAGTTCTTTGACATGGTACACTTCAGAACCCAAACCTGGTAAAGAAAGCGCAGAATGAATGAACTGTTACGATTAAATAAGTGTTGAAAGCGAACAACGTTCCCATTAAAAAAATAATTCAATGTCTTCATAATTTTCTTGCAGCTGGTTCCATTGGAAATGATTCTACAGATGATAGGAGATATGTATCCTAGTCTCTTTCCAAAGTACAGACTACACGTACTGTTTGCATTGTCCGTCTTTGTATTTGTAGCTGCTCTACCAACTTGTACCGGGGTGAGTAAATAACTCTCAATCTGATGGCAACAGTAAAGTAGGTTTGTTTGGGCTTTATCTTCGTTTAAACATGACGGCAAATTCGTCGAACCTTTTTCATGGTCTCAACATGACAATTGAATTGTTAAGCCTTTACCGAGTCTAGAAATAATGATACATGTGTTTGATATGTATTCTTTTGACATTACTGTAAAGTTGTTAAGCATTTGATATTGTCTCAAAATTACATTTAAATCTGTTTGGTATTTTACCAAGTCTCAATAATCTAGTTAATTTGTGTTGCCTTTTACTTGGTCTAACTCGTACTGTAAATTTGTTTAACTTTTATCTATGTGTCAAATCACAGTTAATTTCTCTAGCGTTTTACTTGATCTCAATATCACAGCTGATTTCTTTTGCTTTCTATTTGGTCCACATGTGACCGTAACATTGTCAAAGTTTTTACTTAGTCTTAAAATTACAATAGATTGTGTAAATCTGAACTTGGTCTCAACATTACTGTAAATGTGATCAGTCTTTTACAAGGTCTTTACCATTACAGTAGATTTGTTTAATCGTTTAATTTTCATTAATAGAAGAGTAGATTTGTCTAGCCCCGGATGTTGTCTCAATAAAATGGGTATTTTGTGTATCCCTTTACTTGGTTGCAGAATCACAGCTGATCTTTTACCTGGTCGTCTGGTCGCAGCAATCCAATAAATTGTTTTGCCTTTTATACTATCATAATGTTACGGAAAATTTGTTTAACATGATAAGGTCATTCGAACTTCACAATAATTTTTTAGTCGTTACAGGGTCTCAACATCACCGCAAGTTTAGCCTTTGACTTGGTCAGTACATCGCTACAAATTTGTTTTTCCTTTTCGATGGCCTTACCATTGTAAAATAAATGTGTTTAGCCTTTTTCTACTTGGTCTCAACATCACAGTTAATCAGTTTTGCCCTTTTCTTTGTTGTATTTATTTTGCATTTTACGTGGTATCAACTTCGCAGTAATTTTCAGCCCTTTACTTTGATGAGATATCACAATCAGTTTGTTTTGCCTTCATTTTCTTATCAACATAACGGTAAATTTGCTTAGTTTTGCGTTATCTCGAATGAACAATAAAAGTTGTATTCTCTTTTTTTAACCTCGTTTAGGCAGGTGCGTATCTATTTCTGTGGGGGGATTGGTACACTGGTGCCTGGATAGGTCCCATCGTATCAATCATTGAGCTGATCGTTGTTTGTTGGATTTACGGTAATTGCTGTTGTTTTTTTCGACTATCTATCTCACTTATTTCCACATTAGTCTGTCGGCTCTCTGTCTCTGTCTGTCTGTCTTTCTGTCTCTCTCTCTCTCGTTCAGAGTTACTACATAGACATATATCTTTGCCAAGAAATACAAGACTTGGTTTACCTTGTTTATCTTTATCTTTGTACTATGTTAAGGGCCTCCTACTGACGATTGTTTTCGCCTTGCAAAAGACAACATATGCAGATTTTGGAATAAACGAAAATTTTAGCGTCATGAGTAATGTCTTACTTTTGCCTGAGAGATTCTACTTGTATTCCTACATTAGAATTTATTTCTTTAGAGCTTCTATATTTTGCTTTTACGAAAAAAAAAGAAGGACTCTTTTTTGTAACAATTAAATGCTCAATATCCCTCAATGTAGTCAAATACCTGACGATTGTGGGGGCGTACAGAATTGTATTTATAATAATAAGCATACTTATAATACTATTGATAATTATAATAATGGATTAATTCTACTTAAACAGGTTTAGACAGGTTTTCTTTCGACGTTTCCTTCATGAACGGTCGGGGAATCCCTTCCTTTTTAAGGTTGTTGCTCGCATTTGTCGCTCCTGTAGCGGTCATGGTAAGTGAGTGTATTTCATTAACGACCTTAAGAGAGAAGTTTTTTTAAAAACAGTGTGGAAACCAGTATTTTCTCATTTAGCTACAACTATTCTATACATCCAATTATTTGAGCCACATTTGATTTGTCGTCTGTACATGTTTTCAAGAAGGGCAGACCTAACATTTTGACGTCTGTACGATTAACATTTTCATTTCTTCCTTCCTTGTCTAGGTGGAAATCATGGCAATTGCCTGTATTTGACAAATGCTGTAAATTGCATCTTGGTCTCATTTTAAATGTACTCTGTACCAAACAGCCAAAGTTTTGTACTCGTCCGAACTGAAAGCGTTTGCAGATGACAAATCGAACGTGACTTAAATTGTGAGATTTTCTTTAGAACAGATGAAAACATAGTGGAAGAAAGGAGAAAATAGTGGTTACCAGCATTTTCTTCTTTTCCCACATTGTTTTCAAAAGCTCTCTTCTTGGGGGTCGTTAAAAGTCGGGATTATATGGTAAAGTGTTTAGAAAATAATGTTATTTCCGATAGAAAAAGCCAGACAGGCTAAATCACATTAATTGGCCTATTAGAAATTGGCTTACTTTTGAAATTAGGAATTCCTTGAGCTCTTTAATCCAAATGAAATTTAGAATCTCTAGTGAATGTATCTTTAGATCCGTTGATATTTGAGCCATGCTCTGGCAAAGGGGGTTTAATTCACCTCCGTGATACATGAGACCAACCAAGTCATCAAATTATTATGGATCTATAAAATCCATTTTGTATAACGTACACTGGTCCTTTGACATTACAAAAATTTACACATAGCAAAAAATATCGATTCAGGTCAGCCTGCACGGACTGCGCAGCCTGACCTGGGTCGACATTTTTTGTATATAAGTTAAGCCCCATTTTCACAGAGCATGCCTCATGCCATTTGATAATGTGTCGGTAGCATATTTTACTTCCTTTTTTTTCCAGATGATATTTTGTACCAGCATTGCGAGGTTCGTACCTCCAACATACGGTGATTATCACTATCCGTACACAGCCCGTGTGCTAGGTTGGACAATGATTGGTCTGATATCCGGCCCTGTGCTCTACAAGATGGTTGTGCTTCTACGACAAGAGAAAGGGACAATTATTACTGTACGTCTTTGTTTACAGATTCTTTTAGTCGTCTTGCTTAATTCTCTTTTGCTTTACATGTATTTAGTTTTCGCAGTGTGTCCATGGTTTTCATTTTAATTCGGCATATATGAGTATTTTAGTGGCGTGATTAGCATATACGTATATTGGCAGATGTAAGTGTATACGTCCTGGGGTTCATCATTTATGTTTATATCAGTTTATTTGATTCAGTACGTCCTTGGATTCATCATAAATATTGTTACATTGCAATATCCGATTGTATATTGTTTGGCAAAATTAATATAAGACATTTGCATTTTCAATGACCTTACTTCGACATATTGCTAACAACCACATACATTACACTGGAACAACAATGATGATGTATACCAAAACTAATTTGTCTTAGTTCAAAAGTGCCACACAATATGTATTTGGATTCGTGGTGTTTATGTTGATATTGCCATATTTGTTTGTTTTAGTCCACGTTTCTTTTTATGTGTGTTTATGTTTATATTGCCATATTGGTTTGTGTACGAGATGTCTTTAGGTTTGTCATGTCAATGTTAATACTTTGATATCTGATAATTTATTTGTTTTTCATATTCTAGTTTATCTTGCTATATTCTAGTTTATATTGGACGTGTGATGTATACATTTCCATGCTTGGTTGTATATGTCTTTGGCACATTTTGGTTTTAATCATCATGATTTTTTGTGCATGTTCTTGGTTTTGTCATGTTTATTGTTACATTGGCATATTTGATTGTGGAAATCTATTTGTTTGTATATGTCCTAGGGCTCGTCATGTTTAGGTTCATATTTCCATACTTGCTTGTTTATGTCGTTTGATTAATCATGTATATATCTATATTGCGATACTTGAAAGTGCATATCCCATATATGTTGGTTCGTCTCGTTAAGTTTTATATTGCCATATTTGATTGTTCTTGGCAAATATGAGGTTTTATTGTTTATTGTTACATTGACATATTTGATTGTGGAAATCTGTTTGTTTGTATATGTCCTTGGGTTCGTCATGTTTAGGTTTACATTACCATACTTGCTTGTATATGTCGTTTGAATCGTCATGTATATGTTCATATTGCGATATTTGATTGTGCATATCCCATATAATTATGTTGGTTCGTCATGTTAATTTTTATATTGCCATATTTAATTGTATTTGTTCATGGCAAATTTGGGGTTTGATTGCCATATTTGTTTGTGTATGTTCATGAGTTTGTCATGTTTATTATTATATTGTCATATTTGAATGTTTATGTCCGTAAGTTCGTCATGTATATGTCTGTATTTCAATATTTGATTGTGTGTGTCCTTGAATACGTTACGCTTATTTTAGATTATGACATTTGAGTGATTATGTCCTTGGCAAATTTGAGTTTTATACTGCCATGTTTGATTGTATATGTCCTTGACAAACTTGGGGTTTTATTACCATATTTGTTCATGTATGTCATTGAGTTTGTCATGATTACGTTTGTATTGCCATATTTGATTGTACATGACCATGGATGTTAAATGCTTAGGTTTATATTGCCATATTTGATTCTGTATGTCCTTGATTTGTCATCATTGTTTTATGTTTCAATTGCCATATTTGATTGTATGTATCCTTGTAATATTTGGGTTTATTTCCATATTTATTTGTGTTTGTCCTTGAGTTTCTCTTGTTTATGTTTATATTGCGATATTTGATTGTGGTTGTTCAAAAGCTTTTTAAATGTTTAAGTTTATACTACCATATTTGATTGTATTTCTCTATGGATTTATCATGGTTATGTTTATATTGCAATATTTGATTGTATATTTTCTTGTATTCAGCATGTTTGGGTTTTTATAGCCATATTGGTTTGTGTATCTTCATAGGTTTTTAAATGTTTAAGTTTATAGATGTATTAGCATATTTGTTTGCATATGTTCTTAGGTTCGCCATGTTTATGTTTATATTGCCATATTTGATTTCCTGGTTTTGTTTTTAATTTTACAGCAATGTTTGTTACGTAAGTCCTTGGGTTTTTCATATTTATGTTTGTTTTGTCATATCTAATGGTGAAGATGTCCTCATTTCTAATTTTAAGGTTCGTAATTTATAGGTTTGTTCTGTCAAATTTGTGTGCTATCCTTGTTTCTGAATTTTTAGTTCCTTATGTTTTGACTTGTGTTGTGTGCCTTTATATCTATTTTTAATTTTGTAGCAGGCGATTTTAAAAACACACTTCTAAAATAGATGTATATATTTTAAGGTTAATACACGGGTATATGTGAAAGCATATTGTTACAATGAATTTGCTCTTTACAAATATGTTTTCAAAAGTGGTCTCCTTAAAAGGAGCATTTAAAACTTGATTTAGACCAAAGACTTTTTAGACTTTTTGGTTGAGAGAAAGTTGATATTTGGAGGGAAATATCATAAGGACGTGACAGCGACTCTACCACCTGAGCTATCCGGACAAGTGATATGTCTGTCATGTTCAAAATGAGCCTTGCTCTGTGAAAAGGGGACTTAATGCATTTGCAAAAAAAGTATCGAACCAGGTCAGCCTGCGAATTCCGCGCAGGCTAACATGGGCCAAACCTTTTCGCTATCGGTCAGTTTTATGTATGCCCAAGGACCAGTTTACCTCATGATTAAGTAAGTTATTAAAACAAAAGTTACTATTTTGGATTCATAGGTATGTGACGGTTTGTTTGGTATAATGTATTACGGAGATGCATGAATCCCCCTTGTGCCAGAGCAAGGCTCAAATATGTTCATACCTTATCACGCAATAAAAGTTATCACGTTATTAACGGGGTAGCAAAATATCTACAGGAAAATAAAACAAAAAATAGGTAATTCCCTTTTGTTTGTTTGGTTTGTTTGTTTGTTTGTTTGTTTTCATTTCTATATATATATTTTAGTTCAAAGTCGTTCTTGCTCGCGAATGAAAAACACCAGCATTTTTTTTACCTCGAAACTGTTAAATAAATGAAACGAAATTTTCGCTCAATAGTAAAAAAGCAAATAATTGCGGTTTCAAAGTTCATTTCACCGGAAATAAATATCGTATCGGACAGTGTAGATCAAAGATCAGACTGCACGTTTTGTGCAGTCTGATCTTGATCTACACTGTCCGCAAATGCGCCCCAAGTGGCGTTTACCAGCCTAAGGGTTAAGAATTTCGTGAAATGAAGTCTAGTTGGATATCACTCCAAAATTTAAGTACTATTCTGTGATAATCACTATTACATTTGTTGTATTTATAGAGGCTTACCAAGTTGTTAAAACCAAATGACGCCTGGGGACCAAGAAATGAAGATGTAAAAGAAATATATTTCAATGGAAATTCACAGTTCAAACACAGATCTACAGTAGACATTGTCTATTACAACTCGTTTGGAACTTGCGGAAAGTGATAGTATAGCAAGGGAGACTACTCAGGACATAACACGATAAACGTTCAGTGACGGTTTTTGCTTCTTCTGTACTTTAACAAGAACAATTAACACATGTTAGAGTTTTATTTTGCTTTCACATGTATGACTTTATGTAATTTGTTATAGTTTTTTTTTTGGTTTTTGTACAATAGCTTGTAGGGAAATAAGTTGATCTTTTACCGAATAGGTTTTTGCGGCCCTGAGGAACAAGAGCCTTTTGCTGGTACCCAGCCTTTACTCCTTCTCTCATGAATTTTCATTATTTGAACTAAGTTTTGCTGAGTTTGATCTTGATCTGCACTGTCCGCAAACAGTCCTAAAGTCGTGCTCATCAACCTAAAGACTACTTTTCTTCTGGTGATTTTATTCTTTTTTCTTACTTTAATAACAAATGAGCAATGCTTTGGAAAAAGGGCAGGGGTTTATTGCATTAATCTCCGTGATGCATTATACCAAATAATCACATAATTATGGATCCATAAAATTCATTTTGTCTAACAACCGATTGAATCATGAGGTAGAATGGTCCATGGACATGCAAAAAATTGACTAATAGTTTTGACCCATGTCAGCCTTCGCGGACTGCGCAGGCTGACATGGGTCGATCCTTGTTGCACATGCATTTTAAACCTCTTTACACAGAGCATGGCTGAAATAAAAGGTGCTAAATGCCGAGGTCTGTAGCCATATATCTCATTCCTATGTATTGCATCTGATTTCATAATTCGAGGTTTGTTTTCTTTTTTCGCCGGGTATGGAATATCGGGGTATGGCACAGGTAATCCTTCATCGATTAAGGTATTCCTACCCTGAAGCGGAACATCTATTTCCACTGTAATTTTACTCTGGAAAATATGATATCATTAAAAATCATCACTATTGTAGCATCTTAACCGAGCCACTTTTGGAGGTTTTGCCTTCATAGAATTATCATTTTCAATTCTAAAATCACTATATCCTCAATTCAAAGGGAGATTATTATTACTTCCCTTTACAAAAAAGTAATAGAGGTATGAACAGAAACTTTTTAGATAGACATTTAAAGAAATTCTGGGCGGTTAAAAGTATTTAGAATTATTGAATCACTATGAATTCTCAATAATCTAAAAACAAAAAAAATTATGCCATGTTGACCAGAAGCTTCAGGGGAGGAAAGCCTTAATTCATTCATTTTCATTCAAAAGCTGTTCCTGCGAAATACAGCTACAAGAAACATTGAGAAGAAAGGAGTTGAAACTGCATGCGGCAAGTAACTGCTCCTTTCCCTCTCCCCCCCACCCCCTACCCACCCCACTCTTTCACCCTCACCCCACCTCAGAAAAAAAATCCATTGAATTTTGGAACTTTTTACACTTTGCACAGGGCTGTATGTTCTATTTACGTTTTTCTTCATCTTAACTCTCTTTTTACTGTTTTTAACAACATTTAAGTTCTATCACGGCGACATCTTACCTAATTCTTCGTTTGAAATTTGCAGTGTAATTATGAGGTAGACAGGTCACTTGACATACAGAAAATATGACCCATAGCGAAAAGTTTCGGCCCAGGTCAGCCTGCGCGGACTGTGCGGGCTGACCTGGGCCGAAACTTTTCGCAGATGCATTAAGTCCCCTTTTCACAGCGCATGGCTCATATATAACAGCCTCCGAAGTAACCGGTTAACTCTTACCTGACGATAGAAATTTCGACTTGTCCATTTTACCAGATTTGTTCAGTTCGTATGGTGTTTAACGCTGTTTTTCAATACTATTTCAGTTCTATCTATGCGACTGGCCCATGTTTTCATGAAGTTTCTTTTTAGCAGCATTTCGCAAAATTTTCTTCCCAAGCCACTGGCTGTTTTGTCACATATAGCCATCGTCGAAACAATGATCAGCGGTGAGAAACGCGTAAATTTTGTCGCACTGACTATCTTCAATCCTTCAAATCGATTTGATTATGTGGGAAAGCAGCCAGTGGCTTAGAAATAATATTGTGCGAAGTACTGGTAAAAGAAACTCCAGGAAAGCATGGATAGGTGCACTCGCCGCCGCGATATAAGTGAAATAATGTTGAAAACGGGGTTAAACACCATACAAGCAATCAGTCAATCAATCAATTATTTCGATTTGAAGTCCTGGCCGCTAATGACTGGACTCCCATTTTAACCTTCGGGCTGCTGAGTGCGAGCTTAATGCGCTTTAGCGGACAGTGCAGATCGGTATCAGACTGCACAGAACGTGCAGTCTGATCATGAAATTTTTTAGCGGTTAAGAGTTATTCCTTTACCACAATCCCAAGTTTTAACGACCCTGAAAAAGAAGTCTTATGTAAACATCGTGGGAAAAGGAGAAATCAAGCGTTTTCTCCCTTGTTTTCTCCTTTTTCCCATCTTGAATGTTTTCTACCCTATGAAAGACAATTTTCATATTTTGAGTAACATTTAATTTGTCGCCTGCAAATACTTTCAGTTTGGACAAGTCTAAAACTATGTTGTATGGTAAAGACTTAACTCTTTACCAAACGACAAAATTTTGGACTAGTCCAAATTGAAAGCATTTGCAGACGACAAAATAAATGTGAATCAAAATTGAAATTTGATTTGGAAAGGGTAGAAAACATTGTGGGAAAAGGAGAAAATGCTGGTTACAAGCATTTTCTCCTTTTCCCACAATGTTTTCAAAAGCTCTCTTTCTCAGGGTCGTTAAAAGTCGGGATTGTGTGGTAAAGAGTAAAAAAGTTACTGCTTGGCCCAGTGGTATTTGTGTAGGATTCGAAAACTGGAGGCTCCGGGCGAGATATCTACTCAAGGCCTTAGGCTTTTCTCGGGTTTGGCAAGGCACATCAAAGTCCTTGCCTAGTACTGAAAAAATCCAGGACACACGATTAAATAAGCTATCCCCATGATATGACTGAAATAATGTTGGAAGCGGTATAAAACACCGAGCTATCAATCAACTAATCCAAACTCAAAGCGCTCGCAGACGACAAAATAAATATGGTCTTAAATGTTTTTTGTTCTTTCTGTGAAAGTTATAAAGCATCTTGGAAAAGGAGAAAATGTTGGTTATCAGCAATTTCTCCTTTTCCAACAATACTTCCAAATGCCTTCCTCCTCAGAGTCATTAAAATAAGGGATTGTTTTGTAAAGGTTTAAAACGGGAATGAAGTCATTTTTGGGGGCAAAGTATAGGCGAAAAAGAAATAAGTCTGATCGACCGAAAGAGAGGTTAATATTACATTGTTTATAAGTCCGTTCTAAAAATAGAACCTATACAGGTAAATTCCCCTAAGGCGCCTCTACCGTTTCATACCGTGATTCTCTTTGTGTTATTACATTCTTTCGGTGCACTTCAAATTTAAGCGAAGGATAATTTAATATAGAGGGGCAAGGAACAGGTGTTTAATTGATATTTAAGAACATCGAAGTGAACCGCTTGAAAAGCTAAATGTGTTTTATTTTCCCCCGAGAGTTTAATAACTTTAATTTCTGACGGGGCTTTTACAAAAAGGTTGACCCGTGGATATTTCTGTGTCCCGTTTCAGAAATTTCACGTGAATTGACGCCGTGTGTGAGAATATACATTGAAAATGGGAACTTAGTCGTTGTGTATTAAACGTGTAGGTTTGTTAAAAATAAATGTAGAGGTTTGTGGTGAGTGACTTTCACAGATTTTCGTTATTCTATTTGTGCTACATTCCAACATAAAGAGGACGAATCTGTCTCGAATGTTTGGAGTTAAGAAGGTGTAGATCCGTCCAACTTTATCATTTATCTGTATATATTGTATGTAATATGTGAAAAGAGTGTTGTTCGTAACATAAACAAAACTTTTACATAATTATGTCACTCATAAAAGGATATATTTTGAAGTCAAGTAGTTGAATTCGTTCACAAGATTTGAATAATACATACGAAGATGGGTGTATACTTAATTTCGCGGGTGTTTATTTCGCTACTCTGTCTCGAGGTGGTTATTCATTACATTGTTTGCTCGGAATTTTATGCAGACAATGGCTTACACCAAACAGTCTTAATTGGTGAAAACGACCAGCGACGCCAGACAAGAGTCCAGTTGGAAATTTTGGAGTTGTTGGGTTTGCACCAGCGACCTCGGTCTGTGAAACACGGGTACGATAACTCGGCCCCGAGATACATGATAGATCTATATAACTCTCTTAAAGCTAACGAAGGAGAAGATGACGAATCGGCTGATGATGATAAATTTCATACTACAGTGAATCTCACGATAGGACAGTCAATTGAGCTGAGCAGCACAGATGTGATCCGGAGTTTCATAAACCATGGTAAGTGACAGGTTCGAGATTTGGGGACCCGAGATTTGCTGCCCGGCAGCATTACTCAAATTTAGTAACATCATCGATCGATCAGTGGACAGCTTGATTGATAATTTGAGCGGCACTCTGGCAAAAGGGGTGTAATCTAACTTTAATGCATTAACCCTTTATCACACAAGTCCGCCTTTTAACGTTCTCGAAGAAGAAGGATTTTGAAAACATTGTTGGAAAAGGAGAAAATGCTGGTTACCAGCATTTTCTCCTTTACCACAATGTTTTCTACTCTATCAAAGACAAATTTCGTCATATGGGTCACCTTTAATTTGTCATATGCAAATACTTTCAATCTATATATCAGTCTGAAGTTTTATCGTTTGGTGAAAGGGTTAAACCAAGCAGGACGTCGTATGTATACATGTAATATGATACATTTTGTCTCTAAATGGTCCTAATCATGAGTTAGAATGTATCTCTGACTTGCAGAAAATTCAACAGTAGTAAAAGTCGCCGAACCAGGTCAGTCTGTGCGGATAGCGCAGGCTCACATGGGTCTGTACATTTTGAAGATGCGTTAAACCCTCTTTCACAGAACATCATATCGTTCAATTTAGTTATTGATCGTACTACACGTGTCCATTAGTTTATAGGATGTCCTTGGGGAAAGCACAGGAGAGCCCCAGCCAGGTGCTTGAATACAAGTGACTTGAAAATTGTGCTATGCGAAGTAGTGGAAAACCGGCATTTTCTCTACTTCCCACAATGTATCCAAAGCGTCGATCACATTCAGGAATGATTGGTAAAGGGTGAAGATGGTTTTGTACAACGTAAACCACGTGCTTGTTTTTGGAAAATTAGATATATCAAAGCCCGCACAAACAAAACATAATTATGTATATCCTGTTTATTAATCTCTCTCTCTCTCTCTCTCTCTCTCTCTCTCTTTTTCATTCATTCATTCATTCCGGGCTTTAAACAATGGAGTTGAATCCCCAGCTCGGCCAATTTCTTTCAAAGCATTTATGAAAATCTTAGCAATAGGGTTCATTCATCTCTCATCGTGGCTGATCATTGTTTCGATGAATGTTTTGTGAAAGGGCAGCCAGTGGCTTAGGAAGTACTTTGTTGGAGTACTGGTAAAAAGAAAATACAGGAATGCATGGAGCGGCGCTCTGGTCGCCGTGATATATCTGAAATAATGTTGAACCTGCATTAAACACCATACAAATCTCTCTCTCTCTTTCTCTCTAAGCTCTGACACGAAATACCTTACTAAACCAATCCTCTAGACAAAACATAGATTAAATACTGCCAAAAACACTCCACACACACATAAACATAGTTGCCAGATTCATTGCGATTGTTTGATGTAGCCTACTATAATGAATCAGGGAACATTGCCGAGATGTTCTGTATTTAACCAGAGTACTTCTCAAAGATCTTGTAATTGGTTTAAGACTAGTGCTTATCCAACATTAGACTGCACACAGCTTGCAATCTGAACTTGAATATATGTACTGTCCGCTAAGGCATATTGGGGCTTTAAAATGAACTATAACAATATTGCTTTTCCAGGAAGGGAAATGCATTTTTTTTACATAATTGGCGCTCTAAGAATGAACCTTCAGGATGAGGAAGATGGTGTTTTTGAGGATTATTTAGGTCAAAGTCACAGAGCTCCAGATAAGAGGGAGTAATGGTATTCTAAATCCATTATTTCTCTTCCAAACCCTATGTTGTGGGTACTCATTATAATCGTCTCGATGAGACAATTCTAACGAGTACCCATAACATAGGGTTTAGTGGAGAATAATTTATATTTTCAATTTTGAAATCAAAATCACTCCCTCTATATGGAGCTCACAGACAGCACAGAAAGTGCATTCTGATCTCGGATCTTTACAGTCCTATTTATCACGAAATATTCCAACCTAAACGAGCTTGAAATTTTCTCTCGCCCCGACCCCCTTCACGTCTTTACCAGACCGCGTTGTGCGACAGCAACCCAGCTTGGCACCGACCTTGAGAATATACCGACAGAAAACATCTGCAAAATGTTGCAGGACATTGATACTTCGGTGGGAACGAGCATGTTTACACATTCCACTTTCTCTAAACCATTGCCGGCTACAGCAGGATTGGGCCAAGGAGTGTGTTAGTTGGACAAGAATAAAATGGTAGCATGTGCACAGTAGATAAGTCCAGGAACATAGGGACTACACTGACAGTTACAGATGTGCGAGACTCAGAGTATGGCGAAGGCTAGGGGCAGTTCTACCGAGTATTTTTTAGAGAGGGAAACTGTCCCATAAACTTGCAAAAATGAGCAGCACTTTCAAAAGACGTGAGACAGTTGCACTCAAGACTAACACTGAAATGATTTTTTAAAGGGACAATGTTCCGCCTGGTTTGCATAAGGCCAAAACAAAGTACATGTATATATAGGGTCGATAGTTCGGAAAATTATTTTATTTTAAAACAAAAAATCCTTACACACTTTGTGGGCGATTAATGGAGGTAAAACGACATAGAAGTTTCCGAATTTTCCGAGGACGACGATAACATTACGGTGTGATAACATATTAAACGATCAACAAGTGGAAAAAAAAAAATGTTTAGGGTTGGGTGCAAGAATTAGACACGGTCGGGTAACCGGAACCACTTACATAAATTGTTTTGGCCTTACTATGTGACATCTTCTAATTCAATTTGAGAATGCCATAGAACCTTTCTAGGAAGGAATTAGTCGGTGTGGAAGAACAGACATCGCTGTCGTAGACCACATTGACTGCCCAGCGATATCGAGACGAGGCTGTTGATACCCAGGTGATATTGTGTGCTGGTGCAGTAGGTGGTGAGTTTATTCTGATGGACGCTAATGCCCGACCTACTAGTATACTGTCCGTGGTGTGCAAGAGAACTGCCAAGGGAGATTGTTGCTCTTCTAAACTGACTAACCGGATTACCTGACATCAATCCCATCGACCATCAATCATTTGTAGAATAAGTCGCAGGTTCGAATTTTAGTCTGTTTAGTTTAGTTAGGATTATTGATCTCGGAGCTAGGTTTGTCCAGAAATGGGATTCACAATGATATTCAGGAACTTGACATGGATCACGAAAAGATTATGCCAAGCTATCGTTGAGAGCAACGAGTCACATACTCAACATCAATCCTGTGTCAGCTTTCATCGTTAGGTCTTTTGACAAATTTTGAAATTTACAAATTCTATAAAAAATCTTTCTTTCTTAATTGTCATCATGCTCAAAGTCTAAAAATGATATGAACACGATTAAAAAAGAAAACGCGAACACTTGAATTTGTCTTATTTCTCCTGGGGGGGGGGGGGGGGGGGGTTTCTTGCGTGGCTGTGGTATGGTGTAGGACTCCGTCACTGGTGACCTAGGCCCGGGGTTCGAACCTCACTGAATCCATTGGTGACTGGGTTTGGTTTTTCTCGGGAGTGTTCTCGGGAAAGACACCTCAGAGCCCCAGTCTAGTACTGGTGAAACCCAGGAAATACATGAATATGTGAGCTGTTGCCGTGATTTGATTGAAATAATGTTGAAAGCGGCGTAAAACATCATTCCATTTATCAAATAACATTTCTCTACGGCAGATTTGTTTGTGAAGGCATTACGTCAAACAAATGAAGTGAAAGAGTGGTCTGGCACTCTTGTTCTGTAATTTGAAAATCACGTTTGATTATGTCTGCAAATTGGAAAAAAAGAAAAAAAAACTCTGAGCGATCTGCCATGTTATTCCATTTCCCTCTCCCTAAACCCCTAAAGTTGCTAAAGAAATTAAAATAAAGATTTCCAGCCAATGGTGAAACTGCATAGTTTACGATTTAAAAGTTTTGCTAGTCGGAGAAAGCTCACAGTATCGGACAGCGTAGATCCAAGATCAGACTGCACGTTCTGTACAGTCTGATCTTGATCTACACTGTCCGCAAAAGGTCAGTGAGTCGCGTTTAGCAACCTAAGGGGTAAAAAAACCTTGTTACTTGTAGTAATTGAAATATGGAAACACTGTGACAGATGAGAAATTTGCTCCATAGGCACATTTTTTTCCCCCTAGTTTACTTTAACTGTTTCTGTTTTTTACTTTTTTTGTCTTATCTTATTTTTGCTAAAAGTGAATAAGAAAGATGTTGGTTTCTTTTGCAGCCTTATAATTCTTTTAGAGCTCTATGTCGTCTCGACCTGTTTTCCGGACAGATTAAAATACAATCTAACAAAGCCCAGAAACATTTTCATAGTATATAGGCTTACCAAACAAGCGGACAGTATACATCTAAGATCAGTCTGCACGTTCTGTGCAGTCTGATTTTGATCTATGCCGGTCGCAAGAGCCTCGAATTTTGCCTATGTCGCTGTTAACATGAATAGTCCAAAAAGTTGCGAATGGAGTAACAGGTTAAAGAAGGTAATGGGTTTGTTAAGTACTTTGTGGGTTATTTTGCACCAGGCTAATGTCTGCTTTTGTAAACGTCTGAATCACGAAGAAATGCCCCTCTTTTATTCGGATAATCCTGATAAATCGGGACATTGTTAATTGGGAAAAAATAAAGATTTCATTGCTAAAACAGATCTAAGTGCTGCTATGGAATGCAGTCACACATGTTTTAGGCGATGGCTTTCTTGGCCTTTTGTAATGAATTTATCAATGTAATAAGGTTTCATTTTTTGTCTAAAAGAGAAAAAAGCGGTTCTTTCAAAAGTCTCAGAGGAGAAAACTGCGTTTATTTAAGACAAAATAATTATTTCATTGAAAGAAAATTTATAGAACCTTTTACTAGTGTCAGACAAAGTCAAGGTTGTTCATTTACCTGTAGGAATTCAGGGGTCGTATACACTAACTGTCGCAAGTAACATTCTTTGTCTAACACTCAAGGATTTTCTTTATTTCAAAGACACGCAATTTCTGATTGGCTAAACCATTTTATGGCTAAGCCAATCAGAAATGATGTTACTTTCAAAATTCAGAAACTGAATAAAGATAATGAGTCAGACTAGTTTGTGAGTCAAGTTAAGAAGATACCTAATAGTTTAACAATATCATGTACATATTTTATTTCAAGTATGCAATCGTTTCCTTTTTCAGCACACAATCTAAATTCGATGAGGCCTAACAAAAAATATCTGTGTTTAGGGTTTCGGTCTGAGATGCTGTAGGTAGGGTAGGTAGGGATTTTTTTCCAGAAACTTTTTACATGGACCATGTACCGAAATCACGCCCGAAAGATTTTTTTCCCAATCTTAACGTAAAAAGGTTTAGGGTAGGCAGTATTTTCTAGGTAGGGTCGGAAAACCCTAAACACAGATATTTTTTGATAGGCCTAGGTAGACAGCCAGCTCCAATAAATTTAAACTATTGTATGTATCAGGACAGTAATCGGTGAATCACTTCAAATTTTTAAAGAAAAGTCAAGGCCTATAATGTACTGATTGATGTTCATTGTTTATTTTTCGTGTAAATGTCCGTTATTCTTTATGTCATTTTGTAGTCTTTGTCAAGAAGACGTATTTTTCGACATGGACAAATTGACATTTATTTAAGGTTGCGGGCGTTTATTGTTGTATCTACAGGTATAACTGAGTAAAAACTTCGTTAACTTGAATACTTGTGCACTTGAGACATACTCTATGAAAAGGGGATTAAATGCATCTGCAAAAAGTATCGGTTCCGGTTAGTCTGCGCAGTCCGCGCAGGCAACCATGTGTCGAAACTTTTCGCTTTCGATAAATTTTCTGCATGCCAAAGAACGGTTTTACTACATGATTCAGTCCGTTGTTAGACAGAATGGATGATATGGATAACCACATGTTTTTGATGACTTGCTTGATAATTGGCCTGCAACACGCGAAAAGGGGCATTCTGACATTTGCGTAAAGTGTCGTCTCGGATCAGCCTGCGCAGTCCGCGTAGGCTAATCCGAGACGACACTTTCCGTTTTCTGTTTCGCACAAGTCTACTCTAGCACAAAATCTAATGTAGTCGTTAAGTGCCGTCTCGGATTAGCCTGCGCGGACGGCGCAGGCTGATCCGAGACGACACTTTACGCAAATGTCCGAATGCCCCATTTTTCGTGTTGCATGCCATATAATACATTACAAAAACGCATTAAACCTTCATTTCCCAGAGTATGGCTCGTGTTAATTAATGAATGGAAAAGGAAAAGATTCGCATCAACAGTTATATGTCGAGGATGTCGAAAAGTCAATCGAACTTTAGTGTGACTGTGTCTGTTTTTGGAAATAAACTTTCATATTCCATGTACAAGTAGCCGAGCCCCAGTAGCGCAGTCGGTAGCGTACAGGACTCAAGAACAGGGGATCGCTGGCTCGATCCCCAGCTCGGCCAGTTTCCTTGCGAGGATTGATGATGGTCATTGCGACAGGATTCATTCCTTTCTCACCGCTGATCATTGTTTCGACAATACTTATGTGAGAAAGTAGCCAATGGCTTGAAAAGAATATTGTGCGGTGTACTGGTAAAAGAAATACCAGGAAAGCATGGACTGGTGCTGTGACCGCAGGGCTCTAACTGAAATAATGTTGAAAACACTATACAGTCAATCCATGTACAAGTAATTAATTCTATGTTTTAAATATTTCATCCAGTCATTCTAGCCAGTTGAGACTTATTTTATGACCCATCACATGCTTTAAGGTGATCTTTTTTTGTCAATTGTTTAAAGAAAATTCCGTCTCAGTGCCTATGGTTTGTCTGTTGTCATATCATATTTAACTGGATAGTAACAGATTCACATGAGCTTCACTGACAGTGCCTTATTTGTCAACTGGTAAAAATATATCACGTGATCCACAGATTTGTTTCATGAAGAGACTGAAGATAAAATGAGAAAAAAAGATCTTTGTTGGAGATAAAATTAAATGGTCCCATTTGTATAAAGATAAAGTACAAAGGGGCTCAAAAGACCATTTTGTTCAATTTGAATTGACTTATCCGTACAGCGCAATGTAAAAATTTTACCCTTAGGCTGCTAAGCCAGACTCAAGGACCGTTTGCGGACAGTGTAGATCGAGGTCAGACTGCACAGAACGTGCAGTCTGATCTTCGATCTACACTGTCCGATAAGATGATGTCTCCCCCCCCCCCCAAAAAAAAATAAAAAAATAAAAAATAAAAAAAAAAAAAAAAAAATTGAAATAGCAAAACTATTGGTTTTACTAAGGGCTTAAAAAATCATTTCATTTAGTAGGTTAAAGGTGAACACTAAAAGTAGGTCTCACAACAAAAGTTGCTTTTTGCGGCTCAGTGTAGATCAAAACGCGCAGTCTAATCTTTATTCAACTCTGTCCGCTTTGCTGAGACACTCTGAACAAGAGCAGACTAAAAATTGTAATTGTTTTGGTCTTTTTGCCGAGGTATTCTGAATAAGAGCAAACTAAAAATTGTACATGTAATTGTTTTGGTATTATTGCCGAGACATTCTGAACAAGAGCAAACAAAAAATTGTAACTGTTTTAGTATAATTGCCGAGACATTCTGAACAAGAGAAAACAAATTGTAATTATTTTGGTCTTTTTGCTGAGATATTCTGAATAAGAGCAAACTAAAAATTGTACATGTAATTGTTTTGGTATTATTGCCGAGACATTCTGAACAAGAGCAAACAAAAAATTGTAACTGTTTTGGTATAATTGCCGAGGCATTCTGAACAAGAGAAAACAAATTGTTATTGTTTTGGTCTCATTGCCGAGACATTCTGAACAAGAGCAAACAAAAAATTGTAACTGTTTTGGTATTGTTGCCGAGACATTTTGAACAAGAGCAAACTGAAAATTGTAATTGTTTTGGTCTTATTGCCGAGACATTCTGAATAAAAGCAAATTAAACATTGTAACTGTTTTGGTCTTATTGCCGAGACATTCTGAATAAAAGCAAATTAAACATTGTAA
Organism: Hippopus hippopus; assembly: GCA_946811185.2. Lineage (NCBI taxonomy): Eukaryota > Metazoa > Mollusca > Bivalvia > Cardiida > Cardiidae > Hippopus > Hippopus hippopus. The sequence goes on along the minus strand of OX328113.1, from coordinate 16,781,460 downwards.
CTGTTTTGGTCTTATTGCCGAGACATTCTGAATAAAAGCAAACTAAACATTGTAATTGTTTTGGTCTTATTGATGAGATATTCTGAATAAAAGCAAACTAAACATTGTAATTGTTTTGGTCTAATTGTCGAGACATCCTTAACAAGAGCAAACTAAAAAATGCAAACATATTGTTATTGTTTTGGTCTTACTTCTAGACTGAAAGTATCTGCTAGCTTTTTTTTTTTGGGGGGGGGGGGGGGGTTGTACGGGTTAACTCTTTCTAAATGACAAATTGTCGAAATTTGGCGAATTTCCAGACGACAAATGAAATGTGGCTCAAATGATTGTATGTGAATAGGAGAAAACACTGAGGAGAAGGAGAACATACTGGTTACCAGCATTTTCTCCTTTTCCCACTACATGTATGTTTTCGCAAACCTTATAACATTAGGATCGTACAATTCTGGTTTATTTGATGAAAGATGAAGTCGCTTTGCAGTCAGTGAAGATTGCAGGTTTCCATTTGATAAAAACCAGGAGGAACCAGACCCAAGTGGGAAAAAAAACCTCTTATTGCGTCAAAAACAGATAAACAACTTGTACGAGTACGGTTGATTGTGAAATAACCTGATAGGTAAGTCGGCAGAGCTTGTGGATTACGGTTTTGAACAAGGTCCCAGGTTCGAATCCATGCGTGCGCAACAATTTTCTCCCCACCCCCTCCCGGCAAAGAAAACGTAGTCACGCACTGATCTTTTCTTCTTCCCCCCCCCCCCCCCCAAAAAAAAAAGAAAATAGTTTAGTCGATCAAAATCAAGTGTTTTTTTTTGCAGCTGTAAAAGATAAAGGGCGCACAATTGGTATACAAACGGGTTTCACAAAAGAGCTCAATGAAATAATTTTGTTCAATTTGAAATCATTAAACTGACAGACGATACATTTTTCACTTGGGCGTGACGAATCTTCTATCTGACCTTTTATGGAGAAAAATCCTTGAACCGTTTAACAAACAACCCTCTGTTCTAAACACGCCAAGGGTAAAGGCTTTTGAAAACGTGGTGAGAGTAAGAGAAAAAGCTGATGACCATACCATTTTCAGACATATATCGTATTTGAATCGCATTGTATACGAGCCATGCTCTGTGAAAAAGGGACTCAATGCATTGGCAAAGAAAAGTATCGACTAAAGGCAGCATGCCCAGGCTAACCTGGGTCGAAACTTTTTTTTTTAACTATTGGTAAATTTTATGCACGTCCAAGGACCATCTTACATCAGGATATAGCCAGTTGTTATACAAAAATGGATTCATAATGATGTGATGACTTGCGTGTTATAATACACCACGAAGATGCATTAAATCCCATTTTGCCAGAGTATGACTCTTGTTATCAAATGCTTTCTAAAATTTTTTGGCCTGGTATAGAGGTAATTTTATTATACTGCAAAGAAATTTCTCGTGATCTGATTGGATAATATGCCCCGAAAATATATATCATGTACACTGGCAAAACCCACGTAAAAGCAGTTTCCCTATCGGGAGCCCCGTATACATGACTACACTTTCAACACAACATCCAACATCCATGGCGGCGTCGATCGGTCGATAGGTAAGCAAATTGTAAAGTGTCGAAACTCATACATTGTGCATAAGGTTAAAGGATAACCTAATGGTAGTTTGAGGCAACTAATGGTCGTTTACTTTTGCCAACAAATCATTAAAATGCATAGTTACTTACTTTGAAGCTGTTTAAATCCATGTTTAAATAAAAATACGACGAATGTATATCGCAGTGAAATCATCAAGATTATGCACCAAACTGCACGTTTTACCAAGGTTTCAGTGACGTCAGTTCCCAGTGACGTCAGTTTTCATTGAATTGGGGCACTCAGAAGGGAAATTCTATTTCGTCAGCGTACCCAATTTTTAAGACCATAAAACAGGGAAATTTCGCTTAACACACGTTGGAATGGTAAAACTTTGCAGTATAATAAATTCGTTGTACGGTCAGGTGGCAGGGGACTTGGAAACTTGTTCACGGCTGTGGCGAATAATGTCGCCACCTCGCCTTCGGCTCGGGGCGACATGATTCACCACAGCCGTGAACAAGTTTCCAAGTCCCCTGCCACCTGACCGTACAACTAATACTGTACTGGACGGATACCCTCAACCCTTCTGATTAGTCCAAACTTTGACAGCATTTGCAGACGACAAATAAATGTGGTTCGAAGGAAGAGATTTGAATTCAGTACATGTAGAAAACAATGTGGGAAAAGAAAATGTTGTTTACCAGCATTATAAACAGAGTTGTTTGGCAAAGGGTTGATTCGAATTTTGGTAACTCATTCCACTTTCAGAGGCGATGTGACAAAAAGAGTTCGAAACAAGCACTGTTTCTTTTTTCCCGCAATGTTTCCACACCCACAGTATTTGTGACTGTAGTCCATGTTAATTACCCACTGTCTGTCACGGTGATATAACTAAAATAATGTTGAAAGCGGTTAAAGTACCTATTTATAATGGAAGATTGCTGTTGTGGTCCTAGGTTTCGTAGTGGTCAAGCCAAGTCCCAATAGCTCAGTCGGTAGCGTACAGGACTTGAGATCAGGGGGTCGCTGGTGCGATCCCCGGCTCGGCCAATTTCTTTTTGAGGATAGATATGATAGTCATTGCGACAGGATCCATTCCTCTCTCACCGCTGGCCATTGTTTCGACGATGGTTATGTAGGAAAGCAGCCAATGGCCTGGAAAGAATATTGTGCGGAGTACTGGTTAAGAAAAAAATAATCCAGGAAAACATTGATAGGTGCACCGGCCGCCGCGATATAACTGAGATAATGTTGAAACTAGCGTTAACAACATACAATCAATCAAATTGGTGGTTAAGGTGCTTGATTAAAAAACTGAAGGTCCGGGTTCGATCCATGTTGGAGGCCAAACGTCTACATCAAGCAAGGTCCCTGTGATGTTTAAATAATCGAGATTCGAGATTTTGCTAGGTTTCAGAGCCATGCATTTGTATCTAATCCATGCTCTGGCAAAAGGGGGCTTATTCCATCTTCGTGATCCATAATACGGAGCAAGACATCATATAATTGTGAATCCATAAAATCCATTTTCTCTAACAAACGACTGAATCATGAGGTACACTGGTCCTTTGATATGCAGAAAATTGACCAAAAGCAAAAAAGTTTCGGTCAGTTCAGCCTGCGCGGACTGCACAGGCTGATCTGAGTTGATAAAACCCTCTTTTCACAGAGCATGGCTCATTTCTACGTTTAATATTTTATCAAGTACAAACCTTAGTAAAAAAGTATTCTGTTCTGTTCTTGCCAGCCTTCAGCTCTCACAAAACGCAAAATGAGTGGTATTGTCTTAATTACCTCATGATTATATCATTCATCTCGTATTAACCCTGTACCCAACTTTCCAGTGTTTTAAGGACTCCTAAGAATATTGCTCTGGTTACCAGCATGTTCTCCTTTTCCCAGATGTTTTCTACGCCTTCAAAGACAGTTCCCATTGTTTGAATCACATTTAAGTTGTAATCTGCAGACGCTATATAATATTTGGCCGAGTCTGAAATTATGTTGCATAGTAAAGTTTTAATTTGACGCGCACCTGCGCAGTTTGAAAGAAACATTATACCGGTGACGTATTGATGTCAAATTTGAAATAAACAACATGTGCTGCGATTTGTATATGTCAATTTTTTCCTACGGCGGCCATATTGACTTATTGTACTTGGCCCGGTTCCATAGTCGGCAACGCACTGTGCTTTAAACCAGAGGTAGCCGGGTTGAATCCAAAGCACGGCCAATTTCTTTCCGGGAATTGATGATAGTCATTGCAACAGATTCATTCCTCTTTCACCGCTGAACATTGTTTCGACGATGTTAATGTGGGAAAGCAGTCATAATTGGCTTTGGAAGAATATATACGAAGTACCATAGTGAAAGAGACGCAGGAAACCATGGATAGTTGCACTGGCCGCCGCAATATAACCGAAAAAAATGTTGATAGCGAGGTTTAACACTATACAAATGAAGTGAGTTGAGAGTATTATAAACAAGAATAAGTTTATTACTTAAAGTAGCCATTAATGGCTATAAATCCTGGAATATTTCAATGTCTGTCATTTATTAGCCGTTCGTTTTACAAACGTGTTTTACACTGTCACATTAATGCACGCTAAAGCATTCTGATCTTGATTTACACTGTCTACAAGCGCCACTTTAATTTCCCTTCACCGTCGAAATGTTTAACCATTTACCAAACAGTCCCGTCTTTCAATGGCTTTAAGGGAGAAGCCTTTTGAAAACATAGAGGGAAACCAGCATTTTTCCTCTTTCCAGAAAGTTTTCTACCCTTTAAACGCCAAATCCTATTATTTGATCCATATTCAAATTGTCGTCTGCAAATGCTCTCAATTTTGACAAGTCCAAAATTTTATCATCTGGTAAAGGTTAACCGGCTTTTCGAAGCAATCCTGAGGTTCAACGGCCATGAGGAAAAGGGTTTATGAAAACATTGTAGGACATCAGTATTTTCTCCTATTCTCACAGTGTTTTCTACCCTTTAAAATCCAAATCCCATTAGTTAAGGCAACCCCCATTACTCGACCCACATTTAATTTGTCGTCTGCAAATTTTTTGAGTTTAGACGAGTCCAAAATTTTGTCGTCTGGTAAACAGTTATTGCTTCATTATTATGGTTTAATGCATTATTTTTCTTCTTCCAGCGAACAAAATTCCCCACTTACGCCATGACAAAGATAGCACGATGTTTTTTGACGCGAGTGATGTGGCGCCCACGGAATCGGTGATTGTCGCAGAACTCCGACTTTATAAAGAGCCGAAAAAGTCAAAGGACGCCGAATGTCTCATAGAAGTATTCCGAATACAACAGGGAGACGATCCGGAGTAAGTTTAAAGGGAGATATTCTTTTTTTTCGCTAAATCTTTCGATATGTTTTGTTAACTTCAATTTCTTAAATGACAAGAGATATTTGCTATACAAAAGTTGGTTGTTTGCTGTTTAACAAAATTCTCAACAATTTCAGGTTTATCGCGGCACCTAGTAGTGCTAAAAGTATTAAGGGTTAATGAACGATGTTACATTTATGTCTTGTTGGGTCCTGCGTGGCCTAGGGGTTAAGGGACTGGATAACAGTAAATCCTGAAATCGATTCTGGCTTCGGACTTTGGTCACGTGGAAGTGTTCTTTGGAAAGGCAATGTGGCGGTAAAGTCTTTATGGACGAAATCAAGGTAAGACATGCCCGCATAGCTCAGTTGGTAGAGCGTAGGACTCGTGAACGTGATGTTTCGGGTCACTTTAGGGTGTGGGTTCGGTTCCAACGGCTGGCCATCTAAAATTACTAATAGTCTTTCGGATGAGACGTTAAACCGTGGTCCCGTGTGACGGTGCTTTTCCGAGCACGTTAAAGAACCAGGCGTAACTTAGAATGGGTTTCGTCCTGTATCTGCACAATCCCCCGTAACATTACTAACAGCCTTCATGGGGCGTCGCCCATATAGGCGATAAATAAGCGCAAATTCATTATCATCAAGACATGAATAAGTGAGCGCTGTCGCCATGATATAAACGAAATACTGCACAAACCATCGTTAAAGGATATTCCAACCAACACGCTTGTTATATGTTACTGTAGGGACAAGCAGCTGGTACCCGAGTCTAACACTACCGTACAGGTCGACTATGAAGGCTGGGTCAACATAAACGTTACAAACGCCGTGAACCAGTGGATGTTTAATCCTCTCTCCAACCTTGGCTTGTACATCCGGGTTACCCGACTGAATAATGGTAAGTGGGTTTTTTTTTTTTTTAACTCTTAACCACACAATCCCGGGTTTTAACGACTCTGAAAAAGGGTGTAGAAAACATTGAGGGAAAAGGAGAAAATGCTGGTTACCTACATTTTCTCTTTTTTCCACAACGTTTTCTACCTTTTCAAAAACAATTTCCATCATTTGAGCCACATTTGATATATCGTGAGCAAATCCTTTGGATTTTAAAAGGTCCAAAATTTTGGTGTTTGGTGATGGGATTAGTATGTAGTTTTCCATCTCAAGTCCTTTTCGTTTGATACTTTACCAAAACCTAGAAGGATCGAGCTCTTTTTTTCAATGATTATAATGAAAATGTACGCAGAGATAGCGTATACCAAAGGATTCAGATGAAAATAAGGACTGCACTGAAATACAGACTGATCTTGCCCCGCCCGGGTGGCTCAGTGGTGAGCGTGTCGGACTCATGACCCGGTGGTTGTGAGTTCGATACCCGGTTGAGGCGAACTTTCTTTCCGGCGTATTTTCGCCTCTCACCTCTGCTGAAGCATGTGAGAAAAGTAGTCGGTGGCTTTGGAAAGAAAGTTGTGTTAGTACTGGTGTGAGAAAGCCAGGAAACACATGTGCGTCACCGACCGCCATGATATGACCTTAGCTGTTAAAGTGGCGTTAAACCCCAATACAACCAACCAACCAACCAACAGACTGATCTTAACCTGCTGTTTTCATATAAAACACAGTAGGACGTGATTCGTTTTTTAGCTCCACTGGCCGAAGGCCAGAGAGCTATTGTCATGGCGTTGTGTCCGTCGTGCGTCCGTCCGTCCGTCCGTCCGTCCGTGCGTGCGTCCGTAAACTTTTTCTTTAAAAAACTTCTCCTCAGAAACTATTGACTGGATTTTTACCAAATTTCACAGGAATGTTCCTTTGGTGGTCCTCTTTCAAATTCCTTCAAATAATTGTGTTCCATGAAGAATTCTGGTTGCCATGGCAACCAAAGTAAAAAACCTTTAAAAATCTTCTCCTCCCAAACCGCTATTTGGATAGCATTATTATTTTGCAGGAATGTTCCTTATATACAGGTTTACAGAATTCCTTAAAAAAAAAAAGATCTGTCAAAAAACATGGCTTTTATGGGAGACTCATTTTCCTTTTATGGTATAAAGTAAAATCTTTGAAAAATTTCTTCTCTAAAACTATTCATTGGATTTCATTGTTGTTAGCTCCACTGGCCGAAGGCCAGCGAGCTATTGTCATGGCGTTGTGTCCGTCGTGCGTCCGTGCGTCCGTCCGTTCGTTCGTCCGTTCGTCCGTGCGTGCGTCCGTAAACTTTTTCTTTAAAAAACTTCTCCTCAGAAACTATTGACTGGATTTTTACCAAATTTCACAGGAATGTTCCTTTGGTGGTCCTCTTTCAAATTCCTTCAAATAATTGTGTTCCATGAAGAATTCTGGTTGCCATGGCAACCAAAGTAAAAACCTTTAAAAATCTTCTCCTCCCAAACCGCTATTTGGATAGCATTATTATTTTGCAGGAATGTTCCTTAGATACAGGTTTACAGAATTCCTTAAAAAAAAAAAAGATCTGTCAAAAAACATGGCTTTTATGGGAGACTCATTTTCCTTTTATGGTATAAAGTAAAATCTTTGAAAAATTTCTTCTCTAAAACTATTCATTGGATTTCATTGTTGTTTTGCAGGTAAGTTCCTATGGTGGTTGTCTACCAAATTGTTTCTTCAGTGAGCTAAAATGCAGGATTGAATGATAATTGTTAAAAACTTCCTTTAGCAATTATAGAAATATCAGGCCTGTGGAGCGATACAGGCGCTCAAGCGCCTCTAGTTTTTTTGTTGTTTTTAATGAAGAATGTGGACTGAATATTTTTCTGCCTTAATAATATGCGAATTATAGCAAATGAAAAAATTCCTGTCTGTAGTGTAACTCTAGGGTACGTATGCACCAACCATTCTTTAAAAAAATCTTTATCTAATTGTCACTGGTTTCCTTAGTTTGAAAGTAATGCAAATTCTGATTGGATAAACCTTATGGTTTATCCAATCAGAACTTGTGTTACTTTCCAAATCTTGAATTAGACTAGAGATGCAATTTAAAATGGTTGGTGAATTGGGGCCTGATATTGCAATTTCAAAGTTCTTTTTGCTGGAAATATTTTCTAGTACCAGACAGTATATATCTATGATCAGACTGCACGTTCTGTCTAGTCTGATCGTTATTTACAGAGTCTGCAAAAGTGCATCGAGCTGCGTTATTAGTCTGTCTAAGAGTTGATCAGCATTGGTAATCTAAATTTTCAGATCGTGTGATCGAACCTGGGAAGATTGGTCTTGTGGGTCGGCGAGGACCAGACGAGAAGCAAGCCTTCATGGTTGGTTTCTTCAAGAATTCCCAAGTGGTCAACGTGAGAAACCGTCGGTCAGTCGATGATGCTAGTAACACTCCAAATGACGCGGAAAATTATTACAACTGGGGCGGAGGAAGTTATTGTAAGTGTGAAGTTTTATACCCCAACGGTATACTAGAATCAACCTGTTCAATTTTCCATCTATCTGTCCGTCTGTCTGTGACATTAACACAGATGTAGTAGTGGTGCCATCTCTCTCCTAAGTGTTGCTATGTTCGTAATGAAACTTTCTTTTCAGTTAAAAGAGATGTAGATGTGTAAGGTGCTACTTTCGTATAACGGTTACAAAAGATCGAAGAGTTGCCTCCCCTGAATTGTATTTTGTTAGGCTTCTAGGCTCTGAATACTATTAATGAGTTGCCGACGTAAAGTTACTGAAATCACGAAGAAGTTACACCCTACTGATTAATCAGTATTTGTGGTATTTGTCGAAGACAATACCACCATCAGTTCAATATTGAATTTTGAAGACCATGTATCGTCAGAGCTCCAGATAAGAGGGAGTGATGGTATTCTAAATCCATTATTTCTCTTTGAAACCCTATGTTGTGGGTACTCATTAGAATTGTCTCGATGAAACAGTTCTAATGAGTACCTACAACATAGGGTTTAGTGGAGAATTATTAACATTTTTAATTTTAAAATCAAAATCACTCCCTGTATCTGGAGCTCTGTATCGTATTTTGTGCAAAGCCGAAGGAAATAAACCCAATTAAACTCAATTTTTCTCAGACAAATGAGTTTGTCGGTAGCACTCAGATATGTAATTGGAAATGGCATGTTAAAATACACTGGGTGAGGCCATCGATCGTGAAAATATTAATTCTTGATTGAAAATAGCTTCACTCGCCCATATCCTTCTATTGGCGCAATGATATATACAAAATTTGTCTACTGATCGCTTTGTCCTGGGCTTTTTCGTTCCAAAACCAGTTCGTCCCATGGCTTGTTCGTCCCATGATTGCGCGCTACTCCATTTGATTGGGCATGAATATTTATATATCGAAATAATTGATTTCAATGTTGGGAATTAAATGTTAACGGCCAAATATATTTCGAAATCATAGTTTTCAGTTACAAACTTAATTTTATTTGATATATTCACATGGTTTCTCTCTCTATCCATCATGCATCCTATTGTCAAGGGACGTTACTCCTGACTCCTCCTAATGATCAATGGGAGACCACCAATACTCAAATAATCCTAACTTTGTCGTGAGTACTCTCCCTTCAACGAAAAAAGTATTTATTTGCTTCGTAGGTTGACTTTTAAGCCAATATTTGAATAATATTTCTCCTTTTCTTTCAAATTATTAATTCCACACAATGGCTTCCTTGACAAATACCACTCCAGTATTCTCAACGCTTTGATTCTTTTAATGTCTTACTGTTATCGGAGAACAATATCAGTAATTGCAATATGTTGTTAAAATCTGTTCGTACATTTATATAATAAAAGGTGTATTTTGTCACAATTTCTTGGTGCTTGCATTTGCTGCTCGCTGCGTGGAAAATTTTTGACATATCGCGAGAAGCGAGAAGCAAATATAAGCACATGAGAAGTTACTATGGCATAATATTCCGTATTTGTTGTTGCATGCGGCAGCCATAGTGACACTACGTGCTCACAAGGTCGTTGATTTTGGTTTGACTGTTACAAAATTAGTTTTCATGTAGCTGTGAAGCTTGGTAAAGCGTACTGTAAATCAAAATGTTCTTTTCGATGGTCTGTATAATCATATTCATTGATAATTCAAAATGCATGCACTTTCTTGGTTTTGCATGTATTCGAAAAAATTATAATTTAATTGTATTTTACTATTTTAGCCATGGAACACTACAGAAGAAGTGCTTGCCAAAGACGTACACTATATGTCAGCTTTAGAAGTCTTGGATGGCAGGTATGTAACTATATTTTAGCCATTCTCTGTGAAAAGGGGGTTAATGCAACTGAAAAAAGTATAAATGTTTATTTATAAGCTTTACGGGCTTATGTTTAAAGTTCAGTTTCATAAGTCTTGACTGACCAATAAGATTTTGTACCACATTTTCACTTGATAGAGACCTTGTGGTTGCGAGTTCGATACCCGGTTTAGGCAAACTTCCTTTCCGGCGATTTTTCGCCTCTCACCTCTGATGAATGTGCGAAAAGTAGTCAGTGGCTTGGAAAGAAAGTTGTGTCAGTTCTGGTGTGATGCATAGGTGCATTTATCGCCTGATATGACCTTAGCTGTTAAAACCGTACGGCGTAAAACTTCCATTACAATACGATACAATTTCACTTGGTGACATTTACAGTGATAGTGCCGTAAAACTATTTATTTACTTAAGGCTTTCGGTGTCTGAAAGTCTAGTTTTGCTAAGAACTCAAATAGATAAGAACTAGTCAGTTCATAAATTATTTCGCATTTATTCATTTAAAGCTTCTCATCTACATGTACTCATTTTAAATAGCTCAATGTAGACTCAATGCAGAAATGTGTTTAAATCAATAAATTAGCAATATCTATGGCCCCAAAGAATGAAAAGAAGTTTCAGATTTGTTATTTGAAATGAATCGTGGTCGGGAGAAAATTACGTCTGGTCGAAATTGTAAACAATGGGAGAGTGTATCACTGGAGTCGTTTACATACCCACCCCCATCTAAGAATAGAAAGCTAGACTTCTTTTTGTTTCAACACGGGAAATGGTGCATGCGTCTATTTGTAGAATCATGTCTTTTCCCCTTCTTTCAGTAATCCAAAAACGCTAAATATTAATGTGCTCATACAAAATTTAAATTTCTATTGTCTTTAAAATCATTTAACTGCACTCTCGATATGAAATTCCGACATCCTCGAGTAAATTGCTGTTGGGTTCTTGTGACATAGATTGTTACGCAAGAAGACCTGTGTAGTGTATCTCGGCTCAACTTTCTTTCCAGCTTCATGAATATGCAAGGCGAAGGTCGTACACAGTCACGTGACAACCATCATGCGGTATCCTCGATTGAAGGAGTTAATAGGAGCCAAGTCCAAAATTACGTTTTCTATCCATCGTAATCTATGCAATCTCGCAACCGCCAGGTGTAATATTTGTCAACAAGAATGACTATAGTATGATGAAATATCGACAAAATTGGTTATATTTGGCTTAAAATGAGTAAATGGGTATCTTTAAAGGAATCAAATGTAAATGCATTCAAAGTTTCAATTCTTTTATTTTTTTTTCCAGCACTGGATTATCGCCCCTGAAGGATACAGTGCCTTCTACTGTGGTGGAGAATGTACCTTCCCGCTAGGAGCGCATATGAATGCTACAAATCATGCAATCGTCCAGACACTTGTTCACATGACTAAAAGCGCAGTTCCAAAGCCATGCTGCGCCCCGACGAAGTTGTCACCGATTCAAGTGCTTTATTTTGACGATAAATCTAACGTGGTTTTAAAACGTTATAAAAACATGAAAGTCAAAGCATGCGGATGCCATTAATAAACCCTGCTCTTGGACACAAAAAGAAAGTTGTCAGATATTTGGCTTACAATTTAGAGGTAGATGTGGGTATTTTGTCCCAAACTCTACATTGAAGGCATCTATTTTGTTTCATTTGCACACTACAAAAGCTATCCTGCAATCATTTCTCGTAAATAGTTACATGCTTTCAAAATTGAATGAAGTGTATATGGAACCTAAAGGGACAAGTGGCCCTTGATGTTTTCCAATTAACCCTTATCCTGCTAAAAAGTTAAATGAAACTTTCAAGCCGATAGTGAAAAAAATGCTATTTCAAACTCATTTTTTAGAAAAATATCTCCTTATCGGAGAGTCGAGATCCAAGATTAAACTGCACATTCTTTGCAGTCTGATCTTGATCTACACTCTCCGCTAAAGGTCAGTGAGTTGCGCTTGATAGGGATACAGTCGATACATAGATGTACATGTACTTGTCTATCATTTCTTATTGTGGTTTATATAGATCAAAATCTAATTTAAAAAACATAGAAAATCATAAAATAAAAGACATTTCGACAAAATGTCCGATTATCTGTTTTAATATCGGTTTACTTTCATAAATACATTTCATTGCAAACGTTGCGGTGGCTAACTAAAGAATTATACAGTTGGACCACGTTAGACCAACACCCAGTTCACCGGATTATTCAATCACTGACAGAAATTTATCTGAAACAAATTCAGTTAAATTCTTTTTAGTTAAAAAAAAATTAGACCACAAATAGGGTTTAAAAACACACTGACACAATGTGAAATCGCTCTGCCTGAGCAATTGCACATTTCGTCACACTGTGTGCTACCTCATAACTATATCTAAAGTAAAATAAGTATTGTTGGTTTGAACTTTCATCATCAAGACAGTTTCACTTACCGACCTAAATGAGCATGTGACGTACTAACGACATTTAACTTTATTAAATACATGGTATATGAGTTTTCAGGCTCAAATACATGTACATACATTGCACGCAGGTAAAATCAGACAAGATGCAAAAAGAAACTTCAGAGTGTCACACACGTTCCTAGGTATGTTTTGACGTAATCCGCGTGCAGATAATCTTCAGCTTCCTTTCTGACATGATTGGCCAAAATTTTACGTTACAATATTCATCCGCAATTCATAAAAAATAGTATCTGTGTTGAATTTCTCACGATTTTCAAATAAGATTGTCCATAATTACAATATAATTTATTGTTAAAGTTAGCAGGTTTATATAATAAAGTATATGTTATTTTGCTGTAACATTCCTTGGGCTTGTATTTTCTCCCCGCTGCGTAAGAAAATTTTGACTTCTCGCCAGATTTTCATTATCGCGAGATAACAGTTTTCAGTGCAGCTTGAAGCAAATACAAGCCACAGGAAAGTTACTACAACCAAATTTTTCGTATAAACCTTACTGTTAACTTGAAATTTCTATGTAAATTTCTTCGATACATCTCGATTTCTATTATATACACATCATACTGTACATTACTTCATGATTTTGAATAAAAATTGAGTTTTATTGGTGTTGGGACATTTTATGAATATTGAATAATTTACTCTTTACCAAATGACATAAAAATGTACCCCTGGAAAATTTACTTACTTCCATCAAATTCTATTCATATCCTCGAAGTATATAGGTACATATAAGCCTCTTATAGAATCTAAAACGTACTCCTTCAGCAGACTCTTTACGCATCCTGCCAATCCCCTTTTCGTGCAGAGCATGACTCATATGTACACGTAATTACATATCAAAAAGTCCATCAATAGAAGATTGGTATAAATAAAAACGTACCTCTCCGTCAAAATCTATGCGTCCCGGCAAAACCATTGCACCTGTACCTGAAGCCTTGTGTCGTCATCCAAAATGAAATACTCATATACTACAGTAGTAGTCTAGAGGTAAAAGTCTCGGGTACACAAACCAGGAATCTTCCATCGAAATATACACAGAGAAAAAAGTTAAGCACCCTCTGCGTTTTTGGTCTTCTAGGCGAAGAAACATACAAGCAGACTTGAGCAATTGAGAGAGATGATCAATGAACAAATTTCTTTGGAATACAAGAACACCAAAAGGCCTAAAGGGAAATTTGCATGAAAATGAAAACGGTATGAAATTATCGAGCTAGTAAGTCTATAGGTGAACATGAGTTGATGACATTTGTCCTAGAGTTCACACAGGGTGTCCAAAACACTGTACAGTCAGTACCGAGAACTCCCTCCATTTGCCCGGATGACGGCGCCAACCTTTCGTCGCATACCGCCAACAAGACGCTGAAATTGAATCATAGAATTCACTGCCATTCCTCGTGCAATGCCGCTTCCAGTTCACCCAAGTTCTGTACCGGAGGGTCTTACACCTGCACACGACGACCGATGATGTCCCAAATGTGCTCAATAGGGTTGAGATTCGTTCTCATAGCGGGGCAGTCAGACCTCTCTACAGCATTCAGGTGGATAAAGTGGTTCACTGCGCTGGAACGGTGTCTGGCGTTGTCATCCATGAACACAGGCTTGGAGGCAAGAGCATGATTGTCAAAATTAGGAACGACAGTTGGCTGTAGCACTTCCTGGATGTACCGTGCACCTGTCACATTGCTTCTTATAGTTGGCAGGTCCAATTTGCAATCATGTGAACAGCTGCCCCAAAACATCACAGAGCCTCCCCCGAAAGGAACATTGGGAATGATGTTCTTTTGAGTATGGGCTGTATTTCTACGCCTACAGACTCGTATTCGACCGTCTTTGGGATACAGCATGAATCGACTTTCATTGTACCAGGGGATCCTTCTCGAAAACCTCAGATTCCAGTTCATTTTCGCTTGACACCATATCGGTCGCCGTCTTTTGGTCATTTGTTAATGACAGACACCTGATCACACTCCGTGAGGCCAATACGACAGCTTTCAGTCGATTCTTTGCATTCCTAGTGTTCATTCGGCGATTTGGCAACTATAGACGTTCAGGACTGTAGTGGATGCAAATGGCAAGCGTCTCGCCAGCCGTATTAGTGCCCTGCTTTTGCGTTGTGACGTCACAGTAGGACGTCCCGAACGTGGACGGACCTTCACTGGATAAGTCTGAGCATGTTTTCAGATTGGTCTGCAAATGACGGTGTAATGGTACCCTGTTTGTCTTCCGACTGCCTTGAAGGACATATCTGCGGTACGAAGACCAATAATTTGCCATCTTTGGGCTATGACAACCTTCTATGTGCCTTTGTTCATTGTAATGATAAACCGTAGAGTATCTTCTGTCGCACGTGCATAGTTTGTTTTCTTCTGATGCTCGATTCTCAATAAAATACAGGCCGCATATTGACAAACCAATCTTGATAGACGTCAACTAATGCCACGTTCATGGTTGTCAACCAATACGTGATTATAGCTATTTCGTTTTGGCAGTGCTTAACTATCTTCCATATGTATATTATGTGCCTCTATCAAAATCTATCAGAAACAGACTATTTGTCCTCAAGTCTGGAAGATAAACTCTAGGATACATTATGCTTCAGGGCCATCAACATTTATACATCCACCTGCACATTTCCTTCACCTCTGTGAAAATCTTTACTTGTCCATCAAAATTTGTCAACCCCCCCATTCATTCAAACCATTCATCCAGATTTAGGTGCAGAAAGCGTTCAAGGACAATAATGAATTATTTAAGCCATGCTCTATGAAAAGGTAGCTTAATGCACCTGCAAAAAGTATCGACCCATGTCAGCTTGCGCAGTCCGCGCAAGCTGACATGAGTAGATACGTTTTGTAATTGATTTATGTCTTCACATAGTTTTGCCTTGTTTTCCATATGAAACGTTCGTATGGGTACGGGACTAGCGTCATTAGCAAAGAAACATTCCGGCACTCTTATGCTCACCTCTATACACTATGGAAGAGCGTCATCCCCGGAAAAACGTTGATGAATTTCAGTTCCAATTTGTAAAATATTTTTAGTTTGAAACCTAAGGAGGCGATCTACTTGAAACCTTTGCTTTAGATACTGACAAAGACTAAATGATTCTTTATTATAAATTGCAAGACTGTTTCGGGGCGTTTGTATCTTATATAAGATTATAAGAACGGGTTATCGTCGCGAGTTTTTATTAGTTTCGGTTCAATTTTGAAACTAATTTATATTTGGAGATATGCGAAGACAATCTGTTTAAGTACCCGTGCTAATGCTGCTGGTGCACAAATAACTTTTTTTCTTAATACGTTTAAATCATATGACTTTTGATGGGCGTCTCTATCATGTGTAAGATTATAAGAGTGTATCGCCATTGGCTTCGCTGACTGGTTCCAGTTCAACTTCGTAGTATTTTTGCGGGAAATCGGATATGAGTGTTACACGTAGGCCTTGGATTCTCGACGCCATCCGAAAAACTCGCCCAAACACCTTCGCCACATACTTCAGATGAGACATTGTGTACAACCGATGAGGAACCGAGAGTTTCAGGAAATCCTTATCTTGCCCTGGATAAACTATCATGCCCAGTGATCGAATCCTTCCCTCTAAATATAAAGCAGCTGCTAAACTCCAGGACGGTTGTCTTTCCATGGACAAGTGCTGCAAGACTTTACTGGCATCTACAAATACAGCACTGCTTGCTACTGCTGCAACTGGAGCCCCTGCATCCTGGAGAAATTTTGCAAACTGGTTCAAACTTTCGAAACGATAATGGAGATAGTTTTCGTCAAGACACTCTTCCAGGCCGATAGCAATGGCTTCCATATCACGTGCCGAAATTCCCCCATACGTAAAATGGCCCTCGTAAATGATGCACTTTCTTCTTACCATAGTGTATAAATCTTGACTCTTGACGCAAATGAAACCTCCGATGTTACAAAGTCCATTCTTTTTAGCTGAAATGTAAATGGCGTCAAAGTAGCTGAACATTTCTAGGCAGATATCAAAAACAGACTTTTCGGCAAAATCGTCTTCCAATGTTTTGATGTACCAAGCATTTTCTGCGAAACGACACGCATCACCGACCAATGGTATGTTGTATTTACGGCACACCTTCGACGCTGCTTCAATATTGCGCATGCTTACTGGCTGCCCGTTCATCCCGTTGTTTGTGATCAAAAGCAAAACACAGCTGACTTTGTTTGTGTCACAGGCAATCCATTCTTCAAGTTTCTTGCAGTCTATATTCCCATCGAAACCTTTTCCATCACCATTTGTAACCGCCATATCTATCTCTTCACATTTCAAACCATTAATGATATTCAAAGTTGTCACGAAAATGCCATTACTAAGCACTATCGTGTTTTCCTTGTTTTCTAACATCGCACTGAATAGAACGTGCTCTGCTCCACGACCTTGGTGTGCAGGTACAACAAACTCAAAGCCAGTGAGACGCTATACTGTACTCTCAAGGCGCTTGAAACTTCTCGAACCTGCATAACTCTCATCTCCAGCCATGAGCCCTGCCCACTGCATGTTGCTCATTGAGCCAACTCCTGAATCGGACAATAAGTCAATTATAAGTTTATCGGCTTCAAGTAAAAAAATGGTTATAGTTTGCCTCTTTAAGAGCTTGAAGTCGTTCCGCCCTCGTTGTCATCCGGATAAACTCAACTGTCTTCACCTTGAAAGGTTCCCCAATCTGAAAGCATTGAGTTTTGTTTTTTAATCATTCAGCTCCTTTTTCACCAATTTTCCAACCACCTTAAGACTGGCACTGAGTAAGTTCTTATTACAAGTATAGTGAACAAATAGAGTTTATTTCATCAGCTTATGGTTAATATGGGGAAATATTTGCCGAAAAAGGGAAAGGTATGCGAAAATAACGAGTGCCATAAGGCACGAGTTATTTTCGCGGACCTTTCCCTTTTGAGGCAAATATTTCCCCATATTAACCACAAGCTGATGAAATAAATTAAATATTATATTTCCTCTGATTATTTTGTCAACGAATGCCACTTTTAAAACTTAAAAACTTAAAAAACTTAAAAAAGTAGTTCCAGATTTTCGGCAGGAGGAAAATATTCACTGTGACGGGGAAATAATTCCCCCCAGCTTAAATTACGACATTTCTTTACCCATAACATTTCTAAAAAATAGACACATGAAATATAATATGTAATTTTAATTTGTTTAATCCTATACCACACAACTCCGTATTGTTCGCTTGTAAAAAAGAAAACTTTTCTAAAGCATTGTGGAAATGCTGGTAGCTACCTTTTTGGGCTAGGGGCCTAAGGCGCTTCGTTTTCTCTCTTTTCCGCTGTGGTTTCTACTATTTCAAAGACAAAAAAAATGCAACTAAAACTTTCCCCTTTTCTTTAGGACTGGCATTGGGTCACTTCTAATTACAAGAATAATGAACAAGCAGTTTTAACGTGTTCAATGCTTCACCAGCCGATCCTGTATTTTTAAAATATGAAAAAAAAAAAAGTTTTTTCTAAAACATCGTTGGAAAATGACAAAAAAAAAAAGGGGGGGGGGATGATAGATAGCTTTTTTGTCTTTTCCACTTAGATTTCTACCCTTTCAAAACACAGATGGAATAAAACGTGACCTGAATTTTTTTTCTTTTTCCCAAAATATTTTGAAAATCCTTTTTTCCTCTCTGCCTTTTGTTACAAGAATGTTTCAAGAACGGGTAAGTCCCGAAGAATACATGTATAATTGTGAATATTCTGTAAACAACGCAGATTTAATAACGGTAGGTAGAACTTCAATTCTAAAGAAAATTAGCCGAATAATGGTAGCTGAGTCGGTAGCGTACATGACTTGAGAACAGGAGTCTTTGCGACAGGACTCATTCCTCTCACCGCTGACCATGGTTTCGACGATGGTTATGTGGAAAAGCAATCAGTGGCGTGGAAAGAATATTGTGCGTGTAGTAGATCTACTGGTTAAAAAAAACTCCAAGAAAGCATGCACTGACCACCGCGATATAACTGAAATAATTTTGAAAACGGCGTCAAACACCATACAATCAGTCAACCTTAACCCTTAAGCTGCGTTGCAAGTGAAACAAAACTTTCAGGCATATAGGGAAAAAAAAATTTTTTTTTTCAATTTCATAGGTATTTTTGGAGAACAAAAAATGAAACATCTCCTTTTCGGACTATGTAGATCCAAGATCAGATTGCACAGAACGTCCGCAAACGATCCCCGAGTGGCATTTAGCAGCCTAGGGGTTAAGATATGTTAGAACTATGAAAACATTTCAAAATAATTCAATATTAGTTGTTTTCATGAATATTGGCGAGTTCTGATTGGCTGAAAAAAAATTTTCATAGCTCCATGAAAAAAAAAAATTAAGCAGTGCCAGAACTACTTTTGCAGTCAAACTAATGTAAACAAACATGTATAGATCTACGAGATCTCATAATGTTTTTCTTTCTGATTTTACATCAAGTCCGAATTTCAAATCGCTAGCTAAATTTATTTTCTCTGAAGATTGAAAAAAACATCCAACAGTAATTTTAAAGAGAGAGCTTAAAACTTAGTCACTTTGCTGGGTTCTAACAATCTTATTTTCAACTTACTTCTAGCGTATTGAACTTCTAATAATAAATCTACTAAATCTGCCAATGTTAAATACTATAATGATGTCATGAATTACGTCATTTTTACGTCATAAACGAACAGTTTTACCGCGCTATGAATTATGAATGAAATGAACATTAAATAAATACACAATGTTGGATTTACAAAATAAAAACCAGTTAGTATTATTTAAGTGCATATTTGTTTTCTGTGATATGAATTATAAGGAATGAAGAGAACTTTTTTTTTTGTTTTCATGGAGGTATGAAAAAAAAAAAGAACCTAATCACACTGTATGAAACCGCTTCGCGGTTTCATACAGTGTGATTAGGTTCTTTTTTTCATACCTCCATGAAAACAAAAAAAGTTCTCTTCATTCCTTAAATGAAAATACTTAAATACCTCTTTTGCTATACAAATTTCCTCTGCCTGCATTTTCGTAGGTGATACGTAGACTGCGCGAGTTCTACCAACGTATCTCTGCGTGCTATTTCTTAATCCTTTTACGACACGAAAAAATATTTGACTCTTCAAAATTTGAAAACATTTGCAGACGGTAACTTCAATATGTCTTAACTGATTCTATTTATCTTTGAAAGGAGAGAAAACATTGTTCAAAACGAAAAATGTTGGTAACCAGCATTTTCTCATATTCCCACATACATTTTTTTGTAAGTCTCTTACATCAGGATCGTTAAAACACGGGTTTATATAGTTAAGAGATGACCCATATAATTGCAAAAAAGTAAAGTGACATTCTTACTCATCAGAAAAGATACAGATATTCAAATTTTAAGGCTGTATTTGTGAAAGTATCTGGCAAAGTTCGGAACAATATAGATCCAAGATCAGACTGCATGTTCCGTGCAGTCTGTTTCTGGTCTGAACTGTAGGTAAAAGCCAACTTAACCCTAATGCTGATAAACGTCACTCACTGACTTGCGGACAGTGTAGATCGAGATCAGACTGCACGGAACGTGCAGTCTGATCTTGGATCTACACTGTCCGACATGGAGATATCTTACTCTAAAACCAAGTAAACCCTTAGGCTGCTAAGCGAGACTCACTGACCTTAAGCGGACAATGTAGATCAAGATCAGACTGCACAGAACGTGCAGTCTGATCTTTGATCTACACTGCCCGACATGGAGATATCTTACTCTAAAGAATAAGTTTGAAATAGCAATACTCGGGTTTTTTTTTTTTTTTTTCTATCGGCTTGAAAATTTGATTTAACTTATCTAGCATGTTAACGGTGAAGCTGTTTCAGCTTGTGAAGGGTTTCTGTCACTTAGAATACCCATGTATGTCTAGGGTTTAAAAGTATGTCAAGTTTGGATTAGTATCGTTGTTCTTATTTGAAAACACCAAACGGGAATTATAATTAAGTTTTACATGCACCACAAAATGCACAAATAGCTTTTTTGATAAAATAGGTTTCTGTTACAAAGGCCCTTGATTTTTTGACCAACTTTGACCTCATTAGAACATACAAAACATATTTAATACAGGATGTTTCATAACATATGTTACACTTTCAAATACGCTTAAGGTATATTGTTTACTAAGGTAATACAACAAAATTTATACCATTTTAAAATTAATACAGTTTTATGACATGCACAATACGACATCGAACAATAAAGAAAGCCAGCGCCTTTAAAAAATGCATTGATTTACATTAAATAATCAAAATGACGTCCATTTTGACGTTTATTATTTTTTAATATTGTATTATTTTTTTCATAACTACAACAACTCCATACTTAAGGTGTATGTGAGACTCAAACATATATTATGAGACACCCTGTAAAATATTCTTAATCAAGTAATTTAGTATTGGCCGAGTGATACGTCCAGGGTCTGCAGCATTAGCCCGATGCTGGAGGTCTCGGGCAAATGCCACAAACAATGGACCTGTAACTATGCCAATACGAAATTACTCGTACTTGATTTACAACATTACTTTATTACTTTACGACCGGACTATGTCGTCCATTTTGGATTTGATATTGGCCGAGTCATATTTGACGAGTTTTTCACGTATTGGCCAAGTTGTTTTTTTCGTATTGGCCGTGTTTACTGATCTTGGCCGAGTCATATTGGTTATGTATTGGCAAAGTTATTTTTCTCGTATTTGCCGTGTTTGCTGATATTGGGCAGGTCATATTGGTTATGCATTGGCCACGTTTTTTCTCGTATTGGCCGTGTTTGCTGATATTAGTCAAGTTTGTCATTGGTAATGAACGCATCGTTTCCGTCATATTAATGCAATAACACAGTTTGTATATTAACAATTATTAAGCTTATTTATATAAGG
Source organism: Hippopus hippopus (assembly GCA_946811185.2). Classification (NCBI taxonomy): domain Eukaryota; kingdom Metazoa; phylum Mollusca; class Bivalvia; order Cardiida; family Cardiidae; genus Hippopus; species Hippopus hippopus. The sequence continues at coordinate 16,759,940 of OX328113.1, read as the reverse complement.
GAAAATGGGCATATTTAGATTTTTTAGCGATGAAGCTTGTAAGCGATGATAAATATTATAAACACTTTTTTTTTTTGCGAGCGTACAGATATTGGATGGTCTTATTCAGCTAAAAGGGTCATTTCTGGCATTTTAATAACGGACGGTCGTTTTGCATTCGGGAACTCCTGTTTTCAAGAAAACCGGATATGACGTCATCGTACTTATTTGAATACGATCCTGCATTCATTAAAGGGGGGAAACTATGCTAGTCTTAATAGAATGCAAATCACTCTCTTTGACAACCCTACTTCGGTCTGCCTCTCTGCAAATGAAAAAGTGATTTAAATAAAAAAGAATCAAAGTACTGAAAGTACTAAGAGAATGTGATGGTAGAAATTTGCTTGCAAATATGTTTTAACCATAAAAAAAAATTAAAAAATCAATCATCTGATGGGTTACAACGTTATTTTTTTCCCCCAAAGAATGATAGCGTTATTTTTTAATAGTTTCCACAAAATCGTGTATCTAAGCGTTTTGCATGGGGCTTTAGGTATTAGAATCAAAGCGTTGAGAACACTGAAGTGGTATTTGTCAAGGAAGCCATTGTATGGAATTAATAATTTGAAAGAAAAGGAGAAATATTATTCAAATATTGTCTTAAAAGTCAACCTACGAAGCAAATAAATACGTTGAAGGGAGAGTACTCACGACAAAGTTAGGATTATTTGTGTATTGGTGGTCTCCCATTGATCATTAGGAGGAGTCAGGAGTAACGTCCCTTGACAATAGGATGCATGATGGATAGAGAGAGAAACCATGTGAATATATCAAATAAAATTAAGTTTGTAACTGAAAACTATGATTTCGAAATATATTTGGCCGTTAACATTTAATTCCTAACATTAAAATCAATTATTTCGATATTTGAATATTCATGCCCAATCAAATGGAGTATCGCGCAATCATGGGACGAACAAGCCATGGGACGAACTGGTTTTGGAACGAAAAAGCCCAGGACCAAGCGATCAGTAGACAAATTTTGTATATATCGTTGCGCCAATAGAAGGATATGGGCGAGTGAAGCTATTTTCAATCAAGAATTAATATTTTCACGATCGATGGACTCACCCAGTGTATTTTAACATGCCATTTCCAATTACATAACTGAGTGCTACCGAAAAACTCATTTGTCTGAGAAAAATTGAGTTTAATTGGGTTTATTTCCTTCGGCTTTGCACAAAATACGATACAGAGCTCCAGATACAGGGAGTGATTTTGATTTTAAAATTGAAAATGTTAATAATTCTCCACTAAACCCTATGTTGTGGGTACTCATTAGAACTGTTTCATCGAGACAATTCTAATGAGTACCCACAACATAGGGTTTCAAAGAGAAATAATGGATTTAGAATACCATCACTCCCTCTGTGCAGTCTGATCTTGATCTATGCTGTCCACAAAAGCTTCTGTTGTCGTCTACAGTAAGGAAAGAGTAAAGCCGATAGCAAAAGACAACCCCAAATTTTGCTTTTTCAAACGTATTTTCTAGGGAAAAATATCTCCCTATCGGACAGTGTAGAAATAAGATCAGATTGCACATTCTGAGCAGTCTGATCTTGATCTACACTGTCCGCTCAAGTCTTTTGGGTAGCGCTTAGCAGCTTAAGGGTTAAGGGAAGTTACCAAACCAGGTTTCCCCCCCCTCTTTTATTTCTAAGGGAAGTAATTATGGTAATAAATGTCTTTTGTTTTGAAAGAGTAAACTCTCTTGGTTATTCAGACTGGTTTACACCTCTCTTTCTTTAGGGGTTTCTCACACCAGGACTGCTAACAACTTTCTCTCAAAGCCACTGGTAGTTTTCCCACTCAAATATCGTCGAAATATCGTCGAAAGCAATACTCGACGCCGAGAGAGGAATGAATATTGTAACAATAACTATCATCAAACCTCTGGAACAATTTGATAAGAATTAACCAGCAACCCCCTCCCCTACGCCCCCTATCCCCGAGTTTCAAGCCCAGTACCTTACAGACTGAGCCACCGGTCTAGGCAAAGTGCTGTTAGAACTAAGATACACAGCCATCAAATTCTCCTTTTTTTGACTTTCAAAGATATAAGAACACATGATTACAAATAATGACAAGCTTACCTGTTTTTTGGTTGTTTTTCAGCCGACATCTTCGGAAACGGAAGACCAACACAACATTTTCTCGTCAGAGCCATTGGCTCTGAATATGAAGTTTCCTACCCGTGAATTTGGGCTTGTACAATGTGCTCCCACATTCTGACCAGGGAAGGAGCTTTTGCATTTTCGTCTTTTCATTGCAAGAGTTTTTTTCCGGTTGGAGTTTGGTTGCACATTAGTTCTCTTTCTACCCACTTCTTATTTTTGATCTCTTTTCCATTCTTTGAGTTCATTTTATTGTTATTGTATAGTGCTCGCCATTTTGGCAGAAAAACAAATAAAATGATAATAATAATGGAAGAAGAACGGTCCTTTAATATGCAGAAAATTTACAAATAGCAAAAAGGTTCGACTCATGTAGGCTTGCTTTCCTTTTCTATTTAGCATTGTTATAAATATAAGAAAACCTTGTAATTGGTGTACAACTTGTGTTACTGCGTGAACAAAAACTGAATCATTGTGCTTTTTGTACCTTGAGTTGCCTTTGTGGCCAGGGTAGATCAAGATCAGGTTGCGCAAAACGTTCAGCCTGATCTTTGATCTACACTGTCCGCTCTGATGAAACACTATAGTGAAAAGCAACCATGAACTTGCAATTATTTGGGTCTTATTTCTAGGATGAAAACCTCTCTAGGGTTTATAATAATTGGCTTGCAACATGCGAAAAAGGGCATTCGGACATTTGCGTAAAGTGTCGTCTCGGATCAGCCTGCGCAGTCCGCGCAGGCTAATCCGAGACGGCACTTTACGACAGCATTAGGTTTTGTGCTACAGTAGACTTGCGCAAAACAGAAAATTACATAAAAACGGAAAGTGCCGTCTCGGATTAGCCTGCGCGGACAGCGCAGGCTGATCAGAGACGACACTTTACGGAAATGTCCGAATACCCCTTTTCGCGTGTTACAGGCCATATTATTATATGATGGCACTTTAAATTTTTCACTTTAATTCTTTGATGACTTCAAATACAGTTCCACTTTATGATGCAGAGACAGTTCATTTATTATCTAGAATAGAAGAGTGGACAGTGTAGACCAGAGATCAGACTGCACATTTTGTGCAGTCTGATCTCTAGTCTACACTGTCCACAAAAAGCTTCTAATGTCGTCAACAGTAAGGAGAGAGTTTGGGGTTAATGTTATGGAAATGGGTTAGTGAAATAAAAAGATAACATATAAAGGAAGGTCGGTATCTAAATGTTTGGGTCGATATGTTTTGTGCAGTTTGATCATGATCTACACTGCCCACAAAAGCATCTTGTGTCGTCAACAGTAAGGAAAGAGTAAAGAGTTCATCTTATGGAAATGGGTTAGTGGAATAAAAAGATAACATATAGAGGGAGATCAGTACCAAAACAAATACTTGAGTCGATATGTTTTGTGCAATCTGGTCTTGATCTACACTGTCTACAAAAGCTTCTCAGAGTGTCTTCAACAAAAAGAGTTAAGGGTTAATCTTATGGAAATGGGTAAGTAGAATCAAAAGATAACATAGAAAGAAAGGTCGGTATCTAGAAATAGTTGGGTCGATATATAGCGTGCAAAACAGAGGGACCAAGATGGAGGCAGAGGAAATATGTATGGCGAGAGAGGTATTGAAATGTTTGTCTCTTCTTTGTGAGTTATCTGATATTAAATGTGTTATATATCGGTAACAACACGCGAAAAGGGGCCTCTGGACATTTGCGTAAAGTGTCGTCTCGGATCAGCCTGCGCAGTCCGCGCAGGCTAATCCTAGACGACACTTAACGACTACATTAGATTTTGTTCTTCAGTAGATTTGCGCAAAACAGAAAAGTTACATAGAAACAGAAAGTGTCGTTTCGGATCAGCCTGCGCGGACTGCACAGGCTGATCCGAGACCACCAGTTTACGGAAATGTCCGAATGCCCCTTTTCGCGTGTTGCAAGCCATATATAGCTCGCAGTTTCTACAATATAAAATTATTTGAACTACTTCATAGGACTAAAGTTCAAATCACTGTTAGTAGAACACTGAGTTATATAAACTTGTTACAGGAGTGCTAATACGTACATGCATTGCATTTCCGACTTAACTCTTTACAGAACGACAAACATTCAGTCCAGATTCAAAGCATTTGCACGCGACAAATTGAATGTGGTTAAAACTATGAAATTTGTTCAAAATATGATAGAAAAATTGCAAAAGGAAAAACAACTGGTTTCCAGCATCCCGTCCCTACCCCACGACGTTTATCTCAGGATTGGCAAAACTTTGAATTGTGTGGTAATAGGCTCATGAGTTCGAATCACACGCGATCGTAATTTTTTCTAACCTCCTAAGTTTTGACAGCTAGTTAGGTCGCTGGAAAGCTGTAACTGGAATTGATTTTACTTAATTCGCTTAAAGGATGGATTCAACTATGCTGCTCAAAGTTTGCTAAGCACCAAATAAACCGAACCGCAATGTAAAAGTTTATGATGTATTTGTAAAGTTTTTATGATTTCAGTGAGGTAAAGACCTGGTCCCAAGTGTACAAAAAAGCTTTTATTACATGATTTGCAAAAGCTTCTTACAAGTCAACAAACTGATGTACTCCTCAGATTCTTGTGGTGTTTGTATGAACTGCATTCATTTACTCGAAAGGTGGAAAATATTTGATCTTCACTTCAACTTGATCTCCAACCCGACAGCACAAGCGTCAGTTTAAATAGTTTGCTCGTATTGTGGCAAAAAGTTACACAAGTAGACGACCAGGTGCTGATAAATGTGTTTAGTGCCAAATAAAAATCCCGGGCCCTTATTCAGCAACCCTTCCAAAATGTATTTGTAGTCTAGTTCTAGAGTTGGAAAGTGAAACAATTTCTGATTGGGTAAACATTTCGGTTTAGTAAACCGGAAACTGATTTTCTTTCAAATTAAGAAAATTCTTTAGAATTAGACTAAGATTGCTATAAGATAGGTGTATACAAGCTCTGTTCCATTTTCAGATTGGTGAGCCTTTCAAGATGAAAACTGTTGAATGTATCCGCATGACAACTAGGGCGGAAAGACTTCGTGCTCTTAGAGATGCAAAATATAACCCAATGCGTCTTGAAGCCGACAAAATATCAGTTGACCTACTGACGGATTCAGGAGTTGGCTCAATGAGCAACATGCAGTGGGAAGGGATCATGACTGGAGATGAGAGTTATGCAGGTTCGAGAAGTTTCAAGCGCGTGGAGAGTACAGTCAAGCGTCTCACTGGCTTTCAATATGTTGTACCTACACACCAAGGTCGTGGAGCAGAGCACGTTCTGTTTAGTGCAATGTTAGAACATCAAAAAGACAAAACCGTTCTTAGTAATGGCGTATTTAAAACGACTAAAAACATTATTAACGGTCTTAAATGCGAAGTGATAGATATCACAGTAGGAAAGGATGATGACAAAGGTTTTCATGGTAATATAGACTGCGAGAAACTTGAGGAACTAATTGCTTGTGACCCAAATAAAGTTAGCTGCGTTTTGCTTGACATCATCAACAACGTCATTTCCGGTCAGCCGGTAAGCATGCGCAATATTGAAACAGCGTCAAAGGTGTGTCTTAAATACAACATTCCATTGGTCGTTGATGCTTGTCGTTTCGCAGAAAATGCTTGGTACATCAAAACATTGGAAGAAGATTTTGCCGAAAAGTCTGTTCTTGATATCTGCCTAGAAATGTTCAGCTATTTTGATGCCATTTACGTTTCAGCTAAAAAGAATGGACTTTGTAACATTGGAGGTTTCATTTGTGTCAAGAGTGAAGATTTGTTCACTATGGTAAGAAGAAAGTGCATCATTTATGAGGGCCATTTTACGTATGGAGGAATTTCGGGTCGTGATATGGAAGCCATAGCTGTCGGATTGGAAGAGTGTCTTGACGAAAACTATCTTCATTATCGTTTTGAAAGACTGAACCAGTTTGCAAAATTTCTCCAGGATGCAGGGGCTCCAGTTGCAGCAGTAGCAAGCAGTTCTGTGTATGTAGATGCCTGTAAAGTCTTGCTGCACTTGTCCATGGAAAGACAGCCGTCCTGGAGTTTAGCGTGTGCGTTATACCTAGAGGGAGGGGTTCGAGCATGTGGTGATATCACTGGCCCAGGGCAAGTTGAGGATCCTCTTAAACTTGCAGTTCCCCATCGGGTTTACACCATTTCACACCTTAAGTATGTGGCGAAGGTTTTAGAGCGAATTTTGAGAAAGGCGACGAGAATCCAAGGTTTACGTGTGACCAAAGAACCCGATTTCCCGCAAAAACGTTACGAAGTTGAACTGGAACCAGTCGGGCACTCCGGTGATGATGTACTCTTATAGTCCTAACCCCCAGAATACTAAACCCTTTCTTTCTTTCCGGTGATTAATCTGATGCATGTTGGAAAAGTAGTCAGTGACTTTGAAAGAAAATTATGTCAATACTGGTGTGAGAAAGCCAGGAAATACATGCAGTCTTTTCTCATGAATGATTCTGTTATACAACAGATTCATTCCACAGTTTATAGGTTAGAAGGTAGTTTGAAATTTCAGCGTGATGTTGATGATGCATACAGTGAGTTATGTCAAATTGTCATGTCAGAAATAATGAAAGATTTAAATGTTAGAAAGATCACTATATTTTCCAGTAATATATCAAACAAGAAAAGACGGGTGAACAAACCATAGTGGAGCAATGAGCTATCCTGCCTCTGGAATGACCTATGTAAAGCTGAAAGAGAATGGCTAAAGTGTAATGATCTCTCAATCAAGAAATACTTTAGAAGCATTTTCGTAATGAAGCGTAAAGTATTTGATAGAGCAGTCCAACGTGCTAAACGTAAGCAATGGGTCTCCTTTCAGTCTGATCTGTCCAAACAGTGTGATTCCAACAGTGAAGAATTTTGGAAATCCATAGGTAGGATTGGTGTTGCCTACGCTAAAACGAACAATATACCCATGGAAGTTGTTCTGGAAGATGGTTATGAATCCAAAAATATTCAAGAAGTGCTTAATAAATGCAAAAAAGAATTTTGCAATCTTTTGAACAAACAATATGACAACATAGGTTTTGACTATGATCTTTTTGATGGTAACAGTCGTAACTCAGAGAGTACCATTACCAATGACATAACAATAGATGAAGTAAAAAAGGCAATCTATAAGTCAAAATTAGGAAAAGCCTGTGGATTCGATAATATCCCGGTTGATATTTTCAGAAATGAGTGTTCAGAATCCTTTTTGCATATATTTTTTTAACATTTGTTTTAAATCTGGCAAAACCCCTTCTGACTGGGGAAAAATTGTATTAACTCCTATACCCCAGTCTAATACATCAAACCCACGTGATCCTTTGTCCTATCGTGGTATAGCTCTATCCTGTTCTATGTATAAAATTTATTGTAATATGCTAAATCAACGGTTGACAGATTATATAGAGTCAAATAACATTTTGGCTGATGAACAGAATGGTTTCAGAAAAGACAGAAATACCTTAGACCATGTTTGCGGTCTCTGTAACATCATTGATACTAGGAAAAAGTTTAAACAATCAACTTTTTGTGCTTTTATTGACTTTCGAAAGGCATATGACTTCAAACATAGAGGTCTACTTTATAAAAAAAGTTAGGTGAAATGGGTATAGATGGACTGATGTTGAGGGCTCTACTCTCATTGTATCAGTCGGTCTCGACCTGTATTCGCCTGAATGGAATGCACACTGACTGGTTTGATAATATATGCGGTCTTCGTCAGGGCTGTTTTCTCTCTCCGTTGCTGTTCAACCTGTATCTGAATGATCTTATTAGTGCAATAAAAGGATTGGGTGTAGGAGTTGATATTAGTGGTGACTGGTGTGTATCTTGGCTTATGCAGACGATATTGTTCTTATAGCAGATACTGAATATTCTTTACAGTGCATGTTGGACACAATGTCAAAATGGTGCATGGATAATTTCATGACTGTAAATCCGGAAAAAAAGTAATATAGTTCATTTTAGACCGCAATCTTCTGTTGAGACAAAACACCGTTTCACATGTGGAGAGTTTTGTCTGGCTGTTGTCAATCAGTATACTTACCTTGGTCTCCTGTTAAATGAACATCTAGATTTTAACAATACAGCAAAATCAGTTGCACAAAAAGCAGGCAGACCACTTGGACTGCTAATAGCCAAGTCCAAAAGGGTAGGGGGTTTGCCATTTAATGTTTTCACTAAACTTTTTGATAGCACTGTTTGGCCTGTTATTGCATATGGTGCCTCTATATGGGCTAACAAGTCATACTCGTGCATCAATGCTGTTCAGCATAAAGCTATGCGATTCTGTCTAGGTCTTGGTAAATACACACCAAATAATGCGTTGTACGGCGAGCTTGGATGGAGACCTCCACATGTAAAGCAGTGGAAATCTGTTGCTTGGCAGTGGATGAGGTTTATGAAAATGGACCCGAGCAGGATCAATTCAAAAGTTTTTGATTACTGTAATAAAAAGTCAAGTACAAATTGTAAAAATTGGCAATTTGTGTTCAAGAAGCATGTGAATGGTCTACATTTGGGCCATTTGCTTAATACAAATACATCTTTATCTTCCAAGAATTTCGTTAATACTATAGAATATTATACCATGGACCTTTTTGTAAATGATTGGAGAATATGTATAGCTAGTACAACTGGTACAGGAGGCAGAGGTAGAAATAAACTCAGAATCTATAATTCATTGAAACTAGATTACAAAAGAGAACATTATGTTGGGGTTTCAATGCCCACTAAACATAGATCTGCCCTGGCTAAATTTCGTTGTGGGGTTGCTCCAATACGTCTTGAAACTGGTTGATTTGAAAACATTCCCGTAGAAGGGAGAATTTGCGCGATATGTGAAAGTGATATTGAAACGGAGCAGCATGTGATCACTAACTGTCCTATTTATGAGCCTTTGAGAAATACCGTTTTTAACAAAGCAAGGGAGTTGAATCAATGTTTTGATAACTTGTCAGACTTAGAAAAAACAATTTTTGTCCTTTCAAATGAAAAAATAGTGAAATTAACAGCCAAAACCCTTTATTATATACTTAACACCAGATTTGACAGACTGCACAATTGATTGTTTAATTTATGCATAAAAACAACTTTTTATTATTATTATTATTATTATTATTATTACATTATTTGCCCCTTTGCCACACTATCTCCACTTCCAGCAGAAAGGGGGGTTTTGGGGACATTGTGGAATGGGGAGGGGGTGCTGGTAACTAGCATGGTCTCCTTTTCACACAATGTATTCTACCATTCTCAAAACAATTTTCAGTTATTAGATATGTTTATTTTGCAATTGCTTCCGGTGTGGATAAGTCTAAGCTAGCTGTTGTCATTTGTTAAGGCTTAAAAAAAATGTCAATATGTAATGTTATTATTAGTTCATATATTGTGTATCTTTTATTTCCTATGCTAGGATTCATATGTAACACACATAATGGAGAGAGAGAGAGAGAGAGAGAGAAAGATGAATTTAGATGAGATAGAGGGTAAGTGAGCCAGACTATATATGAAATAATGTTATGTTAGTGATGAAGAGAGGTGGACTGAGAGAAGATAGAATGAGAGTGTTTTTGCAATGTTTGTGTTTAACATAACTTTTAATTGTGTAGATATAGTCACTTATAACTCTAACTGAAGAGTGGTTTTGTACATGTTTTAACTGAATATATTAGTATGTACTTGTTTTATTCTTTTATTCTTTTAGCTAAATGTACAATGATGAGACTTACATAAATAAATACATTGATCTGAAATTGCGTAGGTGCACTGACCTTCGTGATATGACCTAAACTGTTAAAACGGCGTTAAACTCCAATACAGACAAACAAAATAAACAGTTTACCACACAATAGCGTGTTTCACGACCCTGAGGAAGAAGGCTTTTGAAAACTTTTTGGGAAAAAGAGAATATGCTAATCTTCAGTTTCAGTATATTTGCAGTGTAGAAAAAAGAAAACCCTAAATGATTGCCAATTTAAGATTATATTTTTTCCGAATGTGCCGGTAAAGTTGTATTAAGAGAAACAAGACGAGACTATGCGTTTCGTGCAGTTTGATCTTGATCTGCTTCGGTTGCAGATTGAGCCATGCTCTGTGATAAGGGGTCTTAATGCATCTGCGAAAAGTATCGATCCAGGTCAGCCTGTGCAATCCGCGCCGGCTGACCTGGACCGAAACTTTTCGATATTTGCCAATTTTGTGAATGTCCAAGGACCAGTCTACCTGATGATATAGTCGGTTGTTACAAAAATGTGGCTATTATGGATCCATAATCATGTGATGGCTTGCTTGGTATCATGTATCACGGAGATGCATTTAGCTCCCTTTTGCCAGAGCATGGCTCAGTTAAATTCGTAAGATACACTTGTAAGGGTAAGCCATGGTTTCGCGTCATTTGAATTTTATCAGTTTGTTTTAAAGTCTTTCAGCAATAAATATATAAACTTGGCCTCCTTCGATGGTTTGAAATACAATCCACTGAAACTTAGAACGATTTCCATCTTATAGGATTGACTAAACCAACGGACGGAATAGAGCCAAGATCTTGATCTATGCCGTCCGCAAAAGCCCCCGTATTCGCTTATGTCGCCGAAACGGTTGATGAAATTTATAATACTAAAACAGTCATGCAAGATCCTCTATTTCGGTAACAGAGATGACATTTATTATTGAACCACACTCTGGCAAAAGGGGGCTAAATGCATCTCCGTGTTGCATGATACCAAGCAAGTCATTACATGATAATAGGTCCATAAAGTCCATTTTTTCTAAAAACCTACTGAATCATGAGGTAAACTGGTCCTTGGACTTGCAGCAAATTGACTTATAGCAAAATGTTTCGGCCCAGATCAGCCCTGCGTAGTCCGCGAAGGCTGACCTGGGTCGACACTTCTTTGCATATGTATTTAGTCCCCTTTTCACAGAGCATGGCTCAATTTTATATTTATTATTAAAACTATTCCCCAAATAATCCCGTATTTCAATGATTCTGAAGTAATGGCTGTTGAACACTTCATTGAAAAAGGAAAAAGCGCTGGTCACGAGCATTTTGTCCTTTTCCCATAATATTTTCATCTTTTCAACAGATAAATCCCAACGAATGAGCAACTGTTGCTTTGTAATCTGCATTTTTTTTTTCAATATGGACAAGTCAAAAATTGTGTCGCTTTGTAAAAAATTAAAACAAATATCGACACTTATATTTATGTTTCCTTATTCAATGACTCTTTCAACCTTTCAGTACCCGGTTGAGTTTTAATTAACAAAATTGATTCAGAGCAGAATGCTCAAAACTTTCAATCTGATCTTGAACTACACTGTCCTTTGCATTTCGAGATATGTATTCTTACCCATGATGTTTTACAATCGGAATATCTCGGTTTTCTACCCGAGTGAAAATTTCTTTTTGATTCAATAAAAGCTAAAATGAGAACTACTCTGGTGTAATCGTTAAAAAACAACTTGGCAAATGATAAACTTGGTCGTGACCATACATAAGTCATCCACCGAAAACGGTTTAAACTGCGTATTATTTTTGGTCTATTGCATGCTTGTTTGTTTGCTTGTTTGCTTGCTTGATTGATTGATTGATTGATTTGGTTTGGTTTGGTTTGATTGACTGATTTGGTTTGATTTGGCTTGATAAAATTTGATTAATTGATTGATTGATTGATCGATCGGTTTGTCGGTTTGTCGGTAAGTCGGTCGGTCGGTCCATTGAATGATAAGTCCTTCGTTTTTATGTTTGTTTTTAGACTAGCGAAGTTAGTCTATAGACATCCAGATTGACTCAGATGCGATGAAAACAAAAAACCCTACAGTTGCCAAATACTGCCTCACAGAAAAATAATTCTTTCTATCAGCAAGCTTAATTCTGTTATATATGACAATTTTGACAAAAACCACAAAATCTCTACCATCACGATTTGAACATGTCTACTTAAAAAGTAATAGACTGAACAATATGGCATTGATAAGGTACAAGATGTTTGCTTATATGTAAATTAAGTGACCTATGCAAATCAGGCTCATACACATACATGTATTCCTACAACACAGTAACATTATCGATGAATCTAAAAATAGATACAGCTAGGTAAGTTGTAGCAAATCCCAGCAACATTAACCCTCACTGACCAGGGAACCCTTGTCATTCCCTCAGTCATTCATTATTCAGATCATTGTGTAGGTGAACCTGGTGTGTTAAACTGTTATTTTACGTCTTGTATATTCACACTTTACCACGCAATCACAAGTTTTAACAAAATTGGGAAGGATGCTCTGTGAAAACATTGCGAGAAAAGGCGAAAATGGTGGCAACCAGTATTTCCTCCTTTTCCCACATTGCTTTCTGCCCTTTTAGAATCAGGTTTCATTTACCTATATAGTCTGGAACAGCTTTGAGTTTGGATGAGTGAAAATTTTTCGTTAAACAGTTTACTACACAACTATATCTTGTGCTATTGATTAACGATTATAATCCAGTTTAACCCTTAATCGGCTACAAAGAAAAAATGAAACACTCAAGCTGATGGTAAAAACCTGAATATTGCTATTTCAAAGTTATATTTTGGAGAAAAAAAATATACCCTTATTGGACAGTGTGAATCCAAGATCAGACTGCAGTCTGTGCAGTCTGATCTTAATCTACACTATCCACCTGTCCGTTCGTCCGTCCGTGCATATATCTTCTAAAACTAAAATCCTTTTTGAAAATTGATGAAACTTTGTACATGTGTCCCGATGATATACCACTGAAATAATTATTTTTTTCATTTGATGCTGTGTCATGAAAAGAAGGGTACTTGATGTATATTTCCTTTATGAACCAATATCTCTTTAACTAGATCTATTGGAAAAAATTTATGAACCTTCATATTTGTATTGTTTATCATAAGCCACAAACAACCACTATTTGTTTTCATTTACTGAAATGCCTTGTTATGGAAAAAGGGGTCTTAAATGTAAAATTTTGTTATGGACCAATAACAAAACGGCCACGTGTACATGCAAAACGCGATACCTCTGGTATGTTTCTATTAAAAAAAGTCTTTTTTGGCAGGGGATACCATTTCAGCAAAATAACTTGTTATCAACTGAAAGTTAATAAACAAAGTTTTCATAGTTTTTTCTTATTTTGCCAACTTAGTACTCAAGTGCGTTGGGTAAAATCAATGAATTGAAATGGATCCGGATTGAACTTAATAACCGGAATGAGCCGGCGGAACTGGAATTTTACAATTTTTCTTCAATCTTGTATAAACAAACCAAGTTTTATCTTTACTATAGCTACTTATTTCAAATTCGCTAGTCTGTCAGTACTTTCAGTACTTTGATTTTGTTTATTCATTCACTTTTTTTCATTCGTTCGTTCGTTTGTTCGTCCATTCGTTCGGTCGGTCGGTCGGTCATTCATTCATTCTTTTATTTATTCACTGTTACATGCGCTTCAATATTATTTATCTATATCATTGCAACAACTGGCTCCTACATAATGTAGATTGAGGTGATGGTTAGACATGAAAACGTTTAGTGCCTCTATAGAGGATTATACTCAGGATGCCTTTATTTCTAACCCATCCGCTCAGCCATTAAGGTGCCCAAGACATCCCTTGTTGTGGAGAGAACTGGAAAAGAAATGGTATGCGGATGGGAGGGGGATGTAATTTCAAGGGAAACAACTACCATTGTATCTCCAGGAATATTTATCCTTTGTTATCTCCCTTACATTATTTTACTCGTACAGTTCCCGTGCACTCTGATAGGCATTGTAAGAGAGTGCGGATTGGCATATTAAAAGTGCGAATGATTGTTACATAAGCACAGAAATTGTATATGAACCATGCTCTCTTAAAAGGGTGATTAAAATATCTGCAAAAAAATATCGAACAATATCAGCCTGCGCAGTCCGCGCAGGCTGACATGGTTCGAAACTTTTTACTACATGTATTTATAAATTTTCTGCAAGTCCAAGGCCCAATTTACCTCGGTTGTTAGACAAAATGGGTTTTACAGATTCATTACTATGTGATGGCTTTCTAGATATCATGCATCACGGAGATGCATTAACCACCCCTCTTTTACCAGAGCATGCTTCATATAAAGATATGCACAATTGCGGATATTTCATGTCCTTGCAATTCAACTCTGATTTAAATGGCAGCTACACATATACCAATATAGTTAAAGGACCATTTTTATAGCCATGGATGTTCATAAGCATTTTCATCCTTTTCTCACAATATTTTCCAAAACCTTTCAGTCAAGGTCATGAAAAACGCGAGTTATTGGTACAGAATTTTACCAAATTTACCCCTTGGGCTGCTAAGAGCGGCTCACAGACCTTTTGCAAACAGCGTAGATCAAGATCAGGCTACACAGATCGAGCAGTCCGATCTTATATCCACACTGTCCGATAAGAAGATATTTTTCGCAAAAAAATACTTTGAAATAGCAAAATTTTGCTTCTTATTATCGGCTTGAAAGTTTTATTTCACTTACTCATCAGGTTAAGGATTAAGAAATTAGAAATTTGAAAGGCTGTTGAAGGGCATATGGACAGGCACAGCGAGAGTCGCTGATATACTCTCGTTTTTTTTTTTTTGTTTGATGTTAACGCCATTTTGAACATCATTTAAGCCATATCAAGGCTACCAGTCCAGCCTGTCAGACTGCACAGCTCTATTTGAGGTTTATCTTCATGCCAAAGACTCATTCAAAAGGCAAATGCCAACGAAGGCTAAACTTTAATCAACCGTTAGATTTTTAACTAAATATAATGAATACCTTTTATCTTTAAGACAAGTGATTCAACTTCAATGCTGTATTGATCTGAATTTCTACGACCTGGCGAAAGTGGTCATGTGCAAGGGGGTCTACGGTTCGAATCTCGTTAGCAGAGGATCGGCCATAAGTTAGCCGCTAGCTACATGTCATATAATTCTGCCTGGTACTTTGGCAGAGAATGTAAGGACTCGGGAAGGAGATATATGTCTCAAGTTTGACATTGGCTGGTTCGTTCGAAGAAGGGTGACGCTTTAACAAACACTTTACTTTACATACAGGCCATATTTGACCTCAGACTTCGGAGGTTGAATTACAAATTTTGGGTATTCATCTTTTCTGAAAAAAGATTTTATGAAGACATTTATACAAAACTGAAATTACAACATACTAGTAAAAAAAAAGTCAGAACCAAAGCTAAAAAGCTTTATCCATTCTTTTCCAAGTACAAGACATTAAAATGTGTAAAGTTTACATAAAAATAACTGGATACAAATGGAAAAGTTGAGTTGACGAACAAGTAACAGTTCATAACAAGAACTATATATTATTAATAGTCTGATCTTGATCTTTAAAGCCAGGATATACGCACAAAAATGACCCAATCAGGCGTTTATAACAGAAGACTCGTTCTTTAGCCCTTGCTTGAGCTCACCTAGTATAGAACTGTTCGAAAACAAGTACATATAAAACGTCAACATGCAGCAACAAAGTGATAATCATCTTCAATATCGATTACACATTTCTAATTTTCATATTGGGCAAAATTATCTTTCGCCCTTGAAAGAACTCTCTAAATTATGAGATAACAACTTTCCCTTCTAAACGGAAGAATTTCAGGCCTGTTCAGTCTGTAAAAATGATTTTGTTCCTCTCAATTTTTGCGAGTGAAAATAATTTTATTACATATCATGCCACCTGGAAATGTATTGGCAATGATCACGTATCAACCATTTTAGTTGAGATATATTTTTGCCAGGGAAAGTCTGTCAAACAATTTTTTTCTGGAGGTATTTCATCAAGTTAAAACTGCTCAGTTGATCATTTTACCTAGGTAACTAGTGCGCGGGAACAACTGTTTCCGCCTTCAATTGAAGAGTTAGAATATAAAAATCGGTATTTTCACTGGTCGTAACCATGAAATATCGAAAAATATTTCACCGATATTTCTCGATAACCTACCGGAAAGCATAAACCTTTAATTCTTTAATGACTTCAAATACAGTTCCACTATTGATGGAGAGACAGTTCAGTTATTATCTAGAATAGAAGAGTGGACAGTGAAGACCAGAGATCAGACTGCACGTTTTGTGCAGTCTGATCTTAATCTACACTGTCTACAAAGCTTCTTTAGTCGTCAACATTAAGGAGAGAGTTTAGGGTGAATCCTTATCCTGCTAGACAACTAAAATAATTTTTTCAATTCGATGGTAAAAACCCAAATATTGCTACTTCAAAGTTACCTTGCGGTGAAAATCTCCATATCGGACAGTGTAGATTCAAGATCAGACTGCACGTCCTGTGCAGTCTGATCTTGATCTACACTGTCCGCAAAAGGTCAGTGAGTCGCGCTTAGCAGCCCAAGGGTTAATCTTATGGAAATGGGTTAGTGAAATAAAAAGATAACAAATAAAGGAAGGTCGGTATTCAATATTTAGGTCGATATGTTTTGTGCAGTTTAATCTTGATCTGCACTGTCCATAAAAGCATCTTGTGTCGTCAACAGTAAGGAAAGAGATTTGAGTTAATCTTATGGAAATGGGTTCGAGGAATAAAACGACGATATATAAAGGGAGATCAGTACTAAAACAAATACTAGGGTCGTTATGTTTTGTGCAGTCTGATCTTGATCTACACTGTCTACAAAAGCTTCTCAGTGTGTCTTCAACAGTAAGGAAAAAGTTAATCTAATGGAAATGGGTAAGTAGAATCAAAAGATAACATAGAGGTGAAGGTCGGTATCTAGAAATAGTTGGGTCGATATAGCGTGTAAAACAGAGGGACCAAGATGGAGGCAGAGGAAATATGTATGGCAAGAGAGGTATTGAAATATTTGTCTCTTCTTTGTGAATTGTCTGGAATAAAATGCGTTATATATGGATAACAACACGCGAAAAGGGGCATTTGGACATTTGCGTAAAGTGTCGTCTTGGATCAGTCTGCGCAGTCTAATCCGAGACGACACTTTACGAATAAATAAGATTTTGTTCTTCAGTAGACTTGCGCAAAACAGAAAAGTTACACAGAAACAGAAAGTGTCGTTTCGGATCAGCCTGCGCGGACTGCACAGGCTGATCCGAGACGACACTTTATACAACTGTCCGAATGCCCCTTTTCGCGTGTTGCAAGCCATATATAGCTCGCAGTTTCTACAATATAAAATTGTTTGAACTACTTTTCCACAGGACTATTTAAACGTGGCCCTTCAGATTTTGGGACGAAAATTTTACAAAATACAAAAAAAAAAAATCATCCTTATACTCCCAAAGCCTTTTAATTTTCATTCATAAAACCCCAGTAATCGAAAACCATCCGTCAAGAAGAGAAATTAGAGATTTACTACGGCCCAGGTCGACACCAACGGGAAACACGGTCTATTTTTACATGAGCAACTCGCTCATTTACATACCGGAAATATACAGACGAAGCTTCAAACATAGCGTCCGAAGAAGACATTATGGAAAATAGTTACATGTTTGTTATGTTATGGAATTTAAGCGTCATTAGTCACGTGCCAGTCACTTGACATTTCCAAAATGCTTTTTTGACTTTTGGCGCGAAATCTAAAAATACCTTAAGAGGCTACTTAGCCTTTTAAGGGAACACCATCAAAAAAATTTTTTTTTGTAATTTTATGATTCTTAATCATTGATGGTTTTTATTGTTTTTTCATATAATTCTCAGTGATATATATATTTTTTAATTTGGTGAGATGTGAAAAATCTAAATACCCACCTTTAAACTTAAGTCACTGTTACTAGAACATTGAGTTATATAAACTGGTTACACGGGTAATGATACGTACATGCATTGTATTTTCGACTTAACTCTTTACAGAACGACAAATATTCAGTCCAAATTCAAAGCATTTGCACGCGACAAATTGAATGTGGTTAAAACTATGAAATTTGTCCCAAATATGGTAGAGATATTGGAAAAGGAAAAACAACTGGTTTCCAGCATCCCGTCCCTATCCCACAACGTTTATCTCAGGATCGGCAAAACTTTGAATTGTGTGGTAATAGGTTCATGAGTTCGAATCACACGCGACCGTAATTTTTTCTAACCTCCTAAGTTTTGACAGCTAGTTAGGTCGCTGGAAAGCTGTAACTGGAATTGAATTTACGTAATTCGCTTAAAGGATGGATTCAACTATGCTGCTCAAAGTTTGCTAAGCACCAAATAGTCCGAATCGCAATGTAAAAGTTTAAGATGTATCTGTAAAGTTTTTATGATTCAGTGAGGTAAAGACCTGGTCCCCAGACTACAAAAAAGCTTTTATTACATGATTTGCAAAAGCTTCTTACAAGTCAATAAATTGATGTACTCCTCAGATTCTTGTGGTATTTGTATGAACTGCATTCATTTACTCGACACAAGGAGAGTATTTGATCTTCATTTCAACTTGATCTCACCCCGACAGCACAAGCGTCAGTTTAAATAGTTTGCTCGTATTGTGACAAAAAGTTACACAAGTAGACGACCAGGTACAGATAAATGTGTTTAGTGCCAAATAAAAGTCCCGGGCCCGTATTCATCAACCCTTCCAAAATGCATTTATAGTCTAGTTTTGAGTTGGAAAGTGAAACAATTTCTGATTGGGTAAACCATTCGGTTTAGCCAAGCGGAAATTGATTTACTTTCAAATTAAGAAAATTCTTTAAAATTAGACTAAGATTGCTATAAGATAGGTGTATACAAGCTCTGTTCCATTTTCAGATTGGTGAGCCTTTCAAGATGAAAACTGTTGAATGTATCCGCATGACAAGTAAGGCGGAAAGACTTCGTGCTCTTAGAGATGCAAAATATAACCCAATGCATCTTGAAGCCGACAAAATATCAGTTGACCTATTGACAGATTCAGGAGTTGGCTCAATGAGCAACATGCAGTGGGCAGGGATCATGACTGGAGATGAGAGTTATGCAGGTTCGAGAAGTTTCAAGCGCGTGGAGAGTACAGTCAAGCGTCTCACTGGCTTTCAATATGTTGTACCTACACACCAAGGTCGTGGGGCAGAACACGTTCTATTCAGTGCGATGTTAGAACATCAAAAAGACACAACCGTTCTTAGTAATGGCATATTTGAAACGACTAAAAATGTTATTAACGGTCTTAAATGCGAAGTGATAGATATCACAGTAACAAAGGATGGTGACAAAGGTTTTCATGGTAATATAGACTGCGAGAAACTTGAGGAACTAATTACTTGTGACCCAAATAAAGTTAGCTGCGTTTTGCTTGTCATCACCAACAACGTCATTTCCGGTCAGCCGGTAAGCATGCGCAATATTGAAACAGCGTCAAAGGCGTGTCGTAAGTACAACATTCCATTGGTCGTTGATGCTTGTCGTTTCGCAGAAAATGCTTGGTACATCAAAACATTGGAAGAAGATTTTGCCGAAAAGTCTGTTCTTGATATCTGCCTAGAAATGTTCAGCTATTTTGATGCCATTTACGTTTCAGCTAAAAAGAATGGACTTTGTAACATTGGAGGTTTCATTTGTGTCAAGAGTGAAGATTTGTTCACTATGGTAAGAAGAAAGTGCATCATTTACGAGGGCCATTTTACGTATGGAGGAATTTCGGGTCGTGATATGGAAGCCATAGCTATCGGCTTGGAAGAGTGTCTTGACGAAAACTATCTTCATTATCGTTTTGAAAGCCTGAACCAGTTTGCAAAATTTCTCCAGGATGCTGGCGCTCCAGTTGCAGCAGTAGCAAGCAGTGCTGTGTTTGTAGATGCCTGTAAATTCTTGCCGCACTTGTCCATGGAAAGGCAACCGTCCTGGAGTTTAGCGTGTGCGTTATACCTAGAGGGAGGGGTTCGAGCATGTGGTGATATCACTGGCCCAGGGCAAGTTGAGGATTCTCTTAAACTTGCAGTTCCCCATCGGGTTTACACCATTTCACACCTAAAGTATGTAGCGAAAGTTTTTGAGCGAGTTTTGCGAAAGGCGACGAGAATCCAAGGTTTACGTGTGACCAAAGATTCCGATTTTCCGCAAAAATGTTACGAAGTTGAACTGGAACCAGTCGGGCACTCCGGTGATGATGTACTCTTACAGTCCTAACCCCCAGAATACTAAACCCTTTCTTTCTTTCCGGCGATTAATCTGATGCATGTTGGGAAAGTAGTCAGTGACTTTAAAAGAAATTTATGTCAGTACTGGTGTGAGAAAGCCAGGAAATACATGCGTAGGTGCACTGACCTTCGTGATATGACCTAAACTGTTAAACTCCAATACAAACAAAATAAACTGTTTACCACACAACAGCGTGTTTCAGTATATTTGCAGTGTAGAAAAAAAATCCCTAAATGATTGCCAATTTAAGATTATATTTTTTCCGAATGTGCCGGTAAAGTTGTATTAGGAGAAACAAGGCGAGACTATGTGTTTCGTGCAGTTTGATCTGCTTCGGTTGTAGATTGAGCCATGCTCTGTGATTAGGGGTCTTAATGCATCTGCGAAAACTATCGATCCAGGTCAGCCTGTGCAATCCGCGCAGGCTAGCCTGGACCGAAACTTTTCGATATTTGCCAATTTTGTGTATATCCAAGGACCAGGGGGTATCTTCCCTGACTTCGTCAAGACACGGGATTGCGTGATAAGGTGTTAATATACAAGACGTAAAATAACCGTTTAGCATATCAGTTTCACGGTAGACAATGATCTAAATAATGAATGACTGAAGGAATGACAAGGGTTCCCTGTCCATTGAGGGTTATGTAGCTGGGATTTGCTACAAGTTACCTAGGTGTATCTATTTTTAGATTCATTGATAAAGTTACTGTGTTGTGGGAATAAGTGTATGAGCCTGAATTGCATAGGTCACTTAATTTGCATATAAGCAAACATCCTGTACCTTATCAATAACATATTTTTCAGTCTATTACTTTGTAGGTAGATATGTTCAAATCAGGATGGTAGAGATTTTGTGGTTTTTGTCAAAATTGTCATATATAACAGAATGAAGATTTCTTACAGAAAGAATTATTTTTCTGTGAGGCAGTATTTGGCAACTATGTGGTTTTTTGTTCACACTGAATCTGGGTCAATCTTGATGCCTATAGACTAGCTTCGCTAGTCTATTTTCTGTGCAGTCAGATCTTAATCTACGCTGTCTGCAAAATCGCATTGATTCGCTCTTAGCAGCAGAAGGGTTGAGAATGCTCATAGTCTTTTGTAAAAGTTCAGTGGTCAAGATCGTTAATATCGTTTCTTGCTTGATTGGATAGCTTCTTCAGGCATTTTATCATGCGATTACATACAAGATCAAATGGTAGTAGTTCAAGAACCACTGACGGTGGTCTTACCTTTAACCCTTAAAATGCTAAATAAGTGAAATAAAACCTTTAATTCTTTCACTACCAAGTATATAAATTACACTTTTTCATTGGCTTTAACAATGGTTCGTTCCACTGCACGGTGAATCTGAAATAAAGAGGTGGACAGTTAGATCAAAAATATCTCCCTATCGGACAGTGTAGATCTAAGATCAGACTGCACATTCTGTGCAGTCTGATCTTGATCTGCACTGTCCGCAAAAGGACTTTGAGTCGTGCTTAGCAGACTAAGGGTTACGGGAAGTAACAAAACCGTCCCCCCTTATTACTAAGGGAAGTAATTATGGTAATAAATGTCTTTGTTTTGAAAGAGTAATCTCTCTTGGTTATTCAGACTGGTCTTTCCTAGGGGTTTCTCAAACCAGGACTGCTAGCAACTTTCTCTCAAAGCCACTGGTAGCTTTCCTACACAAATGTCGTCGAAAGCAATACTCGACGGTGAGCGAGAATGAATATTGTAGCAATAACTATCATCATTCCTCTGAAAGAATTTCATCAGAATTAAACAGCAACCCACCCCCTTCCTCTCGCCCCGACCCCCGAGTTTCAAGCCCAGTACCTTACAGACTGAGCCACCGGTCTAGGCAAAGTGCTGTTAGAACTAAGATACACAACCATCAAACACATTAACCCTTTAGCTGCTAAGCACGAATCGAAAACCTTTAGCTGACAGTGTACATCAAGATCAGACTGCACATAACGTGCAGTCTGATCTTGAATCTACACCGTCCGATAAGAAGATAATTATTCTCCCCCCTCTAAGAAAATAACTTTGAAATAGCAACATTTCGCTTTTTACGATTTGACTTATTTAACGGGTTTAGGGTTAAAATCATACAAGCCAAGCTCTGGCAAAGAGGGGTTTGGTGCATCTCCGTGATTATTATACCAAGCAAGTCATCACATAATGATGGACCCATAGAATCAATGGAATTACTCTAGGCGTCTGCTCATTAATGCACTCCATGATTATTTTGTTCCTCATTATTGTTTCGCACATTTTTGCCTTGCATTTCGTTTTCGGTGCAAGGTTCCCATACTTGATTCATATCTTCTTTTTATTTTTGTCTCGTTTCACTTTTTTCTTTTGTAATTTGGGTTTGTACAATGTGCTCCCGCATGCTGACCAGGGAAGGCGCTTTTGCATTCGTCTTTTCATTGCAAGAGTTTTTTTCCGGTTGGAGTTTGGTCGCACATTGTTTCTCTTTCTAACCATAGTCTTCTTATTTTTTATCTCTTTTCCATTCTTATTGTGTTCATTTTATTGTTATTGTATAATGCTCGCCATTTTGGCGGAAAAACAATAAAATGATAACAATAATGGAGGTAGAACGGTCCTTTAATATGCAGAAAATTTACAAATAGCAAAAAGGTTCGACTCATGTAGGCTTGCTTTCCTTTTCTATTTAGCATGGTTATAAATATAAGAAAACCTTGTCATTGGTGTACAACTTGTGTTACTGCGTGAACAAAAACTGAATCTTTGTGCTTGTAGTACTCTGATGAAACACTATAGTGAAAAGCAACCACGAACTTGCAATTATTTAGGTTTTATTTCTAGGATGAAAATCTCTGTTGGGTTTATATGGCACCTCAAATTTTTCACTTCCAAATAAAAAAAAATTTAATTCTTTGATGACTTCAAATACAGTTCCACTTTATGATGAAGAGACAGTTCAGTTATTATCTAGAATAGAAGAGTGGACAGTGTAGACCAGAGTGTAAGTAGAATCAAAAGATAACATAGAAAGGAAGGTCGGTATCTAGAAATAGTTGGGTTGATATATAGCGTGTAAAACAGAGGGACCAAAATGGAGGCAGAGGAAATATGTATGGCGAGAGAGGTATTGAAATATTTGTTTCTTCTTTGTGAATTGTCTGGTACAGTGTTGCATCCAGGCCGCGCGATTGCTGGAATCCCCCCCCCCTTTTTTTTTTTTATTCTGTCGCGCAGTTTCTCGAACTTGATGGGGGAGAAATCGCGCAAAGACGTTGTAGCTCGCGCAAAAACAAGAAACCACTGCGCGCAAAAAAATAATTGGGCCCTAGTCAGTTAATTGAAACAGAAGGAAATTACATATTACACTTATCGCTATTTTTAGACTATTCGAGAACAGTAATTTCAAATGGTGTCCGATCTCGATATTGAATTCTTTGTAATAGGGTCTGTAAGTCTCGTCACGTGACCGCGAGAGTTCATCACGTCCGGGATCTACCATAAATTTATCTCCTTTTTATCACAGTGCGTGGAGAGACACACGAAGCAATTATGGGGGATAAAGTCAGCTCTTAAAAGTCCGAGCGATTTGAAAATTTCAGTTATCGATCAGAGAACGATATGTGACTATGCATACGCCACAATAAAAAACAGATCGTATTCAGCGCAGGTAAACAGGTTGATGGTTGAACCTACTTTCGGTTTCGTATTCAATAGAATAACGTTTTTTTGACGGACTTCAATCAAAATAGGTGAATCACGTTTCTTTTACAAAACTACAGTTGTGTGGAGGCATAAAATGAAAGCATAAGTACTCTGCAAGACTTTTGAAAGTATAAATATATCTTTAATTTGCCGATGGCGATCGCACAGATCTACTTTTCCGCTGTTAAATTCAGCATTTGATAAAATTCCAGTATTTTAAAGACAGCGTCATAAATAGATATTCTTCTCGACTACATGTACTTGTTAGGAAAGAAACACGATGACTCAATGAATACAATTTGAATGATTTTCATATCATTCAAACATTTTTTGCAGATTGTGCTCGACGATGTAAACAATAGTAGGATATGCCAAACCTAGGAGGTGTTAACGTCCCATGACAGAGAAGGCTACAATGTTATCATTTACCAGCAACAGCAGACTCGCTATTTGGGTAATTATACGCATCATTTCCATGCCGTTTGAATATAGTTTCAATGTTTAGATCAAGATCTAGTTATTTTTTGTTGAAAAAAAATAAAGAACAGTGAAGCAAAAATACAATCGCATACACTTTGAAAAAAAAAAGAGACAAATTTGCCATAAAACCGTCGACAAGGACCACCGACTCTAATATATTCAACACAGATGGAAATTTCAGAAAGTATGACAGTGATTAAAAGCCAAAATCCAATGAGTCACTCTAAAAGAAGGGAAACTTATGTATGCTGACACAGGTCAGGTTACTTGATACACTAAAACAGAATGTTTCAACAAACCTTCTGGTGCCCCTGGTGAGGCAGTGCAGAGCACAAGCCTAGCACTGGTGAACCCATTCAATCTGTAGACAGTTTAAACATAAATGGAAATTTCCAGCCATTGAAAATACTCCAGTGTTTTGTTTTCAAAGATCAAACCATATAAGACAGTTCAGATTCAAGATCTGACTGCATGTTCACTGCAGTCTGATCTCGACCAACACTTTCCTGAAAAGCATACTTATCCTTTTACCAGACGACAGAATCTATCACTGGTCCAAATTGAAAGGATTTGCAGGTGACAATTAATACTGTATATGGCTCAAATGATGGAAATTTCTTTGATAAGGTAGAAAACATTGTTCCTTTTTCTACAATGTTTTCGAAAGGCTTCTTCCTCTGGGTCTTTAAAACTCAGGATTGTGTGGTAAAGGATTAATTGTGCTTTGCAGGCTAAGGGTTATTTAAGAAAATTGCAATATGCTTGTTCCACTGTGCATAGTGAATATTAGTGTTGTGTATGGTACTTTGGAAAGATACCCATGACCAGGTGCACTGACTGGCATATGAATGAAATGTTTCGCCCTTTACCCTTTACCTCTAAAGAAAACAGCATTTTTTTTTCCTTTTCCCAGGATATTTTCTACCCTTCCATAAATGAATTTCAATTGTTTAGCCACTCTTACTTTTTCATCTACGAGTGCTTTCAATTTATACAAGTCATTAACCCTGTTGTTTGGTAACAGCTTACCTAGTTTTTTGATAGAGACGATACACGTTCAAATCTAACATGCAATTTGCATAAAAAATGTCTCAGTGCAAGGGCTGAGTGGTGCGTTATACATACAGACTAACAGACACAAGATGGAAAGGCTTGTGTCAGTATATGTACTGGGTTATAATAATGGTCTTCTTGTCATTTGTTACAGCTATAGAAATTCTTTGAGTATCCTAGGATGGGTTTGTGGGAGAGAACTTTGGTATCAATGAAGTTCACCAGAATATCTTCATCGGAAAGAGATTATGCCCTGTGTAATCCAGCAAAGGATAATGATTTATGACAGCTATTGAGACAATACAAAGACTTTCAAGGTATTCTGTAATTATTTAATTTAAAGTTATTTTATACATGTACAAGCATAATTTGTCACATTTAACTCTTGTTATGTGACCAATTCTAAACTTTTACTTCACAAAGAATTTCAAGCATTATCTCCTTTTCAAAGGGGAAAAAAAATGACCCATTTCGATAGACTTACTCAAATTACTAATAAAATTCACAGTGTTGTCACAGTATAATATTATAATTAAATTTTTGTTATCATAATATTGTCTCAGTACAGAGAGATAAACAACAATCCAACCGTCATACCAGTTAGAGTGGCTTTTGTGGAGTATAAAAACAAATTTGTAAGAGTATTTTGATATTATCATTGAAGCCACTTCACTTATCCCTGTGTTTCTGAACATCTCACACCAGCAATATACTTGTCCACACAATATTTTTGAGCTGTGATCCATCCATTTGATGAAGATCAATGCAATTTTAGTCAGTTTGGTACAGAAATCTGTTGGCTGAAAAGCAGCCAGTTGCTGAGGAAGAATCCTGTGAGGGATACTTACAAGGGAGAGTTAAGAAACTCCTGGGAAGGTGAACTTACAGGTGTGATTAATTGTTGATTGAATCAATTTTTTTGTCGCTTTCAGCATTAAATTTTGGCAGCTGTGATTTGGCAGAAATACTGTTGAAAGCAGCTTCAAATTCAATTCAAGATGGTTTCAAAGAAAATGTCAACAATAGATAAATTCACGAAACAGATAGATAAATGAATTGGACAAAAAAGCTTTCTTTAACCCTTTACCACATAATTCCGGGTTTTCCGACCCTGAGGAAGAAGCCTTTTGAAAACCTTGTGGGAAAAGGAGAAAATGCTGGTAGCCAGCATTTTCTCCTTTTCCCACAGTGTTTTCTACTCATTCAAAGACAAATTCCATCCTTTGAGCCATATTTAAATTGTTGTTTCCAAATGTTCTCGATTGGACAAGTCTAGAATTTTGTCCTGTGGTAAAGAGTTAATCACTTTTTGCTCTGGTGAGCTAAAAACTTGTATTTCTTGAAATACTGTATTTACAAACATCTCTTATTAATATACATTCAAAGCTTTCTTCTGCCAGAAGAACGACACTGAAAAAGAACCATGACTGCCTGATAACTACACCTCACAGGGACCACATGTTATAATTTGTGCAATGGTGCAATAAGATGCAGTGATTAAAAAGAACATTTAGTTAAAGATAGTGCTATGGTATTAATGTTATATGTTTACCATCTTTGGACTGCCAAGAAGTGCATGCTAATATTTACCGGTACTTTTCAAAATCAGTAACAGTTAAAAGAGTATTTAAATCCTAACCACGAAATGCCACTAAATTAAAATAGCATTACAGCAGACTGCTTTTGAAAACATGGTGACCAAATATGATATTGCTCACAGTAAGCAATATCTATTTGCCACAATGTTTTCATCTGACTTTCAATTATTTTTCTCCATTTGCCTCAGATTTTATCTAGTGTTAAAAGTAAAGGTAGGTTTCAAGACTTCGCTAAATAAAGGAAAAGCAATATTCTTGCTTATATTTAGAATAAGAATCCTTGATGCCCCTTTAAGAGTAAAAGCAATATACATGTAGTAAAATTCAGCCATTTTGAGCTTGTGTGGAAAAAGAAATTCAGTTACATACAAGTCTTATTAGCTGCACAAATAGTCCTTTGAAAACATTGTGAGAAATGGCAAATTAAAAAACAATGTTGGATTTTTTAACAATATTTATCTAAAGCAGAAATTTGCTCCATCAAGGGACATGAATAACACGAGAATGATATAAAAGTGTTGTTGCTACAAATGTAATAAAAATGAATATCTACAAAATTTTTAAGACTTCTCATGTTTATTTCTTTTAATGTTTACCAACTGATAAAATTCTGGACTTCTTCCAATTCAAAGCATTTGCAGACGACACATTGATTTTGGCTCACATTGTACGATTTACCTACTAAAGGGTAGAAAACATTGTGTTTAAAGGAGAAATTGTTAGTTCTCTTTTCCCACAGTTTCCTACAGCATTTTTCCTCAGTGTTCTTAAAACTCAGGATTGTTCGGTAAAGAGTTACAAGTCATCAAATATATTAACTTAATAGCTTCTGAAACAAATTTGCATTATAAAGCTTCAGAAGCGTCTTTGTAAATTGTGAAAAAAGTTAATCAAGGAGTAAACCTTTAGTATTCATGAAAACATGTCAAAAGCAGATATTGCTTGTTCTGACCAATTTGTCCTTTGGTCAAAATGTTTTCAAAAGTGGTCTGCTGCAAGACACAAAAAGTTATCAACAGGAGATAGCATGTTGACCCCTTCATCTGCTGATATCATACCACCGGCCTGTCTCTGGTCCAACAACTTGCAAGGTTGAATTAAACAAGGGCTGTATAAGAAGTAGGCCTAGTATATAAATCAAGAGTGAAGAAACTAGAGTGCCATTAGGATGACACATGCAACTATTTTAACTTTTTACCATTTAACAACATTTTGACATATCTATTTTGAAAGCAATGTTGGGGGACGAAACAATTGTAGCTCAAATAATGAGGTTTATTTCTGAAAGGAAACATTGTGGGAAAGGTGTAAAAAGCTAGTGACCAGCTTTTTCTCCTCTTCCTTCAATGTTGTCAAAAGCCCTCTGCATCAGGGTAATTAAAAACAGAATTGTTTGGTAAAGGGTTAACTCACAAAACAAAATTTGGACTGGTTCAAGTTGAGAGGATTAGCAGGTGACATGTAGCTCAATTGGTGAAATTTGTCTTTGAATGGATAGAAACACTGTGGGAAAAGGATTTCCAACATTTTCTCTTTTTCTCACAATTGTTACAGCTTCCCTCCCCTTGGCTGTTTAAACACAAGCTCATTTGATAAAGAGCTAACAGGATGCCTACTCTTCTAAGTACTATAGGAAAATGACTGGCCAGTCATATCTTATGGTACATCCTGTTGCATTTGCTGTCATTTGGACTGTCATGAATTAATGAACTTTGTCTTGTACTTTACTGGCTTGGCATATCCGCAGCATCTAGAATACATAATATTTCATGCGGCATTGGGTAGATGTTTTTGACAGTTAATATAATTGTACTGAAGCTGTTGAATCTTGCTGTAAAGCCAACATCCATGGAATTAAGTATTGGCTTAAATAAAGTGGTCTGTTTCTGGTCTTCAAACATGTGACCACCCTACCAGACGTTTAAAGGTGACATCCTGTGTAACATATTAGAAATGAACAACAGCATCTGAAATGAAATTATGAAAATCATAAACTTGAAATATGAGTGCAGTCCTCCAGGATACCCATTTCTTTGAACATTAATTAGACCAGAATTCTATCAAAGCCTTAGTGTCTTCCTGCACACTTTGCTAACTCATGTACTACATTAGATTTGATTTGATTGGGAAACATAGCATGTCAGTTTTTGCAAAGTTTGTTTTTTTATTTCCGCTTGAATCCTTTACCAAACAATCCATTGTTTTTGGGGAGTACCCCGAGGTAAAAGGCATGATAAGAAATTCCTGGTTACCAGCATTTTGTCCTACAACAATGTTTTCTACCCTTTTCTTTGCCAAAACCCATCTTTAGAGCCAAATTTTATTTTCCCTCAGCAAATACTATTTGTAAATTTGGTCAAGTCTAAAATTTAACTGTCTGTTAAACATGAAAACAAAATCTAGAGAATGACATTTAAAGCCACACGTACATGCACTATGTTTCATCAATGTATGACTCTCCCTGTGACGGCAATCATGCATTGTAAAGGCAATGGAGGTGGAAAATGTTTTCAAAACATACTGCACAATCAATATCAGGTTTATGTTCAATTTCATTTGTAATATCAATTAAAATAGTATTGTAATATGTGTCTCATTAACCACTTTTACTAATAGACTATTAAAACAAAAACTATAAAGTGTAAGTCAACTTTGACTTTTATCCTCTTAATAGATCATTTTGTTAAATATTTCAGAATATTAAAGAATTAAAATACTGCGATATATTAACCTCACTGCTGTAGCTATATCTGGAAATTTCACTTTGCTGTAAAATAACAAGCTTGGCCCATTTCCTCTTAGATCATCAGCACAGTGACAGCTGCATAATCTAAAGTTAGGGTTTCATGGCCTATCTGCCCTCCTGCAGGAAAAAATAGGATAAAGCATTGTATTTTAAAAAAACCTCTTTGTACAGAATATTTCATCATTATATATATTACACTTGTAAGGGCTAATAAAATGGGCAAGCACAAGTACTAATCTTGAGTATTCAAATAGTCTATAATTCTTCGTTATAACCCTCAACGTGCCTTTCACCACTTTAGTTGCTTTTGCGATCGATGTAGATCAAGATCAGACTGCACAAAGTGTGCAGTCTGATCTCTGATCTACATTGATCGCTTTGCTAAGACATTCCAGACAAGGGCAACCTCAACATTATTCTTGTGAGATCTTATTTCTTAAGGTTTATTCGGGCTCTAGAAAGGGTTAAGTCTATTTACCCAGTTCCCAGTGAACTGAAGAATTTACCTGAAAATAATTCAACAAAAGATGCCAAAATCGGTTTTGAAGCCATGAATTCACAGCCAATTAAGAATTTTCTTTGGTTCTATGTATGTAACTAGCTCTCTAAGGCAATCAAATAAATAAAATGAGGCCGGGTAATTACAACTGTCATTATCGGCAACATTAAATATGGTGCAAAGGAAACTTATGTGCGAAACTACACTGGTGCGAAACATACCAAAGCTGCAATATGTTTCTAAACGCGCCTGAAGACGGGACTAGGGTGCATTTCTAGAATGAAATGCTTAGAAACATTGGCATAATACCGGAAAACGCCCCTCCACTATATCGCGAAAACCCATGAAAATCTAAATCGTGTGTCAAAAGAATTTTTGATTTCTTATGGATTCATTCCGTATACATCAAATACAATATTGGTCTACGGAATAAAGCACAGAATTTCATTGATTTAATTTATCATTTAATTCGTAAAACAATACCACATATATGCATAGGGCTGTATAGTGGAGGGGCGTTTGCCGGTATTATACCGAAACATTATTTAACTGCCATAACTAGGTTAGCTGGACCTCTTTAGATCAGAAATCGACCGAGCACATGTCCATTGCAACGAAGTACGAAAACTGGGTTACGGATTTTCGCTGATTTCCAGGGCCTGTTTTTAAATCACAGCTTTATTTCTCAACAATATTTTAACCCTTACCAACATCTTTTATCTCCGGTTTTTCCTCTCCATACCCTTTTTTGAGAATTTAAATAACATACACGTCAGTGTAGCGTCACGACTGTCGGTACATACATAAGCAAAATAGTGGAAAAAATCTCAATATAGCGACCAGTGATGCCGGAAGTGCATTTCATCTAAACGAGACTTACAGACCCTATAGGCAGGGAACCACTATTCTCTACGCATGCACAGTGAATGTGTAGTTACACGTGTTTCCGGATGAAAAAAAAAATCATAGTACATTCGCGCGGCGACATTTAACAATGTTCAACATTCTGACTGGTGTGTTAAAGCAGGATTAAAAATGCCACTGAAACGAATTACAAACTTTGTATTTGTTAATCAAAAGAAGACACAACCCCCCCCCCCCCCGTTTCGATAGATCGAGTGAAAACAGCGGAGAACAAATTGAAAGTCATCCGGGAACCACCACAGTCAAGTGAGGGCAATTCGTCAAAACTGTAAATCAGTTAATAATCATTCAAATTGAGGAACCATCATCAGCATTGTTTGATTTTCAAACTTTTGTTATAGATCTAGATATAGGTTGGAAAGGAACAAATCAGTGTTCCAACTCACGCAAATTATTGCATAAACCACGTTATAGAATTGAAATTCACCTAATAAATTTTGGTTACACGCGAGACCTGACGTAAGACAAAATGGGGGGAAAAAGCCATTATCCGCTTACCTTGTGTAAAATGAAAGGTTTTAAAGTTACTTGTTACCCTTATTGACAACTTTTAGTCAAATCATGCCGAAGTACTTATCCATAAATTAACGGACATGAAAAATTGATCGGTCCAAAAAAACGCGGAAACCCATGACACAACAAAATGTTCTTTTTTGACATTGTCCGATCAGAGTCACTTCCGACTGTCTTTTCAGCTTTTTAATGACTTTAAGCTGTAAATTTCCACAAGTATCTTAATATGACAGACGTTTTCGCTGCAAATCATCATTGTGGATTGCTTTACCTCTAGTTGAGAACCATTATTGTCATACCCTCGAATATGAAATCTTACCCCCAGATTTACAGCTCAGGGGGTAAGTGTACTCTTGAAATAAAAAGCTAGTGGGAACAGTGAAAAAGGAATGGCGATTTTTTTCAGTAGATCTATCACACCAGTGCATGAAACCAAGGTAATTTTTTGAATGATTAAAGTTTTGTCATCCCCCCCCCTTCCTGTTAATTCCATGGGGGAACTCCCCCTCTTGGCAGAAATCCTTGATGCAACACTGTGGTAAAAAATGCGTTATATATGGGTAACAACAGGCAAAAAGGAGCATTTGGACATTTGCGTAAAGTGTCGTCTCGGATCAGCCTGCGCAGTCCGCGTAGGCTAATCCGAGACGACACTTTACGACTACATTAGATTTTGTTCTTCAGTAGACTTCGCAAAACAGAAAATTACATAGAAACAGAAAGTGTCGTTTCGGATCAGCCTGCGCGGACTGCACAGGCTGATCCGAGACGACACTTTACGCAAATGTCTGAATGATGAATGTTTTTAGTGCCAAATAAAAGTCCCGGGCCCGTATTCATCAACCCTTCCAAAATGCATTTATAGTCTAGTTTTGAGTTGGAAAGTAAAACAATTTCTGATTGGGTAAAAAAATCGGTTTAGCCAAGCGGAAATTGATTTACTTTCAAATTTAGAATATTCTTTAGAATTAGACTAAGACTGCCATTAGATAGGTGTATACAAGCTCTGTTCTATTTTCAGATTGGTGAGCCTTTCAAGATGAAAACTGTTGAATGTATCCGCATGACAACTAGGGCGGAAAGACTTCATGCTCTTAGAGATGCAAAATATAACTCACTGCGTCTTGAAGCCGACAAAATGTTATTAACGGTCTCAAATGCGAAGTGATAGATATCACAGTAACAAAGGATGATGACAAAGGTTTTCATGGTAATATAGACTGCGAGAAACTTGAGGAACTAATTGCTTGTGACCCAAATAAAGTTAGCTGCGTTTTGCTTGTCATCACCAACAACGTCATTTCCGGTCAGCCGGTAAGCATGCGCAATATTGAAACAGCGTCAAAGGTGTGTCGTAAATACAACATTCCATTGGTCGTTGATGCTTGTCGTTTCGCAGAAAATGCTTTGTAGATCAAAACATTGGAAGACCATTTTGCGGAAAAGTCTGTTCTTGATATCTGCCTAGAAATGTTCAGCTATTTTGACGCCATTTACGTTTCAGCTAAAAAAATGGACTTTGTAACATTGGAGGTTTCATTTGTGTCAAGAGTGAAGGTTTGTTCACTATGGTAAGAAGAAAGTGCATCATTTAAGAGGGCCATTTTATGTATGGAGGAATTTCGAGTCGTGATATAGAAGCCATTGCTATCGACTTGGAAGAGTGTTTTGACGAAAACTATCTTCATTATCGTTTTGAAAGCCTGAACCAGTTTGCAAAATTTCTTCGGGATGCAGGGGCTCCAGTTGCAGCAGTAGCAAGCAATGCTGTGTTTGTAGATGCCTGTAAAGTCTTGCCGCACTTGTCCATGGAAAGACAACAGTCCTGGAGTTTAGCGTGTGCGTTATACCTAGAGGGTGGGGTTCGAGCATGTGGTGATATCACTGGCCCAGGACAAGTTGAGGATCCTCTTAAACTTGCAGTTTCCCATCGTGTTTACACCATTTCACACCTTAAGAATGTGGCAAAGGTTTTTGAGCGAGTTTTGAGAAGGGCGACGAGAATCCAAGGTTTACGTGTGACCAAAGAACCCGATTTCCCGCAAAAACGTTACGAGATTGAACTGGAACCAGTCGGGCACTCCGGTGATGATGTACTCTTATA
Source organism: Hippopus hippopus (assembly GCA_946811185.2). Taxonomy (NCBI): domain Eukaryota; kingdom Metazoa; phylum Mollusca; class Bivalvia; order Cardiida; family Cardiidae; genus Hippopus; species Hippopus hippopus. The sequence continues at coordinate 16,726,099 of OX328113.1, read as the reverse complement.
GTCCTAACCCCCAGAATACTAAACCCTTTCTTTCTTTCCGGCGATTAATCTGATGCATGTTGGAAAAGTAGTCACTGACTCTGAAAGAAAGTTATGTCAGTACTGGTGTGAGAAAGTCAGGAAATACATGCAGTCTTTTCTCATGAATGATTCTGTTATACAACAGATTCATTCCACAGTTTATAGATTAGAAGGTAGTTTGAAATTCCAATGTGATGTTGATGATGCATACAGTGAGTTATGTCAAATTGTCATGTCAGAAATGATGAAAGATTTAAATGTTGGAAAGATTACTATATTTTCCAGTAATATATCAAACAAGAAAATACGGCTGAACAAACCATGGTGGAGCAATGAGCTATCCTGCCTCTGGAATGACCTATGTAAAGCTGAAAGAGAATGGCTAAAGCGTAATGATATCTCAATCAAGAAATACTTTAGAAGCATTTTCGTAATGAAGCGTACAGTATTTGATAGAGCAGTTCAACGTGCTAAACGTAATCATTGGGTCTCCTTTCAGTCTTATCTGTCCAAACAGTGTGACTCCAACAGTGAAGAATTTTGGAAATCCATTGGTAGGATTGGTGTTGCCTACGCTAAAACGAACAATATACCCATGGAAGTTGTTCTGGAAGATGGTTATGCATCCAAAAATATTCAAGAAGTGCTTAATAAATGGAAAAAAGAATTTTGCAATCTTTTGAACAAACAATATGACAACATAGGTTTTGACTATGATCTTTTTGATGGTAACAGTCGTAACTCAGAGAGTATCATTAACAATGACATAACAACAGATGAAGAAAAAAAGGCAATCTATATTAGGAAAAGCCTGTGGATTCGATAATATCCCGGTTTATGTTTTCAGAAATGAGTGTTAAGAATCCTTTTTGCATATATTTTTTTAACATTTGTTTTAAATCTGGCAAAACCCCTTCTGACTGGGGAAAAATTGTATTAACTCCTATACCCAAGTCTAATACATCAAACCCACGTGATCCTTTGTCCTATCGTGGTATAGCTCTACCCTGTTCTATGTATAAAATTTATTGTAATATACTAAATCAACGGTTGACAGATTATATAGAGTCAAATAACATTTTGGCTGATGAACAGAATGGTTTCAGAAAAGACAGAAATACCTTAGACCATGTTTCCGATCTCTGTAACATCATTGATATTAGGAAAAAGTTTAAACAATCAACTTTTTGTGCTTTTATTGACTTTCGAAAGGCATATGACTTCAAACATAGAGGTCTACTTTATAAAAAAAGTTAGGTGAAATGGGTATAGATGGACTGATGTTGAGGGCTCTACTCTCATTGTATCAGTCGGTCTCGACCTGTATTCGCCTGAATAGAATGCCCACTGACTGGTTTGATAATATATGCGGTCTTCGTCAGGACAGTTCTCTCTCTCCGTTGCTGTTTAACCTGTATCTGAATGATCTTATTAGTACAATGAAAGGATTGGGTGTAGGAGTTGATATTGGTGGTGACTGGTGCGTATCTTGGCTTATGCAGACGATATTGTTCTTATAGCAGATAATGAATATTCTTTACAGTGCATGTTGGACACAATGTCAAAATGGTGCATGGATAATTTCATGACTGTAAATCCGGAAAAAAGAAATATAGTACATTTTAGACTGCAATCTTCTGTTAAGACAAAACATCGTTTCACATGTGGAGAGTTTTGTCTGGCTGTTGTCAATCAGTATACTTACCTTGGTCTCCTGTTAAATGAACATCTAGATTTTAACAATACAGCAAAATCAGTTGCACAAAAAGCAGGCAGACCACTTGGACTGCTAATAGCCAAGTCCAAAAGTCCAAAAGGGTAGGGAGTTTGCCATTTAATGTTTTCACTAAACTTTTTTATAGCACTGTTTGGCCTGTTATTGCATATGGTGCCTCTATATGGTGAAACAAGTCATACTCATGCATCAATGCTGTTCAGCATAAAGCCATGCGATTCTATCTAGGTCTTGGTAAATACACAACAAATAATGCGCTGTACGGGGAGCTTGGATGGAGACCTCCACATGTAAAACAGTGGAAATCTGTTGCTTGGCAGTAGATGAGGTTTATGAAAATGGACCCGAGTAGGATCAATTAAAAAGTTTTTGATTACTGTAATTCAAGTACAAAGTGTAAAAATTTTTGAGAAATACCCTTTTTAACAAAGCAAGGGAGTTGAATCAATGTTTTGATAACTTGTCAGACTTAGAAAAAACAATTTTTGTCCTTTCAAATGAAAAAATAGTGAAATTAACAGCCAAAACCATTTATTTATTACTTAACACAAGATTTGACAGACTGCACAATTGATTGTTTAATTTATGCATAAAAACAACTTTTTATTATTATTATTATTATTATTATTACATTATTTGCCCCTTTGCCACACTATCTCCACTTCCAGCAGAAAGAGGGATTTTGGGGACATTGTGGAATGTGGAGGGGGAGCTGGTAACCAGCATGGTCTCCTTTTCACACAATGTATTCTACCCTTCTCAAAACAATTTTCAATTATCAGATATGTTTATTTTGCAATTGCTTCCGGTGTGGATAAGTCTAAGCTAGCTGTTATCATTTGTCAATTAAAAAAAAAATGTCAATATGTAATGTTATTAGTTTATATATTGTGTATCTTTTATTTCCTATGCTAGGATTCATGTGTAACACACATAATGGAGAGAGAGAGAGAGAGAGAGAGAGAGAGAGAGAGAGAGAGAGTTGAATTTAGACGAGATAGAGGGTAATTGAGCCAGACTATATATGAAATAATGTTATGTTTGTGATGAAGAGAGGTGGATTGAGAGAAGATAGAATGAGAGTGAATTTGAAATGTTTGTGTTTAACATAGCTTTTAATTGCATAGATATAGTCTCTTATAACTCTAAATGAAGAGTGGCTTTATACATGTTTTAACTGGATATATTAGTATGTACTTGTTTTATTCTTTTTATCCTTTTAGCTAAATGTACAATGATGAGACTTACATAAATAAATACATTGATCTGAAAATTGCGTAGGTGCACTGACCTTCGTGATATGACCTAAACTGTTAAAACGGCGTTAAACTCCAATACAAACAAACGAAATAAACTGTTTACCACACAATAGCGTGTTTCACGACCCTGAGGAAGAAGGCTTTTGAAAACATTGTGGGAAAAAGAGAATATGCTAATCTTCAGTTTCAGTATATTTGCAGTGTAGAAAAAAAAATCCCTAAATGATTGCCAATTTAAGATTATATTTTTTCCGAATGTGCCGGTAGAGTTGTATTAAGAGAAACAAGACGAGACGATGCGTTTTGTGCAGTTTGATCTTGATCTGCTTCGGTTGCAGATTGAGCCATGCTCTGTGATAAGGGGTCTTAATGCATCTGCGAAAAGTATCGATCCAGGTCAGCCTGTGCAATCCGCGCCGGCTGACCTGGACCGAAACTTTTCGATATTTGCCAATTTTGTGTATGTCCAAGGACCAGTCTACCTGGTGATATAGTCGGTTGTTACAAAAATGTGGCTATTATGGAACCATAATCATGTGATGGCTTGCTTGGTATCATGTATCACGAAGATGCATTAAGCTCCCTTTTGCCAGAGCATGGCTCAGTTAAATTCGTAAGATACACTTGTAAGCCATGGTTTCGCGTCATTTGAATTTTGTCAGTTTGTTTTAAAGTCTTTCAGCAACAAATATATAAACTTGGCCTCCTTCGATGGTTTGAAATACAATCCACTTAAACTTAGAACGATTTCCATCTTATAGGATTGACTAAACCAACATTTTTTCTAAAAACCTACTGAATCATGAGGTAAATTGGTCCTTGGACTTGCAGAAAATTGACTTATAGCAAAAAGTTTCGGCCCAGGTCAGCCTGCGCAGTCCGCGCAGCTTGACCTGGGTCGACACTTCTTTGCATATGTATTTAGTCCCCTTTTCACAGAGCATGGCTCAATTTTATATTTATTATTAAAACTATTCCCCAAATAATCCCGTATTTCAATGATTCTGAAGTAAATGGCTGTTGAACACTTCATTGAAAAAGGCAAAAGCGCTGGCCACCAGCATTTTCTCCTTTTCCCATAATATTTTCATCTTTTCAACAGATAAATCCCAACGAATGAACTACTGTTGCTTTGTAATCTGCATTTTTTTTTTTCAATATGGACAAGTCTAAAATTGTGTCGCTTTGTAAAAAATTAAAACAAATATCGACACGTATATTTATGTTTCCTTATTCAATGACTCTTTCAACCGTTCAGTACCCGGTTGAGTTTTTATTAACAAAGTTGATCCAGAGCAGAATACTCAAAACTTTCAATCTGATCTTGAATTGCACTGTCCTTTGCATTTCGAGATATGTATTCTTACCCATGATGTTTTACAATCGGAATATCTCGGTTTTCTACCCGGGTGAAAATTTCTTATTGATTCAATAAAAGCTAAAATGAGAACTACTCTGGTGTAATCGTTAAAAAACAACTTGTCAAATGATAAACTTAGTCGTGACCATACATAAGTCATCCACCGAAAACGGTTTAAACTGCGTTTTATTTTTGGTCTACTGCATTCCTGTTTGTTTGCTTGCTTGCTTGCTTGCTTGATTGATTGATTGATTGATTTGATTTGGTTTGGTTTGATTGATTGATTTGGTTTGATTTGGCTTGATAAAATTTGATTAATTGATTGATTGATTGATCGATCGGTCGGTCGGTAAGTCGGTCGGTCGTTCCATTGATTTATAAGTCCTTCGTTTTTATGTTCGTTTTTTTGTTTATTCATTTTTTTTTTTTTTTTTTCATTCGTTCGTTCTTTCGTTCGTCCATTCGTTCATACGATCGATCGATCGTTCGTTCGTTCGTTCGTTCGTTAGTTCGGTCGGTCGGTCGGTCAGTCGGTCGGTCGGTCGGTCATTCATTCATTCATTCATTCATTCATTCATTTATTCACTGTTACATGCGGCTTCAATATTATTTATCTATATCATTGCAACAACTGACTCCTACATAATGTAGATTGAGGTGATGGTTAGACATGAAAACGTTTAGTGTCTCTATAGAGGATTATACTCAGGATGCCTTTATTTCTAACCCATCTGCTCAGCCATTAAGGTGCCCAAGACATCCCTTGTTGTGGAGAGAACTGGAAAAGAAATGGTATGCGGATGGGAGGGGGATGTAATTTCAAGGGAAACAACTACCATTGTATCTCGAGGAATATTTATACTTTGTTATCTCCCCTACACTATTTTACTCGTACAGTTCCCGTACACTCTAATAGGCATTGTAAGAGAGTGCGGATTGGCATATTAAAAGTGCGAATGATTGTTACATAAACACAGAAAATGTATATGAACCATGCTGTGTTAGAAGGGTGATTAAAATATCTGCAAAAACATATCGAACAATATCAGCCTGCGCAGTCCGCGCAGGCTGACATGGTTCGAAACTTTTTACTACATGTATTTGTAAATTTTCTGCAAGTCCAAGGCCCATTTTACCTCGGTTGTTAGACAAAATGGGTTTTACGGATCCATTACTATGTGATGGCTTTCTAGATATCATGCATCACGGACATGCATTAACCCCCCCCCCCCTTTTACCAGAGCGTGCTTCACATAAAGATATGTACAATTGCGGATATTTCGTGTCCTTATAGTTCAACTCTGATTCAAATGGCAGCTACGCATATACCAATACAGTTAAAGGACCATTTTTACAGCCATGGATGTTCATAAGCATTTTCATCCTTTTCTCACAATATTTTCCAGAACCTTTAAATCAAGGTCATGAAAACACGCGAGTAATTGGTACAGAATTTTACCAAATTTAACCCTTGGGCTGCTAAGAGCGACTCACAGACCTTTTGCACAGATCGAGCAGTCCGATCTTATATCCACACTGTCCGATAAGAAGATATTTTTCGCAAAAAATTACTTTGAAATAGCAAAAGTTTTCTGCTTGAAAAATTTATTTCACTTATTTACCACTTTAAGGATTAAGAAATTAGAAATTTGAAAGGCTGGTGAAGGGCGTATGGACAGGCACAGCGAGAGTCGCTGATATACTCTCGTTTGTTTGTTTGATGTTAACGCCATTTTGAACATTATTTAAGCCATATCAATGCTACCAGTGCAGCCAACCATGCGTTTCTGGAATTCATTTTACCCATACATGCCCAGTACTCTTTCCAAGCCACTGGCTGCTTTTCCACGCAATGAAGTCGTCGAAACAGCAATTCGATTCAGTGTTTTGTGAGGATTAAATCCTGTCGCAATGAGAGTCATCTATCAACAAGAAGAGAACTCAGAACTCCAGGATTAATAAGACTGAATGACACCGACTAAGATGAGGAACAGGACCTTGAGGCCTTGTTTAGTTGAAGTGTCAGACGGTGTAGATCCAAGGTCAGACTGTACAGTTCTGTTTGAGGTTTATCTTCATGCCAAAGACTCAAAAGGCAAATGCCAACGTAGGCTAAACTTTAATCAACCATTAGATTTTTAACTAAAGATAATGAATATCTTTTATTTTTAAGACAAAAGTGATTCAGTTTCAATGCTCTCTTGATCTGAATTTCTACGACCTGCCGAAAGTGGTTATGTGCAAGGTGGGGTCTACGGTTCGAATCTCGATAGCAGAGGATCGGCCATAAGTTAGCCGCTAGCTACATGTCATATAATTCTGCCTGGTACCTTGGCATAGAGTGTAAGGATTCGGGAAGAAGATATATCTCTCATGTCAGACATTGGCTGGTTCGTTCGAAGAAGGGTGACACTTCACCAACACTTTACTTTACATACAGGATATATTTGACCTCAAACATCGGAGATTGAATTTCTGAAAAAAAGATTGTATGAAGACATTTATACAATACTGAAATTACAACATACAAGTAAAAAAAAAAGCCAGAACCAAAGCTGAAAAGCTTATTCCATTCTTTTCCAAGTACAGGACATTATTATAGTAAAATGTCTAAAGTTAACATAAAAATAACTGGATATAAAAGGAAAAAGCTGAGTTGACGAACAAGTAACAGTTCATAACAGTAACTACTCGTATATATATAAATAGTCTGATCTTGATCTTTAAATCCAGGATATACGCACAAAAATGACCGAATCAGGCGTTTCGTTCTTTAGCCCTTGCTTGAGCTCACCTAGTATAGAACTGTTCGAGAACAAGTACATATAAAACGTCAACATGCAGCAACAAAGTGATAATCATCTTCAATATCGATTACACATATCTAATTTCCATATTGGGTAAAATTATCTTTCGCCCCTGAAAGAACTCTCCAAATTATGAGATAACAACTTTCCTGTCTAAATGGAAGAATTTCAGGCGTGTCCAGTCTATAAAAATGATTTTATTCCTCTCAATTTTTGCGAGTAAAATAATTTAATTACATATCACGCCACCTGGTAATGTATTAGCAATGATCACGTATCAAACATTTTAGTTGAGATATATTTTTGCCAGGGAAAAATCTGTCAAACAAATTTTTTCTGGAGATATTTCATCAAGTTAAAACTGCTCAGTTGATCATGAGAAAAAAGACCAGTTCCATAGAAATAAACCATTCCAAGTAATTTCCTAGGAGAACCCGTCTGTTATATAAGTGACCTTTTGACACAGTCTATTATTTTATATCACGAGAATAATCACGCTGCAATTAAGCTTATCCCTGACTCGACATTTATGCTGAACTAAGAACAACAAAACACGATTCATTGCAGGAAGAACATCCGTTAATTTTAATTTCTCGGCACCACTTCATTAAACAACACTTCTATTTCGGTTGAAAATAAGTTTCTCTCACACGAAATTCTTTCAGTGATAGTTTTGATGTGACTTTTATCCGAGGAATATCTTAAACGTGGGACAGGGCAAGCAGGTCGCTTTCGAATTAAGGAAAAGATTCTCCCAGATGATATCGAAAATAAAATCTAAACAAATAAAAAATTCATATGAGGGCTCCCATCTCTTTCATAATTCCTTTATCTGGTATTGGGAAACATTGGAACGAATAATATTTAATAAATAACACAGGCTGACCGCGGGGTCAGAGTCTCCTGGGTGCTGGGTAAATGTAATTTTATTCTGGGATATAAAAATTCATCAAGAAATATCATGCTGCGACACAATAATTATAATTGATATGTATTATTACGAGTTTGACCATTACTTCATACTACATTTGGGGGTTTTAGACCTTTTCCCTTCAGCTCTTTTTTTCTTTTCATTTTTCAATCCTCATCTAGGACTAGTCTGAATCCATTAAGCATTGACCAAGGACCGGGCTCACCAACCATTGTTCGTAAATTCTTAGTGTAATTCTCAATGTTAGTAATATTTTGATAGTAACACAATTTCTGATTGGCTAAACCAAATTGTGTTACTTTCTTAATATATGACTAGACTAAAAATGCGACATACAACGGTTGATGAACGCGGCCTCGGAATGCAATGGACTCCGTGATTGACGAGACGATTTAAAACACAAATGATGATGAATGATAGACTATTGTTTAATACAAAGTAAAGCTTTCTTTTTTTCCAAACCACTGTAGTAAAGTCTTATGCTAAATGTCAAGTGCACTTATTTTGCTATTCCAAATTACAAAGAATTAATAATTCATATATGCCTTTGAGACATCGTTGTGTAATTATTTTTAATGGTCTGAATTATTTTAGATAAAAATCTGAGTGGACAACGCACGCCATCTGTGTTCCAAAGTATTCGTTGTGGCCAGTTATCAGGCGCAGTCACGCTGTCGAGCAGACAAAGGTTTGAATCTTCCCACATCGTTATATAATTTACATTTTTACATTCATACAACCTACATGTAAATCTGGAAAACATTTGGACGAATTAATCTATTTTTTTTTGCTGGAAAAAAATATGAACTATTTCACTGTATTGTATTGTATTGTATTGTATTGACAAATAATGCCTACCCATTGACTAACAAGGTAAAGTAATATCCCACAAAAATGTCAAAGATGATACGCTCTCCGTGTGTCTTTAAACTTTAAAGCGCTGATAAATCTCCACGGTCATTTTCAGTATAGAAATAAAACCAAAATAACTGCAATTCAGAGTTGCCTTTGCCCAGAATGTCTCAGTAAAGAGTACAGTGTAGTTCAAAGATCAGACTGCACGTTTTTGTAGTCTGATCATGATGTATACCGGCCACAAAGACAACTTTCGTTGTGAAAAGCGCTTTAAGAATAAAATATTTGAGGTTAAAGAGGTTTCTGGTATCTTAGAATATTTATGTAGAAAAACGGTGTTTTTGTCGACTTTACCCAACTATCAGACAGCAGCGGGAATTTCAGCAAATTGATCCTTGTCCTGATAAATAAGTGAAACGAAACTTTCAAGCCGATAGTAAAACCCAAATTTGGCTATTTCAAAGGTATTTTTGGGGAGAAAGCTATCTCCTTATCGGACATTGTAGATCCAAGATCAGACTGCACGTTCTGTGCAGTCTGATCTTGATCTACACTGTCCGCGAAATGTCAGTGAACCGCGCTTAGCAGCCCAAGGGTTAAATTAATATAGGCGGCGAATACGACGATAATAACTCCCGAAAAAATAATCGTTCCCTCTACGTTTGGCAAAACAAGGCAAACTGTAATAGCTTTCACAGACAGTTGTAAACAATTTCAGACTGCACCGAATGGCAGTCTGTTTTTGGAACTGCACTGTCCAATATTTTGTGAGACATTTCACTAAAACAGCCTAGAAATTGAAATAAATTAGCCCTCTTGAGTAACTGTGCTTACCTGTTACATATATCTGAAAGATTAAACAGCACTCAACGGAACATATCCTGTTATGTCTTATATGAAGTACAGTACATATCGAATTGCACATAAGTAATACAAAGAGCGTTATACAGCGGAGACGGAATTGTATAAAGACGGAAAAGGAACCAAAAAAAGCTATACAACATTCCTTAAAAATCACATTTTGCTGATTAATTATGGCATGTATTTTTCATATTGTTAAGCCATGACCAGTGAAAAGTGGGGTCTTGATCAATGCATCTGTAAAAAGTGTGGAATCATGACAGCCTGCGCAGTCCATGCAAGCTGTCCTTGGTGGAGGATTTTCCTTGTCAATTTTCTGCATTTCAAAGGATCATTCTGACTCATGTTTTAGTCGGTTGTTAAATAGAATTGACTTGTTTGGTATAATGCATCACGGAGATGCATTAATCTCCTTTTTGCCAGAGCATGGCTTTTATCTATTTATCTATTCATCAGTTGAATACAGAAATAAATTTTGTATGTTGTCATCGCTTCGTTGTTACTGCTTCCTCCCTGTTGATTGATCTAGATGTCAATAATTACAAATGAAAGAAGAAACTTTCTGTTAGCATTTTCTTTCTTTTTCTCTATTTTATTTTTGAAAAATGTAAATCTATGTTAGCTTACAATGTGTACCTTTTTATAACAATGATCATAGGCAAATATACTGTGCCGGAAAGGCAAGTCAGCGATTATATATATTGTTATTAATGTAAGTTGAAGGTACATCGCTTAGGTACTTTCTAACGTCTGATTAGCTTAAACAGTTGTCAGTGGCGACCGAAAGTTCCAAAGTACAAGATTGTCTGCCAACAAACGCTCATTATTCTGTCTTCAGAAAGATACTAATTACGAAATATATATTAACAATAATACCAAGAACAAAATAAGTGTATCCCTTTTGTTTATACAAGTACATACAGCTTTTGGCTACAAGGTTTCTTAAAGTATTATGGAAAAACCGTTTTCCAAAACAAACTTTTTCATTTGAATTCTCCCCATTTTTGTCTTGATTTCCTCAACACTTTTTACGGCGGTGGAGTTCTTAAGAAACCTTTAACAATTGTTAGATAAAAATGTTGATTGGACAATACGATAATGGCTATGAACTTATTGCACACCCCTTTCTTGTATTGTTTTAATCAATGCCATGTCTCATTAGACCGTGAACATTATTGACAGCCCATGTGTTCTTCATACATCATTGTTATGTTCTCGTCGTTAAACGAGAGTTTGACGTCTAGCGCGAGATAATGATGATACATGACGTTAAATTATTATTAGAGTACATAATTAACATTGCATTAATTTCTGTTTCGTTTTGGGGGTGCCCTTTTTTTCGTTTGTTTAACTCTTAACCGCAAAATGCTGACTTTTAACGACCCTGGAAAAGAAGTCTTTTGAAAACATTGTGGGAAAAGGAGAAAATGATGGTAATCAGCATTTTCTCCTTTCCCCACAATGTTTTCTACCCTATCAAAGAACGATTGCACCATTTGAGCCACACTGAAATGGTTGTCTGCATATGCTTTCAATTTGGACAAGGCAAAAAGTTTGTCGCCTGTTAAAGAGTTAACACTGTGGGGAAGAGTTAGAAACGTCTGGTATAGAAATATACTGCATAACCACGAAACACTAATGTCATAGGTTATTGCAGGAAGGAAGCCCAGTTCAGTAGTGACACGTAAACCTAGTAACCTAAAGGTTCTGAGTTCGAATCTTGGCTTCTATAGAATTCCTTCTGATGATTGATGGAAACCATTGCAATTGTACTCATACCTTTTTCGCCACTAAAACGTTCTGTGTGCAACAGCCAGTGCACGTAATTCTGTACAAGTAATTTTTGCAAGAGTTAATGAGATCATTTCCGGTCTAGAAAAAGTAACAAAAATGTCTAAATGCTTGGGGGTGGGGAAACAGAACAGAACCTTTTTTCCGGGCAAGTACATAGTCGTACATGATCACAAAAATAATATTCACAATAAACAAGAAGTATTACTAGACCTTGAGCTAGCGACACAGCGTCTATGGTGTCTGCCAAAAAGATTGGGGGAGGGGGAGGAGGGGGGAGGGGTTAATTCCTGCAGTTCCATGTTTCAATTCATTTGCTTTGCTAGCACTACATGAATAGTAAAAAAAAAAAACCAGTTTTTCCTGGAGACAGTCTGGGGTTCTTAATTATCTTCTTTTCATTAAATGAGTGACAGATTTACTTTTTTATGCTATAATACATTTTGTAATGTAATGCTGTTCCCACTTCCGGTTTAGCTCTGTAAAGATTTAGCAGGGTGAAGTCTACCTGAAAATAAAGTATTTATAATTGTGATTGGACAAAAAGCTCTCTACCTCTTTACATTTAGCCAATCAGATGTTGTTTTACTTTCAATTTTAGAAAATTCTGGAAAATAAGACAAAGAACATTCTTCAAGAGGGTACGGGCCCACTGATCTATTCTATTGAAATCCAGGACGTATGAAAAACACGTGAGCTGTCGCCATGATATACAACTAACGAACAAAACCTAACCCCTAGGCTGCTTATTGCGACTCGCTGACCTTTTGCGGACAGTATAGATGAAGATCAGACTGCACAGAACGTGCAGTCTGATCTTGAATCTACACTGTCCGATAAGAAGATATTTTTCTTCAAAAAATGCATTTTGAATAGCATCATTTGAATTTTTACTATCGGCTTGAAAAGTTTTATTAAGATTATTCATCAGAATAAGGGTTAAAAGTTTTTCCTTCTCAAATACCGCCATCGTGGGAGAGGGTGCTTCGATTTCAGATTGTATCAAAAACCCCACCCTGAGGTTTTAGATATAAAGTACATTTCAATCCAATTTACTACGGCCATTATCACTAATGACCAAATGACCAGGTTATGTAATTGGACGATGAATAAATAATGACCATATCACTGGTCAAGTAACGAAACACCATGAGTGGTCAGTGATTACGATTAATGTTTTAGATAAGCTGACCGGCTCTTTGTTTGGAAAATTAGTACTATTGATTGTTAAGTCAGGCTCCGGACGGGAAAAACAATCCATGTCTGTCTCTGTCTCATTCTTTTTTTATACTCTTTCACTCCCTCAACCTCTCTACTTGTGACTTCATCCTTATTTGTCATGCCAGTCTTGTTTGTACATATATGGTGTTTATATCACCATCCTAACTTCTTAACCCCTATCCCGCTGAATATGATAACCCTTTACCACACAATCCCGACTTTAACGACCCTGGAAAGAAGCCTTTTGAAAACATAGTGGGAAAAGGAGAAAAAGCTGGTAACCAGCATTTTCTCCTTTTCCCACCATGTTTTCTACCCTATCAAAGAAAAATCACGCCATTTGAGTCAGGTTGAAATTGTCTTCTGCAAATGCTTTCAATTTGGACAAGGCTAAAATTTTGACGTCTGATAAAGGGTTAAACGATACTTTCAAGTAGGTGGTAAAAACCCAAATGTTGATATTTTAAAGTTTATTTTCCAAGGAGAAAAATCGCTATATCGGAGAATGTAGATCTAAGATCAGACTGCACGTTCTGTGCAGTCTGATCTTGATCCATACTGTCCGCAAAAGGTCTTTGAGTCGCGCTTAGCTGCCTAAGGGTTACTAGATAGAAAGAAATGGCTCCCATCCCCAAAATTGAAAGCATTCGCAAAATACAGATCAGATATGGCGCAAATGAAGAATTTTGTCAATTAAATGATTAAAATGTTGTAAGTAAGTGAGAAAGTGCAGTTTGCTCAATTAACTCTTTACAAAAAAAAAAAACCGATAAAATAGTACACATGTCCTAACTGAAAGCATTTGCAGACGATATTTCAGTTTTGCTTCAAATGATGGATTCTGTCTTTGATATGTATGAAAACATTGTGGGGAAAAAGGAGAAAATGCTGGTTATCAGCCGTTTTCGATTATATCACAACGGCAGGTCCACCTATTATCTATTACCTACGAGTATTTCACCTAAACTCTCGCTTTATTGCAAGCTTAAAAAGGAATTCTGTTACGAGCCATATTTGGATAAAATAGCAAATGTAAAATGGTTGAAATCCTTGCATGTTTTAGATTATGTTCTCATAAGTTAGAAATTGAATCTGGTCGCTTTTCTAATATTTCCAGAGAGGAAAGAATTTCCAAATTATGTATTTCAGGCTTTATTGAAAATGAATATCACTTTTTACTATGTTGTCCAAGATATTATGGTTTAAGAAGAGAGTTTTGGGGAGGTACATCTTGGCCAAATATTCACATGTTCAACCACCTAATGTCTAGGTCTAAATAGAAAGAAAATGTTGTCGTCTATTTGCTATTTTATTATTAAAGGTTTTGACTTGAGAGAAACCATCTTGAGGACTACTTAATTCTAGCTGTTCACTGACTCTATATCTACTTAGATGTCATTTATTACATTTCACACACTTTCACACACTTTTCAACGAATGTTCTTCGTCGTTTCGATAGCATGTGTAAACGTGTATCTTTCATAATTTTGCTGTGCATATTGTATGCGATAGTATTTTGTCTCAGCCATATTTTGCTAATGTTTGTATATGGTCCAAGACATTGTATGTCGAACGTTGCCAATCAAGTAATGATAATGATGAGGATGATGATGATGATGATGATGATGATGATATTTATGTATTGCGAACTGTCTGTATAAGTAATAAAACAAATGCGAAACATTATTTTCAAGTCATCATTTTTTTGTCTTTGTTTTTTTTTTAATTTAACCGTCGAGCGAACCCACGATCAGCGCTAAATTCTGTCACACAATGACTTCATCAATCTTCGTGAAGATTTTTCGGCTGTGCCCGGTATTCAAACACACAGTCCCCGGATTATCAGCCATCCCGCTTTGATTCGAAGCATTTGGGGCGCGGCTTTGCCTCATGGACAAAAAGCAAACGTATACAGGCAATCATAGCCTGGAATTCAGGCCCTACATTTGAGTCAGTCTAATAAACAAGAAAATGCTCTATTTAACGGACTGATACCAGTCTAAGGCAATCAGTGTATTCTGTCCTTTAATTTAGGAAGAGTATAGTAAAAGCTCAAATATTTCGATTTTATTTGCTGCATTTTCCTGGAAAATTTTTACCATATCGAACGTAAATCTAAGATCAAAGTGCACGTTCGGTGCAATCTGATATTGATGTGAGTTTTCCAAAAAAAGCACCTAATCTCGCCTGGCGCCCAAAGGGATATGAAAATGTCAAAAGAAGTACATAAAGAGACATGACAAAGTATTAATTAATATGAGTGGTCAGTTTTGTCTATTCAATTGGAACATATAAGTTCGTGCATTTTTATTCGCAATTGTTTGTCAACTCGACGCTGACCATGAACTTTTATATCTTTTTCGATAAACATTAATTCCTTTCACGTTGTCTCGTGAGCTTGATTGACAAAGAATACGAATAAAGACATACATAATAACTTAAAGGGAGGGATCTAGACTGTTATAATATCACCAAACTTTTAAACTGATTTAGCACTGAAATAAGTAAGCCGATAGCCGGCAAATCAGCAGTGAATAAAAAAAATAACACTAAAGTAAGAAGAGAAAAATGAATAAAAACTAAATGTCCCCCCTTTAAAGAGACGTATAGTTAGATTTCGTTTCAGCAAGTTTTTTAAGAAAAAAATGACAAAAACTGGTATTATCTATTTGCCTGAAATATTGACGTTAAAGGAGGAAATTAAGTTTTAATGTCGTAAATAAAAATTTCTGGTGAAATACGGAAAAATACAGCTAGATAATATCTATTTTGCAATAGTATGTACTGTTTGATTATATTTAATACAAAAGTGCAATTCTCGGAGTTGACCCATGACCTACTAAATAAGTCAAATTTAACGTTCAAGCCGATAGTAAAAAACCAAAATGTTGCTATTTCAAAGTTAGTGTTTAGGGAAAATATCTCCTTATTGGACAGTGTAGATCCAAGATCAGACTGCACTTTCTGTGCAGTCTGATTTTGATCTACACTGTCTGAAAAAGGTCGTTGAGTCGCGCTTAGCAGCCGAAGGGTTAAATAACTGGATGGCTGTTTAGCAATCAGTTACTCCGTCTATTTTTATTACATCAGATGTGACGTCACCATAGTGAGTTAAATATGAATTCTCGTAATCGACGCGTGATTGATCATGTGGCATTCCAACAATTAAGTCTTTGTAAAATTCTGACGCGAAAACTGAGAAATACTTATAGAGGGTATGAAGCCCAATAAGGAAATTCCATTGAATTTTTTTTTTTGCGTAGCTGAAAGTGCTGGTTTTTTACCTACTATTTTGTACTGATAAGAAATGAATAAATAGAAATATGTGATTGGTCAAAAATGTAGACATGTTTATTTTAAGGGCTCCTGTCTATTTGCTGGCAAATTCACGCCGTCTATATCTTTTTTAAAAATATTTCTTGTATCTACCTTTGTGTTTTTTCATCGGTGATTGCTAGCTATTGACTTGTAAACGTAGTTCAGTGATAACTCATTTTTGAAGTTTAGTTAGTTTATATAAATCTAAATAGCTCCAGTTAAAAATTAGGATAGATCTACATGCAAAAACGTAAAGAAAGCATTAAAAAGTCCCAGGTATATTTTAGATATTTTTTGTTTTAGTTCTTTTATCCTGTTTATCACAAGGTTGTGGCAAAAGAGATAAGTACGTTTTAGCCCTTTACCGCACAATGCCTACTTTGAGAAAGAAGTCTTTTGAAAACATTGTGGGAAAAGGGAAAATGCTGGTAACCAGCATTTTCTCCTTTTCCCACAATGTTTTCTACCCTATCAAAGAAAAATTGGATCATTTGAGCAATATCGAACTTGTCGTCTGCAAATGCTTTCAGTTTGGACTAGGCTAAAATTTTGTCGTTTGGTAAAGAGTAAACTCTTTTCCAAACAAACCCGCGTTGTACGACCCAAACAGACGGCCTCAATGTTTTTATCCCGTCCAAGCTAAATTTCCATTTTTTTTCCAGCCCAGTGGACGTTTACTTTATCGGCGCTAGATCTTGGACGAACGCTTCGACTGCTAAATAAAACACAAATAATGTATGTACAACCACTACTGCGAATAAAACGCAAATACTGCGATTTCAAAGTTGTTTTTGCCGGGAAAAATCTAGTCGAAGTGAATCCAAGGTCAGCCTGCACGTTCTGCACAGTCTGATCTTGATCTACACTGCCTGCGAAAGCCCACGCTTTTCTCGATGTGCACTGACAGGATGGCCGACTAGGATCGAACTCCGAACTGTGATGTCTAAAATCTAGATTGACTTTCAGTCATCGATTATTATGATTGGCCCGCAACACGCAAAAAAAAAGGGCATGCAGATATCTGCGTAAAGTGTTATCCCGGATCAGCTTGCGCAGTCCGCGCAGGCTAATCCGAGACGACACTTTGCGTTCTTATGTAATTTTCTGTTCTGTGCAAGTCTAGTGTAAGACAAAATCGAATGTAGACGTAAAGTGTCGTCTCGAATCAGTCTGCACGGATTGCACAGGCTGATCCGCGACGACACTTTACGCAAATGTCTGAGTGCCCCTTTTCGCGTGTTGCAGGCTATATCGCGTGGTTTTACGCAGTCGTAAAATGCCTGGCCTTGATAAGCTGAAACAATCATATTCGACAATTTTTTGTTTCAACCAAAACTTATTTTACCTTTCATCAGCCTTCTTTCAACGAGATAGAATCTCATGTGTACCGACAACACAGGTCAAGGAGAAGAACGATGAAACTCCCACTCCAGTCTCCGAGGAAAAAAACATGATGATCGAGGTAAAAGAGAAAAAGCGGCGGTGCATCATTTAATGTTTAGTCCAACAATCCGACTTTCAACAGCCCCGGAGAAAAAGAAAAATTTAACCCTTATCCTCGTAAATATCTTAAATGAAGCTGTCATCCCGATAGTAAAAACCCGATAATGCTACTTTAAACTTATTTTTTTAAGAAAAACATCTCCGTATCGGACAGTGTAGATCTAAGATCAGACTGCACGTTCTGTGCAGTCTGATGTTGATCTACATTGTCCGAAAAAGGTCAGTGAGTCGCGCTTAGCAGCCTAAGGGTTAAAACATTGTGAGAAAAGGTGAAAATTCTGGTAAACAGCATTTTCCCGAATTCCCCAACGTTTTCTTTCCTATCAAAGATAAATCTCATCTTATGTGCCACATTTAATTCGTCGTCTGCAAACGCTGAATCTAAAGTTTTGTCGTCTGACAAAAAGAGTTAAGGCACTTTTGTCCGCCAATCGACGCTGCATTGTTCTTGGGACGGGATGACCGCTTTGATGTCAAAAATATATCAATAGCGCCCTTTTTCCGGAGGGACGACAACGACAGCTGTATCTGCTTTTTAGCACGCCAGATGGTTTACTGTTTTAGCCACAGCCCGTAAAAGTATAACTAATGTTAAATAGGATGCGCTGACCTCTTGCCCCGGGGTCGTAAAACCTTCGACCTTTGTAAAATATTAATAATAGTGCTTTTTCATGTAATTTGAATCTGTTACTGGTCAGTCTGACCCAGGACGAAATGAAAACTGCAGATTTTTTTGGAAGCTGGAATTGCTTCACAAGGGCACGTGGACTCGTCTCGTGAGGTGCGCTATGGAGAGATGTTTACGCCGCTTTCACAAGCACAATAACGTAACGTCCCTAATGCACATTACGTAGACGTATTGAAGAAAAAAAAAATAAGATAAAATCAAAGATGCTATTTGTCATTTTGGAACATCATTAATCCTCAGTAACCAATTTATGCTGGTTTTTCTGTCACTAGTTCGAGGCTTGAACTTTTTCATACTTTGCTGAAAGACACCCATTAGTGTCCATTGACTGGGGAACCCACTGGGACAAAAGTCCACTACTACAATAGCCCACTGGGCAAGGGCCCACTGCTAAATTTGGCAGGAAGGACAATACTCCACTCCTTATAAAAAGGGGTCAAAAATTGACCACAGTGCGCATCAAACATGATCAAAACATAACATTCCATTTCAGTTAAAATTCATAAGGCCTTTACGCCTTAACACTTGACCAGACGTCAAAACTTTTGTCTTGTGGAAGGTAAAAACACTTGCAGCCGATCAAAAAAAAAAAAAAAAATGTGCCTCATACGATTGAAATTGTTAATGAAAAGATAGAAACATTTTGAAAACAGGAGGAAATAGAGGTGACCAGCAGTGTCTCATTTTGACAAAATGTTTTCAAAAGCCTTCTAAGTCAGGCATGCACTGTTTTCCACCCTTTCAGAGGCAAGTTACATCCGCTAACTATTTATTACACAATCCGACTTTAACTACCCTGACTGAGACAGCATTTGAAAACATGGTGGGAAAAGGAGGAAAATGCTGTTAACCAGCATTTTCTCCTTTTCCCACAATGTTTTCTATCATATCAAAGAGATATCATCATCATAGTAGCAGCATTTAATTTATCGTCTGTAAATGCTTTCAATTTGATCCAGTCCAAAATTTTTCCGTTTTGGTAAAGAGTAAAACACACTTTGTTTCTAGTCTACGACTGCTTTCAATTCGGAAAAGTCGAGAACTTTCATGATGATCTAGTTTAGAAAAAATGATAAAAGCCATTGCAACAGGATTCATTCTTCTCTCAACGCCATGGGTTGTAATAACTTTCACTATATAGGAACGCAGCCAGTGGCTTGGAAGGAGTTTTGAATTTAATACTAATAAAACGAAAATCCAGAAACGCGTGTACAGCTGCACTGGCTGTTGTGAAATAGCTGAAAATAAGAAGTGAAAAAGAAAGGTCATTAAAACCGACTTTGTCTTACTCCTCAGGCCCTCGTGGGTTTTATTATGGTTGGTTATCTGGGATGCCAATCACTGGACGCGGGAAAACCTATTATAATTAAAACGGATACTTGCGGCACGCGCGCCTGCCACTCCACCATTGGTTTTTGACGGATATTGAATATTTTATACAGAAATACATTTCCCAGATGGGCCAGTTATGCAATTTTTTTCTGAGATAACTTACGCATGTAGCTTGACCGCAGGTCACTCGGGTAATTTATTCAGTTTTCGAGTGGTGCAGCCTTCAAGCTGGTGTTTTTGCGCTATAATTCAATTAGACGTGCACCTGATTTCGATTAACAAAGATGTCAGTTGTAGCGAAGTCTTTTTTCGAAAAGATTGCGATACAACATGGTTGGTCGGTTCTGCTTCTAGGTCTAGGTTCTGTATTTATGTAAATAAAGGCCACCGGCCAAAAATATACAACATACATAATCATTTCAAACAACATTATGCAAGAGTTGCAAGTGTAAGAATACATGTACACGTTAAGTTTCTGTCGAACGAAAGAAGAATTTTCTTGTCCAGTCTGACAGTATTTGCAGACGGCACATTAAAATGGTTCACATTTTTCACGGCTATAGAAAGAATAGAAAACATGTGAGAAAAGGAGAAAATACCGGTCACCAGCATTTTCTCACTTTATCCAACAATTTTTACAAAAGATTGCTACGCAAACACTATTTGAAAAAGCTTTCCTCTCCAAATTCGGTAAACTCAGGAATACTTGGTTAAGAATTAGGAAAGATGTCAGTTGTGGCGAGGTCTTTTTCCGCAAAGATCGCGATACAAAATGATCGCTTGGGTTCTGTTTCTAGTTCTAGGTCTGTATTTTATTTAAAAAGGCCGTTGGAGTAAAGTGCTCACCAGAAAAATTGCATTAACAATATCATGCCATACCACATGTTTAACACTACCACACAACCCAGAGTTTTAACGACATTGAGAAGGAAACCTTTTAAAAACATTGTGGGGAAAAAGAGAAAATGCTGGTAACCAGCATCTTCTCCTTTTCCCACAAAGTTTTCTACGAAATTAAATGCAAGTTTCATCATTTGAGCTACCCTTGCTTTGTTGTCTGCATATGCTTTGAATTTGGACAAGTCTAACATTATGTCGTCGAATGAAGAGTTGAATACTTAAAGTCACAGTAAAGTCCAAATGAATAAAAAACCTGTTTATAAAATAAAAGTAAATTTCATTTTTACCATGTAAAAATATGGCGATTATTATGACTTTCACGATATGTAAAGGTGCAGTTCGTAAAAGTTCCAGTCAATGTCAGAAAAAAGAATTTTGAAACTAGAACGAATCCTACCATGCCGCATTATCTGTTTGTTTACATCGATGATCGCCGACGATTAGCCGACTTTTCCTCGTAAATGTTCGCAGTGACGTAATAGTGACGTAAACACCACGTGATCATTCAAGGCGTCGAAACAAACCCTTCATTCACTTGATCGTTTTGTCCCCATTCTAGGCTTGAAAAAAGTAAGTTCATCGACATCGTAAACAGAAACGACGACACAGGCTGATCATCGCTTACTCATTTATCATCAATACAGGAAGAGTTTACTACATCTAAATAAGAAAACAGGTTCAGAATGAGTAATCTTACTCTCCGATGACATAATATTGGAATTGTAAACAATAGTCCTGTGTACTACGTCATAGCACTAATGAGATGCAATGTTATCACGTGACGTTCTCGAAGACCTAGTTCGAATATACACGAACGATAACGAAGGTTGTCTCGATCAATGGCGTCCCTGAAATCGACGGGCGTCTCCATGCATTTTCTCACACGTATATCATGGCAACCAATGCAGTAACTGACACGTTCTAGTTTTCTCCGATCTTATATATGTGTGTTGTGATGGGTTATCCGATATATTTTCGAGTTATAAACGGTGAAAATTACCTATTTTTGGACTTTACTGGGGCTTTAACCAGACGACAAAGAAATAGTCTCGTTCAAACTGACAGCAATTGCAGACAACAAATCATGGCAATAGAGTAGATCTAACGGACATTGAAGCCTCGTGGACATTTACAGTCTAGAAATGAGACCCAAATATTTGCAAGTTCAAGGCTGCTTTTGCCCAGATCGTTCCAGGAAAGCATACATCGTCGATCAAAGATCATACTGCATAGTCGGTGCAGTATGATCGTGGTCTACAGTGGTCGCAAAAAAAAAGTATAGTTGAAAACCAACGTTTCTATAAAGTATTTTTAGTCCGGTTCTCAATTTAGAAAGTAACGCAACTTCTGACTGGCTAAAAAATATAGTTCAGCTATCCAGAAATTGCCTTAGGGTGAGTTCTAGAATGTTCTTGAGAATTTGACAAAGGATATTATTAAGTACGGCTGCTGAGTATAGGTCCTGGTGCAGTATTCATCAATCGTTCTGAAATGCATTATTTCCACGAATTGTCTAAAGTCTAAATTGAGGAAACTTCCTGATTGCTGAACCAATCAGCTGGATCTATATCTACGATGTAAGCCAACACGCCAAATTTTACACTAAGCAAATGAGGGCAAAACGCTTTGAGTCTGAAAATTTCATGTTATATAAACCATTGTTATTCTTTCCTAGATCCTACTAACAAGGATTTCTCCCTGCAGTACACCAAAAGGTCGTGATTAGAAAAATACCAATTATTTTTCCCGCCCATAAATACA
Source organism: Hippopus hippopus (assembly GCA_946811185.2). Classification (NCBI taxonomy): domain Eukaryota; kingdom Metazoa; phylum Mollusca; class Bivalvia; order Cardiida; family Cardiidae; genus Hippopus; species Hippopus hippopus. The sequence continues at coordinate 16,703,756 of OX328113.1, read as the reverse complement.
ATCAAAACTGCTTCAATAATTGTGTGTTATGATTGGATAAACGTGCGGGGTCAACTCTGGTACCCTCGTCATAAATAAAATAAAAAGCGAAAGCTGTAATTTGCGAGAAGCCAATAAATAATGAAGTCTCCCTGGCTGGTGCCTGGTTAATGAATGTAATCAAAGTCAAAGAAGCAGCTTTACGAGTTTTTATACGATTTGTTACGTGTAACGTAATTATTGGTTCCCGTCTTATAAACAAATGAAAGATGTCCGTTTCGACGTGTTTTCTCAACTTTCCCCAATTTTCATCTTTCAGTTGAATATTGCAAGAAAGGGGTATATGATAGGATTTCGAATTTTAGAACATACAGTTATTCTGTTGTATAGCTTTATTGGAATGATCAGAAAGCTATCGAAATTTTGGGTCTTACACACCATTATTTTTTGTTTTCATTATGATTATTATAGTTAGTAGTAGTAGTAGTATCGTCGTCATCGTTGTTGGTGTTGTTTTTCTTTGCTTTTAGAAAGCTTCTGAATTTAAATCATCATAGTAAAAAAGCTAAATAAAAATAGATCGGATAATAATAATAGTCAATCTTATTTATTTACATTTGATAAGAAAATGTAATAAGACAACGTATTCTTTTTATGTTCCTTATTTACCCAAATAAATCTAAAGCTCTCTAATTCCATAACTTCAGAGAACTTTGTAAATAATCCTTTTGTCATGGTTACTAAATACAGTAAAAAAGAAAAGAAACAAAAATCAAAATATTTCATTTCATTTTTTTTTTCTAACCATATTTCAATCTCTCTCTTAAAGGGTGAAATCGAGATTTTTTTCCCTAAATATAAAACTGTGGCTTTTATGTTTACTGTTTTCATAAGCTCATTAGCTGTATGAATTTTGAAAATTGTTATAGAGCGTTTAAGGGGGTAGTAAATCAAATATCGTTTAGCAATTCTTTTTTTAGAGCATTAGAACATTCGAGAGTGTAATTCAGTCTGCACTGGTTCAAATGTTTTCAAAAGTCTTCTTTTTTTTTTTTAGAAACCCTCTGTATAGACTGTTTATTTTCATTGGCGTGCAAGGGTTGCTTTAAAATTATTTATGAAAGACTAGAAATCTACAATTCTAACTCTTCACTGCACAATCGCGATTTGAATAGCTTCTGCGGACGGCGTATATCAAAATCAGACAGCACAGAACGTGTAATCTTATCTTTGATCTACACCGTCATATAGCTGATGCTTTAATATGACAAAAACCAAAGTCGACTTTCATCGGAAACTGTTTTTAGACATAAAAAAATCGACAATTGTTATTTGACAGCGAAATGGTGAATTTTTGAAATAAATCCAGAATATGCTCTGGCATTTCGTTTTTCCGGGATAAATTGTCGAACTCAAGACGCTGATTTTAGAAATGACCTTTATGATTTTACGGGCCTACGTGTGTGGGTTTTGCAGGGTGGAGGTCGCCGATCCTTTGCCACTTGGTTGGTGCAGCAAAATGTTACAAAACCAAAATCTATATTTAGAAAGCAGAAAGAAGTCAGGATTTATCAATTGATTTATCAAAAGATAAAACTTGATAATGAAAACGTCAGAGATTGCATTTGATTTAATGTAGTTGATATACCACGTGACTGTTGTAGGGAGAGGAATTGTGTAAGCTTTTATGCTTCCGTTCTAATTTTTTTCGCAATACTTTGTTGCACTTTATATAATATGTGTAAATATACTGAGTAAAATATGTTTAAACTAAATGATAAAAGGTTGAAGTATCTTTTTGTCGACGTAACTGAATGTGCTAACTTTTGACCTACTTTTTTGGTACTGATAACAAATGAATAAATAGAAATTTGTGATTGGTCAAAAATGTAGACATGTTTATTTTTAAGGGCCCCTGCCTATTTGCGGGCAAATTTACGCCGTCTATCTTTTTTTAAAGCTATTTCTTGTTTGTAATATAGAAAAGCAGCCAGTGACTTCGAAAGAATATTTTGCGAAGTGATGGTAAAAGAAACCCAAGGAAAGCACGGATAGGTGCGCTAGCCGCCCTGATATAGCTAAATAATATTGAACACGGCGTCAAATACCATACAGACAAAGTAAAGAGTCTCGAGCTATTTTATTGCAGGTCAAGCGGTCAAGTTTTGTAACAAAACGCAAACTGGACTTTGTTTTTATCGCGATAAGCGAGTGGTCAATAAAACGGGTATCGGAGACAAAGTGACCGCGAGTGTAAAATCGATCAATTACATTGTTTTTGCCTTGTTTTTGCCTGGTCAAATCCCCATCGTTTTGTTCTGTTTTTTGTTAGGGGAGGATTAACTCTTGCTAAATAAGTTAAATGAAACTTTTAAGCCGACAGTATTTGCCCTTATCCTGCTAAATAAGTAAAATGAAAATTCAAGCTTAAAGTTAATACCCAAATTTTGCTATTTCAAAGATGTATTTCAGAGGGGAAAAAAATATCTCCTTGTCGGACAGTGTAGATTCAAAATCAGACGGCACGTTCTGTGCAGTCTGATCTTGATCTACGCTGTCCGTAATAGGTCAGTGAGTCGCGCTTAGCAGCCGTAGGGTCAACCCGAATAATGCTATTTCAAAGGTGGGGGGGGGCAAAAATATCTCCTTATCGGACAATGTAGATCCAAGATCAGACTGCACGTTCTGTGCAGTCTGATCTTGATCTGCACTGTCCGCAAAAAGGTCAGTGAGTCGCGCTTGACAGCCTGAGGATTAAAGAGGAGGAAAAGAGGAAAAAGACTGATATTTGGAGATCTAGGATCGATTGATAGAATGGTATTTTACGCCGCTTTCGATATTGTTTCTGTAATTCCATGGCGGCTGTGAGTCACGTGTTTCACTAGTACTAGGCTGGGACTCTGAAGTATCTTGCCAAAGGACAATCCGACGAAAGATCAAGCATCGCATAAAGATTGAGCCCAGGACTTCCGGGTTACCGATCCTGTCCCTTCGCCCCAGAGCAAAGCAGAACACCCCCCCCCCCCCCCACGCGGATCCTAAAGAAGATTACCTTTTTTTTCTTCAATTTTGTTACTAGCATACAGCGACTTTTTCTGCATGCAAAAGAATGTTAACCTATAAAGCGTCTTTCACTATGGTTGCCTTTGCGGTCAGTGTAGATCAAAATCAGACTGCACAAAACGTGCAGTCTGATCTTTGATCTACACTGTCCGCTTTGCTTAAACACTACAGATTAAAGAAAGTTGTGAATTTGCAACAAATTTGGTCTTATTCTAGTATGAAAGTTTCCACTGGGTTTACTTGGCGCTTTAAGGGTTGAAACGTTGAACCCCACCAAATCCCTCTTTTACTCTGTACCAAACAACCCCAACGACCCCGAGGAAAACGGGTTTTAAAAACATTGTGGAAAAGAACAAAAGGCTGGTAACCAGCGTTTTCAATCCTGTTAAAAACATATCCATCAGTTCAAACGCATTTGATTTAATGTCTACATATGCTTTCAAAGTAGGCATGTCTATAAATGAGTCGTAAGGCAAATACTTTGCTCTATTAAAAGGAGGTTCAATGGATCTGAAAAAAAAAATATATCGATTCATGTCACCCTGCGCATCAGCGCAGGCTAACATGAGTCGAAATATTTTCTTTTTTGTAAATTTTTTTACATACCAAAGGACCATTCTATATCATTATTCAACCGTTTGTTAGGAAAAAAACTGATTTTATGGATCCCAGATTATGTGGAAATGTCTGGTGACTTGCTCGGTATAGTGCATCACGGAAATGCAATAAAGCTTCTTTTTCTAGAGCATCGCTAGTATAGTATCGCCGCCGAGAGTACAGCAGACTATCCTTCGATTTTAGTCTTTGCGAGGAACGTCAGAACACGGATCAAGCCTTTACCACACAATCCCGAGTTTAAAAGACCCTGAGAAAGAAGCCTTTTGAATACACTGTGGGAAAAGGAGAAAATGCTGGTAGCCAGCATTTTCTCCTTTTCCCACAATGTTTTCTACCCTTCCGAAAACGAATTTCCATTTTCCATTTTCAGGACACATTTATTTGTCGTCTGAAAATGCTTTCAATTTAGACTAGCCTGAAATTCTGTAGTCTGGTACAGAGTTAATACAAGTACAAACTAGAACTTGTTTTTCTACAAAAAAAAAAAACAGATGTCTTCTCCCCCCCTTTTTTTGGTGTCAGAAGGATTAATAATCCATGATAAAGTTAATAACATTTTCTCCCAGATTTCTATTGCGAACACGAAATTGTATGTAAAATGAGTAAGGAAAATAATCAAAGGGAAATAACTCGAAAAATATACAAGCCAGAGTTATGGTTCTTGTGCATGACACTTCGTCTCATGGTGCTTTACAAATCTGTGAAGTTTTTTCAAAATATCTTTAAAGGTTTTCCAGTTATAGAGCGGACACGATTTGTGACGGACAGACAGACAGACGGACAGACAGACGGACGCACGCGGAAAAACAATATGTCTCCCGACCCTGACGGAGGGAGACATAAATATAGATTGAACTCTTTACCACACGATAAAAATATACACATCTCCAAAGTAATTTTAAGCTTTTGCAGACGACAATTTTAATATGTCTCAAATGATTGAACACGTCTTTGATAGGGTGAAAAAACATTGTGGGAAAGGGAGAAAATGCTGGTTACCAGCATTTTCTCCTTTTCCCGCCATGTGTTCAAAAAGCTTTTTTCCGTGGTCGTTAAAACACACGATTATTTGGTATAGGATGAATAAATATGCCTAGCAAAGCCGAACCCGGTATCTCAATCTGTAGCTTACAGGGCTTGACACTAAAGAGTCGCTAGTTCAAATCCCAAGCTCAGCCAATTTCTATCCGAGGATTGATGATAGTCATTGAAACAGGATTCATTCCTCTCTCTCCCTTGATCATTGTTCCGACGATGATCATTGTGAGAAAACATCCAGGGGCTTCAGGAAGAAAATTTTACAAAGTACCCATTAAGGAAACTCCATGACCGCATGGATAGGTGCACTGGTCGCCGTGATATATCTGGAATAAGGCGCGATTTATCTGGAATAAGGTTAAACCCATACAGACAAACAAGTGCCAAACAGGAAATATGAAAACTATAGGGAAAGGGTCAATTTCTGGTAATTGCACAAAAAGATAAATGACGCCATGCTGTATGGATTGTTTTCTCTCCATTTCTGACTTGTAGATAAGCGAGGCGAGGACAAGTTGAAAAGGACAAGGTTTGGTTATAAATGGGCTGATTATCATTTTAAATACAGAGGTTTTTACTCTGGCTGACAAAGGTCATTATTAGTATTTTAGAGGGGGATTATATTATACTGTGTTATTGCCAAGCAACTATCACGTGACTTAAGACTTGATTACTAATTGGTCTATTCAGAGATATACACGTGTTTCTAGACACAAGCCTGGTTTTCAACTTACGTTCAGCATCGATGGTGCCGAAGAAAAAATTTGTTCTTTCTGTGAACAGAGTAGCTGTAGATCAGACTGCATAGAACTTTGACCTCAACTGCTAGATATTTTGGTGGAGATTAATGAACAAAAGTAGGTCTTATTATGCAATCTTTCACAATGATTAAAACCTGAGGGGCTTGCACCCTGGAGCTCTGGGCAAAAGATCCAGACATATTCTTGGCAAAAGCACCAGATATACTCTCGGCAAAGCACAACATTATCTCTTCCAAAGGTGCATAACACAATCTTGGCAAAATCACCTCACATACTCTTGGCAAAAGCACCACACATATTCTTGACAAAGGCAACAGATTTACTACAGTATTGGGAGGAGCACCGGACAAACTCTTGGCAAAAGCACCACACATACTATTGGCAAAGACACCACACATACTCTTGGAAAAGCAACACACATACTCTTGGCAAAAGCACCACAAATACTCTTTGCAAAGGCACAGTACATACTCTTGGCAAAGGCACCACATATACTCTTGACCAAGGCACTAAACATACTCTAAACAAAAGCACCACACACACTTTTGACCGAGGCAAAAAACATACTCTTGGCAAACGCACCACACATACTCTTGACCAAGGCACAAAACATACTCTTGGCAAAAGCACCACACATACTCTTGCCTGAGGCACAATTCGTCTTCCTGACAACAGCACAATACATACCCTTGGCAAAGGCACAAACATACTCTTTGCCATGGTACAATACATACTCTTGACAAAAGCACCACATATTCTCTAAGGCGAGGCACTATGCGTCTTCTAGACAAGGCACAATACATACTTTTGACCAAGGCGCAAAACATACTCTCGACCAGGGCACAATGCATATTCTTGGCAAAAGCACAATACATACTCTTGGCCAAGGCACAAAACATACTCTTGGCCAAGGCACAAAACATACTCTTGGCCAAGGGAACAGACATATTCTTGGCAAAAGCACAACATATACTCTAGACAAAGGAACAACACATACTCTTCGCAACGGAATAATATATATTCTTGGGGACAATGTAAGAACGGCGTTCAAACCAGCAAATTTAGCTATATGTGTATAGGAGTAACCCATTTGAACCAATGCGGTGAGCGTTTTTAGACAACTAAAATAATGGCCTGGTATTGTACTTCAAATGCTCTTTTCCCATGTTATCGTAGACAACTTAGAGATCGACCAGTGTACATGCAGATCAAAGGCAAGCTGCACGTTAAGTCCAGTATAGAGATGGATATACTCTGTTCGAAACAAAAACTGAAGTCGTCCAAAGGATCTTACGTAGATGTAGATGTTTTTGAGGCAATCAAAACACAAGCAACCACGGGTCCATGGTAGTAAATAGTCATTATTTCATCCTAAAAATTTGCTTATGCCTGTCTCCGAAAAGATTTTTCGATCTCTGGTATGGATCAAAACGATTTGAAAAAGTGTACTGAAAACATAAAAGAGAACCTGCAGGACTGTTGCGAAACGTGATTCTTGAAGCCGGAACTTCAGCACCAATTTTACAAGTATGCCGGCGACAAAAAAGAGCCGGTGACATGTTTACAGGTACTTTCACATTTACTCTTGGACCTAGCCGTCAATATGATTTTTATCCCTTTTATAATGTTATCCATGCCACAGAATGAAGATCGAACCTCTCATCTCAAGTTCAAAATGTCCTTGCTCTACCAAAAGTTGGTGTGTATACATTTTTTTTTACAAACACAACAAAGACACAATGAAGTACATGTATAGTGATTAACTTTTGACCTGTTTTTCACAATTCATATGAAAAGTACATGTTCTGACACATATTTCGAGAGAGTTTATCAATTATCTAGAACACTGTTTTAACTTGGCATAAAATGTCATCGGAAAGTCACATATAGTTGATTGTTCGATACATGAACGTGTATATGCTTTCTTTGCACTGAGGCGATTAATATCATTAATTGATCGGTAAGTGAAAATATGAAACATAAATAATGAGTAACGTTTCTTGATCCAGTTTGTTCTAATTTTGTTCTGTAAAGAAAGGTCTTATCTTCGATGTAATAAAATCCTAATAATATAGTAGACAAAGACTGACAGAATTAACGCTATCATCATTATATAATTTAATATCAGTTGTTTTCATGAATATTGGCGAGTTCTGATTGGCTGAAAAAAAATTTCATAGCTTCATGAAAAAAAAATCACGTTATGCCGGAACTACTTTCGCTGAAGGTTACTCAGTGCGGGTCCTACACACTGCCGTGTTCATTTATTTTCGTTTTATTGGTTAATTTTCAGTATTGGGGATCTGAAAACTGCTTCCCTATTGTATTCTTGCGCCATACAAATATGAGTGGAAGGGGCTTTAGAAACTCCACGTTAGATTTAAAAATAAAGAAAATGAATGCAGTTTGAATTATTTCCGTGGGTGTATGTTGTCTGTAATATTAAATTATAAGGAACGAAGAGAATTTTTATTTTTTCATGGAGGTATGGGAAAAAAAAAAAACCTAATTATACTTTTCTATGAAACCGCTTCGCGGTTTCATACAGTGTGATTAGGTTTTTTTTTCCCTACCTCCATGAAAAAATAAAAGTTCTCTTCATTCCTTAAATCACTTACGGTTCTCATTGGGCTAGGATCCGTGTTCACTAACCAGTCCTAAGCTGCACTGCTGGTCCAATTCAAAATTTAAAAAGTAACGTAATTTCTGATTAGCTAAACCACTTGGTTTAGCCAGTCAGACATTGCGTAACATTAACTCTTTGGGCGCCATAGACGAAATCAGAGCCTTCTGCGGACGGCATAGATCAAGATCAGACTGCACAGAACGTGCAGTCTGGGCCCATATTCACCTACCATTCTTAAGAATATTCTTGGTCTAAATCTGGATTTTTGAAAGTAACACAACTTCTGATTGGCTAAACCATTTGGTTTAGCCAATCAGAAGGTGTGTTACTTTCAAATTTAGAAAATTCTTGAGAATTAGTCTAAGAATACTCTTAAGAATGGTTGGTGATTACGAACCCTGATCTTGGATCTATGCCATCCGCTTGTTTAGTCAAACCTATAAAATAAAAATCTTTCTGAGACTCAAAGGACTGTATTTTCAGCCGTCAAAAAAGGTCGAGTTTATATATTTGGCGCTGAAAGAGATGAAAAAGAAATGAGATTTGGACCAACAATCTTATTAAGATTGGTTGGAGAATATGGACCGAGGCCTAGATGAAGTTGGGGCTCACACTACTTTGCTTCAGAGCTAGCTCAGCGATCGCTCCAATGAGAAATGTTTTCCAAGAGTATTTCATTGTCATCATTTCAGATATTGTATAATATAGAATCATAAATAATTCTATATATTCTATTCTAAATAGATATTTCAGATACCTGCTCATAAACTAATTTTACATACTTCCCGGGCTTTTCCAGTTCCAATATGAGCTTTTTGCTGCTGTTTGTCTTCATGACAACCGTTACGGGGCAACCCCCGCCGGACTGCAATGGGTATCTCCACTTTCTGGATAAAAACCCATCGGAAAGCCAATTTCGTCGTGATGACTATAAGCTGCGATTAAAGCGGTTCATATCAACAGACTCGACCTGTTGGGAAAGACCGGCTCTAAGTGGTGATTTTTACTGCTTTTACAATGGTTTAAAGTCGATACCGACTTATTTACCTTTTAGAACACGCTGCATAATATTTACCGGAAATCAGATGACATCACTGAGAGCCTCTGACGTCAGACACTTAATTAATTTACAAATTCTGGTTCTTGACTCAAATCCTTTGGTATCTATAGAAGGAGACTTCTCTCACCTTCCGTTGAAAGTTTTGTCGCTGGAGGGAACCAGCTTGAATGGACTTCCGACCTCGAAATTTCCGGACTTGAAATATTATGCACAAACTGGTACAGCCATAGGAGCCCTTGGACCGGATGATTTTTTCAATTTATCAACAAAGTTACAATACTTAAGACTTGCTAATTGTGGATTAGAAGACAGTGATCCAAACGTATTTAAATCATTGACATTACTTGAAGTTCTCGACCTATCACAAAATAATTTCACGAACGTTCCTACCAATTTGCCAAATTCATTGAAAACGTTCAGATTTCTACACAACTACAATGTTTCAAGAATTGGGGCAAACAGTTTATCTGGCCTAAAAATGTTACAAAATTTATCGATTTCGGCCCAAGACATAGATTCCGGCGCCTTCACAAACACCCCAAATCTCTATCAACTAAAACTAGAAGCATGTACAGTAGAAACGAACGCCACTTCCGGTTTATCAAAGGTCCAGGTCTTCATCGTTTACGGAAGTTTCTGCCCTGATCGGAAGCTTTACTTGAAACCACGTGCCTTTTCTGGTCTTAAGTCATTATCCACCTTTACGATGGACAGAATTAGTATCGCAACGTTACCGACCGGTGTTCTGCATGGAGCCACAAATCTGACGTCATTGTTTGTAGAGTTTGATACCATCGATACCGTCCAAGATGGTGCTTTTGCGGGAATTCCAAAACTCCAAACCTTGCGATTGACAAACAATTATATCCCTGTCACAAAACCGGTCAGTTTATCTACCAAGTTCCTTGGCCCTAAAATCCTACCGTCCTTGACCTTATTTGACCTCAGCGATTTCCGGATATCTCAGTTGGATGGTGGAACATTCGACATGGCGCCGAATCTTGTACGCCTGTACATGGGTTACAATATGATGACGACATTGTCAGCTGATGTGTTGGAAAATCTCCACAGTTTGCAGTATATTTCTTTGTAAGCAAATTTTCATGGTTCCTATAGTACCGAAAAATCTTGATTGATCGACCATTTGATAATTCGAATACTACGGTTATTTCTAAGAATACGCTACAGAGGACATATCTTGGAAAACGAAGTAGAAGCATCTCTGAAGTTGTGTTTCTTTCAAATATAGAAAAACCCGGAGAAAAAGACTAAGAATGTTCCTAAGAATGGTTGGTGAATACGGCCCCAGAAGTGCTTCTGTACTATTTTCTACGATAAAAATCAAATTTTCATACAATTTTAATGCTTGATGACTAAAACTTTTCAAATATTCTACTGAAGTTTATACAAGACTTTAGATAATCCCGCTATCCCCTAATGGTTGGCAAATATTTCAAGGTGATGTTTGGTTCTGCTTGTATTCAAGTACAAAACACGCAGAATGATCTTGGATCTACATTGTCTGATATGGTGTAAAATTGGGTGAAAATACCCTTCGCATTTTTTATGTCTTAGATTGTGCTAGAAAGAAAAACTTAGATTTATATCTAAATGCTTTTAAAGCAAAACAAGACTTCTATTCTTGTGCTAGTTCTTATTGTTGGTTGGTTGTTGTCGTCGTCGTCGTTGTTGCTGTTGTTGTTGTTGCTGCTGCTGCCGCTGTTGTTGGTGGTGCTGCTACATTTGCTTGATGTTGTTGTAAATGCCCTTTTTTCTGCTATATCATCATCATCGTCGTCGTCATCATTATTATCATCATCAACAACAATCTGATTGTTATTTTAATATCATACAGATATAACAACCCATGGAACTGTGACTGCAAGCTACGATGGTTGAAGAACCTTACAGATACACGTCCAGGGATCTTCTATGACGGAGAAAATATACAGTGCGATCAACCAGATACATTGCACGGGAAATATTTCCACGATTTGAAACTATTAGACTTTATGTGTTAACACTTAACCTGCTAAATAAAAGAAATGAAACTTTCAAGCCTATAGTAAAAATACAAATGTTGCTATTTCACAGATATATTTTGGGGGGAAAATATCTCCGTATCGGACAGTGTAGATCTAAGATCAGACTGCACGTTCTGTGCAGTCTGATCTTGATCTACACTGTCCTCAAATGGTCCTTGAGTCCAACTTAGCAGCATAAGGGTTAATATGCTCTCTTTAAGCTATCACTATCATAGAGAACTCAAGGGGCTTCAATCGTCTTGATTTCATTGTTGTTGTTCGAGGTTTATTTAACCCTTTACTAAAAAAAATCCCGTGTTTTAACGACCCTGAAGGAAAATGCTTTTAAGAGTAATGTCGGAAACGCAGACAAAAAAAAAAAAATGATAAGCTCAGCAAATATCAGCAAACTCGGCTAATACGAGAAAAACTCGGCCAATTCGAGAAAAACTCGGCCAATTCGAGAAAACTTCGGTTAATAGGACTCGGCCAATATCAAATCCAAAATGGCCGAAAAATCGAGGCCGTCAATAAATAAAATTGTCTATAACCAAGTGATTTCGTATTGGTCGTGTTAAAGGTCTGAGGTCTCCGCTATTAGCCTGCAGACTTCGGATGTTTAACTCCGCCAATACAAAAATACTCAGTTGATAACAAAATAGTATTAAAGGACTACTTTTTTTCATCGCGGAAATATACATTGGAATGTAGTTTGCCTTGAACTTCTGGTTGAAAATCAGATTAACTCTGTCTACGCCATTGGGGAATAGGGATTTTTAAAGACCCAGCAAATGTCTTGTTTATGAAACACCGTTCTTGCACATTTACTTCCCCCGGATCCGTATATTTGAATGCCAAGGTACCAGGCTGGTAGCCACTCGGTAACCCAACGATATAGCAGGCCGTTTCAGAACGTCTCTCTCTCCCATCGGGAATCGAATTGTCGACCTGCGTTCTCCATGGGCGGACGCCTTGACCCAAACAATGAAATTCGTACCTTTCTAAATTCAAAGAAGTTGCTGACAACAAATTAACTCAGATGTTGGAATTTGTTTCTGAACATAGGGAAAACATTGTGGAGAAATGAGAAAACGCTGGTTACTAGCATTTTCTTCTTTCCGACAATGTTTCAAAAGCCTTTTTCATCAGGGTCTTTGAAACCTGTGATTGTGCAGCAAAGGTTTAAATAAAAGGTAATAGTTATAACAGATAGTGAATATGGTCCCTGGCTATATTGATTACCCTGGGCTCAAAGAACGTCATAGAAAAGTCGGCCTACAACGCAGGTACATTTTGTTTTTCACACTAACGTATAAAAAGGGACATTTTTACGAAACAAGCTCTCAGTGTGTGCTCAAATACCCTTTCCTTTCAATTAACAACCCAGGAAAACATGTCATTTTCATCGATAGGTTTGGCGAAGCGCTATGAGAGAGACACCTAAAAGATATCTACGTCGTTATGTCCGTAATGTCGAACAACGGGAAAACGGGCCACACAACCTAATATGGTATTTTCTTGTTTTTCTGTTTCCTCTAACTCTCAGCGCACCAGAAAACAAAATTTTGGACTTGTCCAAATTGAAGGCAATTTCAGACGACAATTCTAACGTGGTTCAAATAATGAGATTTATATTTTGAATCGACAAACAAAAAGTGAAAACAAACCAATGTTACCAGCATTTTCTCCTTTTTCAGTGTTAACAAAAGCAGACTTCTTCTTTATGCTTGTTACAACTAGAGATTGCTTTGGTAAATGGCTGTTTCAGATGGAGGTACTGCCACTGTATCCATTCAGTTTATCGGATAGTGCAAGAAGTATGCCGATTGTGTTGCACAAATCTATTTGTTTGCATGGTGTTTAGCTCTTGCTTTCAACATTATTTCAGTTATATCGCGGAGACCAGTGCACCTATCTATGCTTTCCTTGAGTTTCTTTTTATCAGTTCTTTGTACAATATCCTTCCCAAGCTTAATAGTCTGACAATTATCAGCGGTGTGATAGATATGAGTTCTGTCTCTATGGCTATCATCAATCGTTGGAAAGAAATTGCTCGAGCTGGAGAATTGAACAAGCGATCCCCTGGTTTCAAGCCCTTTACGTTACAGATTGAGCTACCCTACGTGGCAATGTTGCACAAATCCACCGATGTAGCACAAGGAAAGCGGGCCTCCGTGGCTAATTGTAAGGTGTTAGATTTGAAATTCAGACAGCGTAGAACCAATCCTCTTTTACGCTCTGGTCGCTTGGGCAAGACACTATAGAGACACAAACTAGTACTGCTACCACTGTTGACATTCTTTGAAACGAATGATAACATTATGAACACAATATACAAGTGATCGGTACCAGTGAAAAACTAGAGGAGCTTGAGCGCCTGTATCGCTCCACAGGCCTGATATTTCTATAATGGCGAAAGGAAGTTTTTAACAATTATCATTCAATCCTGCATTTTAGCTCACTGAAGAAACAATTTGGTAGACAACCACCATAGGAACTTACCTGCAAAACAACAATGAAATCCAATGAATAGTTTTAGAGAAGAATTTTTTCAAAGATTTTACTTTATACCATAAAAGGAAAATGAGTCTCCCATAAAAGCCATGTTTTTTGACAGATCTTTTTTTTTTAAGGAATTCTGTAAACCTGTATCTAAGGAACATTCCTGCAAAATAATAATGCTATCCAAATAGCGGTTTGGGAGGAGAAGATTTTTAAAGGTTTTTTACTTTGGTTGCCATGGCAACCAGAATTCTTCATGGAACACAATTATTTGAAGGAATTTGAAAGAGGACCACCAAAGAAACATTCCTGTGAAATTTGGTAAAAATCCAGTCAATAGTTTCTGAGGAGAAGTTTTTTAAAGAAAAAGTTTACGGACGCACGCACGGACGAACGGACGAACGAACGGAGGGACGGACGGACGGACGGACACAACGCCATGACAATAGCTCGCTGGCCTTCGGCCAGTGGAGCTAAAAAACTGTTTACGGTCTACTGTATTATATAAATCCAGAATTTGTGGATCTGACCTGCATTAAGGTGCTGGTTGCTTGGACATGACACTGTAAAGCCACGAGCTTTGACAAGACACTGCGTTCTCACGAGCTTGGGCAAGACAGTGTAGATTCATGAGCTTTGACAAAAATGCTGTGGAGCCCTTGGCTTGGGGTTCTCCCGTAGTGTAAGAAATGGTTGGTACTCACTTGGTGTGGAATATGGCTGGTACTCTTTGGATGAAAACTATGGTAAGTAAAATTTGGATGTAAAATATGGTTGGCACTCTCTTGATGCAAACTACAGTAGCTGCTCAGCTGGTATAGGAAATGGTTACTACTCTCAATTTTGTAAACTATGGTTAATACTCTCTGAGTAAAACAATGGAAGGTACTTTTCGGAAGTAGGATAAGGTCAAGGCTCTCTTAAATTGATGTTACTCTTTTGGTGTAGAATATGGCTGATACTCTCTTGGTGAAAACTATAGTTTGTACTCTCTGGATATAGAATATGGTTGATGCTCTCTTGGTGTAAACTGCGATTGGTACCCTTTGGTGTAGAATAAGGTTGGTATTCTCTCGGTGTAAACTATGGTTGGTACTCTCTGGGCGAAAACTTTTGTAGGTACTGTATTTTCTGTGTGTAAAATATGAATTGTATTCTCTTGTTGTATGATATAATTGGTTCTGTCTTGGCGTAGAATTGTCGGAACTTTTTTGGTGTAGAGTAGTAGTTGGTGCACTCTTGGTGTAATTTAAGGTTGGTTCTGTCTCAGTGTTGACTACGGCTGGTAATTTCTTGGTGTATAGTCTCGGTAAAGGATAATCCCTTGGTAATCCCTTGGTGTAGAACATGGTTCTCACTCTCTTGGTGCCAATTACATTTGGTACTCTCTTTGTGTAGAAAATGATTAGTACTCTCTCCATGTTTGATATGGTTAGTACACTCTCGGCGCATAATATGGTTGATACTCTCTTGGTGAAAATTATGGTTTGTACTCTCTGGGTATAGAATGTGGTTCGTTTTCTCCTGATGTAAATTATAGTTGGTATCCGCTTGGTGTAGAATATGGTTGGTACTCTTTTGGTAAAAACCCTGCTTTGTATTGTTTGGGTGAAAAATATGTAGGTAATCTCTTGTTGCAGAATTTTTTTGGTAATCTGTCAGTGTAAACTACGGTCTGTACTCCCTTTGTAGAATATTGCGAGTAGTTTCTTGGTTTATGGTTGGTACTTTCTTTGTGTAGAATATGGTAGATACTCTCTTTGTGAAGAATATGTTAGGTATTGTCGTGGTATAAAAAGAGGTCGGAACTCTCTTGGTGTAAATAATGGTCGGTACTTGGTTTAGAGTATGGTTGGAGCACTCTTGGTATAAACTTCTGTTGGTACTCTCAGAGTGTAGAATATGCTAGGTTCTCTCTAGGTCTTGGTAGGTATTCTCTTGGAATAGAATATGGTTGGTACTCTCTTGGTGTAAACTAGGTTGGCACTATCTTGATGTATAATATGATTGATACATTATTGAAATAGAGTATGGTTATTCTTCGGTGCTTATATGACTTGATTGCATCAGCTAGATCAAGAGAAATTTTTACTTTCGCGCCACTGTCGGTTTGAGGCTATTAAAGTAGAATGTGCTTACCTTGTCACATCAGTCTTAACCCTCAACATACAATCTTGACTTTCATGGCCCCCGAGGAAGACGACTTTTGAGAACAATGCTGGGAACAAGCATTTTCTTCTTTTCTCAACAATGTTAATAGCCTTGAAAGAGATGTTCGTGTTTTGAGTAACAATTAATTTGTCGTCTGTACATGCGCTCAGAGGTAGGTGTGGATTCGTTTTCAAAGTCTTGTGACTCTTTCAGATAGTTAAGCATATGATTCAATCTTGAGACTTTGATTTCGTGCTAGAAAAGAAAGAAAATGGTTCAATATGTCGATTGAGTTGAGTATGAAAAGAGTTTTAAAAGCCCTGGGCTGCATTTTCATAATGTCAAGAGTTTGTTGCTCTTGGAGCACGACATTTGTTATGACGTCAGCTGTAGAGCATCCACACAATCTAGAGCGCATTTAGCAATGTGATACAAACGTTTGTTTTGTAAGATGTAAGGGTGCAAAGTTCAACATCAGTTTCTTCTTGGGGTCGTTTTATATCAATATCAGACTGCACGAGAGCTTGCAAATTGATCTTTGATCTAGACACTCCGATACTTTCTCTAAGCATTGCAGAACATAGAAAAACTATGAACATACACGTGGCGTGCACCAAAACAATCAAAGCCCGTGATACAAAGATTTTTCGGGTTTAAGAGTACTCTTGCAGATTTATAAGACTCGGACTTTTTAACAACATTATCTGATGGTATTTATAATGGGGTTTTAGATTCCTTGCATAGTTTACAGATCACACTGACCGGATCCGGTAGCTTAGTCAATATTGAGGAGGACTTGAGGCACAAGGGTTGCTGTGTCGATTCTCAGCTTTGTCAATTTCTGTCCGAAGATTGATGATGTCATTGTGAAAAGACTCATTCTTCTGTCCCTGCTGAATATTGTTTCGACGATATTTTTGGGGGAAAGCAGCCAGTGGCTTTGGAAGTGAAGTTCTGCTCAAGATGACATGGCAATATAATCAAATATATGCAATATAAGTAGTGCAACACAAGAATATCAGTAGCATCGTAATTACGGTATTTTCAATTACTTTTGATCGTTGGGAAATTTAGCCACTCTTTTCTTTGTAACTGAGATTTCGATCAACAAATGCCTCCAAGTGCTTTACGAATTGTACAGATTGAGCTTTATTGCCAGAAATATGTAGGATCTGACATGAATTGGCATTTGAGATAAATTTTTATCAAACAAGCCTAGCAAAAAAAAATATTTTAAGCCAGCCATTGGCAAGCATAATAACATTGTTGTCAACCAGTTTAATAAAATTTTATTTAAAAATCCAACGAATATGCAATTCTTTTCATCACATAACTGTATCTCAAGAATCATGATTCATGATGTGTTTACAAAAAGGTGGGGCTACATGTACATGTGTATTGAAATTTACATGAAGCCCATTCGCTTCCCTGACAGGTGTGTACATCATGGGCGAAAATTAGTTCCAAATAAGCTTGGTATGATTATTATGTTTTGAATCTAAAGCTGAAAAGAAAAAATGCAAAACCATCCATTTTGGCAGGTAATTTCAGAGAGAAATCTGGACCAGCAACGTTTTAAAAATGATTCGTATGTTTACAGAGCTTTGACAAAATACGGCACTATTTACTTTATGTAAGATAAGAAAAATCGTAATGGCTGTATTATAGCGAAAACAAGAGAAGTTATGTGATAAATTTATTTCTGTTACGGGAAGATCGTAATATGAGAAAAAAAAAGGTCAAAACTGTTCATATGAACACGGTTTTTACCAACTACGGTACTAGTATTCTAAATCGCTGTCTTAGTCTGATTCCAGAGTTACAAAGCAATCCAATTTCTGATTGGCTAGACTATTTTGATCATTATGTAGAAAATTCTTGATAGTAAGGAATAAGAATATTATTAAAAATAGTAGGCTAATACGGGGCCTAGTCTAATTTTGATACCGAAAACAAAATATAAATAGATGATTATTATAATTTATACAGGCGAGTATATCAATCGTTGAAACAAGGTTTGATGTTGTGATTGTCTTGAAGACTAATCTAGTATTCAATACTAATTCAACACTCTCGTGAAGATGAGAAATTTTATTCAACAGAATTGGCGAAAAGGAAATACGTGTAAAATAAGAAGAAAGTAGTTCCACACGCCAAAAGTGCGCCCATCATACCCGCGAAAAAATAATCGTTTACCAAATAATCCAGTGATTTTACGACCATGAAGACAGTGGTCTTTAGAAGCATTGTGGGAAAAGGAGAAGAGAAATGCTGGTCACCTGCATTTTTATATTTTTCAGAAAATTATTCAAAATCTTTCACATAAAACCTCCTGTCATTTGAACCGTACTTTACCCCTTATCTTGCTGAATAAGTTAGATCAAACTTTCAAGCCGGTAGTAAAAACCCGAATTATCCTAGTTCAAACTTATTTTCTTGGAGAAAAATATCTCCCTATCGGACAGCTTTGATCAAAGATCAGACTGCACGTTCTGTGCAGTCTGATCTTGATCTATACTGTCTGGAAAAGGTCAGTGAGTCGCGCTTAGCAGCCTAGGGGTTAAATGTCGGCTCGAAAAGCTTCCATACTGGACAAGTCTAAGATTTTTTCATCTGGTAAAGGATAGAACGGTCAACAAAGTGAAGGATTATAGCATTTTTTTCTCGATGGTCAAGCAGGATAATCAATCGTTTTCAAGTGACTCACAGATTGGCCTCGGTACAACTTGACCACTAAATGACCACTTCATCATATCATAACTCCATAACAGACACTTTTTTGGTTCCTTTTTATTTTTCAATCGGACAGAATGCTTGTAACAAGCAAATTGCTCCTTTTTCCACATTCTTTTTGCAAAAGCTGTCCACTGAAGAGACACAAAAATGTTTATAATATGGCCTGCAACACGCGAAAAAGAGCATTCGGACATTTGCGTAAAGTGTCGTCTCGGATCAGCCTGCGCAGTCCGCGCAGGCTAATCCGAGACGGCACTTTACGACTACATTAGATTTTGTACTACAGTAGACTTGCGCAAAACAGAAAATTACATAAAAACGGAAAGTGCCGTCTCGGATTAGCCTGCGCGGACTGCGCAGGCTGATCCGAGACGACGCTTTACACAAATGTCCGAAAGCCCCTTTTCGCGTGTTGCAAGCCATTAATATATGAGCCATGTTCTGTGAAAAGGTGGTTTAAAGAATCTGAAAATAAAACATCGACCTACATGTATGTCAGCCTGCGCAGTCCGCGCATGCTGACCTAGGTCGATATTTTTTGCTATCGATAGACTTTCTCCATGTCAAAGGATCTTTCATTCTACGTTATGATTCAGCCAATTTCAGACAATACGAATATGGTGCCATCTTATGTGATGTCTTGCTTGGTATAATGCATTACAAAGATGTATAAAACCCCGTTTTTCCATAGCGCTGCTCATATGTATGCTATCTTTGGTTTTACCTGTTCTGCCAACGGACATCACAGTGCGTTGCCAAAGGACATCCCAATATGACCAGTGCTGCCAGACTAACATAAGCTGCTTTTCCTGATCTTGGGCCATAAAATTTAGACGTAGGGTTTTGCAACCATTGTGTACGGGAATCGATCCCCAGGAGGCACAGGTTATGACAAAAACACCCTTAGGTTATGCATTTCTATATTTCCACATTTTGGTAGATATCCCGTGGAAGCATGTAACTATAATAGTGCTGTCGCCGCTATATTGTTAAAACGTTGTTGAAAGCATTGTTGAGGACTCACGAGTATTCGAAGAACGCTGTTCCGACCATGATCCTGTTATATCTTGGGCTGGCTGAGCACAACTCAGACCTTTTGCGGACAGTGTAGATCAAGATCAGACTGCACGAAATGTGCAGTCTGATCTTGGATCTACACTGTCCAAGTATGATTTTTATTTCTCCAGAAAATAACTTTAAAATATATGTAACAATATTTGGGTTTTTACCATCTTCTTAAAAGTTTCATTTCACTTATATAGCAGGTACAAGGTTAAAAATCAGTCAGTGGCGTGAAAAAAAAATGCCAAGTACTGGTAAACGAAAATAGGTGCACTTGCCGCCGCGATATATAGTTATACCTTAAATTATGTCAAAAACTGCATTACCCTTAACCTTCCAAATGACTTAGATAAAACTTAGCTGGGTTATACGCTTAACAAACAATCTCCAAAATATAAAATCAAACCCTCTGAGTTTTTGTCACAATACTTAATTTTCCTCTAGAAACAAACAAATTATTGTGACAGAAGGAGAAGTCGCTTATAACGAGCGATTTCTCCTTCATTCACAATGTTTTTTATGACGAAAACTAAAAAATGTCGTGTGCAAGAGTATTTAGTATATGAGCCAAGTTCTGACAAAACGGGGCGTCTCTGTGATGCATTATACCAAGCAAGCCATCACATTATTATGGATCAATAATAGCCACATTTTTAACAACCGACTAAATCATGAGGTAGAGTAGTCCTTGGACATACAAAAATTGACCAATAGCGAAAAGTTTCGGCCCAGGTCAGCCTGCGCGGATTGCGCAGACTGACCTGGGTCGATACTTTTCGCAGATCCATTAAGCCCCCTTTTAACAGAGCATGGCTCATATCTATGTAAAAAAATGTGAAGGCTGGACGGTGATTTGTCAAACGGACCCGGAGGTTAAAAGTTTAAACTGATAACGTATGCGTAAAACGAAACGCAAAAATACATTAATTACCGTATAAGATCAATATCTGTAAAAACGTCGAGTGCCCACACCCTTTCCTTTTTGCATGTTCATTTTTTCCCTAAGCTCTATTTGTTTGTATTGGAGTTTAACGCCGTTTTAACAGCTTAGGTCATATCGCGGTGATCAGTGCACCGACGCATGTGTTTCCTGGCTTTCTCACACCAATACTGACACAACTTTCTTTCCATGTCACTGACTACTTTTCTGAGATGCATCAGAGGTGAGAGGCAAAAAATCGCCGGAAAGAAAGTTTGCTTCATCCGGGTATCGAACTCGCACCACCAGGTCACAAGTCATATACGCAGGCCACTGAGCTACCCGGTCGGGCTGCTAATCTTTCAGTGGTTTGGGTTCCTTTAATATCTAATCTCGTTTTCCACAGTATTTTACTTTTATCACGGCGACTAAAACATCTCTCCGTAGTTTCTTCTAAGAGCACTATGTGTAAAAAGAAATGAGTGTTTCGTCCTTTAATTTCTGCAGATCCCTCTTTGCATGGACTTAACATCTTTTCCCGGCAACAAAATTTTAGATCGGTCCAAATTAAAAGTATCTTTAAAGGTTACAAATTATGTAGGACTCAACTGATGGAATATTACGTTTGAAGGTGGAGAAAGCGTTTTGGGACAAGGAGAAAATGCTAGTTTCCAGCATTTTCTCCTTTGCTCGCGATGATCCAAGGTATTTTCTCTGGGGTCGTTGAAACAGCATTGTTTGGTAAAGGGTTATATTGTTGGTTATGTTTAAATGTCGTTTTCAGCATTAAGTTATCGCTGCGACAAATGCACCCAATGCCGTTTTTCTCAAAATTTACCATTTTCTCCGTTTCCAACGACGTTGTCTACTTTTTTCATTGACAAATCTCGTTAGTTGAGCCACATTTAATTCGTCGTCTGCAAATGCATTCATGGACAATTCCAGAATTTTGTTAAAAGTTTGATAAAAAGTTCACCTCCAGGTCGCAGGGTCCGTCAACCGGAAGTACTGGCCACATCACCGTCTACTAATACTGGTGCGGCAAAAAGTAGATCTATAATGCAAAAGATAGATTTATCGCTTTACTTCCTTAAAAAAAAAGTAGCAGACGACTTTATAAATACCCCTTAATAATAATAAACGTGATAAGATTTACGCATGTAAAAGTTAAACGTTTTTTCCCAAAGGATAAATTACTCTGTATTGCTAACAGGGAACATATCAATACGATCCCACCTAGCCCGACACTCAGTTGGAAGCCTACATTGCGTGAAATTAAGGGTCGCTGGTTCGAATCCCTAGCCCGGCAAATTTTTTCCAAGGACTGATGATACTCATTGCGACTGGATTTATTCCTCTCTCACCACTGTTTCTTGGTTCGGTGACGATTATGTAGAAATACAGCCAGTGGCTTCGGAAGAATATTGTGCGAAATACTGGTAAAAAGAAACTTCAGGGTTGCATGGATAGGTCCACTGGCGCCCCGTGATACAGCTGAGATAATGTTGAAAACGGCATTGTGCATAATACAAACCAAACAAATCTGTACGACGCCTGTTGCTAGCGCCATGAATAAAGATAATATAAACATCATATCAACATTGTTGAGCGGTTCTTGTGCGTAATTTCTCCTTTTGCGACATTTTATTTATCAAATGAGGTAGATTGCAAAAATAAAGTCAATTGCAGATCGTATTGCGTTGAATGTGACAGAAACATGAGGCTAACGACTGTTTCTCGAGCGAGAACATATTAATTGAGGTGTCGATAAACGTTAATTACTCACCTTTTTATCTACCCAGCCTCTCGCCTCTATAATCTCTCAACCCTCTGAGTCCAAGTTAACACTTACGCTGCTAAGCCCAACTCGCAGACCTTTAGCGGACAGTGTAGATCAAAATCAGACTGCACAGAACGTGCAGTCTGATCTTGATCTACACTGTCCGATAAGGAGATTTTTTTTCTTCAGGAAAACTAACTTTGAAATAGCAATATTACGGGTTTTACTATCGGATTGAGGGATTGAAAGTTTCGCTTAACTTATTTATCAGGTTAAAGATTAAATTCTGTTCATGAAAAAGACATTAATTGTTTTCTCTAAATGCTGAATATTTTCAAAGAATATCTCATTTAAAAAAACAACGGACAGTGTCTGTCTGTCTCTCTGCTTCTCGGACATTTTGCTCCTTATACCATGTAACTGTTCATTATGTTGATAAGTTTTCTTTTCTGTTTCTAAGCAGTGTCGCTTTTCACGTTCCCCTTTTCTTACTTACATATATTTTCAAACAGTAATATTTCACATTTTGCTATTTCACAGAGTCTTCGTTTTCTTTCTTTTCCTAGGGTACTTCATCCCAGCAGAATGCGCCGAACATTTCGAGAGATCTCTCATTTTGCCACAATGTTGTAAAAGTCATCGGCTACAATACGAAACAAATAAGTCATCTGGAGGTGGTATGGTGATACGCCGGATAAAGGGTCTAAAACACCTATAGGTGTTTAAATGTATATGTTGACAGGGTGGTCTAATGAAAATTAGCTGTATCTTTTTAGTGTTAAACCTTTCCCATCCTGCTCCAGTAATATACGTAAGCTCGTAAGAGTCAATAAGATGGTAAGCATGTTGTTAAATACGTACTAATCTCCATACCATGTGTCGATTTTAGACTTGTCCAAACACAATGCCCAGCGGATTTGTACAGCGCCGTGTTCGTTCTGATTGGAACCAATTACTTAAGGTTGCGAATGAGATCTACACCTTCTATTTTCAAATTTTACTTTCAAACCTTGCTTTATGTAGCCACCACGTAAATCACAGTCCTACATCTTCTACTTGTACCAAAAGAAAATCGCATCAAGTACATTGGACTAATTAACTACTCATAGGCAGTAAAATCATAGTCAGCCTACTGGGGCGATCAACTCTGATTTTCCTTTCCTTTCCCTGCTTCTTCAATCAAGTAAGTACATAAACATGTATCAAATCATAGCTTGTTTTTCATTCGTTAATATCGTTGCTCTACAAATCCGCTTTCGGGAATTTCAGTGCTTTGATTATGTAATATTTCTTATCCTACATTCTATCCACGTAAAAGTAGGCAATGTAACTGAAATAAAGAAAGAGAAGAAAATGGTAACTTGTGTCGAGTAAATGGCAGGAAACAGTGGACGGGAAATTAAAGAAGAAAAGACAGGGAAAATTTAGCTGCGGAAAAGTAACCAGGGGAAAAAGGGAAATGTAGAATCAACACAGTTTCAAAGAAACAACAAGGATAAAGAACAAAAAAAAAAATGCCTGTACGGAAAATGCGTGAGTAACCTTTAGGCTTCTATGTGGGACTCTGTGCTTTTTGCGGACAGTGTAGATTACAACTAGATTGCACAGAATGAGCTTTCCGATCTTGAATCTACACTGTCCGTCCGATAAGGTGAGATATTTTTCGTGTGAAATGAACTTTGAAGTTGTGGTATTGGAATAACACTATTGGCTTAACCTGTAGGCAGCTAAGCGCTACTCACTGACCTTTTGTGCGGACAGTGTAGATCAAGATCAGACTGCACAGAACGTGCAGTCTGATCTTGGATCTACAGTGTCCGATACGGAGATATTTTTCTCCAAAAAAATAAGTTTGAAATAACATTATTCGGGCTTTTATTATCGGCTTGAAAAATTTGTTTAACTTAATTAGGACATTTAATAAGCCGTTTAACTTTCTTAGCAGTTTAAGATTAAAAAAGAAGCATTGTTGCGTAACGGAAAGAAAAACTCATGACACAATATGTGTATACAGTTCAATGAAATAACGAGAGAACTAGGGGAACGACAGGCAGACGGACATCAGACAACAGACAGAAAGATGTTTGGACTGATAGAAAGACAAACCTTTAGACAGACAAACAGGCGTTTAGACAGACAGACGATTAGACAGACAGACATTTCGACGGACACAAAGACAAACGTTTAGACATACTGACAGACAAACGTATAGACATGCGGACTGACAAACGGTTAGACAGACAAAGAGACAAACGTTTAGGCAGACACAAATACGTACACTCAGAGGCAGGCACACAAAGACAGACAGACAGAGAAGCACAAGTATCCATCTGACAAAATATAATGAGAGATGGGGGAGGGGAGAAAAAGCCTGAGGGGGTCTTGTAACAGATATGATAATTACCATCTGTTTGATCCCGTCCCTCGCCTTTTCATTTTGAATATGCCTTCTCTCAATTTAAAACCCCGCCCATCTCTCTCAATAAAAAAGACCAGCTCGACCTTTTTTATTGATGTGACCTATGTCACAGGGAAATAACCCTTTTTCCCAACGTCTGTCTTATTCCATCAGGCCCCCGTATCACCAACGATCCAGAGGGGGAAAACGGGACCAGTAATCAACAACCATCCCGAATTGCATTCTTTCTCGTAGTCTAAATTTTGAAAGTAACACAATTTCTTATTGGCTTTACCAAATGGTTTAGCCAATCAGAGATAACGTCACTTTCGTTATTTTGAAAATTCTTGAGAATTTGACTAAAATTGCAATTTGAAATATTTGGTAAATACAGTCGTAGGTCTTTTGTCGTAACTGTATAGATCAAGATCGGACTTAAACTGCGAACAGTGTTGATCAAGACCACCAACAATTCTAAACTGTATTCTAAAACTTGTTCTAAAGAATTGTCTCCATTTCGATGGAACGCATTTTTATTGGCTATACCCAATGTTTGAATTTGTTACCTAGAAACCGAAATCGGATCCTCGCTGCAGTCACTGGTTAAGTGAGAGTTTCCCTTTGCAAGGCACGTCAGTGCCCCAGCCTTCTACTGACTAAATCCAACGAAGAGGCTACCATGAGAAGGCACGCCGTTCAAATGACGGAAAGAGTTGGAAATAAATTGACGGGGCAGATTTTAAAGAGCCCTTGCCAAGGAGATAAAAGGGAGTTGCTCATGTTTTCTCAGCCAATTAGAATCCCCCATTTCAAAAAACACGTCGCGTGCCTTTTGTTCGAATAAGCTGTTTGAGCGTTTGACCTTTTCGCATCCCCTGACCCCTATAAATTATCCATGGGGCCTCTTTGGCTCCGTCTGACTTTACGAAACAATCCCTTGACGATTCTGCGATAGAAGGCTCTTGAAAATATTGTGGGGAAAAAAAAGGTGATAACTAACATTTTAACATTTTCTCCTGTTTAACAACATTGTCTACACTTTTAACAAATCGCAACGCTTGAGTCATATCTAATTTATCGTCTGCAAGAGCTTTCAATTTGGACAAGTCTAAAATTCTGTCGTCAAGTAAAGAGTTAAAACATTACCACATGCAGACGAGCTTTTCGTCCTACAGTAGACTCGGTAACGGGCAAATTTCTCTTATTGCATACTACTTCTGTATCAATTCATTTATTAAAGCTTTACCAAACAATCCTCGTATTTTAGCGACCCTGAGAAAAAAGGCTTTTATAAACACTATGGGAAAAGGAGAAAATGCTGGTTACCAGCATTTTCTCTTTTCCCCACAATGTTTCCTACCCAATGAAAGACAAATTTCATGTTTTGAGTAACATTTAATTTGTTGTCTGCAATGGAAAAAAAGTGAAATTCAAATTATCTCCCTTGTTAGATAAACAACAAGGTAACCAAATTGCAACTAGGTCCTTTTCTCTAATTTCCTTTGTTTTTATCCTTGCTTTACTAAGAGATGTTGCGATTATCATAACTGGATTTATGATGTATCTGTAAGGTCTTCATAACATTTGCTAATCGAATTTCACACACTATTACCATTAAAATGCATCAAATAAATCAAATTTGTGGTTTGATAAATTTTGAAGGGTATATTTAAACCTGAACATTCCTAAATAGTGCAAAGAATATCAAGGATAAAAACCAAGTAATACCTTATTCAGGACCTAGTTACTAGTGGAGAGCTATCAATGGAAGTAACTGTCTTTTGTCTCCTATTGCTTTGCATTTCATCAAGTCTAAAATGTTGTCGAGTTAAAGTTTTACCAGACAATTCACGTATTTCAGAGACCCTGAAGTGGAATGCTTTTAAAAACATGCAACAGACTAGAAACGAGCAGATTTCCCCTTTTGCCGCACAACGCTTTCACAAAAGGTGACCAGTATTTTCTCCTATTTCCAACAATGTTTCCTTCCCTTTCTAGGATAAATTCTATAAAAAATTAGCAGCAATGAAAAACTAGTCGTCTGCTTTGATTTTGGACGAGTATAAATTCATGACGTCAGGTAAAGAGATTTTACCGGTATCTAGGTTCTTTTTTGAAAGTCATCTGCTGCAAAATATGTTTGAATTAGAAATGTGTTAACCTGCACTAGAACTGAATATATGAGCTGATCAGTTATTCTATTGTATTCTTATCAGTGAATTACTCGGATTTCACAGTGAATAACACCACTAGTGATGATAAATATGGTATCATCACTAATGACGATATAGTTTTAGAATGTTTGCCGGAACTACTTTTTTCCTATATTGCTCATATTGTACCATTCTTGACAATTATTAGAATAAAAAAGGGTGAATTAGCAATATAATAAATAGAATAATCAACTGGTTGTGTGTGATATTAAAGATCTGTCTCTCGGATGGGGTTTGGACTCGTTTTTTTCAACCGTATCACACCTCATTCTCGTGACAGATTTTTAATATCACACACAACCAGTTGATTATCCTCTATGTAATACATGTATTTGATAAATTTTCTTGTGCCTATACTCACTGGGATTTTTTTTTTTTTATTAAGACAATCTAACTAAGTTTTTGAACTTGTGGCTCAAACCATTTGCCACCTTTCTTGGTTGTTGTTTTTAAACTGTATATGTATACAAAGTATGGCAATAAAATATGTAAAAACTAAACAATCCCATTCAATTTCAATAGCATAAGGCCTCAGAGAATAGTCAAGGTTTTCAGATTTTAAAACAAGATTGATCCCTCGTTACTCTGTACCGGACCACAAAATTTTAGACTTATCTTGAACTAAAGCATTTACAGATGAGAAATGCAATGTGGGACTGAAGTCAAATATCAGCCATGCACTGTCAAAAAGGTTAATTTTCTGTATGTTCCAGGACCATAATAATCTCAGGATCCAGTCAGAGAAAATGGACTTTATAGATCCATAATTATGTGAAGACTTGCTTGGTATTATGCATCACGAATATACATTAAACCCTCATATAGAAGACAGCTTTTGATAAGTATGGCGGAAAAAAAGAACAGTTTGCTTATCATAAATTTCAACATAGTTCCGGTTAGAGGGACAGATATACACAAAGTGGAAGACATCTTCAATCTAATTTTTATAATGCAGACAAAACCATTAATTCCTTGGCCATAGAGACTTTTTCAGTGTTTTAGAGATTTGTGCACTGGCTTATTCTTGTAAAGTAACCGGGTGGGGGGGGGGGGGGTTTAAAGACACCAAATATGGTAAGTAAAGAAACTGAGAATATTTCGCAATATCTACGTCTCCGTGGGAGTGAACTTTGCACATGGTGATGATTAGGAGAACGAGAAAGAAACGTGAGATTACTTTTAAAATGCGCTAATTTCACTCTTTCAAAGCCAAGTACAAATGATCCATGCTCTGTGAAAAGGGGACTTAATGCATCTGCAAAGAATACCGATTCAGATCAGCCTGGGCAGTCCGCGCAGGCTGACCCTGGCCAAATCCTTTTACTTTTGGTCAATTTTCTGCATGCCAAAGGACCACTTTTCCTCATAATTCAGTCGGTTGTTAGACCAAGAGAATTTTATGGATCCCTGATTATGTGATGTCTTGCAATGTAAGATGCATCACGGAGATGTATTGAAACCCCGTTTTGCCAGAGCATGGCCCAAATATATATGAACCATGCTCTGGCAAAAGGGGGCTTAATGCTACTCCGTAATCCATCATACCAAGCAACCCATCACATACTTATGGATCCATAACAGCTACTTTTTGTAACAACCGACTTAATCATGAAGTAGACGGGTCATTGGACATACAGAAAATCGACCAATAACGAAAAGTTTCGGCCCAGGTCAGCCTGCGCGAACTGCGCAGGATGACCTGGGTCGATACCTTTCGCAGATGCATTAAGCCCCATTTTCACAGAGCATGGCTCATATAAACTCGGCCTCTTTCGACGACTAAAATACAATCTGAAACTCAGAAAGATTTTTATTTGATAGGCTTGACCATACAAACAGACGGTGTACATCAAAGATCAGACTGCACGTTCTGTGCAGTCTGATCTTGATCTATGCCGTCCCTATGTAGATGATCAGTAATTATTCGATTGGTCATTATTTTTGTAAAATTTCTAACAATGTTGTGTTGTTGTGACGGAATTACTTCACATGACTCTTTTTTAAATATTTAAACAGACCTACATGAAATTCAAGCCTGGTTTTCTTGCAATATATAGTTCATTCCCAAATAACAATAAAATATACAGAAAGGTAAACACCCTTTAATTGGATAGTCCCCCGAAGTTTTCAAACATATAGGATTCCTTCTATTTTCCCAAACGAAGTTGTTATGCTTTCCGTTTATCAGAAGCTTTCCCACCTCTCAATGGTTTTCACATTTGTCTACTTTTTTACAAAACAAAATAATGATGATTATGATATAGATAGCATCTTAGAATATGATAATCAGAAGCAATTTTATGTACAAGTTTTTCGTCCAATCTTAATTTGTAAAGGATAAAACGGCGGTTAACCTTTGATCAAGGTATAGACTGGTTACCTCCCTACACAAGATGCGTCTACGTCAGCTATTTATAGAATACTTGCGGAAAGATAACCCTTTTTCTTCCCTTCGTCGACACTTTAGCCGAATGGATTTTTGTTACACGGAACATCTACCTTATGAGACCTGTAAAATTTAGCATTTACTATATTGTGTGTCGAAGCTGTTATGATCAGACTGTGCGTGCTGTACGGTATGGTCCTGATCTACAAAACCTTGAAACATGACGTATGGATCGTGATGTACATTGACTACAGTAATTATCATGGTGGTGCCTGGTGCTCTAAGGGTTGAAGCTGCTCGAAAATGACGGAAATAGATGAAGATCAGACAGCACATAGCCCGTGTAATATTTTTTTAATATTCTGTAAGATATTTCGTAAACATGAAACATAAAAAAAAAATATTGTTTGTTTTCGTTATTCAGTGTATCTATTTTGTTATGTAGTCGAAAGGTTAAAGTTATTACAAAACCTATTATTGTGAATATACAACTTTTTACGTCGCTGCTGGTCAAAGGTTTAGAATAGCTCTTGAAATTTACATTAGAAGTTTTACACTAGGTTTGTACAAGGCCCATGCAAAAAATGGTTCAAACTACTGTTTAGTAAACGAAATATGTATAGTAATAGTTATTACGTTGTGGTTGAATAGATCCAGATCTTTAAAGACTTAAAAAATGTTGGTTTTTTTGTGTGTGTATGTGGCTGCCATTCAGGAATAATAGAAACGTGGTTTGTGCCAACTGTACAGACTATGATCAGAATAATTTTGGAGATGCCATGCAAAAGTTTTTTGTTTCTACAGTAGAAACGTAAAGATTCACTGTGTTACAAGCATGCTAAGATACTTTTTGACAAACAAGAAGATCATCTTTTAGAAAAAGTTAAGTTTTTTTTTTTTTTGAAAAATGAAACACAAAGAAGAGATCACTGATAAAAATCGTAAATACATGTAAACATTACATGTGAAAAACAATCTTAATATCACTTTGAATAATTTGTAACTTAAATAATTCCGTAGTATTGCCTTTGATGCCACTACAGAAGTTTCCTTTCTAAAATCATTTGATAAATGGAAAATGGTGTATTTGAATGCGCAATTTCTCCATTTTCAAATTTCGAGTAGAAACTTAAAATTTCCGATGCTTTTACGTTTTTTTTTTTAAATATAATAACAAGATTATTTAAGATTCCTCTCTAAACTTTTTTTTTGTAGAATTAGAATTAGAATACATGTACATATTATTTTCTTTTTCTTTTTTCTTTGCATTTTAGTACCATTTGTAATGATTTTCCGTTGGTGGGGGATGGGGGTAAAAACAGATACAAAAAATGTAATCACAATTTCTCAAGAGAGTCAATATTTCTGATATTGTCCACCAAAAGATTGCGGCTTCTATGATGCTATGCATCATAAATTTGTCTTGTAACGTTACTGTTTTGCAATGGATCAAAATTCCGTGTTTACAAAACACTAAAAGAACAATTACTAGATATAGCTTTCTCTGCAACCGTTCAGAATCCGGACAATTACATTGAGTGAAAAGCTACAATTTTGGTATTGTATATAAATTGAAACTGATCTTGCAATCAGTACCATGTCCGTCGATTTTCATAAGACCAGAGCCATTATTGATAGATCATTCCTTATTTCATAGTAAGTCTCACTCCAGATTTAGATAGTAACACAACTTCTGATTGCCTAAACCATTTGGTTTAGGCAATCAGAAGTTGTGTAATTTCAAATCTAGAAAATTCTTGGGAATAAGACTAAGAATGTTCTTAAGAATGGCTGGTAAATACGGACCGTGATATGAGGTCATAGTGCGAAAAAGCATATCCATTGTACCATAAGTAACTTTATGATGAGTTGAATGCCGAGCGTTTCTTTTAAAACCCCTTGTGATACATGTATTTTATTTAAGAAAAGGAAGAAAAAGGGGCCAGGGCGTGAACCCTGGTCACCTTTTACGGGCCAGAGGTATCATCAATTTGTGGGCACACGCAGCTTCTTGACAGCTCATTCGCTTGAAACCATATTGTTCGCCAATCACCGTACATTCTTTGTCCCCATTTCTGTCTTTTATGCCGAGAACATCGACATTTTTTAAGCAACCACTTCTCAAAACTACTGACAATTTAGCCAAGCATTTGCAAAACCTTTCTGTTGACATGCTATGTTATCTCCCGAAACAAATGTATGGGAGAAGATTTTGAAAAGACCCTTTTAAAAAATGGATAATAAACATCAAGTGCGCACGCATGAGCATTTGTATACATCCTTGAAAAGAAGAAATCGCCTGTTACGAGCAACTTCTTCTTTTTCTACAGTATTTTCAAAAGTGCAAGATAAAATGTAATTGATCGAACATGTTGGGCGCATTACATATCAAGAAGAACATGAGCCATGCTCTGTGAAAAAGGGGTTTAATCCATCTGTAATGCGCACTTCGCGCAGGCTGACATTGGTCAATAGCTTTTGCTATATGTTAATTTTCTGCATGTCCGAAGACCATTCAACCCAGTGGTTCAGTCGGTTGTTAGACAAAATGAATTTATGGATATGTAATTGTACGACGACTTGCTTTGAGTGATGCATCACGGAGATGCATTAACCCTTTACCGCACGATGCCGACTTTTTACGACCTTGGGAAGGAAGCCTTTTGAAACCATTGTGGGAAAAGGAGGAAATGCTGGTAACCAGCATTTTTCCCTTTTCCCACAATGTTTTCTACCCTATGAAAGAAATATTGTGCCGTTTGAGCTACATCGAAATTTTGAGAGAAACATCCTTTCTGATTGACTAAACCAAATGATTTAGCCAATAAGAATGCGTGTTACTTTCAAGTATGTAAAATTTTTTGAGAATAAGACTAAGATTGGTCTGCAGAATGTTTCATGAATACGTGCCCAGATCTCATTCGATCCCGATTTAACTCACTACTTGGAATAAATGTAGCAGAATTAAATGTTTCTAACAGAAAGAATTATTTTCTGTGGGGCAGTATTTGGCAACAGGGTTTTTTTTTTGTTTACATTGAATTTTGGTCAATCTGGGTGCCTATAGACTAGCTTCGCTCGTCTAAAAATCGTAATCAACAGACACCTTACCACTTGACTAAACAAGAAAAGTTTGAACATTAATTTTACATATTGGAATCATTCCTAGATGACAAATGTGGCAATAATAACGGACTCTTTTCCGTGTGCAAGGGCGGAAAGCATTGTGAGAAAAAAAGGAGAAAATGCTGATTACCAGCCGAACGTGCAGCCTGATCTTGAATCTATACTGTTCGCTTTGTCTTCACATATTCTGGAAAAAAAAACTTCATCAAAATAGCAATTCTAAGGCTGTTTTTCACAATTAAAAGGGTTCAAATCATTTTTCAGGGAATCTAATTGTTAAATGATAATAGGGCGATTGCTGGGAAGTACTTCGGCAAAAACTTGTGAGCCATGCTCTCTGAAAAAAGGGGTTTACGCATCTGCAGAAAGTATCAGCCGAGATAAGCCTGCGCAGTCCGCGTCGAAACTTGTTGCTATATTGGCAAGTTTTGACCGCGCAGGCTGACTTGGGTCGAAACGTTTTGCTATTGGCCAGTTTTCTGCATGTCAAAGGACCAGTGTACTTCATGGTTTCGGTTGTTAGACAAAATGGACTTTAAGGATCCATGATCATATAATGATTGCTTTGTATCATGCTTCACGGACATGCATTAAGCTCCTCGTGTACTTCTGTTGACTTTTCATCCATTCATCTAAATGCAAAGTGCATGAAACACAAACAAGGAAGACGGCATTTGACCATTTACCGTACAATCCCTACTTCTAACGACCTTGAGAAGGAATACTTTTGAAAACATTGTGGGAAAAGGAGAAAATGCTGGTAACCAGCATTTTCTCCTTTTCCCACAATGTTTCTTACCCTATCAAAGACAACTTCCACAATTTTGGCCACATTCAATTTGCCGTCTAGAGAAGTTTTCGAATTGGACAAGTTCAAAACTGTGTCATGCGGTAAAGGGTTTAAAAAGAAAGGAAAAAAAAACCCCGAAAATCTTTAAAAAGTCTCACAAACACAAAGATAGAGCAACCACTCGCACTGTCTTCACAATTGCATCATAAATCACTGAAACGTCAAGAAGACCTCAAACTTCAATTCAAAAGGGGTGGATCCTTTGGCAAAAAGGGCAGGTTGTTTCAGGGGTCAAAGACAAAAAGACGTTCTCTACCATTAGACAGACATGGCGGTTATTTTGGACCCCTGCATGTTTAATAAAATTGCTGAAAACACATGAAACGTTCGAGTTGATTGCAGTCACGCTTACGTGTCAACCCTTGACCCCTAATCTGACCCCTAACTGACCACTGCAGACGTATTTTATCTAAAAGGATCGCACCCCCATAGAAAGGGGAAAGAGGAAAGTTAGCATTAAAATGCGATACATAACTTTTGTGTCTTTCCTGGAAATGTTAAACAGCTAAAAGTGAAGGATTTGTCCCCGATCTGATCCCAATCTATGACATGAATTACAACTCTTTAGTACACAATCCCAAGTTTAAGCGACTATGAAAGAAGCAAGCTTTCGAAAACATTGTGAGAAAAGGAGAAAATGCTGGAAACCAGCATTTTCTCCTTTTCCCACAATTTTTTCGATCCTATCAAAGACAGAACTCATGATTTGAGCTTATTTTAATTTTCTTCTGCTAATGTTTTCAATTTGGTTTTGTCCAAATCTTTGTCGTTTGGTAAAGAGTTAATGTAACACCTTGGCTGCTGAATCTTTATAAACGATCCATGCTCTTACAATCCGGAAACAACGCTTAGAGAAATATTGTGTGAAAAGGAGAAAACGCTGGTAACCCTTTGCCTACTGTTTTATTGTTGGTTTTTTTTTTTTTGTATGTGTTTAATCCTGTTTCATGCATTATACATTTTCCTACACTATTTCAGTTTTATCCCGGCGATTAGTGCGTCTTTCCAAGGGCCTACTTTCCTGGAGTTTCCTTTACAAACATTTCGCACAATATCATTTCGAAGAAATGATCAGCGGTGAGAAAGGAAATAAGTTAAAGCGGCATGCGACTAGATTTCGTTTCGCACGTTTTTGAGAGAAAAAAAAAAACCACTCAAATTACGATTTTCATTCATAGGTCAAGATGGCATTAAAACGAATGTGTAGACAGATATACATGTGAAAAAAACATTGCGACTATGGCGTAAAATACGATGTAATATTCATAATTGTATCCGGTAATATACGTGTCCCATGTTGATAATATATGCTCAGTTCCATAAATAAGTGTGCACTTAATTTTCTTTTATTTCTCGTCGCATGTTTTACTGAAGACCAACAAATTTGGTATCATACTTTAGTTCCGAGTCTGTAGAAAATGCCCGGCTAATCAGATTTTGACTAACAGAAAGTTTAAGTTAGGTTTTTGCAGTTTAAATGAAGGTGGTACTAAAATCAAAGTTGCAAAAGTACTCAAAGACTAAGGTTTTGGCCACCGCTCTCGTTCAGGAATGGAATAACATTCCTGATGCAATGATTTTACGTTATGTAAGGTCTATGCGACGTCGAATAATTGCCTGTATCGACAGCAGAGGTGGCCATACAAAATATTGATTGAAAAATTACAAGAACTTTAAGAAAAACCTAACTTTAATGTTACCTTAGTCTTTGAGTACTTTTGCAACTTTGGTTTTAGTACCACCTTCATTTAAACTGCAAAAACCTAACTTAAACTTTCTGTTAGTCAAAATCTAATTAGCCGGGCATTTTCTACAGACTCGGAACTAAAGTACGAGTATGATACCAAATTTGTTGGTCTTCAGTAAAACATGCGACGAGAAATAAAAGAAAATTAAGTGCACACTTATTTATGGAACTGAGTATACATTCTATATTCAAATATTTATTTTAATATACGAGTAGATTATATATTTTTAGTATGGAAAACAAATATTACCAGATACAATATTGCAACGTATTTCACGCCATATGCGACGGTCCGTTTTTATGGTATTCCACTTACAGACTTTTTTTAAATCCCAGCGATAGTTAATAAAATTTCAGATATAGTTTTGTGTGCTACCATCTCGTGGTGTCACCAGTAACCTATCCTTGAAGAAGAAGTTCTAAGAAGAAGACTCTATGAGGCAAAAGATAGATTCTAGTTTATTTCTGGTACCTTATATAGGCAGGGCTAAAGACCCGGAAATCTAATCGATTGAAAGAATTTAGAATCGAAAAAAAAAAAGTGCTAGCTTTAGCTTTTTCAAAAGAATTAGATCTACTTGGTTTCACACTTTTTCTCTGTCCTTCATAAAACTGGAGTTTTGCTGAATATTTCTCTGCAGCGTATCGGCAAAGGCCTTCACAAAATGCATCGAAAGTGATTCCGTGAGCAGTGGAACATCTTTGCTTTTCTTCCCGAAATACATCTTACTT
Organism: Hippopus hippopus; assembly: GCA_946811185.2. Taxonomy (NCBI): domain Eukaryota; kingdom Metazoa; phylum Mollusca; class Bivalvia; order Cardiida; family Cardiidae; genus Hippopus; species Hippopus hippopus. The sequence continues at coordinate 16,667,985 of OX328113.1, read as the reverse complement.
TGAGAAGTTAGATCTACAATACAAAGACACTTTATGGAGACCATGTTTTAACCTTTACCACACAATCCCGAGTTTTGAAGAAAACATTGATGAAGATAGCTGTGGACAACATTGCAGGAATTTCTTATTTTCCCACAATGTTTTTCCCTTCCGAAGGCGAATTTCAGATTTTGAGCCACATTTAATTTGTCGTCTGCAAATCCTTTGAGTTTGGATCAGTCTTATTTTTGTCGTTTGGTAGAGTTAATGCACTAAATAGTTCCCAAACGAGTAGCCAAGTTATATTCACATTTTTATAAAATTATCAAATCAGTATCAAAAGTGTAGACTTTAGACTAACCTTGCATCTTTTCCTATACTTAAAGCAGTGTAAGAAAAGTGCTTGGCAAATCAAATGATCAAGTAGGACTACTATTTCGATACCACGACGCGGAAGTATATCGTTTCGAGGTTAGGCCCACTGCACAATGTTTAAAGTTTTATTTGATAAAGATAAAAAGTGGGCTTTATTTAACGACTTTCACATACTTTTTCTTGAGATAAAAGACGTTCGAAGGCTTTCTTGATGACCAGAAGATTGGGCACAAAAAAGGACGATGCATAACCTAACTTCTTGTTGGGAATGATCTAGAACGCCCAAACTATTTTTATGTTGTTGCCCGCCATATTTTTGAATATATGCGAAACCAAGAGCGGAAAATGATATTAAGTTGCAGTGCTCAAATTGATGGCAGAGTAGCTGCCCGCCAATGATAACCAGATGAGACAGAAAATGCAGAGCAATGTTTGCAGGAGACCATTTCGACTGAAGTTGTTGTCCGGAAAAGATGGGAAAGGTTCAGGGGTAAGTATTGACTTTGACCCAAGATGTCGACTCACTTGTTTTCGAAAAGTACCTGTTTTCGATCTCCGAATTTTCTTTCATACAATGCGGTGTTGAGAAATTTATTTCAACTATTTAGATCTACCAAATGACAAAGTTTTAGACTGGTCGAATTGAAAGCATTTGCAGACAACATACCAAAGGTGGCCCAAATGACGAAATATTTTCCCTGATAGCTAGAAAAAATATTGAAAAAGGAAAAAAATGCTAGTTATCTCCTTTGCCCACAATGTTTTCAAAAGCCTTCTTCCTCAGGGTCGGTGAATATCAGTATTGTTTGGTTAAGGGTTAAATTTTTTTCCACCCTTAATTCTGAGTCAATACCCCTGGATTCAACTTTACAGCAGTTGACTTTTACACATCCTTATAAAATTGGCATTCTCAACTTGAGTCAAAGTTCATAGATCCACATCTATATAGATAGATCTATTGTTAAAAGAAATAAAACATTTTGACAAAAAAAGAACACTTGCTCATTTGGTCTAATATTTATCTTTTGCCACAATGCTTATAGTCTGCTGCAAGACTTAAAGAGTTATCAGTAGGAAAAAATATGTTTTACAAACCCTTTACAAGACAACAAAATTCTAGTCTAACATGGAAGCATTTGCAGACAAAAAGTTAATTGTCTCAAATAATTGCACTTTTCTGCAAAAGGATGGAAAACATTGAGAAAAGGAGAAAATGCTGGAGGCCAGCATTTTCCTTGTCCAAAAATGTTTTCAAATGCCTTCTTCCTCTGGGTTATTTTTTAAAAGGTTATGGGGTGGTTTACGAGAGAATTTATGGTAACAAAATGATCCAATGTCCTGAGACCTGCTTGACCACAGGCCTTCTATTGACCAAACAAACTGACCAGTGCAAATTATGAAGAAATGCATATAGGACAAAATTGATATGAACATGCAATACATACTTTCATGCACTGTGTTAACATTGTAATATTTTTTGTGTGTGTCAACATATTAATGGTGCGCTTTGTGAGTTTGTTTCCTGTATCCAGTTCTAAAACTTTGCTATTGTAGGATTTCTTTATGAATGACATAGTAAGTACTGTTCTGTTACTTTAGTTTTTCTGAGATAATTCCCTTTGTGCTTAGTGTAAAGCAAAGTAAATGGGAACAAGAGTTGTTGTTGTTGTTGTTTTTTCAGTACTATCATCATGGGCTTCATATCAACTGTTTAGTAAATTTTACAGGTCTTATTCAGAAAAACAAGCATTACCCCTTTACTACACGATCCCAGGTTTTAATGATCCTGCCAGATAAGGCTTTTGAAAACATTGCTTGTAACCAGTGACCCATGGTTTTAAGCCCTGCAAGTCACCGACTGAGCGACTTGGTTTAAATATGAAGACAATTGTATTCACATGATTTATGTATACAAATGTTCCCTATAATTTCTAAAATTACCAAAAATCATTGATTTTCAAAAAAGTAATTTCTTGCAGAGTATGCTTTGTTTGCACAAAATGAGATTTGATTTTACAAGTTTCTATTAGTTTGATATTTTCGTTACAGAAAGACTGCTTTTCATGTGTTCTCTAAGAAAAGGAGCGAAAGAGAGCATGATCATACATTATTTTGCAGAATGACATGATACACAACAGTCAGGGATGCTTTCTGTGAAAGTGAGGGTGTTAATGTAACAGTATTTTCTTTGGAAAAAGGTAAGAGTCTAAATAAAAGATATTGTTACACCATTTTTCACTAGCTCGGCTGTTTCTGGAGAAAACGACAAGTTACTGTCATTGCCCTGACCAGTGTCATCTGTGTTGTCATTGTGGTGCAAAAACTTTGATGTTTTGTAATATCTGTTGTCACTGAGGATACTTACTTCAAATCTGGACAAGTTGTTAACTATCAAATGGAGAACCGATACAACAAGAAGAGATAACAAATTATTTTTTACACAGTTATGCCCCTTTTTCAACTTTGACACTGAAAATCAAGCAGCCAAGTGTTGGTACCCGCATGCTGTGCTCTTGTGTCATAAACAGCATTCTTTCCATCTGTGATGTATCCTTGTATCAAGTAACTGGATGTAGCAGTAACATTTCTTTACCCTTTACCACACAACCCCTAGTTTTAACGACACTGAGGAAGAAGCCTTTTGAAAACTTTGTGGGAAAAGGAGAAAATGCTGGTAACCAGCATTTTCTCCTTTTGCCCACAATGTTTTCTATCCGTTGCAAGGCAAAATTCATGTTTTGAGTAACATTAAATTTAATGTATGACACAAATTTTGATTGGTCAGTTCAGTCATATAAACTTGGTGGCTCTATGTAGACTTAAAAAGTAATGTATTATAATTGAGCCTTGCTCTGGTTGATTGATTGATTGTATGGTGTTTAACGCCATTTTCAACATTATTTCAGTTATATCACGGCTGCCAGTGCACCTATCCATGCATTCCTGGAGTCTCTTTTACCAGTACTTCACACAATTTTCTTTCCAAGCCACTGGCTGCTTTCCTACATAATCATCTTCGAAACAATTGTCAGCGGTGGGAGAGGAATGAATCCTGTCGCAGTGACTATCATCAATCCTCGGAAAGAAATTGGCCAAGCCAGAGGTCGTAGCCAGGGATCGAACTCTGGACCCCGTGTTCTCAAGTCCTGCACGCTACCGACTGAGCTACCGGGGCCCGGCGAGCCTTGCTGTGACCAAAGGAAGTTAAATGCGTCTCTGTGTTGCATGATACTAAGCAAGTCATCACATGAATTACGGATCCGTAAAATCCATTTTGTCGAAAAATCTACCAAGTCACAAGGTTGAAAAGTCCTTTGAAATGCAGAAAACTTACAACTGTCAAAAACTTATGATCCATGTCAGCCTGCATGGACTGAGCAGGCTGACATAGGTCGATACTTTTTGCAGATGCATTAAACCCCTTTTTCACAAAGCATGGCTCATAGATAAAATAAGTCATTCTGTGTGAAAAGATGGTTAAATGCCTATGGAAAAAGTAACAACCATTTGTCAACCTGTACAGTGTATGCAGCCAGGCCTGAATAGAGACTTTTTGCAACTGGTAAATTCTCTTTTGATTAAAGACAATAAATCAAATGTGCATTAATATGATAAAATATATCTTAGAAAGGGTAGAAAACCTTGTGGGAAAAGAAGATTCTGGTTACTAGCATTTTCTCCTTTTCCTACAATAGCATTCTTTTTGAGTTTTAACAACCCTGGGAAATTGAATTTTTGAAAACATTGTGGGAAAAGGAGAAAATGCTGTTACCAGCATTTTCTCCTTTTCCCATAAAGTTTTCATACCTTTCAGAAATGAATCCAATCATTTGATTCACATTCAATTTGTCATCTACAAATGCTTTCAATTTGGGCCAGTCTACAGTATTGTTGTGGTAGAGAGTTAAGAATCCTTTAGAATAAAGACTTTTGGAAACATTGTTAGAAAAGGAGAAAATGCTGTGACTAGGATTTTCTCCTCTTTTCATGATGTGCTTTGCCCTTTCAAATACAAAGGCCATCGGAGCCATAAAAATATTGTTATAAGAATCTGCAAATACTTTCAATTTGTACAAGTCTAGAATTTTGTCATATAGTAAAGGGTTCAGTTGACCTTTGGGCTTCAAAAAGGAAGCCCACGCTCGGGTACAAAGTTGATCTTTTTTGTTACTGATGCATGCTCAATCAGACAACTAATTCATTTTAATTACAATATGCCCATCTTGCAGCCGGCTGCTATGGTCAGTTTGAGGGGTCATTTTGACCCTTTGACCTGGGGACAATAAAGAACTGACCACTAAAAATTAATATCCCTTTGGAGGTCACTCACAGATGACAGAATTGGTTTTTCTGGGTGCATCTTTTTGGACATTTGTATTGGTCATTTAAAACCGGACATCATAATTGTGGTATTGAGTTACCATTGCCTAGGACAAGCTGTTGAGGCATGATTTGATTACCGTCACCACGATACTGGTGTTAAATGTCCAGGGTTTGAATCTTTGTCTTAACCCTTTGAGCACCTTTTGCAGCTATAGTTACCTTTGCAGCCAGTGTGGATCAAGGTCAGACTATACAGAATGTGCAGTCTGATCTTTGATCTACATTGTCTGCTTTACTGAAACACAATAGACAAAAGCAACCATAAAACTGCAACTATTTGAGTGTTATTTTTAACTGAAAAGGTTAGTTGGATTTTCTTTGAAAGGGTAGAAAACATTGTGAGAAAAGGGAAAAATGTTTTTGACAAGTGTTTTCTCCTTTTCCAATGCTATTTTAAAAAGCCAACTGACTCAGCCTGGTTGAAGCTCTGGATCGTTCGATAAAATGTTAAATTTAAAAAGCCTTTGTAGATTTTTTGTATCAAAATTTCTTGTGAAATGCTACGATAAAATGCTACAGAATATGTTTATCTATGCAAGCTTTAAGCGGCTGATTTAGTTTTTATGCCGTAAATACAGTAATCTTATAAAACACCAATGCGAACATAGGAGCCATCCTCTTGCAAAACGGGGCTCAATGCATCTCCATGATGCATCATATCAAGCAGACATCACCTACTTAAAGATCCATAAATCCATTTTGTCAACCCACTGAATCATTAGTTTACAAGAATTATCCACTGACATGCAGAAAATTTGAAGATGGCGGTAAGTTCTGGCCCATGTCAGCTTGCGCAGACTGCGCAATCTGACATGGGTCTAATCTTTTCGTAAATGCATTAACCCCTTTTCACAGAGCATGGATCATTTATATATTTTTGTATACAACTGTTTAGAAACTGTAGGTGTACTTTAACACTTTACCAAACAATCCCTTGTTTTCATGACCCTAAAGAAGAGGCCTTTTGAAAACATTGTGGGAAAAGGGGAAAATGCTGGTTACCAGCATTTTCTCATTTTCCCATAATGTTTTCTACCATGCCAAAAAACTTCAGTTGATATTTAAAAATTTCAAATTTGTCATCTGCACATGCTTTTAATTTGGAAGGGTCTAACATTTGTTGTTTGGGAAAGGGTTAAGTAACAATGTGTAATTTTGGGCATTTAATAACAGGATGGTCATTTTGGAATAGGTAACTCGGCCTATTTTTTATTACATCAGTTATTATGCCACCGAACTGAACTGAATACTCATTATAAACAGGTGTTGCTGATCATGTAATATTCCCATAAGTCTATGGGAAACTCTGGCTCAAAAATACCATGATAGGAGGCTATATAGCCCATTAAGGAAAGAGAGAATATGTACATGCATAGTGATGTATATCAAAAATATCAAACGAAGTTGAAAGAATTGATCATTGTTGAGCCTTGCGTGGTGAGACAATTATCAATTCTCACAACCAAGTCCTGAATTATTACAACTCCAAGGCAGGGGCCTTTTGAAAATGTTTTGGGAAAAGTAGAAAAATGCTGGTAATCAGCATTTTCTACTTTTCCCACAATACAGTCATGTATACCAGTCCAGAGTTATAACGACCCTGAGGCAGGGGCCTATTGAAGACATTTTGGGAAAAGTAGAAAATTGCCTGTAACCAGCATATTCTGTTTTTCCCACAATATATGTATTTTCTGCCCTGTCAAAAAGCTTCAATTCATTTGTATCACTTTCAGATTTGTCATCTGCAGACTGTTGCTTTCAATTTAGAAAGTCTAAAATTTGCCATTTGGTGAAGAGTTACGACACAATTTTAGACTCGTCTAAATTCAACCCATTTGCAGATGATAGAATAAATATGGCTCCAAAATTGAAATTTGTTTTGGGAAGGATAAAGAACATAGTGGGAAAAGAAGAAAATTCTGGTAACCAGCATTTTCTCCTTTTCCCACCATGTTTTCAAAAGGCTTTTTCTTCAAGGTTGCGAAAACTTGTGATAGTGTGTAAAGTGTTAATTATAACAGAATCACAATGACTGGTTCAAGGAATGTTTTGGGACAAGTACCTTGTAGTTGTTGATTTTCATGCCATTTTTTTCTTAAATAATTTTTCAGCAAAATATACAAACATGGACTCGTAAATATAATTTTTCAAGTATTTCAAGTTTTTGTTCTATCAAGCTGTTGCTATTTTGTCATTTTTTCCGCTCTCCTATTGTAAAAAGGTGTTACCACATTATATCAGTGGAAGTATTGACCAACATGTCATAGTCTAGGACAAAATGACCACTGGGCAGTGTCTCTGACCACACCTTTTGCGTGTGTCCAGGCCATTATCTATTTTTTTGCTGCATTGTTCAGCAACTGTCCAGCTCTTTATGTCCTTTGTCCAGTGTTTAAACTGACCAGCTGGTGTCTTTTCTTGTCAATTTTGTTTTGTTTTTGCCACTGGTCATTTTGGTCACTTTATCTTTAGGTTTTTTTTTTTGATCACTCTTTTTAAATTTCTTTTTTATTTTGCACTGAAATGAAAGCCCTTGTTTCATATATTTTGTGTATTGTCATGGGTTGCAACCTAATTTATTCCATATATACACATAGCCAGTAATCTCTTGTGCTCCATCTTCTTCTCAATGTGTTTTAACCCTTTACCACACAGTGACGACTTTTAACGACCCTGGGAAAGAAGCCTTTTGAAAACATGGTTGGAAATGGTTACCAGCATTTTCTCCTTTTCCCACAATGTTTTCTACCCTATCAAAGAAAAATTGCACCATTTAAGCCACATTGAAATTGTCGTCTGCACAATATTTAATGCCCTGTAAAAGACTAATTTTGTCACTTGAAGTACACTTAAAATGTTGTCTGCATGAGCTTTCAATTCAGACAAGTCTACAATTTGTTTGTGTGGTAAAGGGTTAACTCTTTACCAGGTAACAAAAGTTCAGACTTGTCCTAACAAAAGCAAGTGTAGAAAACAATGTCATTGTTGCTTTACTCTTTACCAAACAATCACAGGTTTTCACGACTCTGAGAAAGAAGCCTTTCGAAAACCTTGTGGGAAAAGGAGAAAATGCTAGTAACCAGCATTTTCTCCTTTTCCCACAATGTTTTCCACCCTTCCCAGAACAAACTTAAAATTTTTGAGATACATTAATTTTGTCGCCTGCAAATGCTTTCAATTTGGACCAGTCTGAAATTTTGTTGTTTGCTAAAGAGTTAATGACAGGTTTTGTCTTTGAAAGGTTAAAAATTTTTTTTGAAAAAGGGAAATTTTGATTACCAGCCTTTTTTGCATTTCTCTAACCTAATGTTCCTCCTCTTACATGTCATTTCTTGACTCTTTTACCATTTACCAAACAATTCCAAGTTTTATTGACAAAGGACGAAAGGCTTTTGAAAACAATGTGGGAATGGGAAGGGAAGAGAATGCTGGTAACCAGCATTTTCTGATGTGCCCACAATATTTTATATCCTTTCAGATACAAATCTCATCATATGCGCTACTCATAAAAATATTACGGAAGATGTTCACTCCAGGATAAAATATATTTCGATCTTTTTTTGACTTAAAAATAAAAATATTTTACTCATTTCATGCTTCTAGCACCTGCTTTGTTTTGACTTCCATCAAAATCCAGTACAGTAATTTTTGGTAATTTCCTGTGGCATACCGCTGTATCACATAAGAACGAATTACAATATATTAAGCTTAAGAAATGTAGGGTAAATGCACATATATTAGGTCATATTTCCAGTCTGGTTAAATGGCATGCACTGTTTACCTAGGTAACTTAAGTGCGTGGGAACTACTGTATCAGCCTTGAATTGAAGAGTTGCGGAAATATTTACGGTTAATTTCACTCTTCATAACCATGAATTATCAAACCTTATAATCCACCTTTATTTCCTGATAAATTTCCGAAAAGCATTAAATAAATTGCTAAAAAGCTGACTTTGTCAGAATATTTGGCATGGAGGCAGACTCCATAGATCCAAGATCAGATTGCGCTCTCTTTGCCATACTATCTTGATCTACGCTGTCTGCATAAAAGATTAATTCTGAGTCCAGATCTACAAAGGTTAAGAAATGACCTATGCAGCCATGTTTATTATCACAAAAAAAAAAACCTTGCAAATATTAGAATTGCTCTGAAGACCTAGTTACATGTAATGGATTTCAAAAAAAGTTTGAGTAAATTGTTCAAAGAGCATGACTGTAATTATGTGCTTGATAAAGTGACTAATTCCCCCAAAATAATTGATTATCCTTGGAACTGAAGAGGTCATCCAAGACACCAAGTTGCTATGGCAATAGAAGTGACCACTGTCTACTCTAATTTGCACAAAAACTGACCACAAACATTCCAAAAAACGGATGCCAGACCATGTGTAGTAATCTTTCTGCCTGATCAAGTCTGAGAAATATTTTTCATAATTGAGCAGCCACTTTCTCATTTTTTTCATTTGACATAGCTTCTGTGAACATGACCTGTTCGTAGAATTAATCCAAGGTTTGCTTGATTGTGGTAAATAAAGTGTACAGGAAAAGGAAAGTTAAAAAAAAAAAGAATCTTGAAATTAAACCCAATATAACATACAACTTTAAGACCAGTCACAAAGAAGAAATGGACTGTTAATTTTGAACTTAAAAAAAATTTTACATTTTTGAATGATCAGTCATGGAGACAGGAACAATTTCTTGTTTGTACATATTGTTTTCATAACCTTGGGAATGTAAAAGGTCATTTTTGTATAAGATTTTTCTGTTGTCAATGAATACTTGTTTCGTACAAATAGTTGTTTTGAACAGTTTCTCCTTTTGCAATTTGTTTTCGAGAGTAATATGTTAATTTAGCTGTATGGTTGTTTGGTCAGATGGTTTCTGACTCCGGTCAACAGTACTTCAACCATATTACTGGAATACTCGTCTAAGTGTCAACTGGGTTTCACGAATGCTACTCTGTGGCTTGGCTGTGATTTTTCCTGCACACACTTTTATGTAACTACTATCATCAAAAGGCATTGAACCAGCATTTTTTATGTTAAAAAACCCATTGTCTTAACCACTAAGCTATATCAGACTGTCTTCATCCGTATAAGGGCACAGCCTTTGTTTGCAATATGATTAACTGAGTCCAGGAAACAACATTAAGGCAAAATCCCCACCATGAACTCTTTACCTGATGAAAATATTTTTGACTTGTCCATACAGAAATACAGAAAACATATCACTTAAAACATTTGAAAACAAATTTAAAATGATCAAATAACCAGCATTTTTAGCTCAGCTGTTTTCGAAGAAAATGTCCAGGTATTGTCATAGCACTGGCATTGTCTTTTTCTGCATCGTTGACATGCATAAATTTTTACATTTTTCAGGGGCCTAGCTGCCTGTATGCAAAAATGCAGTTACCTACACTTTGCAAAAAGAGAGAAAGAAAAGGAATATCATTTTGCCAAAAAAAGAAATGTCAAGGAAATAGGAAAGCCCCCTCCCTCCTCTTGGCACTTTACGCCTTAAATAATTATGTACCCTTGGCATTACTTTTACATATACGCTACGCCCTTGTTTCATAAAGTCTATGTGATTGCTGAAGATATTTACTTCAAACTTATACTAGTTGTTAATTACATGTATCTTACGGGAACCCATACGACAGGGGTAGATAACCATGAAAATATTTTTTACACAGTTAAGCACCTCTTTTGACCTAAAATTTTCCCTAAAAGCAACTGCAGCCAACCATTGGCACCTCAATGAGGTGCTCTTGTTCTCTTTATCTCACAATGTTTGCAAAAGTCTTCTTCCCTCAGGTTGTCAGAACACAGGACTTGTCCACATTGTACATATTTGCGGGCAAAAAATTAGACATGTCTCAAATGGTGATATTTGTCACGGGAAGGGTAGAAAACATTGTGAGATGAACAGAACACATTGGTCACCAGCACTTTTTCCTTTTCCCACAATATTTAAAAAAGCCTTCTTTCTCCTTTGTTAACTCATTACCACACAATCCCAAGGTTTAATGACCCTAATATAGAGGGCTTTGGAAAGCATTGTGGGAAAGGGAGAAAATGCTGGTTACCAGCATTTTCCTTCAATACTTTTTACTCTTTCTCTGACAAATTCTGTCATTTGAGCCATATATAGTTTGTGACGACTTTTAACACCCCTGATAGAGAAGGCTTTTGAAAACATTGTGGGAAAAGGAGAAAATGCTGGTTACCAGCATTTTCTCCTTTTCCCATCATGTTTTCTACCCTATCAAAGAAAAATCATTTCATATGAGCCACATTGAAACTGTCATCTGCAAATGCTTTCAATTCGGACAGGTCTAAAATTTGCCGTGTGGTAAAGGGTTAATAGTGGGAAAGGTTAAAATAAGGAATTGTAGGGTTAAGACATGGCCAAAACTGCACATTTTTCTGATAATGACTGCTCTCTTGGTGCAAAGTTTGCAGTGTACCTAATATTTCACAGACTGACAGAAAATCTATGGAAAACCTTTATTTTACTTGGAACCTTCTTTACTTATTGACACTTTGTAGAGCTTCTCTGGTTTACCCTATACCACAAAATCTTGTTTTCCCTATGGAAAAACCCAGGTAGAAAACATTGTGAGTAACCAGCATTTTCTCCTTTTCCCACAATGTTTTCTACCTGTATAAAGATAAATTCCCTCATTTGAACCATATTTGAATTGTTTTCTTCAAATGCTTTCAGCTTGGACAATTCTACACTTTTGTGGTTTGTGGTTTGGTAAAGAGTCAACAATGAATATTCTTGACTTTTAAAACTCTGACCTAAATGACAAAATTTTAGACTTGTCCAGACTGAGAGCATTTTCAGACAACAAATGTGGTTTGAATGATAGGTTTTTTTGGGACAGCACAGAAAACATTCTGAAAAAAAAGGAGAAAATGCTGGCTACCAGTATTTTCTCCTTTCCTGACAGTGTTTTCAGATGTCTTCTTCCTTAAGTTAAAGAAAATACGGGACTGTTTATTAAAGGGTTAATCTGAAAACTTTTGTCATAAATGACTAAAACTTTCTAGAAAGAATTAAATGTGAAAAGTGTTTTTGCAAAAGTAGTAAAAATAAAAAAAATATTTCATGTTGCCTTAGGCAGCATGGCGATGTTTGAAACAAAATGACTTATTCATTCGCTACATTCAATTTCAAAACATAATTTCTGTTTCCAGGTTTTGGTGCTTCATGTGCGTAACAATTTTTTTCATGTCAAACCACTAGCCAGATATCGATAGCCAAGGCATAAAATTTGTAATGTAGAGGTTTTGAGTTTGATCCTTGCTGGCAACATTTGTTGTATTTAAGTGTTTTTTGTCAGTAAACTTAAGTGTCTTAGCCAAGTATTGAAAAAAACCTTTCAAACGCATGAATAAGTGAGCTGTTGCTTTGACATGACTCAAAAATGGTTGAAAGAGTTATAAGACAATTTTAGCAATTTACTAGTGCAACTGTTCTTGTTAAACCATTTACTAAACATTCTTCATTTGTAACAGTCTCCTGTGAGAAAAAAGCTTTTGTAAACATTGTGTTAATAAGAGGAAAATTCTGGTAACCAGCATTTTCTCCTTTTCCGAGAATGTTTTCAGTCCTTTCAAGAAAAAAATCCCTTTACTTGAGTTATGTTTGAGTTGTCATCAGCAAAACTTTAAATTTTAGCACATGAAGAATTTTGTGGTTAGGTAAAGATTAGGCTAACTCTTTACCGATAGACAAAATTTTAGACAGGTCCAAATTTATTGGCTTTGTAGGCGACATATTCATTCAAAGTCAGTAAGAAGAGCAAGTTCATGCTAGAAAATGATCGAAAATGAATGTCATGTTGCTAAGTTCTTAACTTTATTTATCATTCACTAATCAGAACTCCATTGGAAAATGTGAATGGGGTCATTAGAAATGTAGAAATTGATAAACTTATGTGAATGCTAAAACTACTAAATATTTAGCAACATCTATGTATGTTTATGCTAGAAAGCATTTATGACACATGTATAACATATTTCCACTTGGTTTTATGATGTAGTTAACGTACTTGACATAACATTTCCTCATGAAGTTTCTGCTAAATAGGAAGGGTGTACCAGTAAATGTTGAACCTATATTGGGACCAGTACTCATTGTGCACTCACATGGACACATCAAATTGTAAACTCAGTCAAGAAAACTGCCGAAACCATTATTCAGTGCACAAACCTGACTTCCATGTTCTTGACTACCTTAAGCATCATTCATTTTCTACAACAAACAAAATAAGTCTGTGAAATGCAGGTGTTATTTTAAATAGAAACAGGTCTATAGAGGTGGCAATAAAACCTTTTGTCTTGACATTTAAAAACAGTTGTGCACGTTTTTCCATGCAGAATGTTTCACATATTTGCCAATTCTGAACGTCCCACCTCTGAATATTATGATTATTACGTAATCATCGTTTCATGCTTATGCCAAAGCATGTCTCACTTGCAGTTGTTCAAATCTATATTAATTACGATTTTTTCCGCTTTAGTTGTTTTCGTTTTCATGTACTTTCTGGTATGTTTGTGTGTGGTGAAAATGTGTGAACGCTCTTGACTTGAATATTTACGACAATGATCAAATAGTTGTGTGTGGTTGGGTTTTGAAATTTACATATGGGTAAGTAATTTTCCAAAATCGAGTATCATCTTAGCAACAAAAAAACTGACAAAAGTTAGGGTTATATGCTGAATTTATCTTTATGTGATGGTCAGTCTTTCCCAACCCACTTTGCGACAGGTAATTTTTTGGCATTTTCTGGTGATCATCAGTATTTTGTAGTCATCAAAGTCCATCTTCCTATTTAGATATTGGTCGACTCTAGTTTGCCATGACATGGGGCTGTTTGGTAATGATTAAAATCATGGTGTTTTAGAAAGAAGATGAAGAAAAACAACTGCGACCGAGAAAAAACAAAAATGCCAAATTAACTGACTTTGAATGACAACATTTGTCTCAAATGATGGAAATTGTCTTTTAATATGGTAGTAATTAGGTAGAAAACATTATGGGAAAAAGAAAAAGTGATGGTTCAGCATTTTCTCCTTTTCGAACAATGTTTTCAAAAGTTTTTTTCTGTCAGGGTTTTTCAAACTTGGGATAGTATGGGTAAAGAGTTAAATATTTACATTTTTCCAGTGTCACTTACTAGAGAGACACTAGTTTTCTTCGGTATTTACTTCTCTTCCAGTAATTTGCTCCCAACAATACAACTGTTCATCTCAAATCATCTTCTGTCTTTTTTACCTCTATTAGATTATGTAAACCCTAGAGACATTCAATATCTTTTGTGTGGGAATGTTACATGCCATATCAAATGGTGTCCTTTACCTCTTTAGCAAATGATCCTATCTTTTCATGACCCAGGGGAAAGAAACTTTTAAACACTGTAGGAAAAGAAGGAGATGTTGGTGCTTTGGAATTTTATCTTTTTCCCATAGAAAGCACAAAAGTTGACAACAAAAGCCAAAGAACGTTACAGGTTTACACAGATTACCATTGGTACTTTTTTCCCTGAATGGGACTAGACTAATTTCACAATTTCCCATCATCATGGTCTTGATTTTTTCTGGCCTTCCCTTTCCAATCTGAGGCATCATTAGATCCTTTCTCTTTGAATGGCAACACATTTTAACTGCAGTGGCTAGTAAGACATAATTTCTCCATTTTCCAGAATATTTGAAGACCTCTCCAGTCATGCATTACTAAAACAAAAATTGAATCTCTTTAAATTTCTTCCTTTTCTAAATCAAAACCATATATCATGATAAATAGATAATAAACATAATTATTCTCAGTCAATAAAAAGGACTTTTACAGTTCAATACTAGCTTGGATATGTTACAGTACACTACAATCTGGGTAGATATGAGGTCAGACTGCATTTTCCTGTAGCTCGGTTTTGGTTTTGCATCTTAACCTCATATTGTATTTTGACCTACCAAATCACAGAGGACCATTATTTTGTTGGTGAGGAAATTTTATTACAACTTTGTGGAATAGGGACCAGCGGTAATTGCTTGCTACAAAGCAGTTTCTCCTTTCTCTGCAATACCTTTTGTAAGAGTCCAACTTGGGAGGAGTTTAAAATAAAAGGTATTGGTACTGTGATGGGTTAACCCCTTACCACACAATCCCAAGTTTTAAGGACCTTAAGAGTGGAGGCTTCGGAAAACATTGCAGGAAAAGAAAAAAATGCTGATAACTGACATTTTATCCTTATAGCACAATGTTTGTTACCCTTTCAAAGACAATTTTCACCATTTGAGCAATATCTAAATTGTTATCGGCAGTTGCTGTAGATTGGACTCATCCAAAATCATGTTGTTTGATATAGGGTTAATTAATTTATCATTTACCAGAAGAGTTAAAAAAAAAAAAGAAACAAGAAGTAAAGGAAAGAATTTGGTAACCTAAAACTAATGTTATTTGATAACTATCAGCAGTCCAGTTGGTCAGTGTTCCCTGGGGCCTGTATCGGTCAGTGAAAAATAAATATAACATCAACCCTATTTCCTCAATATGTTTTTTTCCAGGGTCAAGTTTTGGGATGCTTCTTAACTGAAGATGACCCTTTTCTGTCCCATCCTTGTACTTTTCACTAAAATGGTGTTTTTTGGTGGTTTACTAGAATGAGTGTAAAATGTCTGTCTGTCTGTCTTTTGTCTATGTCAATGTTACATGTCTGCCTGACTTTTGCCATGCAGATATAGGTACTGTTTTTCTGTCAATTTGCTGTTAATTGAATTTTAAGTTAGAATAACTACTCTCCTGAGAGGCTATAGATGTGCCAGAAGCAATTTCTGATCATGCCTGCATAGAAATCATGTGATTGACAATTGTCTGCCCTAGAACTTGGACGTTTTTCTGCAAGAGGCACATTACTTTTGATCATTATAAATATTTGCATTAATAATATTAACCAGCCATTCCGAATACCATTCTCAGTCTAATTCTAAAGAATTTTCTAAATTTTGAAGTAACACCATATGGTTTAGCCAATGAGATATTGTGTTACTTTCAAAACTTAGAATAAGACTAGAATGTAAGTTTGAATGGTTGTTGAATTAGCACCCCTCTGCCTTCTGTTGAAGAACTTGGGTGGAGTTTTATATCAGAATTAGTAACTGTGCGAGACCTAATACTTTTGTTCTGTAAGTGTTGCTGTTTCTCTAATTCTGATCTCAAGGTACAATTTATTGAATTCTTATATTTTATCAGGCGAATTCAGAGGAACCAGAAATGGAGAGTTGTAGTGAGTGACTTCCAGTAAAATATCCATGTTTTTATCTGAACATCCTTGTCCCCCAACACATGCACAAACACAAACACAAATCTGGATATCATCAGGTTTTTTTTGACCTTCAACATTGTCATGAAAATAATGAAGGCAAAATTATTCTCGATATATAGTATACTTTTTACACTAGTGTTCAAGAATGTTTTTTCTTTCATACTTTTTGTAAGAAAAAGACAGACTATATAAGCAACAATTTAATTCCTTTTGCTACTCTTTTTAAAAGGAATTATTCAGATTTTTATAATCTCAACATACTTCAAAAACAAACCATCACTGTATAAAGTAAGCTGAAAGCTGGTAAATCATTAGTAAAGAAGGATGATAAAAGTAAAAGAAAAACATTTTTAATGGTGTTTCTTTACTATGCTATGTAGCTTCGTTAGGTTTTTGGTCAGAGCTTTGCAAAGACTTCAAGGAATGTCACATGATTAATAACAAGAATCAATTAAGAGGATTCATATTCAAATTAATATGATGGCATCATATCTGATGTAATAAAAATAGAGTTACAGAGTCCAAAACAACTATTCTGTTATTTAAAGAGGCCCTGATACTCATTTTCAGCCAGTTTTAACTCATTTTGTCTTTACTTCATCAAACTATAGTCATTCTCATATCTTCATGCCAAATATTGCGCCTCACGGCTGCAAGGTTGCTTAGATTACAGTCGATAGAAAATGCATTTTGCTGAGTTGCGGCCTTACATGTAAACAGACTCCTCGTTTCCGGTTTTTGAATCGAAGATTTCAATATGTCCGTTATACACTCGGGTTGTTTCGTATGATGATCATGCATTCTGTCACGTGACTATATTTGACCTTCGCCCTGTGTCTAATGAGGTAAACGAAGGAAAATGGAGGCTTCTCTGTTGCAGCCTCAATTTTCAGACGGAGGTCGCGGCCTATATATGCAATTTACACCGTATCCGACTCTAGGCGGAAACCAACGATAAATTTCCGTGATGCACCGCCATTGTTTACAGCTCCGATCGTCAGCCAGTTTTCTTCTGACCAATGTTTGGTTTCTAATACAAATCTCTGTGTTTCTTTTTTTCAGGTACACCATACATGTCAGTAATTTATCCATGTTTACACAAAGGACTGATTTCTGTACCATTCTAAATTGTTTGAAATTCAACAGCGTTTTTGCTCACCAGCTGTAGACGGGCATCTTTAAATGTTCAAAATCACGACTTTTTGTTGAATAAAATTGTCAAGTTTTTATGATAGCAAGGAAAACAATACTTGGTTGTACTTCTTTTTATCGATATTTTTGTAGAGCTTTTGATTAACTCCATAAAAAGTGAATAGCTGCCTTTAAAGTTGTTTGTTTATCTTTGTCTGTAAAAGCACTTCAAGCTATCCTCAGCATGATATGAGATAAGAAACAGGTATTTTTTCCCAAAAGGAATAAGTGAAAGTGGCTGCAACCTTGCAAGCAAAGCTGAGCTAACAGATGGTATTTTATAACTGGAAATACACCTGTTTTGCCCTGACCTGTTGACCCCTGCCACTGAGTTGTAATTGCAACCTTGTAAAGGTCACAGTGAACCATGTATGATATGTTTTCTCTCTAAATAACACTGCTAAGATTTCAGAATCTATTAGAAATAATGGATGGATGGTTTTTCTTCCAGCATGTTTTAGTCATCAGCTGCCCAGATATGAGTGATATCATCAAGGAATCTAGAAAGATTATTTTTTCATAAAACCTTATTTTGTTGGTACTCACTACAATTCTAAGGAGTACCTATGGTAACAGTAAGTTTTAAAATCAGAACTAAACAGATGATATAATTTTTAACCCAACATCTTTTAACGCTTTTCAACTGAAGTTCTTTGACAGGAAAAAGAATGTTGTTGGAAAAAGAGAAAACCCTGGTTACTAGCATTTTTTCCCTTTTCCCACTATGTTTTCACAAGCTTTATTCCTGAGGGGGTTAAAACACTGGTTACAAATCAAGTGAAGTTCTGTGACAGGAGAGAAAACAACTTGGGAAAAGAAAAAAATACTGGTAACAACATTTTCACCTTTTCCAACAATGCTTTTCTACCCTTTCATAGATAAATCTGATGGTTTGAGC
This sequence comes from Hippopus hippopus, assembly GCA_946811185.2. Taxonomy (NCBI): domain Eukaryota; kingdom Metazoa; phylum Mollusca; class Bivalvia; order Cardiida; family Cardiidae; genus Hippopus; species Hippopus hippopus. The sequence continues at coordinate 16,649,827 of OX328113.1, read as the reverse complement.
TACATACAAAATCGTATTCTCAAATGCTTTCAATATGGAAGGCTTTAAAAGCTTGTCGTCTGGTATTATGGTAATCCTGGTAATCCGTACCACTGATGATGATTTTGTAGGTTAACCCTTTACCACACAATCCTGACTTTTAACAACCCTGAAAAAGAAGGTTTTTGAAAATGTGGGAAATTTTTTCCATAATGTTTTCTGCTCCATTAAAGACAGAAATCATCATGTTAGCAAATTTTTAATTAGTTGTCTGCAAAGTGCTTTCAATTTGATCATGTGCAAAATTTTGTTGTTTGGTGAAGAGAACAGCAGTTCCTGCATCTACAAGAATGTAATTTTTTTATTTACCAGAATATTTCAGGGTTATTATGGGAAAGAGTAGAAATCAAATGTTTCTGTTCAGAAATATTGATATACACCGTAACAAGACCAACTGAAATTGCGATTAGCACTCGGGGTATAAGCTGTAAAAGTTACCAAATTAATGATACTATGGTATACTTTTCTAATCATGGTAATGTTCTTGCCCTTGCTGGAACCTGCAATCCTTGAGACAATTGCTAGTGATTTTTTAGGGCAAGCTTTCCCAATAAGTTATGAATATCTGTTTTAGACTTTGATAGGGGTTTGCCTGGCTGGTTGGGTCAATTTTTCACGACTCTCTAATTTGCCTAGGGAATAAAGGGCTAAGATTCTAGTAAACCTCTCATGTAACACCTTAAATCAACAAAAACACATGTTTCTGTTTCCAATACACAGGCCAGAAAGTGTGACCTTGCTTCAGTAACTGAGTAATTTTTGTGTTTATGAAGTGAAAACACCTTGCCTGATGCTGTTTTCTGAAAATTTCTTATTTTTTGTTTTGGAAGGAAAAAAAATCTGTAAAAAAGTTACCAATTACTTTCAGTGTTACCATAAATACTAACCTATTCATTTTAATTGCTGCCACTGCTTATAATATGTTTTAAGTTAATGAAAGGAAAAAAAAAAACTGATTTTATAAAGCCCATGTTATTCAGGGTCATTAAAAGGCAGGATTATTATTTAGTAAAAGGTTGATGCACTAAAGGCATGCATATAAAGAACAGGTGTACTTCAAATTTGGGTTATTACTTCCAGTGATTTTCAAATTTTTATGTCCATGTCCTTGAAGTAAACAGCTTTTGACAATATTCTTGGAGAAGGTGCCATTACATATTGCAAGCAAAAGACTCCTTTGTCTCCAACGTTTCTCATAATCATTCATAAAGAGAGATCCTTCTTTCCTTCAAACTATAATTTCCTCTGCAAGTCTCACATTTTACTTTGTGGTTTGTCAAAACAGCCTAAAATGTTTAAAAGTGTTTTGTAATGTGTTAAAACATTTCTATGGGAACACATCAGAGATCATTGTGCAAAGACTCAAAAGCAGGAAACATTCTTCTAAAATGAAAAAAATACTCAGATAAATGCCAATTTAGAAGAAAAAAGAGAATGTGCGAAATTAAAATCAAACAAACAAACAAATTGTTTGTATTGCCTTTTTCTGTCTTAAACACATTTCAACATTAATTGTATTACTTTTCTATTGAAAAATAGCTCATTTGAGGCGATTCATTTAGATCTAACTTTTTTTTTTTTTATATGAATATTCATGTGCATTTCTCCAAGAGTTTAATCCAATCAGAAAAAAACGCAGCTGTTCCCATAATTCCATGTATCATTTTTTCCCAGTCTCAAAGCTTTTCACTATTGGATAACATTGCCTCATTCACTGTAATGATGTTTTTTGTATGGTGGATATTCCCCCATAGCTGTCAAAGCCACTCTAGGGGAGCCATACTTGTGTTTTATGATTGGTCATTACCCTGGTAATAGCTTTTTTTTTTACTGGTAGATGGGAGCTGTAGTGCTCCATTGAGAATCTTTGTACAAACAATATTTTAGAAAAAAATTTTAATTTTACAGAATTTGCAGACATTAAATTATATCTAACTCTTAGGATGGGATTTATCTTCGAAATAGCAGATAAAAAATTGGAAAAGGAGAAAATGCTGATTACCAGAATTTTCTCCCTTTCCTACTATCTTTTTAGAAGCTGTCTTCCATAGAGTTGTTAAAATTTAAGGATGTTTGGTACCCTAAAGAGCTGAATAAAATAGAATGGACATTAGCATTCTCAGAAAAAAAAAACAGCTTGCACATCACAATTTCGGGACTGCTATTGCTAGACTATTTTGGAACACAGGGGACATTCATTGTAGGTCCAAGATCAGACTGCACATTTTGTACAATCTGATTTTAATCAGACATTCTGCAAGAGCAGCTTTAATTGTTGGTCGAGCTTTAATCCTTTACCACAAAATCCTGGGTTTAAATGACCCTTACGAAAAAAACCTTTAAAAATGTTGAGGGAAAAGGAGAAAATGCTTGTAACCAGCATTTTCTCCTTTTCCCACAATATTTGTACCCTTTTATTGAAAATTTCATCATTTGAGCCACATTTAATTTGTTGTTTGCAAATGCTTTTAATTTGGACTCGTCTTAAATATTGCCATGTGGTACGGTGTTAACTATACAAATATACATTTTACTGTCATGGGCAGGTTGCCACAAAAAGAAGCACAGTAGATTTGTCAAATAAATTGCTCAAGAAAAAGTGGGCAGTTTTATTCTCGCCATTCAATTTTTGCTGACGCAGGAAGTAATCTGATCTAAGGCTAAAATGGCAGGTTTACCAGAGAAAAAGGAGTGAAAAAAGGGGAGTGTTTTTCTAATTAATTTTCCTCACACTACATTGATCCAAAGTTACATAACACAGTGTCATAGAAGTAGATACTTGCATGTTTACAGCCTGTTCTTGAATAAATGACCCTAATTGAGCAACCTACCTCATTGTCAACCTGCGGTGTTCTGGTGTTCTTGGGTGATCAAACAGAAATGCAAAGGTGCAAATAATAAATATATGGAAAGTAACTGATTGACCTGAATGGAACAGGTGATTTTGGTATACATTATCAAGAATGGAGAAATTGCTCAAAAGAAGAAATTTGTGCATTTGGCAGAATGTTTTCAAAAGTGAACAGTTGAGGATCAGTCCAAATGTTTTGGAAAAGGGTTAACTCTTTACCAGACAAAAATAAAACTTGCCCCAAGTGAAAGATTTGCAAAAGGGGAAAACTAATGTTGTTCTTCTGATGAAAATTGTCCCTGAAAGGTTAGAAAAAGTTTGTGGAAAAACAAGAAAAAAAATCCTATTAACCAGCATTTTTTCCATTTCTTGCAACGTTTTCCAAAGCTGTCAATGGTGAGTTTAAAAAAGCATCGTTGTATGGTAAAGGGTTAATTATTTTTGACAGGCCATGAATGCTGACCATTTGGACAGGTAGACAAAGAAAGAGCATTGGTCTGTTTTGTCTTTCTATTCCTGCATTCTTTGATAGAAGACTTTTTTTCCAACTATTTACAAGATGACACAATTTTAGATTTGTCCATGCTGAAATTATTTGCAGACTACAAATTTAATATGGTTCATTTAAATGATGGAATTTGCCTTTGATAAGGTAGAAAACTTTGAGGGGAAAAAAGGAGAAAATGCTGGATATTTCAAATATGCCAAGAGGGTCTATAAGGCCTAAAAAAAAAATAGTCATGTTTCAGGTTTCCCGACCCTACCTAGAAAAATGCTGCCGACCCTAAACTTTTTTTTTCACTACGATCGAAAAAAAATCCGTTGGGTGTGATTTTGGTACATCTCGGTACTTGCAATTTCGTTCCCTCTCACTCGTCTGCATCGAAATATACTGGTACCAGTTGTATGTCCCGTAGCCATCCAAAAGAGTTGATACGAAGATTGATAACAAACTAGGTTTTGTCTAGTTACACAGCAAATATGGATAGGTCTTGCATTTTGTGGTGATGCTGGTCAATTTTGCCATACACCACACTGCTCTGCACCACAAGAAATTTACATGCTTAATCCCTTAACCACACAATCCTGAGTTTTAAAGAGCCTGATGCAGAAGAATATTGAAAACATTGTGTGAAAAGAAGAAAATGTTAGTAAGTAACCAGCAATATCTCCTTCTTCTACGATGTTTTCTACCCTTTCACAGACAAAACCATTGTTTCTATATTCAGTATATTTTTGTCAAATTGTTTAACTCTTTACCACACAATCCCGACTTTTAACGACCCTGAGAAAGAAAGCTTTTGAAAACATTGTAGGAAAAGGAGAAAATGCTGGTAACCAGCATTTTCTTCTTTTCCCACAATGTTTTCTACCCTTCCAAAATCAAATTTCAATTTTTGAGTCACATTTACTTTGTCGTCTGCAAATGCTTTCAATTTGGACTAGTCCAAAATTTTGTTGTTTGGTAAAGAGTTAAGCTTCAGTTCTTTTTCTCCTTGCAGATTTTTCTCTACAATTTTGGATTAGTGAAAAAATTTGATTATCAGTAAAGTGGATTAAAATGATAAAAACTGTTGGTTGGGTATGGACATGTTGACAAGTACTTTAAGATAAGTCTCCTTGGTTTTTATCTTGTCATTTTTCAGTGACCTATCCATCGTATAAAGTTCATTTAGGTTTAACCAATTTTCATACCATCCCTCAAAGCACCTTTCACAACTATAGTTGCTTTTGCATCTAGTGTAGATCAAGATCAGACTGCACAAGACATGTAAGGCTTGCAAACAGGGATTAGTTTAGTTTAAACATATTTTATTTGCAAATTCAACTAAAATGTACAAGATAATTTACAAATACAGTTCAAAATTTTATGCAAAATGGATAAGAACGAAAGCAGTGCTTATAATGTTCTTCTCCAAGTTGATAGACTAAACAAACGAATACAAGTCATAAATTTAAACTAATATGCTATACAGTGAGAGAGAGATAATATTATTAATAATTGTTTGGGAATAGGGAAGAAATATGTTTTGATTGGAAAACTATGAAATGAAACAGGGATTACATAACCACTGTTAAAATAATACTGGTCTGCAGGGTATCTTCTTCCCCCTACTAGTCAGATTCAGATACTTACCAGATCAAATTAAACATGGCACGGTTTCCTGGTCTATTTTTCGCATACAGAGTTCTTATGAATATGCCAAGCTTTTCATATTGTTCATTTAAATTCACAGAAATTGGTTGATAAAAACACACTTTTGTTTGGAGAAAGTATTTATGCAAAAAGCAAAGTTTCTTTCTACAACTCCAGTGCAGAACACTCATTCCTTGCTAATAAGTGTTTTTCTTCATTGCTTGCTGTTTTACCAGTACTTCAGGTACTTTGATTCTGATAATGTATTGGATTTAACCAATCATCTCACAAAAATGACAGTTTGATTCATTACAGTTGTCAGCTTTTTAAAACAACAGTACACACCTGTAACTGTAAGACATTTTTGGGAAAAAAATTCTACAATAACTTAAGGTTCAACTCTTTACCAAACGACAAAATTTTAGACTGGTCCAAATTGAAAGCACTTGCAGACGACAAAATAAACGTAACTCAAAAATTGAAATTTCTTTCCAGCAGGATAGAAAACATTGTGGGAAAAGGAGAAAATGCTGGTTACTAGCATTTTCTCCTTTTCCCACAATGTTTTCAAAAGGCTTCTATCTCAGGGTCGTAGAAACCAGGGATTGTTTGGTAAAGGGTTAAATCAAATTTGAAACCATCCATCTAATGTGCATGTAACAGTCATAATGTTCAGTGCCCATTTTCAACATGCTTTCAGTTGTAGTGTGGAACCCAGTTGACATATCCATGCTTTCCTGGAATTTCTTTTACAAATACTTTGCACAATATTCTTCTAAAGCCACTGGCTGCTTTCCCAGATAACCGTTGTCGAAATAATTATCAGCGGTGAGAGAAACGAATCTTGTAATGACTATCATCAAAGAAATTAGCTGAGCTGGGTTTTCGAATCAGTAACCTCCCTGGTTACAAGCGTTGGGTGTTGCCTGCCTCACCTGACAAAATGTTACAGCAAAAGGGGAACGGATTGTTATTACCTTTTTCTTCTATTGCTCCAATGTTTTCCTCATTTTTATAATCATAATTGCAATAACACCATTTACCTTCTATTCATAGAGGTTTTTTGCTGCTACAGGGGGTATCAAAACCATTCTTTACCCTGCACCAAAGACAGAAATCATTGTTTGATCTAATTTGAGTTTGCTGTCCGCAAATGCTCTCAACATGAATGAGTTGTACAGTTGTCTGGTAAAAGGTTAATGAAATGGGTAGGAGGAGATTAAAAGATCAAAGTCAAGTCCATCCCAAAACCTTTTTATTTCTTATCAGGCCTTCAAAATTTAATGGTGTTTTAGTCTTGTTTGAAATTTGTCCAGTTTGAAAGCATTTACAGAAGGTATAATAAATGTAGCTAAAATGATGGAATTTTTTTGATAGGGTAGAACACTTTGTGGGAAATAAACGAAATGCAGGTCACCAGCATTTTCTCCTTTTCCAACAATGTATTTAAGAGTCTTTCTCTCAGTGCTGTTAGCACTTGGGATTGTGGGATTGTCCGGTACAGGGTTATATGAAAAATAGTTTCAGGCTAACTCATTGCTTTGAGATGACTTCAACATGGCAAAAGACTATGTTCGATTGAGGTTTTTCAAAATACATGTGGTCTAGGGAGAATTTTGTGCTGCAATGTCCTTTCAAAAATCAAATCTCATCATATGTGTGATCTGCAAATGTTTTAAAATTGGGCCAGTCTAAAATGCCCTTGTCTGGTAAATGCTTGACCCTTATTGTGTATTTTCACAACCCTACCAGGAAAGACTTAACTCTTTACCACACAATCCCGACTTTTAACGTCCCTGAGAAAGAAGCCTATAGAAAACATTGTGGAAAAAGGAGAAAATGCTGGTAACCAGCATTTTCTCCTTTTTCCACAATATTTTCTACCCTATCAAAGTCAGAAATCATCATATTACCAGGATTTGATTTGTTGTTTGTTGATGTTTTGAATTTGGTCCAGTCCAAAAATTTGTCATTTGGTAAAGAGTTGAATTGAAAATTTTGGGTAAAGGAGAAAATCTTGGCAGCCATCATTTTTTCCTTTTCCCAAAAATGATTTTTGTCTATTCAAAAACAAAACCCATTACATTCTACTGAACACCCATAATATATGTTTTGAATAAGAAATAATTATTTTAGACTTCGACTATGTTACCTTCACATATGAGACCTCTATATTGATACTTGTTAGCAATTTACTCCTTTACCCAAAATGTTTTCTCAAACATTTCTTCTGCAGGGCTATTAACCCTTTACCACACAATGACGCCTTTTGACGCCCCTAAAAAAGAGGCCTTTTGAAAACATTGTGGGAAAAGGAGAAAATGCTGGTAACCAGCATTTTCTCCTTTTCCCACAAAGTTTTCTACCCTATCAAAGAAAAGTTGCGTCATTTGAGCCACTATGAAATTGTCGTCTGCAAATGCTTTCAATTTGGATAGGTCTTAAATTTTGCCGTGTGGTAAAGGGTTAACCCTTTACCACACAATCATGAGTTTTAATGACTCAGAAAAAGAAAGCTTTTGAAAACATTGATGGAAAAGGAGAAAATGCTGGTAACCAGCATTTTCTCCTTTTTCCATTTTTTCTACCCTAGCAGATGAGCAATTTAAATTTTTGAGTCGTTAATTTGTCTTTTGCAAATGCTTTCAATAGGGACAACCTAAATATTTTGACGTTTTGTAAAGAGTTTTGAATAGTTGTAATTGTAAGGACATTGTGATAAGATATGATCACGCAAGAATCACACGAAGTCTGTCACAGAAATTTTGGCTATACTTCTTTTACTTCAATGTTTTGAAAAACTGTAACTTCAGCGCTTGAAGAAAATTTACTGACTACATTATGCAATATTTGTACATAATAAAAGCTGAAATGCTAGTGACCATTTTTGCAGTGTTATCAGTCAACTTGTTCAGGTGATATATTAATAAATCCTGATATTATGTAACATTTTAGTGGACAAAAGTGGACATCACTGGTTGGTTTTATGACATAGTTTAGTTGAGATAAAAACATGATAATAAAACTTTGAAAAGCTTATTTAGAGAGGATTTTGGGGTCCCCTTAATGCCAGTGTTACATAATGATGTTTGCCAGTGGAGCGGACTTTGCTGTAAAAATTGGATAGTAAATTTGTCATCGGAGTAAAATACCTTTGTTCTATGGCAGATAGACTGGACTGCAGTTTGTTTGGCAAATAAAATAATAAAAATGCTACACAGTCTAGAGTTATATTAGCTACAAATACTAACACTTAGATTTTATGTAAATTTATGGGGGAGATTGCTAACTTTTGTTAGATTTTTATCATTAATGTGCAATTTGCAGAACTGTTGGATAACTTTGCCTCCTTATTGGGTAAACTTTTCCATCACACCCAAAAGTTAACCTCTTTTCCAAACAATAAATCTAAGACTCTCCCAAAGTTTAGCTCTATACAGCTGCAGATGACAAATTAAAGATTGGTACTAATGACATAAAATTCTCTGATAGGGCAGAAAACATTGTGGAAAATGGAGAAAAACCAGCATTTTCTCTTCTCCAACATGTTTTCAAAAGTCCTCTCCCACAGGGTCATTAAATCTCAGGATTGTTTGGTAAAGGTTTCGTTAAGTAAAATAATATAACTTCTTACCTTGTTGCAAAATTTTAGACTCATCCATATTACAAACATTTTCAGATAGCTTTAGTGATTGAATCTGCTGGTTACCAGCATTTTTAGCTCAGCTGTTTTCAAAGAAAATGACAAGTTACTGTGATAGCCCTGGCTTCATCATTATCGTCATGCGAAAACTTTGACCTTTCTTAATCATGATCTCTGTTATTCACTTCAAACTTGGACAAGTTCTTAACTATCAGAAGGGGAACTCATACAACAGGGGCAGGTAACCAACAAAATATTTTTGACACAGTTATGCACCTTCTTTTTGATTAGAACTTTTTCTGTAAATCAAGCACCTGCAGCTGAGCATTGGCACCCGCATGCAGTGCTGTTGTCTCCTTTTCCCACAAAATAGTCAAAAATCTTCTTTGTCAGGGGCATTAAACAACTGGGTTTTTTTTGGAAAGGATTTAAAAGAGACAGTTCCTATGATAAGCAACAACACTTATTCTGGCATTGCATACGTATTGTTATATCGCCGCAAAACGAATGTTTTCGGGGGTATACTGGAATCAGCCTGTCTGTCTGTCCGTCCGTGTGTCCGTCTGTGTACAAAATACTAGTAATTTTGTGTCGTGAACTCCTCCTACAGTTTTGCTGCTATTGTATTGAAAGTTTGTTGATACATTGATCGTATACTGAAGTTTTGCAAGACGCAGTTTTCAATCATCTACTCCCTATGATTCAAGGGTAATCTGCCCTTGAACTTAGAAAATTTTTTGTTAAATTGCCTGTTTCTGTCAAAGCGCTGGCGGGAGTATTAAGTCACATTCAGTGACAGCTCTAGTTTCTTCAAACCTATGTACGGCAAAAGATATAACTTTAACCCTGTACTTAGCAATCCCATGTTTTGAAGGTCACAAGGAAGAAAGCTTTTGAAAGCATTATTGGAAACGAAGAAAAAATAACCTTGGTAACCAGCATTTTCTCCCTTTGTTGCCCATAAACCTTCAGAGTGCTGGAAAGGTAAAGAGCACAGTGAGTGTTTACTGTAACAATTTGTTCTGGATACAACATCATCTCCTGCTAGATGGCATTCTACAAATACACATCTATCTAATTTGGGCATTCTGGGTACAGAACCGGACTACTTTTCAAAACGACAACCGTTACTTTGAATTCCAAAATAAAATAAACGTTTACTCAATAAAACGCTACCTGGTGCAATTCATTCAGCTATGATCAGCTTGCATGTAACCTATGCACCGGCCATTTATTAAAACAGCCCCTACAGGCTTGGGTAATAGCTTCGGTATAAGCCCTACTTTTCCCTAGTATATGGGATCGGTGATGCATCATAGCAGACAGGTCGAATCTTTGAAGAATATGACATGCACAGACAACGCTGGATACAACCAACTTTTGAAGAAGTGGCTTAGATTTTTTTTTTCCAAGAAGAAGAGAGGAGACAGAGGAGGAGGAAAAAGAGGAGGAAGAGTTGTAGAAGCAGCAGCAGAAAAAGAAGAAGAAGAAGAAGAAAGGGACTTGCTCTTGTCTTTTAAAAATGTTGTTAGTCAACATGTAGATCTGTATCTATTAGAATGTCGACATCAAAATGGTCAATCATGGTCAATCACGTTTTACATCTTGTTTTTAGCCTCAAAACAACAAAAACTACCAAAATGTGATTTAAAAAAATTGCCCTGGGCTTCTTGACCCATTACTGTACAAATACAACTCTTCACGTTCTTGCAACTGGCAGCTTAGAAAAACTGGTAGAGCAATTATGGTTGTAACAAAAGTATGGTAATTGCTCTTTTTTTTGTACCAAAAAATGTGCTTGAAAATTGTCAGATAATATTCTTTGCATTATTTTCTTGGCTTATGGGTAAATTTTTTGCTGGTTAAAAATAACTTGCATAGTATTCAATTTACCCTTTATTCGTCATGACTTTTTTTTGAAAAAAAAAAGGTAAATTTTGAAATATATGAAATATAACAGAAAATGCTAAAAACTGATTGCTTATTAGCCCATTTACCACACAGTCTTGTGTTTTAATGGCCCTGAGGTTAATAAATTTTTATCTCCAAGTTACAGGTACCACAAATCAGCACCTACCTTTATTTCATGCTTTCCGGTAGGTTATCAAGAAATACTGGTGAAATATTTTATGATATTTCATGGTTACGACCAGTAAAAAAAAATAAATTTTTATATTCTAACTCTTCAATTGAAGGCGGAAACAGTTGTTCCCGCGCACTAGTTACCTAGGTAAAATGCGCTTGCCTCACAACCAGATGGTAATATGACGTAATTTACCTTACATTTCTCGCGCTTGACGTAATATTGTAATGCGTTGCTATGCGGAGGAGGAACGCCATGGGGAATAACCAAAAAGAACTGTACTGGATTTTGATTTAGTTTCCCCCCAGAAAGGGTAAATAAAAGCATGGCTGCGCCACTCGTGAAAATATTACCGATGATCTTCACTCGATGAAATAAATTTCGATCTTTCACCGTACAAAACAAATATCCTCTATTTATTTGTTACAATGGATATCTTTATCCCTATTTCAACTGTACAATATAAACATTTTTTTTTTTTCAGAGGGCCTCATGGGAGATTAGTTTAACAGCTAAATGAGTTTTTTGTCCACCCTCTTAAAACAAAGTACTTATTATTATACTTTTGAAAACATTGTGAAGAAATGAGAAACACTGGTATTTTCTCCTTTTCCCACCATGTTTACTACTTTTCCAGCAAACAAAGCCTACCAATTCAGCAACAACTAATGTGCCTTCAAATGCTTTCAATATGGACAAGGCTATGATATTGTCATCTAGTAAAAAGTTAAATGCAGTGGACAATAATGGAAAAACCCTCCATATTACAATTTTACTCTAACAGCTATTTTCATGTAAGAGACAAGACCCAAATGCATGTTCGAGGTTGTTTTAAATCAAGAACGTTTCAGAAAAGCGGACAGCGTAGCTCAAAGATCAAAACTGCATGCTTAAGTGATAATATAAATCCATGTATAGATATATATAATTTTTTTTTTTTCAAATGATGAAGATAAAATTTTGATGGGCAGAAATGTACTAGTTTTTGAATTAGCAAATTTTTTTTCATAAAAATAAGCAATAGTAGGTGTTGGTTACAATCGCTATAAAGCTTCTTTTTTTGCTACATTTTCAAAAACTGTCTTGATTAAAACCATTAAAATTTGCACTTCTATGGTATACAGGTGAATGAAACAGCAAGTTTCAGTGAAATAGTGCAGTAAATAAAAAATGGAACAAAGAGTAACTTCAAGGTAATTACACTTTTGTCCCCAGGGTTTTTAACAAAATTGAGAAATTGACGAAAACAACCCTGATAAAAAAGTAAATATCTAATAAACACATTATGAAATAGCCAGAAGTGAAAACATATTAGGCTGTTACATAATAGATAATTATTTTGGCAGATGGGTTTGGGAGGGCAAGGGTATTGGAAATGACTAATTCTTGACGAACTGGTTTAAATTTTTAACCAAGCTATTTATTACTGATTGTTATTTTACCATTAAGATTTTATTTTTTTCCTGTTGTTCAATAGATGACTCTTTACCACACAAGAAAAATTCATACCTGTCCAAACTGAAAGCATTCACAGACAACAATGTAAATTTGACTCAAATGATGGATTTGTCTTTATTGGGAAAGAAAACATTCTGGGAAAAGGAGAAAATGCTGGTTACCAGAATTTTCTTCTTTTCCCATAATGTTTTCAAATGCTTTTTCCATGGGGTTGTTAAAACTAGGGATTCTGTGGTTAATAACAATTTTCTTGTCTTACTCTAAACACCATGGTCTCGATTAGAACCATCTATGTGATAATAGAAGCATTTCTCATTTAGACAATTGAGTTTTTTCTCTATTTTTGAAAAAATAAACAGTGGTCAAGGAAGAGCAATAATTCTTTTTTTTTCCTCAGATTATTAATTTTGACAAAATGAAAGAAAAAAAGTTATCTACGTAACAAAGATAAATATTAATGTTTAACTCTTTACCAAAAGACAAAATTTTAAACTTGTCCAAATTGAAAGCATTTGCAGACGACAAAATAAACGTGACTCAAAATTTGAAACTTGATTTTCAAAGAGTAGAAAACATTGTGGGAAAAGGAGAAAATGCTGGTTACCAGCATTTTCTCCTTTTCCCACAATGTTTTCAGAAGGATTCTTTCTCAGGGTCGTTAAAACCAGGGATTGTGTGGTAAAGGGTTAAATGACCAATGCTGCAAAACTTTTTCACTTTTTACCCCACAATTCCATTACAAGGACCCCAAAAACTATTTTCGAAAACAGTATAGTAACCAGCATTTTCTACTCAACACACAGTATTTTCTATCCTTTCAAAGACAAATTCCAACATTTAAGCATTATTTGATTTGTTGCCTGAATTGGAATAGTATAAGAAATGTGAATATTCTTATAGTATTCTTGAAGATGAATCCATTTCAAAACTTCTAATGAAGTGAGGTTTAGACACTTAACTTAACCCTTAACCATTCACATTTTTATAAACCCTAAAAAAAAAAAAGGCTTCTTAAATTCTTGTGGAAAACAAGAAAATGCTAGTGTCAAGCATTTTTCCATCTCCAATGTTTTATACCTTTTCAAAGTTAGATCCCTTCAGTTGAACAACAAATGAAATATGGTACCGTTGTTAGGTTTTACCTTTTAAAGGGCACCTCTGCTGAAGCATGTGAGAAAAGTAGTCGGTGGCTTTGGAAAGAAAGTTGTGTTAGTACTGGTGTGAGAAAGCCAGGAAACACATGTGCGTCACCGACCGCCATGATATGACCTTAGCTGTTAAAGTGGCGTTAAACCCCAATACAACCAACCAACCAACCAACCTTTTAAAGGGAAGAAGATATTGTTGAAAACGAGGAAAATGCTTATCACCAGCATTTTCTCCTTTTCGCAATATATTTTGAAATAAATTCTTTCTCGGGATAGCTAAAACATAGAATAGTTTGATGAAAGTTTATCTAGTCATAGTTCTAACAGGAGCTCAAAAATTTGATTGTTGTTGAGGGTTAATCCTTTACTGTACAACCCCAACTTTTTTATGAACTTGAGGAAGAAGGTTTTGGAAACATTGTGGGAAAAGGAGAAAATGCTGATAACCATTTCTCCTTTTTCCACAATCTTTTTTACCCTTTCAAAGATAGTTCCCACTATGTTAGCCACATTTGATTTGTTGTCTAAAGAAATGCCATGGATTTGGAAAAGTTCAACAATTTATCACTTTGTTAAAAAAGTTGAGATAGAAGTTTATATAAGTACTGTTTTCAGATGATTTATCTAAAAAGAGAAAAAATGTGACCAAAAAAAGAAACCCAAACTGTGACCATGAATAAAGGACAGAATTCCAGAACTGGAAATGACATAATTGTGTTGCATAGAAACCTTTTTATGATGCAGCGGTCAGTGAGGGTATAATAGTGGAAAATAGCCATTGGTCAGTTAGATAATTATAGCTGACCAGTACCACTTGTAAAATAGCAGTTGAAAGGATAAGATGGAGTAAGATGACCAGTACCAATAATGATTGGTCAGTATCTTTCACTGGACTTTGATTTCAACTTTTGTGGGTTTTATGTTTTGATTGTGTGTTTTTTTAAGGATTTATTATTTTTCTTTTCAAAATGGACTAAAAGAACTGGATATGATTTACATTGCTGAAGTATGAAACAGTTTTAGTTTTTGTTTATTCTAACATTTCAGATTTGTTTATTTATTTATTTATTTATATGTATGTACGTATGTATGTACGTATGTATGTGTGTATGTATGTATGTATGTATGTTAAATTTTATTGTCAGTTAAAGAGTTAGGTGTGATGTTGATCAGAATCAAACTTAAAAAAAAAATGACGTGAGGGTAAAATTTATAAGAGATCGTGAAAGATGAAGTTGCTTTGTTGCAAGCTTAGTTTTTTTGCATTAGATGTTATGATTTTTATGTGTTATCATTAAGCGCTTAAAGTAAAACAGCTTGAACGATTTTTTCTCAGTACTTTGTCATGTTTTTTTATACACAAAATAAGCAATAGTCTACACAACTAGAATTTTAATTGATTATGTGGCATTGGTGATTTTTTTTCAAATTTCAAAGCATTTTCGTTTCTTATGCTACAGGAGAGAGTAAAATTATTCCTCTACATGAAAAATTTCATTAAAACTTTAAAAGATTAAGACAGATTTAATATAATGGAGGTTTTTTTTCTCACTTTTTCAGAAAGAAAAAACTTAGTAATAATGAAAGTATTGAAAGTATTCCCAGAAAAATTATCTAAATGTGTCTGAAGCAATGCCATTTATTTTTCCGAGGGTAGAAAGAAAAGGATGGACAAGGGAGAAAACACCGGTCACCAAAATTTTTTTCTTTTTCTCACATTTTCAACCTCAGGGTATTAAGTTCTTTACGAAATGACAAAATTTTAGCCATTTCCAATTTGAAAGCATTTGCAGACAACAAAATAAATGTGACTCAAAAATTAAAAATTATTTTTGGGAGGAAACATGGAAAGAAAAGAAAATGGTGGTAACAAGCATTTTTCCCCTCAACATTTTAATCCTTTTATTCCTTTACTGCACAATGCCGACTTTTAACAACCCTGGGAAAGAAGCCTTCTGAAAACATTGTGGGAAAAGGAGAAAATGCTGGTAACCAGCATTTTCTCCTTTTCCCACAATGTTTTCTACCCTATCAAATGAAAATTGCTCCATTTGGGCCACACTGAATTTGTCTGCAAATGCTTTCAATTTGGACAAGGCTAAAATTTTGTTGTCTTGTAAAGGGTTAACAACAAATCAAACTATTTTAGACAAATTTATAATAGCATTTAAAAGTATGGATATTATTCAGAGTCCAACAATATTAAACAGTAGAGTCTGTCAAAATTTCAGTCACTGGCAGAAAATGAATATTCAAAGTAGAATGAAAGTTGCAAACTTTAATTCCAAACTTACAATATTAATTTTTTTGCCAGCTGCATTGGAACTTTGAGAGGCTGTACTGTAACGCCTTGCATAACTCATAATTACATCCATGACTTTTAACACTTTACTAAACTAATTGATCTTGTCCAAACTAAAAGTATCTGCAGACAACAAATCCAAGGTAGCTTAAATTTTATCCACACAACCCGGACTTTTAATGACACTGAGGAAGAAGGGGCTTTTGAAAACATTTTGAGAAAAGGAGAAAATGCTGGTGACCAGCATTTTTTTCCTTTTCCAACAATGTTTTCTATTCTATCAAGGACAAATTTCATCATTTAAGCAATCTTTAATTCATCAACTGCAAATGCTTTCAATTTGAACCAGTTTAAAATTTTGTTGTTTGGTATAAAATTAAATGATGGGATTTGTCTCGGAGAGGGTAAGAAAACCATTACTGAAAAGGATTTGCTCACAACGCATTCGAAAGTGGTTCATATAAAATGAAGTTCTTTGACAGAGGAAGAAAACATTGTGGGAAATGGAGAAAATACTTGTTACCTGCAATATCTTTTTTCCAACAATGTTTTTAGAAGGCTTTTTCTTCAGGGTGGTTCAATCAAAGGATTGTGTGGTCAAATGGTATGAATAAAATTTGCCTGCAGTTTTACTCTCAAATTGTAAACTTCAGTGGGCCTTCAGCGCTTTACCAAATGACAATATTATGGACTCATCTAAATTCAAAGCAACTGCAGATGACTAATTAAAGGTGGCTCAAATTGAAGAAAACTGTATTGAAAGTGTAGAAAACAGTGTGGAAAAAGGGAAAAAATGTTGTCAAAAGCCTTCTTCCTTCGGAGAAAGTCAATAAAACTCAGGATTGTGTGGATAAGGGTTAACCCCTTACCGAAAGACAAAATTGTAGCCTTGTCCGAATTGAAAGCATTTGTAGGTTACAAATTAAATGTTACATGAAACATAAATTTTTTCATTCACAGGTTAGAAAACATTGTGTGAGTAGGAGAAAATGCTGGTAACCAGCATTTTCTCCTTTTCACACATTGTTTTCTAAAGGTGTTTCTTAAAAGTC
The DNA here is from genome assembly GCA_946811185.2 of Hippopus hippopus. NCBI lineage: Eukaryota > Metazoa > Mollusca > Bivalvia > Cardiida > Cardiidae > Hippopus > Hippopus hippopus. The sequence continues at coordinate 16,633,114 of OX328113.1, read as the reverse complement.
GTGTCGTAAAAGGTTAAATGTTGTTCAAAAAGTTACAGTTTGCCTTTGGCAGAGTAGAAAACATTGTAGGAAAAGGAGAAAATGCTGGTTACCAGTATTTTCTCCTTTTCCCAAATTGTTTTCGAAAGCCTTTTTATCTTCTTTGGGTGTCATTTAAACACAGGATCGTATGGTGAAGGATGAAGTATGCAGAACAAGGAGGAAATTGTGGATATTCAATTATAAAGGTCAAAATGTCATTCAAGTTGTATGGCTATTTAAAATATATCATTGAATGCTTGACCCTTTTCCAAACAAGCCTGAGTTTCAACGGCCTCTGGGAAGAAGCCTTTTGAAAACATTGTGGGAAAAGGAGAAAATGCTGGTAACCAGCATTTTCTCCTTTTTCCTCAATGTTTTCTACCCTATTACAGACAAATTCTATCATTTGAGCAACATTTGAATTGTCATTATGTCGATGCTGTCAATTTGGAAAAGTCTCCATTTTTGTCGTGCAGTATAGAGTTAACATGCAAACCCACGTTTTAACCCATTACCACACAGAAATTCTAGACTGGTCTATATTGAACGGACTTGCAGCAGACAAATCAAATATCACTCAAATTATAAGATTTGTCTGCTTGTCAAAAGCCTTCTCCATCAGTGGTTGTAAAAACTTGGGATTGTGGGGTAAAGGATTAACCCTTTACCAAACAATCCCTGGTTTTCACGACCCTGAGAAAGAAGCCTTTTGAAAACATTGTGGGAAAAGGAGAAAATGCTGGTAACCAGCATTTTCTCCTTTTCCCACAATGTTTTCTACCCTTCCCAAAACAAATTTCAATTTTTGAGTCTCATTTATTTTGTCGTCTGCAAGTGCTTTCAATTTGGACAAGTCAAGAATTTTGTCATCTGGTAAAGAGTTAACCCCTTACCACACAATAGGTAGTTTAAATGAACCATAAAAATAAGGTTTTTGAAACACTGTGGAAGTAGTAGAAAATGGTAGTTCCTTTTCCCACTATGTTTTGTACCCTTTCAATGGCAAATTCCGTCATCAGCACTAGGTTGAATTTGTCATCTGCGAAAGTTTTCAACCTTGAAGAGTTTAAAATACAGATAGTTAATCTGAATAATTAACTTTTGTAACGCGAAGTAAGTGAAATAGACATTGTCAGTCAGTACCAAAGATGCAGATATATTTTAAAGGCTGTGTTTATCAGTATAACTCACAAAAACGAGGCCAGAGTAGATCCAAGATAAAACTTTGTGTTCTGTGCAGTCTGATCTTGACCTACACTTTTAGGGTATGCTATTAACCCTTATCCTGGTGAATAAGTTAAAGAAAACTTTTAAGCAGATAGTATAAACCCGAATGTCGCTATTTCAAACTTATTTCTTGGAGAAAAATACATTCTTATCGGACAGTGTGGATCTAAGATCAGACTGCATGTCCTGTGCAGTTTGATCTTGATTTACAATGCAAAAGGTCTGTGGGTCATGCTCAGCAGCCTAAGGGTAAAGTTTAGTGCTACAAGGATCAACAGAAGGTTTCACGGTTGAATATATGGGAAAACATTATAGCAAAGGAGAAATAATTGTTTACTATAAGCAATATATCTCCTTTTGCTTCAACATTTTGAAAACAGAGGAAATTTGTCATCTGTCATATGAAAAAAATAGAGTAAATCATATTGAAAGTATTTTCAGATGACAAATCAAGCTTGGTTCAAATGATGAAGTCTCCATATAGGATAGAAAACAGTTGTCAGAAGAAGTGAAAATGCTGGTCACATTTTCAGAATTTTTCTCTGTCAGGGCCATGGAAACTCAGGATTGTTTGGTGAAGGGTTAAATTGTCACATATATTGATGGATTGAGATTTATTGAATAAAATCAAAGTACATCAGTTTTACCAAAACTTTGGACAGTTGACCATGCTTAACTTTTTCAGCGCCAAATATATTATACTTGACCCCCTTTGGTGATTGAAAATATTATCCTCTAACAGTCACTAGCATTTTTTCTTAAAGGTGGCCCTTCAGATTTTGGGACGAAAATTTTACAAAAATACAAAAAAATCATCCTTATACTCCCAAAGCCTTTTAATTTTCATTCATAAAACCCAGTAGTCGAAAACCATCCGACTATAAGAGAAATTAGAGATTTACTACCGCCCAGGTCGACACCGACGGGGAACACGGTCTATTTTTACATGAGCAACTCGCTCATTTAACCCATTACCAAACGACACTATTTTATACTGGTTCAAATTGAAAGCATTTGCAGACGACAAAATAAAAGTGACTGAAAATTTGAAATTTGTTTTGTGAAGGGTAGAAAACATCGTGGGAAAAGGAGAAAATGCTGGTTACCAGCATTTTCTCCTTTTCCCACAATATTTTCTATAGGCTTTTTTCTCTGGGGCGTCAAAAGTAGGGATTGTGTGGTAATGGGTTAAACACCGGAAATATACAGACGAAGCTTCAAACATGGCGTTCGAAGAAGACATCATGGTAAATAATTACATGTTTGTTATGTTACGGAATTTAAGCGTCATTATTCATATGCCAGTCACTTGACATTCCCACAATGCTTTTTTTTTATTTCTGGCGCGAAATCTAAAAATACCTTAAGAGGCTAAGTAGCACTATCCAAAAATTTTTTTTTTGTAATTTTATGATTCTTAATTATTGATGATTTGTATTGTTTTTTCATATAAATTTCAGTGATATATATATTTTTTAATTTGATGAGATGTGAAAAATCTAAATACCCACTTTTAAGGCTTGAATAAGCAAGCAGATGGTGTAGATCCAAGATCAGACTGCATGTTTTGGGCAGTCTGATATAGATCTCTGCCATCAGTATTTAGCCATTTTGCAACGCTGAGATTGGTCAATTGAGCTGTGTTGAACACTACTTTTAACTTTATTTAAGTCATATCATGACAATAGCATATTTTTGTGTGTCCTGAGTTTCAGTGCTAAATAGGCTAGGGCTCTGAAGTGCCTTATCCAAGGACACTCTGATGAAAAATTCCAGGAGCTAGAATGAGGATTGAACCCCGGTCATCCATGTTATAAGTTCTACACTGTTACCGCTGAGGCACACAGAACCCCACAATCTGTTAGAGAAAGCTTTCGAAAATTTTGTGGGGAAAAGCAAAAAAAATATTCATTTGAAATACTATCCTATCCAGAAAAATCTGATTATTTGAGCTACATTTAACTACATTTAAAACAAAAAAGAATTGACTTGTTCGAATTCTTATGCACTTGCAGACCATAGATTTAATATCTCTCCAGTGATGGGATTTGTTTCTGAAATGATGAAATGATTGAAAATATTGTTGGAAAAATCCTGGTTTCCAGCATTTTCTCCTTTTCTCAAAATATTTTGAAAAGCTGTTTTCTATAGAGTCGTTGAAACTCGTAATTGTTTGGGAAAAGGGCAATTGTTTGCCTGCAAATGCTTTCAATATGGACACGTCTGGGACATTTTGTCACCTTGTAAAGCAGCGGCTGGAGATGCTGTTTGAATGCATCAAAGGGAAGTAACTGCTTATAGCTGCAGCTGTCCCTCATTGTGATTAACTCTTTACCAAACAACAAAATTTTAGACTTGTTGAAATTGAAAGCATTAGCAGACGACAAAATAAAAGTGCTTGAAAAATTGAATTTTGTTTTGGGAAGGGTAGAAAACATTGTGGGAAAAGGAGAAAATGCTGGTTACCAGCATTTTCTCCTTTTTCCACAGTATTTTCCAAAGGCTTCTCTGTCAGGATCGTTAAAAGTCCGGATTGTGTGGTAAAGGGTTAAATGTGCCCGTCTTCTATACCTATCATTCAATATTCAAGAGTTTAACTCACAGAGTGCCCATTATGAACTTAAACTTTAAAGCACCTTTCACAACTATTGTTGTCTTCGCAACAAATCAAGATTAGATTGGTCAGTTATTTGGGTCTTTTTTCTAGACTCAAAAAGTCTGTGAGGTTAATTCGCCATTTTAAGTGCTTACTCTTTACCAAATAACAAAATTTTAGACTGGTCCAAATTGAATTAGCATATGCTTCAAATAATGGAATTTGTCTGTGAAAGGTAAGAAAACATTGTGGAAAAAAGAGAAAAGCATTACCAGCATTTTCTTCTATTCCCTCAATATAGTCTTTTCTGTCAGGGTTGTTATAATGCCGGATTTTGTGGAAAAGGGTCAACAGACTTTTTCAGTCTAGAAATAAGATCCAAATTCAAATTTTGAAGTTGCTCTTATTCAAAATGGCTAAGCAAAGTAAGTAGTGTAGTTGATGATCACACAGGATGTTTTGTACAGTCTGATCTTGATCTTGACTAGCTGTAAAGGCAACTAAAGTCAGGAAGGGCCCTTTAACTTTTTCCCATACAACAAAACTTTAGCCCTATCCAAATTGAAAGCATTTGCAGATGACAGATGACAAATGCTACTCAAAACAGAAAATTTGTCCTTCAAAGGGTAGAAAACATTCTGGAAAAAGGAGAAAATGCTGGTTACCAGCATTTTCTCCTTTTCCCACTATGTTTTCTAAAGCTTTCTTTCTCAGGGTCGTTAAATGTCGGCATTGTCGGTAAAGGGTTAACTCTTTACCAAACAACAAAATTGCAGACTTGTCCAAATAGAAAGTATTTGCAGACAACTGAAAAATTGAAATTTGTTTTGGAAGGGTAGAAAACATTGTGGGAAATGGAGGAAATGCTGGTTGTTTTCAAAAGGTTTCTTTCTCAGGGTTGTTAAAAGTTAGGATTGACTAGGAAAGTTAAGGTTTAATTTTAAGAAAAGATAAATACATGTAACATTTTGCTTTCTGAAAGACCTTGTTTCAGAAGATGTCATTTGGAAATTTCTAAAACCTCCTGTTCATGTATCGCAATGTATTTAAAATTCTCCATTCCGTAGATTTGTGACAAATATTTTAAATATCAATGAATTAATGCAACTATTTAGCTTATTGTTTCCTCTATAAATCCTTTACCGAACAATGCCAAGTTTAAGCAACCCTGAATGAGAAAGCTTTTGAAATCATTGTGGGTAAAGGCGAAAAAATGCTGGTAACCAGCATTTTCTCCTTTTTCCTACAATGTTTTCTGCCCCATCACAGACAGAAATCATCATTTGAGCTACTTTTATTTTGTCGCTAGCAAATGCTTTTAAATCTTTACCAAATGACAAAATTTTAGACTGGTCCAAATTGAAAGCATTTGCAGACAACAAATTAGAAGTGGCCAAAATGACAAGATTGACTATAGATAGGTTAGAAAACATTGTGGGAAAAGGAGAAAATGCTGGTTGCCAGCATTTTCTCCTTTTACCACAATGTTCTCAAAATCGGTCTTCATCAGGGTCGTTAAAAGTTGGGATTGTTTGGTAAAGGGTTACACTTGGTGATACTAAAATTTTGTCATTTGCTTAACTCTTATCCTGCTAAATAACTGAAATGAAACTTTCAAGTCGATAGCAAAATCCTGAATGATGCTATTTTAAAGGTATGTTTTTAGCTCGCCTGAGCACAACGTGCTCAAGGGGAGCTTTTAGGGTCACGCTGTGTCTGTCGTCTGTCGTGCGGCATCAACAATTCTTTAAACATCTTCTCCTCCTAAACCGCTTGGCCGATTTGGACCAAACTTGGCTTGAATGTTCATTGGGAGGTCCTCTCTAAAAATTGTTCACAAAATTTGATTTCATCAAAAACTCTGGTTGCCATGGCAACCAAATGGAATTTTCCAAGAAATTCTTTAAAAATCTTCTCTGAAACCGCTGGTCAGATTTTGAAATAATTTCACAGATATGTTCCTTGGGTGACCCTTTTCAAAATTTTTTCGCGAAATTTTGATTTGTTGAAAAACATGGCCGTGGTGGAAAGGGGGGGGGGGCCCTTGGCGTCCATCGGTGTCAACAATTCCATAAAAATCTTCTCTGAAACTGGTGCTCAGATTTTGAAATAACTTCACAGATATGTTCCTTGGGTGACTCTTTTTAAAAATTGTTCGCGAAATTATGATACGTCGAAAAACATGGCCATGGTGGAGGGGGGGGCTCTTGGTGTCCAGCAGTGTCAACAATTCTTTAACATCTACTCCTCCTACACCGCTTGGCCGATTTGGACCAAACTTGGCTGGAATGTTCCTTGGGAGGTCCTCTTTAAAAAGTGTTCACAGAATTTAATTTCATCAAAAACTCTGGTTGCCATGGCAACCAAATGGAATTTTTTCCAAGAAATTCTTTAAAAATCTTCTCCTCTGAAACCGCTGATCAAATTTTAAAATAATTTCACAGATATGTTCCTTGGGTGACCCTTTTCAAAATTTGTTTGCGAAATTTTGATCCGTCGAAAAACATGGCCGTGGTGGAAGGGGGGGGCTCTTGGCGTCCATCGGTATCAACAATTCTATAAAAATCTTCTCCTCTGAAAGTGGTGGTCAGATTTTGAAATAATTTCACAGATATGTTCCTTGGGTGACTCTTTTTAAAATGTGTTCGCGAAATTTTGATCCATCAAAAAACATGGCCGTGGTGAAGGGGGGGGGGGGGGCTCTTGGAGTCCAGCGGTGTCAACAATTCTTTAAACATCTTCTCCTACACCGCTTGGCCGATTTGAACCAAACTTGGCTAGAATGTTCCTTGGGAGACCCCTTTTAAAAATTGTTCACAGAATTTGATTTCATCAAAAAACTCTGGTTGCCATGGCAACCAAATTGAATTTTCCAAGAAATTCTTTAAAAATCTTCTCCTCTGAAACCGCTGGTCAGATTTCGAAATAACTTCACAGATATGTTCCTTGAGTTACCCTTTTCAAAAATTGTTCGCGAAATTTTGATCCGTCGAAAAACATGGCTGTGGTGGAGGGCGGGGGGCTCTTGGCGTCCAGTGGTGTCAACAATTCTTTAAACATCTCCTCCTACACCGCTTGGCCGATTTGGACCAAACTTGGCTGGAAGGTTCCTTGGGAGGTCCTCTTTAAAAGTTGTTCACAGAATTTGATTTCATCAAAAACTCTGGTTGCCATGGCAACCAAATGGAATTTTCCAAGAAATTCTTTAAAAATCTTCTCCTCTGAAACCGCTGGCCTGATTTTCAAATAACTTCACAGATATGTTCCTTGGGTGACCCTTTTCAAAAATTATTCACGAAATTTTGATCCGTCGAAAAACATGGCCGTGGTGGAGGGTGGGGGGGCTCTTGGTGTCCAGTGGTGTCAACAATTCTTTAAACATCTTCTCCTCCTACACTAGTTGGCCGATTTGGACCAAACTTGGCTGAAATTTTCCTTGGGAGGTTTTCTTTAAAAAGTGTTCACAGAATTTGATTTCATCAAAAACTCTGTTTGCCATGGCAACCAAATGGAATTTTCCAAGAAATTCTTTGAAAATCTTCTTCTCTGAAACCGCTGGTCAGATTTTGAAATAATTTCACAGATATGTTCCTTGGGTGACCCTTTTCAAAATTTGTTTGCGAAATTTTGATCCGTCAAAAAACATGGCCGTGGTAGAAGAGGGGGCTCTTGGCGTCCAGCGGTGTCAACAATTCTATAAAAATCTTCTCCTCTGAAAGTGGTGGTCAGATTTTGAAATAATTTCACAGATATGTTCCTTGAATGACCCTTTTCAAAAACTGTTCGCGAAATTTTGATCCGTCGAAAAACATGGCCGTGGTCGAGGGGGGGGGCTCTTGGTGTCCAGCGGTGTCAACAATTCTTTAAACATCTACTCCTCCTACACCGCTTTGCCGATTTGGACCAAACTTGGCTGGAATGTTCCTTGGGAAGTCCTCTTAAAAAAGTGTTCACAGAATTTGATTTCATCAAAAACTCTGGTTGCCATGGCAACCAAATTGAATTTTCCAAGAAATTCTGTGAAAATCTTCTTCTCTGAAACCACTGGTCAGATTTTGAAATAATTTCACAGATATGTTCCTTGGGTGACCCTTTTCAAAATTTGTTTGTGAAATTTTGATCCGTCGAAAAACATGGCCGTGGTGGAAGGGGGGGGCTCTTGGCGTCCATCGGTATCAACAATTCTATAAAAATCTTCTCCTCTGAAAGTGGTGGTCAGATTTTGAAATAATTTCACAGATATGTTCCTTGGGTGACTCTTTTTAAAATGTGTTCGCGAAATTTTGATCCATCAAAAAACATGGCCGTGGTGAAGGGGGGGGGGGGCTCTTGGAGTCCAGCGGTGTCAACAATTCTTTAAACATCTACTCCTCCTACACCGCTCGGCCAATTTGAACCAAACTTGGCTGGAAGGTTCCTTGGGAGGTCCTCTTTAAAAATTGTTCACAGAATTTGATTTCATCAAAAACTCTGGTTGCCATGGCAACCAAATGGAATTTTCCAAGAAATTCTTTAAAAATCTTCTCCTCAGAAACCGCTTGTGACATTTTGAAATAACTTCACAGATATGTTCCTTGGGTGACCCTTTTCAAAAATTGTTCGCAAAATTTTGATCTGTCGAAAAACATGGCCATGGTGGAGGGGGCGGGGGCTTTTGGCGTCCAGCGGTGTCAACAATTCTTTAAACATCTTCTCCTCCTACACCACTTGGCCGATTTGGACCAAACTTGGCTGGAATGTTCCTTGGGAGGTTTTCTTTAAAAATTGTTCACAGAATTTTATTTTATCAAAAACTCTGGTTGCCATGGCAACCAAATGGAATTTACCAAGAAATCCTTTAAAAATCTTCTCCTCTGAAACCGCTGGTCAGATTTTGAAATAATTTCACAGATATGTTCCTTGAATGACCCTTTTCAAAAACTTTTCGCGAAATTTTGATCCGTCGAAAAACATGGCCGTGGTCGAGGGGGGGGCTCTTGGTGTCCAGCGGTGTCAACAATTCTTTAAACATCTACTCCTCCTACACCGCTTTGCCGATTTGGACCAAACTTGGCTGGAATGTTCCTTGGGAAGTCCTCTTAAAAAAGTGTTCACAGAATTTGATTTCATCAAAAACTCTGGTTGCCATGGCAACCAAATTGAATTTTCCAAGAAATTCTGTGAAAATCTTCTTTTCTGAAACCACTGGTCAGATTTTGAAATAATTTCACAGATATGTTCCTTGGGTGACCCTTTTCAAAATTTGTTTGTGAAATTTTGATCCGTCGAAAAACATGGCCGTGGTGGAAGGGGGGGGCTCTTGGCGTCCATCGGTATCAACAATTCTTTGAAAATCTTCTTCTCTGAAAACGCTAGTCAGATTTTGAAATAATTTCACAGATATGTTCTTTGGGTGACTTTTTTCAAAATTTGTTCGCGAAATTTTGATCTGTCAAAAAACATGGCCGTGGTGGAAGGGGGGGGGGGGGGGGGGGGCTCTTGGCATCCATCGGTATCAACAATTCTATAAAAACCTTCTCCTCTGAAACTGGTGGTCAGATTTTGAAATAATTTCACAGATATGTTCCTTGGGTGACTCTTTTTAAAAAGTGTTCGCGAAATTTTGATCCATCAAAAAACATGGCCGTGGTGAAAGGGGGGGCTCTTGGCGTCCAGCGACGTCAACAATTCTTTAAACATCTACTCCTCCTACAACACTTGGCCGATTTGGACCAAACTTGGCTGGAATGTTCCTTGGGAGGTCCTCTTTAAAAAGTGTTCACAGATTTTTGATTTCATCAAAAACTCTGGTTGCCATGGCAACCAAATGGAATTTTCCAAGAAATTCTTTAAAAATCTCCTCCTCTGAAACCGCTTGTGAGATTTTGAAATAACTTCACGGATATGTTCCTTGGGTGACCCTTTTCAAAAATTGTTTGCGAAATTTTGATCTGTCGAAAAACATGGCCATGGTGGAGGGTGGGGGGCTCTTGGCGTCCAGTGGTGTCAACAATTCTTTAAACATCTTCTCCTCCTACACCACTTGGCCGATTTGGACCAAACTTGGCTGGAATGTTCCTTTGGAGGTTTTCTTTAAAAATTGTTCATAGAATTTGATTTCATCAAAAACTGTGGTTGCCATGGCAACCAAATGGAATTTACCAAGAAATCCTTTAAAAATCTTCTCCTCTGAAACCGCTGGTCAGATTTTGAAATAATTTCACTGATATGTTCCTTGGGTGACCCTTCTCAAAAGTTGTTCATGAAATTTCGATTCTTTGAAAAACATGGCCGTGGTAGAAGGGGGGGCTCTTGGCGTCCAGCGGTGTCAACAATTTTATAGAGATATTCTCCTCTGAAATTGGTGGTCAGATTTTGAAATAATTTCACAGATATGCTCCTTGAATGACCCTTTTCAAAAACTGTTCGCGAAATTTTGATCCGTTGAAAAACATGGCCGTAGTGGAGGGGGGGGGCTCTTGGCGTCCAGCGGTGTCAACAATTCTTTAAACATCTTCTCCTCCTACAACGCTTGGCCGATTTGGACCAAACTTGGCTGGAATGTTCCTTGGGAGGTTTAAAAAATAGTTCACAGAATTTGATTTCATCAAAAACTCTGGTTGCCATGGCAACCAAATTGAATTTTCCAAGAAATTCTTTGATAATCTTCTCCTCTGAAACCACTGGTCAGATTTTGAAATAATTTCACAGATATGTTCCTTGGGTGACCCTTTTTAAAAATTGTTTGCGAAATTTTGATCCGTCGAAAAACATGGCCGTGGTGGAAGGGGGGGGCTCTTGGCGTCCAGCGGTGTCAACAATTCTATAAAAATCTTCTCCTCTGAAACCGCTTGTCAGATTTTGAAATAATTTCAGAGATATTTTTCTTGAGTGACCCATTTCAAAAACTGTTAGCGAAATTTTGGTCCGTCGGAAAACATGGCCGTGATGGAGGGGGGGGGACTCTTGGCGTCCAGCAGTGTCAACAATTCTTTAAACATCTTCTCCTCCTACACCGCTTGGCCGATTTGGACCAAACTTGGCTGTAATGTTCCTTGGGAGGTCCCCTTTGAAAATTGTTCACAGAGTTTGATTCATCAAAAACTCTGGTTGCCATGGCAACCAAATGGAATTTTCCAAGAAATTCTTTGATAATCTTCTTCTCTGAAACCACTGGTCAGATTTTGAAATAATTTCACAGATATGTTCCTTGGGTAACCCTTTTTAAAGTTTGTTTGTGTAATTTTGATCCATCGAAAAACATGGCCTGGGTTGGGATGGGCATCTTTGCACTGTATGGACTTAAAGAAATTCTTTAAATTCTTCTTCTCCTAAACCACTTGTCAGATTTTGAAATAATTTCACAGAAATGTTCCTTAGGTGCCCCTTTTGAAAATTTATTCGCGAAATTTTGATCTGTCAAGAAACATGGCTGTGGTGGGTGGAAGCTATTTGCTCTATGTGGACATGAAGAAATTCTTAAAAATTTTGTCTTCTCTGAAACCGCTATTCAGATTTTGAAGTTATTTCACAGAAATGATCCTTATATTATACCCCTTATTTAGCTTAGCTGTTTTCAAAGAAAACATCAAGGTATTGACATAGCCCTGTTGGCATCATCTGCGTTGTTATTGTGCAAAAACTTTGACATTTTGTTATATCTCAGCTTCCACTCAACACATGTACTTAAAACTCGGAATAATTGTTCACTAGTAAAAAGCAACCCATACAACAAGGGCAGTTAACTCCAAAATTGTTTTGTCCAAATTATGCCCCTTTTGCAACTTGGAATTTTATTTTATTATCCAGCAAGGTTCCAACAGCCAATCATTGGCACTCTCATGAGGTGCTCTTGTTCAACTTAGTATTTTTAGCCACTATCGGGCATGTGCTCTTGTTCAAGATAAGGTTTTTGGGTGACCTATCCTAAAATTTATTTGCAGAATTCTGATTCATCAAAAACATGGCTGTGGTGATGATTGTAGGGGTGGTGACAGATTTTGAAATGATTTTTACAGGTGACCTTTTTATAATTGCTTGGCAAAATACTGATTTTGTTTCCAAAATTTCAATACTTAAAAAAAAGTTGGTTATGGGCCTCTCAAAAATTCAGGTGAGCGATCCAGGGCCATCTTGGCCCTCTTGTTTGGAAAGACAGCATGGATCCAAGATCAGGTTACATGTTCTGTATAGTCTGATCTTGATCTGCACTGACTGCAAAAGGTCCTTGAGTTGTGCTTACCAGCCTAAAGGTTAAGAGTAAAAAACTTCAAAAGTGAACAATCGAGGAAGCATGCTTTCAACCCATTACTCAACAAACTGTAACTTTCTATGTCCCTTTAGAACTTGGCCTTTAGAAAATATTGTGGGAAAATGAGCAACTGCAATTGTACATTTTCCTATAATGACTTTACATCTCTCTTCAAAATTATAATTTTCTTTACTTGGAATTATTAGTATTCTTCTGTGTAGATTAAAACTAAGTTTTCTGGATTATTTAAAAATGGACTGCAAGGGACTGATTAACATTATTTTCAATAGGTTTCCTTCTTTTTCAAGGACGTTTGTTAAAACAAAGGCTTGAACCTCATCCTTCTGTTGACCTAAAACTCTGTACTGAGTAACAAAATTTTATAGTGGTCCATATAGAAAGCCTTTGCAGAGGACAAAATCAACTTGGGTCTAGTGATGGGATGTGTCTTTGAAATGTTATGGAAAAAGGAGAAACTTCTGGTTACCAGCATTTTCTCCTTTCCCTACGTTTTTAAACCTTTGTCACAGAATCTTGACTTTTACTAACCCTGAAAAAAAAAGATTCTGGAAACATTGTGGGAAAAGGAAAAAATGCTGGTTTCCAGCACTTTCTCCTTTTCCTACAATGTTTTCTACCCTATCAAAGAAAAATTTTGTCATTTGGGCCACCTTTAATTTGTCATCGGTCATGTGCAAACACTTTCAATTTTCATGAGTTGAAAATTCCGTTGTCTGGTACAGAGTTAATCCTTTACCATATGATCCTGACTTTTAACGACCTTGAGGATGAAGGCTTTTTAAAAAACGTCTTGGGAAAAGGAGAAAATGCCGGTAACCAGCATTTTCTCCTTTTCCCACAATGTTTTCTACCCTGTCAAGGACAAATTCCATCATTTGAGCCACTTTGAAATTGTTGTCTGCAAAGGCTTTTAATTTGGACCAGTTTAAGATTTTGTCATGTGGTAAAGAGTTAAGAAACCTGTAAAAAGAATAAATAGATGACATAACTTTTTTCACTCTATACAAACATGATAAAACTTTGCTATTGACTTTTTTTTAAACCATTGTTTGAATGAAATTGCTTTTATATTTGACTTTGTTATTGTGAAAAATATATATTGGCCATGGGGTGGAGTGTGTTTTAACCCTTTACCACACAATCCAGAGTTTTAACAACACTGTGAGAGAAGCCTTTTGATAACATTGTAGGAAAAGGAGAAAATGCTGGTAACCAGCCTTTTCTCCTTTCACCCACAATATTTCTATCCTTCGAAAGACAAAGTACCGGTAATTTTAGCAACATTATATTTGTCATCTGCAAATGTTTTCGTTTTGGACTAGTCTAAAATTTTGTCAGTTGGTAAAGAGTTAATTCTTTAGCAGACGACAAAAAGACTGGTCCAAATTGAAAGCATTTGCAGGCGTCAAATTAACTATGGCTCAAATGGTGAAACTTGACTCTGATATGATAAAAGACATGGTGGGAAAAAGAGAAAATGCTGGTTACCAGCATTTTCTCTTTTTCCTACAATGTTTTCAGACCTTTTCTTTTGGGTTTTTAAAAGTTCAGGTTGGTAGGTAATGGTTAACTCTTTACCACACAATCCCGAGTTTTAACATCCTGAGGAAGATAGCTTTTGAAAACATTGTGGGAAAAGGAGAAAATGCTGGTAACCAGTATTTTCTCCATTTTCCACAATGTTTTCATACCTTTCTCATACAACTTTTCCTTTATGCGCTACATTTAATTTGTTGCATGCAAATGCTTTCAATTTGGACAAGTCCAAAATTTTGTCATTTGGTAATGGGATAATACATATTAATTCCTGAAAAAAGATGAAAGTATTGATAAGGGTTGTACTTTTGGGTGTAGATCAATATTTGTAATGACCATGGATCGATTGGTCAGCCTTGTTTGATGACCAATAAATGTTGGTTGAAAAAACAAAGTTAAACAAATTTAGAAAAAAACATGATGGTAGACCTTCGAGTGGTCAAAAGGTCATAAGAGGGAGGGAGTGTTCGATAAAATGACTTAACTCTTAAAGTGCCTTTCACGACTATAGTTGCCTCTGCAGCCAGTGTAGATCAAGATCAGACTGCACAAAATGTGCATTCTGATCTTTGATCCTCACTGTCTGCTTCCTTGAAAGACCACAGACAAAAGCAACCATAAAATTGCAATTATTTGGGTCTTATTCGTAAACCTAGAAAGTTTGATGGGTTTATTTGGCGCTCTAAGGGTTAAAAAAAATGGACTGCGGATATAATTATGTCAGTTTTGACTTTTTAGCTATCATTGTGCATAGGTTTAAATACGGAAAATATTTTTGGGGTTACAGTACTGAGTAATTTCATCTTTTTGCCCCCCCTCCCCCACCTCCGACTTAGTCTCTAACCCTGTACCGTACAATCCTGTGTTTTAACGAACATGGGGAAGAAGACTTTAGAAAACATTGTGGGGAAGGTAAAAATGCTGGAAACCAGTTCTTTCAGATACAAATCTGGTTTTTGTGCCACATTTGATTTTTTTAAATTCATGTGTTTTTGACCAGTGTAAAATTTGTCATCTGGTAAAGAGTTGGCCCTTTACCACACAATCCCAAGTTTTAACGACCCTGAGATGAAGTCCTTTTGAAAATATCGTGGGAAAAAGAGAAAATGCTGTTAACCAGCATTTTCTTCTTTTTCCCACAATGTTTTCTACACTTTTAGAAACAAATCTCATCATTTAAATTACATGTAAATTTTTCCTCAGCAAGTGCTTCCAGTTTTGACAAGTTTGAAATTTTGTCATCTGGTAAAGAGTTAAACATGGCATTTAATGTTGGGATTTGTATCAGAAAGAGTAGGAAACATCGTGGGAAGAGAACAACATGCTGGTAACTAGCATTTGCTCTTTTTCCCTCAATGTTTTAACCCTATCAACGACAAACTGCATTATTTGGGCCACATTTAATATGTTGTCTGCAACACCTTTCAATTTTGTCATGTTTGAAATTTTTCATGTGCTAAAGAATTAAATTTGCAGGAATGAGAAAAAGCAAATGTGACATTTTCAGTTGTCAAGAGAGTAGATCTACTTCTTGTTTGTTAGTTTGCTTTTTTGTTTGTTTGTTAAGGATGTAACTCTGTTTTCAACATTACTTTTGTAAATTCATGGCAGCCAGTGCACCTATCCATGCTTTTTCT
Organism: Hippopus hippopus; assembly: GCA_946811185.2. Taxonomy (NCBI): domain Eukaryota; kingdom Metazoa; phylum Mollusca; class Bivalvia; order Cardiida; family Cardiidae; genus Hippopus; species Hippopus hippopus. The sequence goes on along the minus strand of OX328113.1, from coordinate 16,617,846 downwards.
GGAATTACCAAGCCAATGGCTGCTTTTCCACATAACCATTGTCAAAATACTGATCAGTGGTGAGAGAAGAAGGAATAATGTGGCAATGCCTATTATGAAAGAATTGGAAAGAACTGCCGAAGCTGAGCTTTGAACCAGCAACCTCCTGCTTTCAGACCTTGTATATTACCTACTGAGTTACTGAGCTAAGATGGAATATTGTACCCACAATGTTATTTTGGCCAGAATGTAATGCATAGCAAAGGACATTGTGGAGCTAAGATCAGACAGCACTTTATCTATAGTCTCATCCTGATCTTCATTGTTTACAATTATGATTGAAGTTGTGCTTATTGCGGCAGAGATTGAACACAAGCTGAACACCACCAGAAAACAATGTGACAAACACGCGAATTCTGCCAATTTTGCATAGTGCATTCATCTTCTCTAATCAATGTTTCTCTTTAACTCTTTACCACACAATCCCGACTTATAATGACCCTGAGAAAGAAAGCCTTTGAAAACATTGTGGAAAAAGGAGAAAATGCTGGTAACCAGCATTTTCTCCTTTTCCCACAATGTTTTCTACCTTTTCCAATTCAAAATTCAATTTTTGATTCACATTTATTTTGTCATCTGCAAATGCTTTCAATTTGGACTAGTCCAAAATTTTGTTGTTTGGTAAAGAATTAATTTTCACCTATTCTTGATTGAGAATATTTGAGAAACTTGCATTTTATAGGCATAAAATTTAGCGTTATAAGTGTAAATGGCAACCTTAAGATCAGACTGCAAAGAATATGCAGTCTGATCTTGGAATTCAGCCCTTTCAATTTCTGCATATCACATTTAACCCTTTAACCCGACCTTTAATGATCCTTGGGAAGAAGGCTTTTGGAAACATTGTTGGAAAAGGAGAAAATGCTGATAACCAGCATTTTCTCCTTTTCCCACAATGATTTTTTACTCTTTCAAGGACAAATCCCAGTATTCCAGCCCCCTTTAATTTGTTGCCTGTAAGAGCTTTCAAATTTAACCCTTTACCAGACAACAAAATTTTAGCCTTGTCCAAATTGAAAGCATTTGCAGACGACAATTTCATTGTGGCTCAAATGCTGCAATTTTTCTTTGATAGTGTAGAAAACATTGTGGGAAAAGGAGAAAATGCTGGTTACCAGCATTTTCTCCTTTTCCCACAATGTTTTCTAAAGGCTTCTTTCCCAGGGTTGTTAAAAGTCGGCATTGTGCAGTAAAGGGTTAACTAGTTAGAGAGTAACATTGTTTTGCAGCAGATGCTTTGAAAAATACTTGCTTGAATCAACTTGAATTAAGGTTTAGCCTTTACCACACAATGACGACCTTTAACGACTCTGGGAAAGAGGCCTTTAAAAACATTGTGGGAAAAGGAGAAAATGCTGGTTACCAGCATTTTCTTCTTTTCCCACAATGTTTTCTACCTTCTCAAAGAAAAAGTGCACCATTTGAGCCACATTGAATTTGTCGTCTGCAAATGCTTTCAGTTTTGACAAGGCTAAAATTTTGTCGCTTGGTAAAGAGTTAAAGGCCCACCAGTGGCAAAGAGTAAATAATTTTGTGGGCTAAATTTAAGGGAAATTTAATTCATACCATTTAAAAGTATGGATATTATTATGAGTCTGATAATGTGTTACACTACAGTTTGTCATAGCTCCAGTTGTTGGAAGAAGAAAGAATCTAAAAACTGGTATTAAAGTTGACAGCTTTTAAATTTTAATTTTACAGTTCATTCACGACTGTAACACGTTATCAAACTTATAGTAATATCCATACTTTTAAAAATGGTATCAATTGAATTTGCATGCATATTGACTCCTGAATGTTTAATTTTGGCAGATAGTTCGCTTTTGAATCTCAAACGACCCTGTGTTTTAGCGATGTTAAAGAAAAAGCCTGTTTGGGAAAAAATGTGGGAAAAGGGAAAAATGCTGAAAAACAGCATTTTCTAAGTTTCCAACCATTTTTTTACACTTTTCAAAGAAATGTTTTTACACCGTCTCAATCTCATTCTATAAGCCACATGTCATTTGTTACACACAAACACTGTTTTCAATATGGACTAATCTAAAATTTTGCTGTTTTGATAAAGAGTTTATACTCTAAAATAGTGCAATTAATAGAAGCAATTAATCTTCACGGACAGTATCTCCTTTGGCTACAATGTTTTCAAAAGTGGTCTGCTGTAAGGTCAAAAAGATATATTTGCATGTGGTAATGTGGTAACACTCTGAGGGTAAGGTTCAAGTAATGGAACAGCTGACTCCCTTACCACACAAGCCTGTGTTTTAACGGCCTTGGGGAATAAAGCCTTGGAAAACATTCTGGAAAAAGGAGAAATTGCTGGTAACCAGCATTTTCTCCTTTTCCCATGTTTTCTACTCTTTCCAAGACAATTTTTTATTGTCTACAGCACATTTAATTTGTCATGTGCAATTGCTTTGAAGTTGGACCAGTCTAAAATTTTGTGGTTTGGAAAAGGGCAAAACAAGGTTTGTAAATTGAAGTGAACTTTATTTTATCTTAAAAAATGTCAAGGCCCCAAAGTATTTTACAACGTCCACTTTGATAAATATTACCCCTACACACTTTTTAATTTTTTTTTTATCAGAACATCTTTCATTCATTGTTAGGTTGTTCTTTGCCAAAATGTTATCTTCAGCCATTGTTAAAAGTTACCAATGTGCATAATTGGTACTTCTAATACTTTGCTTTTTATGAAATTAAATATTGGATATGATAACGTTATCTTCTAGAGGCCAGTATGTATGTGGCCTTTGGTACTTCAGATATCATGTCCCATTACAAAATGACCATGAGGGTCAAGGGTTGTCTTGACCACTATAAAAACTGTAGTCTTTTTGAACTTTCAGGTTACGTGTTTGCCTAGAGATTGAACCATTTTTACTGATAACGGGGTTTTTATGCAGCCAGATAAACAAGACTGGACAATTTATATTTTCAACAAACAGTTGAGGAGGGGTGACTTCTTGTTTAACAGGTTAACCCCCAGAGTGAAAAGTAAAAAGATATAAATGGACATTTTAAAGTGAGTAAAAGTAACACCAGAGTATTGCAATTCCATGTCAGAGGTGTTTTTTTTGTAACAATGTTGCATTTGATATTGTACAGTGTAGATTGAAGATCAAACTGCACCTTCTGTGCAGTATGATCTTGTACTATCTTATGCAGCAAAAACAGCAAGACTTGCGCTCACATTCCAAAGGTTGAATAATGTTCTGGGAAGTCTTTATTGAGAACTTTGTTTTTTTTTTTCATTAAAGCAAAATGCATACCTTGATCTGGAATGACTTGTAAAAAAGTGATATCATAATATTTTTGCATCTTTTGTGTGAATTTTAAAAATGCCATCAAGTCGGAGTGGCTCGAATAACATAACAGTTTACCAGTTTTGTTTCATGATAAAAGTGGATTTATTTTGATAAACAAGGCAGGTACACCTTGGGACTACAATGATAAAAATGAATAATATTAGTGCATTGTTTAATCCTGAAAGCAGTGAATAAATAATTTGGACCTTTTTAATTCGGAAAAAAAAATGAAATGTTGCTATTTCAGGATTGCTTCCTTTAACATGTAACATAGTAGAGGATAGTACAGATCTAAGATCATACTGCACATTCTGTGCAGTTTAATCTTGATCTACATGTCAGCAAAACAACTTTAGTTGGTTTCAGGACTTTAAGGGTTAAAAGGGTAATAATGTGTATTTTCTTTTTCAAAACCTTTGTTGTGGGTACTCATGGTGTTTGGGAATAAGTTAAATGTTTTTGGATCAAGAGTGACCAAACTTGAATACTTTGACTGCTGAAAATGAAGATTTATCTCTTCCTACTATAGGTAAACATCTGCTGTAGAAGGCTTTGTAATAAATCAACATTATTGACAGATGTTGCTACTTAAAGGGAGTTAACTCTACACAAGAGAACAAACTTTAGTCCAGACAGACTTAGGAAAGTGAGGAAAATTCCATTTTTCACCCTTTTTTCCATGTTTATCTGACATTTATGACCGTCTTCATAAATGGAACATGTTGAAATTATAAAAGAAATGGGATACAAGAATCTTTGAAAGTCATCTATTGAGCATAATAACATTCAACCTTTTACAACACAATCCTGGGGTTTTATTGAATTTGAAGGAAAAAGCCAGTTGAAAACATTGTTGGAAAAGGAGAAAATGCTGTTGACCAGCATTTTCTCCTTTTCCAACGATTTTTTCTACCTTTTTACAAGTTCCATCATTCAAGTCATGATTGTCTTTTCGTCTGCCAACATTTGTAATAAGGACAGGTCTATAATTTTGTTGCTTGGTAAAGAGCTATTGCCCAAATTCTGACAGTAAGACAGAAAAAAGAGTAAGCAATTATCGGTCTCTGCCTCTCTTATTGAAATTAGTGTTAATTCGAACAAGGAGTTTGACATTATTTTCAAGGAAGGTTTTGATACATAGTGGATAAAAATGGAATGAAAAATGCAAAAATAGAAAAAATGTTGAGAGAGGCTTGACTTTATTCTAATGCCTATTAGCTCAATTGGTTACCTATTTGGATTGAAACTAGGGGGTGGCTATTCCAAAGCCCCAGCTCACTCTATTTTTTCTCAGAGGATTGATAACTGTCATCATGACAGGATTTATTCATCTCTCACGTAGGTCATTGTTTCCACGATGGTTATGTTGGAAAGTAGTCAGTAGCTTGGGAAGAGTATTGTACATAGTACTTGTAAAAGAAACTCCAGGAAAGTACAAATAATTACCTTGTCATATTAAAAAAAACTTTCATGGTGCCTGTGTGAAAAGTGCAGATTAAGATAAGACTGCCAAAATGTTGCTATCTGATCTAGGACTACAACAGCATTAACAGCAACAACAACATTGGCGATAGAAAAAACAATTTATAAAAAAGTTTTTATGTTTGATATATATGTATTTGCAGATTTTGGGATGACATTTGGTGAAAAAACAGAAATGATAACAACTGAAACTGATGACAGTAGTTAACACAGAGGAAAAATGAACGGCTTAATGACAAGTGATTTTCACCGTGAAAGATTCACTGATCCCACCTGCAGAATGAAAGGGTAAGTTGCTTGACTTGATAAGGTCTGGTCTTTTTGTCGCTTTTTTGAAGATTCTAACTCAATCTGAGTTAGCCAATTACCTCACTTTATGTGTTTTATCAATCTTTGTCCGTGAAGTAGATCGCTTTTTAAATCATTGGGACACAAGGAGAAATTTCTTGTAAAAATTGTTTGCTCATTTTCTCACAATGGTTTTTATACTCAGTTAAAAGATTGTACTTTGTGTCTTTTTATCATGTAGTTTTTGGTAGGTGTTATAAATAGCCTGCAAAATCAAGAGTAGGTCTAAAATACGTCTGCACAATAAATGTTCTCAGTACCTTCAGTACTTTGATATTTAGAATTTTTAACAGGAAGGTCAGGAAAGAAAAGTGTAGCTTCTAACAGTCTATTTACAGTGAAGATCAATTAGATTGAGCCCACACCCTCTTTGATTCTTACACTATCAGTCCCAATATTTATTTGTTGATTTTTATATGCATTGAGATCTTGCAACAACACATGCATTTGGCTTTTTCTTACTGACTCAAAAGGGGTATTTCATTCATTTAGCTGCATATCAGTGAAAGCCCCCTAGTGGCAGAAAAAGAAGAAGTCTGAAAAAGAAGCTTTTTGGAAAGATTTTTGGAAAAGGAGAAAATGCTCGTAACCATCAATTTCTCTTTTTCCCAAAATGTTTTTTACTTGTTCAAGGTCAAATTCTTTAGTTTGACCAACATTTTATTATGTTTCCTTCTAAACATTTCAATTTGTCTAAAATTTTATTCTCTAGTAAAGAGTAAACTCTTTACCAAATGACAAAGATTTAGACATGCCCAAATTGAAGGCATTTTCCTGGTGAAAAATTAAATGTGGCTCAAATATTGAGATATATGTTTGAAAGGTTAGAAAATATTGTGGCAGAAGAAGAAAATGCTAAATTTGAGACGCTTCCACATTGAAAGCATCTACAGACAACAAATCTGAATGTGGTACAAATAAAGTGAATGTCTTTGATAGGGTAGAAAACATTGTGGGAAAAGTAGAAAATGCTGGCTACCAGCATTTTCTACTTTTTCCACAATGTTTTCAAAAAGCCTTTATCTCAGGGTCGTTAAAACCCGGGATTGTTTGATAAAGGGTTAAAAGATGGCATTGTATGGTAAAGAGTTAACTCTTCACCAAACAACAAAATTTTGGACTCAACCAAATTTAAATCATTTCCAGATGACAAAATGAAATGTCATTATATGACAAAATGAAATGTTGTTATAATGACAACTTATGTCTGTGATAGGGTAGAAAACAAATTGTGGGAAAAGGAGAAAATGCTGGTAACAAGCATTTGCTTCTTTTCTCACAATGTTTTCAAAAGTCTTCTTTTGCAGGGTGTTTAAGATCAGGATCGTGTGGTTATTTTAAGAGTTAATGATAAAATATAAATGGATGTCCATGGAAGGTGGTCAAGTGTAAAATGGACACAGGGCTGACCATGGCCAAGATCAAAGTCTACCAGGGCATCTAATGGACAGTTTGTTAATGACTGGACATGAGTATTGTCTTTTTGGTCTGTACCCTTTATCAGACAATCCCAAGTTTAACCCTTTAGCAAACAACAAAATTTCTGGCTCGTCCAAAATGAAAGCATTTGCAGATGACAAATCAAATGTAACTTACTTTGTGGTATTTGTCGATAAAAGGTTAGAAAATGTTGTGGAAAAGGGAAAAAATACTGGTTACCCACACTGTTTTCTAAGGGCTTTTCACCCATGGTCGTTTAAAGTCTGGGTTATATGGTAAAGTGTTAACCCTTTACCACACTATTCCAACCTTTCACAATACTGAGAAAGAAGACTTTTGAAAACGTTTTGGTAAATGGAGAAAATGCTGGTAACCAGCATTTTCTCCTTTTCACACAATATTTTCAGACCTATTAAAGGTAACTTCCACAATTTGAGCCCCATACAAATCTTTATGACAAGAAAAAATGCTAGACTGGTCCACATTGAAAGCATTTGCAGATGACAGATTTTGTGTGGCAAGAACGATAAAATTTGTTTCTGAAAGAGTACAAAACGTTGTGGGAAGAAAAGAGAAAATGCTGGTTACCAGCAGCTATAATCAAATCTTTCATCTCGCAGCAGACCAATTGGAAAAAACATCTTGGCAGAAGGTGAAGTTGCTCTTTATCATCAATATCTACTTTTGCCAATATGTTTTCCCATGTATTCATGTTTCAACCCTTTACCACACAGTCCAGAGTTTTAAAGACCCAAAGGAAGAAAGCTTTTGAAAACATTGTGGGAAAAAGAGAAAATCCTGTTAACCAGCATTTTCTCCTTTCCCCACAATGTTTTCTACATTTCCAAAGAGAAATTTCAGCTTTTTAGTCGCATTTGTTGTCTGCAAATGCTTTTAATTTGGATCAGGTCTAAAATTTCGTTATTAATTTTTTGTTATACTCACGTCAATCATCCTTGTTTTACCAGGACATTTTCAAAGTTGGCTGCTTCAAATTTGTACCAAACGGTTATACAACACTATTTTCTGTGACAAAACCAAAGTCATGAAGGTTTATATGAAAAGTCAGTCTAAAATGCAATGATTTACAACAATTATTAGAAAACAGCCTGACTTTTCATTCTTTTGGAAAAAGCATCATTCAAAATCAGACAAAGTAGTAAAAAGTAAGGAAATCTTTCTTTACCGTTTATCAAACAATCAGATGTTTTAATGACTGGGGAAACAGGCTTTTTATAACGTTGAGGGAAAAGAAGAAAATGCTGATCCCACAGTGCTTTCTACCTTTTTTTGTCAAATACCTACACAGGTTACACTTAATTTGTTGTCTGCCAAAGCTTTCAATTTGGACAAGTCTGATAAATTTGTCATTTGGTACAGCTAGAAAACTGAAAGGGGAAAAATTTATCTTTGATTCCATGTGCATGTTCTCCCATTTTTGTCACAAAAAACATGTCAAATTGACGCTTTTGGAAAAAAAAGCTGTGTGAATTTTGTCATTTGTTTATCTTTGATCGTCATGCAAATGTTGTAATTCATGACAAAGTTTCTGTTTTTTTTTTTCTATTTCCCTTCACCTTTTTCAACACTTCAAAATTTTGAATTTTTTTAAATTAGAAGTGTTTGCCAACAACAAATTAAAGGTGGCTTATGTGATGGAATTTTCATTGATTTAGGGTAGAAAAAATCATGGGAAAAGGAGAAAATGCTGGTTACCAGCATTTTCTCCTTTTCCCATCATGTTTTAAAAGTATTCCTATGGGATTGTTAAAACAAGGGATTGTTTGAAAAAGGGTTTACACTTAACCAAACCACGACATTTTGGACTTGTCTGTATTTCAAGTATCTGCAAAACATAATTTCATTAATTTTGACAGTTTTGAGAGAGTTTGTCTTAGAAAAGACAGAAAATATTATGGATAAAGGTCAAAATGCTGGTGCTCCATACTGTTCTCAAAAGCCTTTTTTGTCAGGGTCTTTGAGTAGATCTATTTTGTGCTATAAAAGTGTTAGATTTACAATTCAAAGGTTCTGGATTTGAGCCTCAATGGAGGCATTTTCAGCTTTTTTCATGGGAGTGTCCTTGGGCAAGACAAAGCAGAGCCCATACCCATTAGTGTTGAAACCCATGAAACAGTTGAATGAATTAACTGTTGCTGAGATATAACTGAAAAAGGCATAGCACATTAATTCATTCATTCATTCATTCATTCATTCATCCATCCATCCATCCATCCATCCATCTATCTATCTGGAAATGACAACAGTGATTTTTTTGAGGGTCTTCAAAAAATTAAATGCAGTTTTTATCCATCGTAATCTGCAACCTTGGACCATTCAGGGGCAACATTTGGCATGAAGATACAAAATGATTATAGTTTGATAAAATAAAGATGAATTGGGTTAAAAACTGGCTGAAAAGGAGTATAGGTGTATCTTTAAGAGTTAGTAAAGAGCATAATTTCAGAATGAATTTAGGTAATCAAGTCTTGTCAGAGAAAAGGGTCCAAGTTGGGTAGAATGAACTAGTTTATCAAAGTAAACTAGTTATTTCATGTTTTTCTAATTCAAAGATAATTAATCCTTTGCACGAAACCTTTGCTCTTAACTGACACATTATCATACAACTATGACATTTTACCCGTGGTGAAGTAAACAGTGTTTCAAAACATTGTGGACAAGGTGTTAACTGCTTACAAGTAACATTTTATCCAATACAATGCCGCAAATGTATAATTGTCAAAGATTTGCATTATATGACTCAGTTTGGAACAATTTGTCAAGAGAAAATTAACTGCTTGAAAATGTATCTTTAGGGGGGTTAGGGTGATTTAAAGAGATAATTAAAAATAGATAATGAAAGGTCGTTTTCAGATAACTTTAACAAATGACAAAATTTTAGACTTGTCAGAATTGAAAGTATTTGCGTACGACAACTTAAAAGTTGCTGTAATGATGATTTCTTTCTATGATAGTACAGAAAACATAGTGGGAAAAGAAGAAAATGCTGGTTACCAGCATTTTATTCTTTTCCCACAATGTTTTCAAAGGCTTTCTTTCTCAGGGGCGTCAAAAGTCGGGATTGTGTAATAAAGGGTTATGAAGTCATCCACTACTAATGCTTAAAAAAAAAAAACATACAGTTTGACAGATGGATAAATTCCTCATAACTTTGGTACAAATTTATCCATTTCTTTACTCTCTTCAGGACAACAAGACTAGTCCATATTGAAAGCATTTGCAAACGACAAATAAAAAGTGACTCAAATGATAAATTTTGTCTTTGTTGGTTACCAGGATTTTATTCCTTTCCCACAGTGTTTTCAAAAGCCGTTTTCATTAGGGTAATCAAATCTGGCAATGGTGGGGTAAGGAGTAACTCTCTACCACACAATCCTGACTTTTAACGACCCTGCGAAAGAAAACTTTTGGAAACATTGTAGGAAAAGGAGAAAATGCTGGTAACCAGCATTTTCTCCTTTTCCCACAATGTTTTCTACCCTTTCCAAATCAAATTTCAATTTTTGAGTCACATTTATTTTGTCGTCTGCAAATGCTTTCAATTTGGACTAGTCCAAAATTTTGTCGTTTGGTAAAGAGTTAAAAAAGTTTTCATTTTCATGTCGTAGGGATCTTCGTCATTCTTGATTTTTTTTATCCTGAATAATATGGATGAACATCAAGTAAAAGTTTTAACCACATTTAATTTGTTGTCTACAAATGTTTTTCTGTTTGGACAAGTCTAAATTTTCGTCCTATGGTAAAATGTTCAGAAACTTGAAGAAGGCATGAAGGCTGTAAGATTATTTATTCATGTAAAGAGCTCTTATCTTAAGTACAGAATACGAAGAAATTGTACATTGGTTACCTGCATTTTCTTCTTTCCCTACAATGTTTTTAGAATCCTTTATCCTAAGAGCTGCTAGAGTATGGGGTTATATAGAAAAGGGTTTGTTTATCAACTCAAGAAAATTATCTTTTTTCAACCTCTGTACCCGATAATCAGTAAGAAATGCTTCTACTTGAAACCTTTTATAATACACAAACAGCGTTCTATCAAGGCCCCCCCCCCCCCCCCCCCCCCCCATCAGGTAGGGGACAGTTGTTGAAGCCCCATGCTTTTTTTTCCCATTTTCATTAAGAGGGTAAAATATTATTTATATTAATTATAAAGAAAAAAAAATATTGGTAATAGCAAATTGATTAGGTACATTTTGTTTGGGATGATTCAGGACTAAAAATAGCCGATGCCAGATATAGCGCAGGAGGCAGAGAGATGTGCAAGCAAAGTAGGAAAGAAATAAAGTATCAAAGATGGTGTTAACAAGCAGCATCAAATCAAGCAATGGAAATATCTCTGGTTTAATATACTTTTTATGTGCAATTTTGGTAATTTTCAGACATCCCTTCAGTAACCAACTGCCTCACACTTCATTACCATATTTTGGATCTTGCCTTGAAATATGCATAAAGCAATTTGTTCGTAATTATCGTATTAATTAAAGCTTCAGTGAAGAAAACAGCGTTCTTGTATCTTTTCTGAAATTTAATGGCTTACTTTAATTTCTATGCCCAATTTTTTCATCGAAGAGGGCATAAGGCTTTAAAAATATTATAGGAGAAGGAGCAATTGTTTTTACAATTACATCTTTAGTATCAATGGATTTCTTTGATATAAATTGCCAGAACTATACACAAATTTTGATCTAAACTGCCAGAACTATACACAAATTTCTATTTAATACTGTACCAAACAATTTGAACTTCCAAATCAAAAACATTTGCAGACAGCAAATTAAATGTGGCTCAAATGAGGGCGACTGCCTCAATGGTAAAAAAAATTGTAAGAAAAAGGGAAAATGCTGGTCATGTATTATTTATCATTTTGTCTGCAAATGCTTTCAGTTTGGACAAGTCTAAAATTTTATCTTTTGGTAAAGAATTAAGGTATTTTTTGTAGTTTTTCTCTGAAAACTGTTTCAAAAGATTGATTGATTGATTGTATGGTGTTTAACGCCATTTTCAACATTATTTCAGTTATATCGCGGTGGCCAGTGCACCTATCCATGCGTTTCTGGATTATCTTTTACCAGTACTTTGCACAATTTTCTTTCCAAGCCACTGGCTACTTTCCCACATAATCATCGTCGAAACAATGGTCAGCAGTGGGAGAGGAATGAATCCTGTCGCACTGACTATCATCAATCCTCGGAAAGAAATTGGCCGAGCCAGGGGTCGTAGCGAGGGATCGAACCCTGGACCCCGTGTTCTCAAGTCCTGCACGCTACCGACTGAGCTACCGGGGCTCGGCTGTTTCAAAAGATAATCACTAGAAGTATTTTTCATGTTATTCAAACTAACTTTATATCAGAAAATGGGTAGATGACAGCCTTAATGGGAGTTGTAGGTCAGAGGTTAGAAATGTTAGGCCAGATTATAGGATAAAACTTAATTCTACAAAGAAAAGAATGAATTCTTTAGATAACATGGAAATGGGATGAAATAACCAAAATGACTTCTGACTTAAAGGATTTTAAGAAATCTGTTTTCAACAATTTTTCTTTTCAAGTTTACTTTCATCAGTGAGACAGACTTGTTTCAGGAAAACATATTTTTTTTACATTTCTGCCGTAGTCAATATCCTTCGAAATCATCTGAAGGAAAACACATACATGTGCACTGGTTGTGATAATGAGAAACTGAAACAGTTGAAAATTGCATGAACTCTGTACAGTACAATAGCCTAATTATTATCCCTCTGAATACATTGTGATATTGCTGATATGCAGCATTTTCTCCTTGTCCCACATTTTCTTGCCTTTGAAATACAGATTTTATCATTAGAGCCACATTTCATTTGTTGTTTGCAACAGCTTTGAATTTAGGTGAGTCTCTGTCCTTTGGTTCAAGTGTTAACTCCGTACCAAACGACAAAATTTTGGACTCAACCAAATTTAAAGCATTGGCAGATGACAAAATAAATGTGGCTCAAGTGAATATATCTGTCTTTGATTAGGTAGAAAACATAGTGGGAAAAGGAGAAAATACTGGTTACTAGCATTTTCTCCTTTTCCCACCATTTTTTCAAAGGAATTTTTCTTTAGGTTTGCTAAAACTTGAGTCTGTTCGCTAAAGAGTTTACCCAAAGACAAAATTTTAGCCTCTTCCAAATTGAAAGCATTTGTAGACAACAAAATTAGTATGACTCAAAAATTGAAATTAGTGTTTGGAAGGGTAGAAAACTTTGTGGCAAAAAGAGAAAATGCTGGTTACCAACATTTTCTCCTTTTCCCACCATGTTTTCAGAGGGCTTCTTCTTTAGGGTCATTAAAACTCGAGATTGTGTGGTTAGGAGTTAACACACTTCTGCAACTCAGGAGGATTATGCAATATCTGCAGACTGCGGTCAAAAGGTTCCACAAATCAAGCAGACCCTCAGGGGAGAAAGTTATGTTTTTGTTAGAGCTTGGTTTGATTTTTGTGGTCTTTGATTTTTGTTGTTCCTGCATCAGAGAGATATTTTGTTGATCTGGTTGCCATGGAAATGACATCTAATGAAGGCTTCTACATTAGTCAAAGGTTAATTGTTTTAACCCATCACTTTACTATGAAGACTTTTTACCTCTAAGCTCTCATTGTTTTGTGAAAAAGTTGAGATATAATGTCAAAGCCTGCAAAAAACCTAAGAATTTTCTGAAATTTGTCCTAACTGAAGATATTGTACTTCAAACTCTGGCAAGTTGTTCATTCTTTACCAAACAACTAAATTTCAGGTTTGTCAAATGTTGAAAGCATTTGCTGATAACAAAATAAATGTAACTCAAAATTTGAATTTTGTTTTAGGAAGGGTAGAAAATATTTTGGGAAAAGGACTAAATGCTTGTTACTAGCATTTTCTCTTTATTCCATATTTTTTCCAAAAATTTCTTCTTCAAAGTTGTTAAACTTGCTCAAGGGTTAAGTTCAAAGTGGGGAACCAATACTAGAGGGGCGGGTAACCATCAAAACAGTTTTGACAGTTATGTCCCTTCTCTAGCTAAAATTTTTTCTCTGAAGAAGCAACTGTAGCGAGGCATTGGCACCTACTATGTGATGATGTGATCACCATTTTCTGCTTTTCTTCTAGGAGAAATCACGTCATTACAGTGGGAAAAAATCCTTTTGAAAACAGTGGGGAAAAAGGAGAAAATGCTGGTAAGAAGCATTTTCTCCTTTTCGCACAATGTTTTCTACCCTATTAAAGGAAATCTGCACCATTGGAGCCTCCTTGAAATTGTCGTCTGCAAATGCTTGCAATTTGGACAAGGCTGAAATTTTGTCGTCTGGTAAAGAGTTAACAAAATCTTAGACTAGTCCAAATTCATCATGTTTGCAGACGACAAATTAAATGTGGTTCAAATTATGAAATTTGTCTTTGATAGGATAGAAAACGTACGAAAGGAAGAAAATGCTGGTTATCAGCATTTTGTCCTTTTTCTACAATATTTTTAAAAGCCTCTATACTGAGTGATGTTGAAACACAGGATTAATTAGTACAGGGTTAATCCTTTCACCTCATGAAAAAATGCTGTTGTGGAAGATTTCGAAAACTTTCTCGTAAAATTAGGATATATCTACATCAATTCATACATGGGACAATAAATAGAAATAAAAGAATTAAATAATAGAAAAATATAAATGAATAACAATAAACAGAAATAGTCCACCGCAAGACTTAACTCTTTACCAAACGACAAAATTCCAAACGTGTCCAAATTCAAAGCATTTGCAGACAACATATTAAATGTGACTCAAATGGTGGAATTTTTATCAGGAAGGGTAGAAAACATTGGGGAAAAGGAGAAAATGCTGGTTAACAGCATTTTCTCCTTTTCCCTCAATGTTTTCGAAAGTCTTTGTGCTCAGGGTCGTTAAAATTCAAGATTGTGTGGTAAAAGGTGAAGTCATCTGCAGGCAGTGAGTATGTCAGGTCTTTCTAAAGCCCCTGTCACACTATAGGCGTTTTCACTGCGTTTGCTCGGCGTTGTTTGATTTCCCACAGCGCAATGAGATCGCAGGAAAAATCAGATATTTTTCGCATTGACGAGATGTTACAGCGTTTTCACCACGACCAAGGTGTTGCTATGGAGCTTCTATGGCACGTTATCGCGTTCCTACAGAGTTCTTCTTGGCGATTCTCTGCGCTGTCATGGCGCTACCACTGCGTGTTTTGCGTTTCACGGTGTTCATACTGCGTGCACTGGGTGTTCACGGCGTTCTCAAGGCGCTCACACTACGCTGACGGCGTGTTCTTGACAATCGTTCAAACTATCTCTGAAAACGGATTGTATGTATACACATTTGTTCATCAATTGTTTCTTTTTTCTGTGGTCTCGAAAGGTCATTGGAGAATAAAACTATGCTCGTTCAAAGAAAGGGGAAAAAAGCAAGACATAAAGCCCAACCCTCTCAAACAGAAGCAGGTCGACCATTGTAACCTCCTCAACCATTACTAGCCCGGCTTGCTAGCGCACATCAGCCATGGTGAATTGAATGTTTATTTGCATGCTTCGTGTACTACATGTATATGTTTGTTTTTGTCAGACAAAGACTGATGGACGCGTCTACTCGTGATGCCACTACGTTGCTGTGGCGATGCTTGCGATCGTACTGCGCGCACGTCGGCGTTCTGCATTTTTTCTTGGACGCCGTGGGATTGCAGCCCTGGTGTGACAGGGGTTTAAGGGATATATATCAACCCTTTACCACACAACCTGAGTTTTAACAACCCTGAAGAAGAGGCCTTTACAAAAGTTTGAGGGAAAAGAAAAGAAATCTTCTTTTCCCACAATATTTTTAACCTTTCAAAGACAAATATCATAACTTGTGTTACATTTGATTTGTCATCTGCAAATGCTATCAATTATAACAATTCAACATTTTTATTGTTTAGTAAAGAGTTACGCTATCTTTAGGTGTTATCTCCTAAATGATCTAAATTTCAGATTGTTTTTAGTAAAATAATAAGCGGGGATTTGATAGATAAACAACAAAACAATAGGACGGATTTCAATTAACCCTTTTCCGAGCAATCCTGTGCGTAAGCATCCAGATGAAGAAGGCTTTTAATATCAATGTGGTAACATGGAGAAAACGCTGGTTACCACTGCATTTTCTCCTTTTCCCACAAGTTTTTCTACTCTTTCAAAGGCACATTATATCATTTGAACAAAATTTAATTTAATGTCAAAAATTGCTCTCAATCTGGATAGTTGTAAGACTTTTTTGTTGGTAAAGAGTTTACTCTATACAAAACAATAGAAATTTTAACATATTGAAATATATTTAAGGTATTTGCAGACAGAAACTTAGATGCTAATAAATGGTTTGTTGTTGAACATGATAAAACTTTGTGGATAATGGAAAAAATGCTTGTCCCCCCATTTTTTCCCCAAAAAGTCTTCTTTTTCAGAGTTGTAAAATCATGAGTTTGTTTGGTAAAGAGTTAAAGTTGTGTTTAACAGTCATTAAATCCAAGATGAGTCTTGCAGTATAACATTTTTCAACAGCCTTCCTTATCAAGATGAGTATTATGTCCATCGGTCATAATGTTCTGTTCTTCCAAGTTTGTTTAACTCTTTACAAAACGACAGACTTTTGTTTTAATCATGGACATAAAAATTTCTGTAAATGGCATATTGAATTAAGTTCAGTTGCTTCTGAAAGTTAAGAAAACTTTGTGGGAAAAGAAGAAAATCCATGTTACCAGCATTTTGTCCTTTTCCCACAAAGTTTTGAAAGCCTTCTTTGTCAGGTGTGTTACAGACCGTGAAGCAAGAAAGCATTAATCTTGAAAGCAGGGGAAAAAGAAGAAAATCCTGGTAACTAGCACTTTCTTCATTTCCCACAATAGTTTCTAAGGTATTAAAGATAAACTCCATTTTTTGAGCCACATTTGTTGTCTGCGAAATGATCTGAATTTGGACAAGGCTAAAATTTGGTAGAAAGTTGACTAATGCTGAAAGAAAAAATATATCTGAAATCCAAAAAAGAAAGGGTGACACTGAGCTAAAAAGCTTAACTTGACTGGAGGGATAAATATTTACTTAGGTCCTACTTTTATTGACCGATGTCCAGTTTTGCAAAGAGCCATTTTGACCATTACATAAGTGGCCAAACAAACCCTAAAGATAATGCAGTAAAACAGTTTGGTTACCAAGCAAGGGTCAGTTTTGACCATGGGTTTATTGGCTTAAAGTGTTTTGTTATCTACAAATGTTGTGTCACAAAGTTAACCGACTAAACAAAGGGATTTCTTTTTGTGGGAGAAAAATTAATGAATTTTTTCCCCCACATATTTTCATTACTTGTTTACTCTTTTTTTCTCAAAAGAAAAAGTACCCCATACAAAGCTTTTAACCACAAACCTGTTGCCACATACAAAACTTTTCAACATCATTTACGTCACTATGACCTTTAGAAATGATTAATGAATTAAGTGAGAGATGGTGTAGATCAAGATCAGACTGCACAGAATGTTGCAATACCTGCATTATCAATACTGACTTAGAATATCCAAACTGTGTTCAGAGACCACCTTTGGGAAATGATATAGGTGGTCTCTCCCACAACAGGTGGTCTTTAAATGCAAGTTCAACAGTGTAAGGGGTCCTGCATGGCTCAGTGGTAAAGTGTAGGACTAATGTGACCTGGAGGCCCCGGGTTTGAGCCTCACTGGATCCACTGGATTAACCATGGGATTGTCCTTGGGCAAGTATACTTCAGAGCCCTAGGCTTGTACTGGTGAAACCCCGACTGAAGAAATGTTTAAAGCGGCATAGAACACCATTCAATCATTCAACCAACAATGTAAACTGAAGAAAGATAGAGAAGAAAAAAGTGGTTGTTTTGTGGTGGGTTGCCCAATACAAATGCTTATTCTTTTTTCAATGGCTATTTATTTTTTTTTCAGATTTAACCTCTACTAAAGATCTCGAAAAAAAAAGATAACAAAAAAACACGCTAACAGACACGCTAACAAACAACAACATCAACATGTACTTAAAGATATTAATTTTGAAAGTTATTATCATGAATTTGTCCAAAATAGATTGTGGTATAATTATGACGGATAGGCTGGATCCAGGTACATTCCATATTGAAGTTTCTCTAGATCTTTGGCATCTCTGTTGACCCCGAATAGTTAACTCCAAAATTGTAATTTTTAACAGAAAAAAACATCAGACAAAAAATATAAAAGGTGAAAATTATCAGAATGGAAACCTGAGGCTGTATTTACCAACCATTCTTAAGAATATTCTTAGTGATTATATATGAGGTTTTCTAAATTTGAAAGTTACACAACTTCTGATTGGCCAAGACTGGTTAAGCCAATCAGAAGTTGTATTACATTCTTATCTAGGAAATTCTGGAGGATAAGAACAGAAACGTTTTTCAGAATGATTGGTTAATACAGACCCAGGCTGATGTAAAAGATGTATAAAATGTAAAGGTTCCCATGGATAATATCAGGTTATTTGGTAACACAGAAAAGATATTTTTCGGAACAGCAGGAGGCTGGGAAAATGTCATCAGTAGTGATATGACATGATGACATTTTTAACCCTTTACCAAACGACAAGTTTTTGGCTGTACCAATTTGAAAGCATTCACAGAAGACAAGGTTCAGTTGGCGCTCAAATGATTATCAGTGTCTTTGACAGGGTAGAAAACATTGTGGGAAACGGAGAAAATGCTGTTTACCAGCATTTTTCTCCATTCCCCCCAATATTTTCAAAACCTTCTTTTTCAGGATTGTGTGGTAGGCTGGTTGCGGTTCAGGGTAAGGAAAATTACAATGTGAGTATGTGTAATGTGTGTAAATGCTTTGAAAATGGAAAAGCGTAAAATTTTGTCACCTTGAACTTGTTACCAGGCAACAAACTCTTGGACTTCTTTAAATTAGAAGGATTTGCAGACGACAAACATAATAGGGCTCAAACGATGTGATGCATCTTTTGAAAGGAGTAGAAAACATTGTGTGAAAAGAAGAAACTGCTGGTCATCAAAAGCCCACTTCTTTGGCACCAGTAAATCTTGGGATAGTTTGCTTAAGGGCTGAGAGTAACGATCCAACTCCAATGGGGATATAATCAGAAAAAGAATGTGAAAAAGGGATAAATTAATTTCTTTTTTTGAGCTCTTCTTTCATGATTCCTGTCAGGACAGTTACCTTGGTTAAGCCTTTACCACACAATGACGACTTTTAACACCCCTGAGGAAGAAGCCTTTTGAAAACGTTGTGGGAAAAGGAGAAAATGCTGGTAACCAGCATTTTCTCCTTTTCCCACAAAGTTTTCTACCCTGTCAAAGCAAAATTGCACCATTTGAGCCACTTTGAAATTGTCGTCTGCAAATGCTTTCAATATGGATAGGTCTAAAATTTTGCTGTGCTGTAATGGGTTAATGACATGGACACCAGTTTGAGGCTTTTTACCAGTTACATAAAATGAGCTCATCTTTTTTTATGCACATAGCAATGTACATTGTAAAGATCTCTTGTTATTTAGAATCAGGTACTCAACAGTTCAAGAAGAAGATCAGACACAGACTGTCAAGGTCTACACCATCAGAGTCATCTTTATCTATGCTGTCTGCAAAAGCTATTTAGTCTTGAACGGCCTACAAAATTTTAGACTTGTTTATTTTGAAATCATTTTCCAATACCATCCAAAACATAGCTCAAATGACAGAATTTATAATTACGGAGGAAAAATGAATATGCTGGTCACCAGCAATTTCTCCACTTCTCACGATGTTTTCAAAAGCCCTTTCTGTCAGGGTTGGTAAAGGGATAAGAAAGGATAAAGGAATAAATGATATTTTGGCATCAGGTTGCTGGGTGATTGCCTAATGTCTTTATGATGTAACAGTTTGATTGGTTCCCCTTAGCTCCCAACCTGTCTACAAAATTTTAAACTAGTCCAAATTCCAAGCATTTGCAGATGACATATGTGGCTCAAGTAACTAGATTTGTTTTTGAAAGGGTAGAAAACAGTGTGAGAAAATGCTGGTTACCAGCATATTCTCCTTCTCCCACATTGTTTTCGAAAGCTGTCATACTTTGGGTTGTTAAGACTTGGGATAATGTGGGAGAAAGAGTTAACTCAATGGCTCACATCAAAATTCTAGACTCAAAACAAATTCACATCAAACTGAAGATTACGAATTAGATGTTGTTCCACTGAGGACTATTTTTAAAAGGTAGAAAGCATTGTCAATCTGAGTTTGGTCTAATGCTTAAGTGCAACCATTATGTTACATATGTTACGATAAGGGTTGATAAATGAGAAAAGATTAAAGGAATGATTGCAGCCAAAAAAACACATTAGATCTGTGGATTAACCCTTTACCAAATAAGCCCAAGTTCTAGGAACAGAGTTCTAAGAAAAGAAAAGGTTCTGATAACCAGCAACCTCTCCTTTTCCCACAATCTTTTCTACCCTGTCAATGACAAATCCTTTCATTTTAGTAAAGCACAGTTTATCTGTCATCTGCAAATGCTTTCACTTTGGAAAAGTCTCTGATCTGTCTCATGATACAGAGTTACTATTACCTATGGTTTAACCCGTTACCACACAATCCCAAGTTTTAACAACCCTGAAGAAGAAGGCTTTTGAACACATTGTGGGAAAAGGAGAAAATGCTGTTAACCAGCATTTTCTCCTTTTCCCACAATGTTTTCTACCCTATCAAAGACATAATTCATCATTTGAGCTGTAATTAATTTGTCTTCTGCAAATGCTTTCAATTTGGACTAGTCTAAAATTTTGTCATGTGGAAAAGAGTTAAGTGTAACAAAATCTTCCTTGTTTATCTAGAAGTGACAGGTTGCCTGCTGCTGCAAAGTGTCTTGTAAACTGTTTTGTCAGATAACTTTTAACCCTTAGAACGCCATGACTAAAGTTACCTTTGTGATCAGTGTAGATCAAGATCAGACTGCTCAAAATGTGCAGTCTGATCTTTAATCTACACTGTCTGCTTTGCTGACAGACCATAGACAATAGTAACCATTCTTGATGAAATGTCTATTATCTGACTCTTATTCTTCACAGAATAATTATGTCTGCTGGATTTATTCCACACCTCAGACCTTTACGACGTAACAAAAATTTTTAATGATCTGTAATGAAAGCATTTGTAGAAGAGAAACTAAACACAGTGCAGATGATGTAATTTGTTTCTGAAAGAGTAGAAAACATTTTGGGAAAAGGAGAAAATGCTGGTTACCAGCATTTTCTCCTTTTCCCTAAATGTTTTCAAAAGCCTCCTTCCTCAGGGTTGTTTAAAGTTGGGATTGTGTGATAAAGGGCACAACACACAAATTTCTTTGTTTTAGCAAAACAGTGTAGATTAAGATCAGCCTGCACAGAGAAATTACCCACTCCAGCTACTTTCTTCCCAGATTGCCACACTAACAATTTGCAAAGTCTGACATGTTTATTTCTTTATGACCTTGAAAACATCAATTAGTAATTACTGTAATTCTCCATTATAAACAAATTCTTTATTTGACACTGACAGTTTTAACTCTTAACCCAACAGTCCAATGGTTTTACGACAGGCTGTTTTAAAAACATACTGGGAAATGGAAAAAAAGCTGGTAACAGAGGTGCTGAGACATTGCATATTGACACTTTCCACATTATAATGTTGACCAATGTTTAGCTGGCTGCTAGTTAACCCTTAACCACAATCTACACAATCTTTGTAGGGGGATAGTTTTTGAAAACCTTGTTGGAAAAGGAGAAAATCCTGGTAACCAGTATTTTCTCTTTTTCCCACAATGTTTTTTTACCCTTCCAAATACAAATTTCAATTCATTTTGTCGTCTGCAAATGCTTTCAATTTGACCTGGTCCAAAATTAACTGTTTACCACAGGAACAAATTTTAGACTTTATTAAATTCAAAGCATATGAAGATGACAGATCAAGGGTGGCTCAAATGATGAAACTTGCCCTTGAGTAGAAAACATTGTTGGAAAAGGGGAAAATGCTGATTATCAGCATTTTCTTCTTCTCCAAAAATGTTTTCAAAAGTTTTCTTCCTCAAGGTCGTTGAGACTCGGTTTGGTTTGGTTTGGTTTGAATTGGAGTTTAACGCCATTTTAATAGCTTAGGTCATATCATGGCGGTCAGTGACGCACCCATTGTGTTTCCTGGCTTTCTCACACCAGTACTGACACAACTTTCTTTCCAAAGCCACTGACTACTTTTCTCACGTGCATCAGAGATGAGAGGCGAAAAATTGCAGAAAGGAAAGTTCGTCCCAACCGGGTATCGAACCCGCAACCTCCAGGTCACAAGTCAGATACACTAACCACTGAGCTACCCCGCCGGGCCGTTCAGACTCGGGGATTGTGATGTAGTGGGTGAAGGGTTTACAGAATATGTAACGGGGTAAAGCATGAAAAATGAGCATGTAATATATAAAACATACTGACCCCAGGGAAACTGACCAGTTGTATCCTTGCAATGATGGATTAGCAGCAGGTCCAGTGCTGATGCTGTAACCATGGTAACCAACAGGTGATCATTAATTATCAATTAACATGTATCTACTTTTTCTTGATTGATGCACAATTTAACCTTTTCACCAGTGTGATTAAGAAATTCTTTCTATTTTGCTTACAAGTATCCAAAATTTAGAAATACATATCGGCTGCAAATGAAAACCACTTTACCAAACAATCCCATATTTTAACGACCCAGAGGACATAGGTTTTTGAAAACATTGTACATAAAGTAGAAAATGCTGGTTATTTAATTTGATGTCTGCAAATGTGTTCAATCTGGATAAATCTAACATTTTTTTCGTTTGGTAAAGAGTTAAATTGTCAAAGGATAGAATGAAGGAGAGTGGATCCAAGATCAGACTGCATATTCATTGCTTTTTTAATAGATAGGGAAAAATATTTTTGGAAAAACAGCAAATAATCCTATAGTTTATCTTAAAAAACATATTATAGAGTATGATACAAAGTGCACAGTGGCAATAAACATGTCAATTAACAAAGGTGGAATGCCTAATTACATCAGTCTCCCTTAATCCTTTACCCCCAAAGTACTGGAATCTGTTTAATCCTCACAGCGCCTTTGGCTACTTCTACTATAGTTGCCTTTGTGGCCATTTTAGATTAACATCAGACTGCACAAAATGTGCAGTCAGATCTTTAATCTACACTTTCTGCTTCGCTGAGAGGTTCTGGACAAGAGAAATCTCTCGAGATTATTTAGTTCTTTTTTCAAGACTGAAAGCCTCATTTGGGTTTATCCAGTGCTGTAACAATTAAGTTGGTTCTATGGATCAAGATCTGACTGCAAACAGCATTTAATAGCATTTTGCCCTTTTTCCTCATTGTTTCCATTAGGCTGCGCCCTCAGGGTCATTAAAGTCGGATTTGTGTTGTAGAGAGATAGTTCTTTACCAAACAACAAAATTTTAGATTTGTCCAAATTGAAAGCATTTACAGACGACAAACTGTAGGTGGCCTACAGGACAAAATTTGTTCTTGAAAAGGAAAAATATATTGTGGGAAAAGGAGAAAATGCTGGTTACCAGCATTTTCTCCTTTTCTCACAATGTTTTCAAAAGGCTCTGTTTCTCAGGAAAGTCTGGATTGTGTGGTAAAGGATTAAGCTTTACTTTTTGCTTCCATGCTTTTAGGACCCCCCCTCCCCTACCCCCAAACTGAAGAAAAAAAGAGCTTTTGTAAATGACATAGGAAGAAGAAATGATATTGACCAGCATTTTCTTGAAATGTTTTTTTTTTACCTTTTCATAGGCACATCCCACAAATTGAAGTGTATTTAACTTTTTACCCACAAAACAGAAATGTAGACTTGTCCAAATTGAAAGCATTTGCACTGATTAACAGTTTAATTGAGGCTCAAATGATGAAATTTGTCCTTGATAGGATAGGAAACATTTTGGCAAAAGAAGAAAATGATGGTTACCAGCATTTTGTCCTATTCCTACAATGTTTTCAAAGGGCTTCTTTCTCAGGGTCATTAAAACTTGGGATTGTTTGGTAAAGGGTTAGCTTCTTCTCCACCAGTTCTTTTCATATTGATGAGTCTAAAATTTTGTTTTCTGGTAAAGAGATCACTCCCTTTTGCTCTTTACTAGACAACAAAATTTCCAATTTGTCTGATTTTTATAGTATTTATAGATGGCAAATGAAATATGAATAAAATTAGAAATGAAATGTTCTGGGAAAAGGTGAAAATGCTGGCAACCAGCATTTTCTCCTCCCACAATGTTTTCAAAAGCCTTTTTGCTTGGGGGTTGCTTAAACATAGGTTTGTGTGGTAAAGGGGGGGGCTAAATGATCAATGTCAAAAATGAAACATTCTGACCATGCATAATCATCAACTTTGATATGACTGGTCATTCTTATAAACTGGACATTGGGATGAGAAAGATATGTTTGACCGGTGGTCTTGCATCGGATAATAAACCTTGTGTTATTAAAACTATTAAGATAAAGATATTTTAAGATGGTTTTAATTGATAAAAATGGAGAGATAACGATAGAAAAGATTTTGAAAGTTTTTATCATGTATCTGACCTTCATTTTGTCCTATACTTAAAAACAGTGCTGTTCAGACTTGTAGTTTGTCTTTTCGTCTGTCTGTCTGTGTCTGCGTGCATGTGTATGTACATACAAGTTAGTGTCAGTCTGTCCCAGGTTGAATGGATACAAAATGATTACAAAAAGGTACAAGTAGTCTATGCTTTTGTTCTTTTCTTCTGTTTAACATCTACTAAAACAACAAAATTTTAGATTTGTTGAAATTTGAAAGCATAATTATGCAGACAATAAATTAAGTACATGTATGGCTAAACTTTTTGGATAAGTCAATGAAAGGGTAGAAAACATTGCTTTAGTACACAATCCCAATTTTTGATGGCCCTAAGAAAAATCTTTTGAAACATTTTGGGAAAAGAAGAAAATGCTGGCAACCAGTATTTTCTTCTTTTCCTATAATGTTTTTTCTACCCTTTCAAAGACAACTTTGCCCATTTGAACACCATGCAATCTGTCCTTTGCAAATTTTTTGAGTTTGGATAAGTCTAGAATTTTTGTTGTTTGGTAAAGAGATAAATGATTTTGTCTTTGATTCCTGAAGGATTAAACTTTGATAGATTGAAGTTTGAATAAGACAAAATTTGAAATATTCTTGTAAAGTTTGTAATAGATAAACAACAAGGATCTCTGTACAAGATAACCAAATTTTAACTCTTTACCATGTGAGAAAAATATAGACTTGTCGAAATTGAAAGCATTCGCAGATGATAATTTAAATGTATCTCAAATGATGTAATACATCTTTGATAGGGCAGAAAACATTGTGGGGAAAAGGAGAAAATGCTGGTAACCAGCATTTTCTCCTTTTCCAACAATGTTTTTAAAAGTCTTCTTAGGTAAGGTTGTTAGATTTCAGCATTGTGTCGCAAAGGGTTAAACTTGTCCAAATTGATTTTATTCACAGAAGACAGATCAAATAAGGAGTACATGATCTGATTTGGTTTTGAAAATGGTAAAAAAAACATTGTAGCAAAGTGAGAAATTGCCGTTACCAGCATGTTCTCTTTTTGCCACAGTGTTTTCCAAAGCCTGCCTCTTTAGGATCATTAAAACACAGGTTTGTTAGGAAAAGGGTTAGTAATATTCTTAAATAGAGCAGACAATAGCAAAGTGGACATTTTCACTAAAGGATATAAAAACAAAACCCTATGAACTTCAATTTTTGACTGCTTTATGGCTAAAATATCTTAGTAATGCAGTCAGTGGTTACCAAAAATTTCTCTTTTCACCACAATGTTTTCTAGAGCCTTTTTTTGTCGTTTGGTACGGAGGAAGCATTGGAAGAGGGGTGTTTTCATCAATTAAAGGGAGACAACTCAAATAAGTGCACTGCAGCTGTATGAATTATCTTTCTTCCCAGAATGTGTTTTGTCTTCCCCTGCCTACTAACCCTTTACCACACTTGTCTAAAATTCTAATGATAAACAGGTAAGGAGCTATTGAAAACATTGTAGAAAAAGGAGAAAATGCTGTTAACCAGTATTTTCTCCTTTCCTACAATACTTTATGGTCTTATAAAGACAAATTCTATCATTTGAATTCAACATTGAATTGTAGTCTGCATTATGCTTTCAGTTTGGTTATTTCTGAAATTTAGCTGTGTTTGTTGTTAATGCAAGGGATGCTTGGTAAAGAATCAACCCTTTATCAAACAATCAATGTTTTAACAACCTTGAAAGAAAAATCTTTGGAAAACATTATTGGAAAAGGAAGAAATTCTAGTAACTGTCATTTCCTCCTTTTCTCACCATGTTTTCCACCTTGTCAAAGAAGGCAGTCACATTTTGAGCTACACTTATTTTGATGTCTGCAAATGCTTTTGGTTTCGGCAAGTCTAAAAGTTAATCATTTGTGAAAGGTTTAACTCTTTACCAAATGACAAAATTATAGACTGGTCCAAATTGAAAGCATTTGCAGACGACAAAATAAATGTGACTAAAAAATCGAAATTTGATTTGGGAAGGGTAGAAAACATTGTGGGAAAAGGAGAAAATGCTGGTTACCAGCATTTTCTCCTTTTCCCACAATGTTTTCAAAAGGCTTCTACCTCAGGGTCGTCAAAAGTCGTCATTGTGTGGTAAAGGGTTAACTCTTTACCAAACAACAAAATTTTGGAATCCTTGAAATAGAAAGCTTTTGCAGGCAACAAATTGTATGTGTGTATGTGGATCAGAATTTGGAATTTGTCTCTGACAGTATAGAAAACATTGTGGGAAAAGGAGAAAATGCTGGTCACCAGCATTTTCTTCTTTTCTCTCAGTGTTTTCAAAAGGCTTATTCTTTAGGGTTATTAAAACTCGGGCTTGTGTGGTAAAGGATTAAGGGCCCTTCAGCGGACAGGCCTCATGAAGCGTTTGCTTGCCAGGATGGTTATCAGCATTTTCTCCTTTTCTCACAAAGTTTTTCAAAAGCCTTTCCCTTGTGGTCATTTAACCCTTTACCATGCAATCCCAAGTTTTAACAACCTTGAGGGAAAAGGCCTTTTAAAACATTGTGGGAAAAGGAGAAAATGCTGGTTACCAGCATTTTCTCCTTTTCCCACAATGTTTTCAAAAGGCTTCTACCTCAGGGTCGTCAAAAGTCGTCATTGTGTGGTAAAGGGTTAACTCTTTACCAAACAACAAAATTTTGGAATCCTTGAAATAGAAAGCTTTTGCAGGCAACAAATTGTATGTGTGTATGTGGATCAGAATTTGGAATTTGTCTCTGACAGTATAGAAAACATTGTGGGAAAAGGAGAAAATGCTGGTCACCAGCATTTTCTTCTTTTCTCTCAGTGTTTTCAAAAGGCTTATTCTTTAGGGTTATTAAAACTCGGGCTTGTGTGGTAAAGGATTAAGGGCCCTTCAGCGGACAGGCCTCATGAAGCGTTTGCTTGCCAGGATGGTTATCAGCATTTTCTCCTTTTCTCACAAAGTTTTTCAAAAGCCTTTCCCTTGTGGTCATTTAACCCTTTACCATGCAATCCCAAGTTTTAACAACCTTGAGGGAAAAGGCCTTTTAAAACATTGTGGGAAAAGGAGAAAATGCTGGTTACCAGCATTTTCTCCTTTTCCCACAATGTTTTCAAAAGGCTTCTACCTCAGGGTCGTCAAAAGTCGTCATTGTGTGGTAAAGGGTTAACTCTTTACCAAACAACAAAATTTTGGAATCCTTGAAATAGAAAGCTTTTGCAGGCAACAAATTGTATGTGTGTATGTGGATCAGAATTTGGAATTTGTCTCTGACAGTATAGAAAACATTGTGGGAAAAGGAGAAAATGCTGGTCACCAGCATTTTCTTCTTTTCTCTCAGTGTTTTCAAAAGGCTTATTCTTTAGGGTTATTAAAACTCGGGCTTGTGTGGTAAAGGATTAAGGGCCCTTCAGCGGACAGGCCTCATGAAGCGTTTGCTTGCCAGGATGGTTATCAGCATTTTCTCCTTTTCTCACAAAGTTTTTCAAAAGCCTTTCCCTTGTGGTCATTTAACCCTTTACCATGCAATCCCAAGTTTTAACAACCTTGAGGGAAAAGGCCTTTTAAAACATTGTGGGAAAAGGAGAAAATGATGGTAGTCAACATTTTCTCCTTTCCCTAACAATGTCTTCTATCCTTTCTTAGTGCAAATTTTTTACAATTGGGGTCACATTAAATTTGTCGACTGCAAAATGCTTTTAATTTGGACCAGAGTAAAATTTTGTCGTTTGGTAAAGGGTTAACTCTTTACCAAATGATAACATTTTGGAGTTGTCTAATTTGAAAGCAATAACAAATATTGCCAAACTGATGGTTTCTCTTTTTGATTTGGTAGAAAACATTTTGGAAAAAGGAGAAAATGCTGGTAACCAGTATTTCCCCTTTTTCCAAAAATGTTTTCGGCCCTTTCACTCTTTACCAAACAATCCTGGGTGGGTTTTCACGACTCTGAGAAAGAAGCCTTTTGAAAACATTGTGGGAAAAGGAGAAAATGCTGGTAACCAGCATTTTCTCCTTTTCCCACAAAAGTTTTTTACCCTTCCCAGAACAAATTTTATTTTTTGAGTCACATTAATTTTGTCATCTGCAAATGCTTTCAATTTGGACCAGTCTAAAATTTTGTCATTTACGGGTGAAGAGTTAAGAGACAAATCCCATCATTTAACGCACATTTACCATCAGAAAATGCTTTCAGTTTGGACCAGTGTAGAATTCTGTTATTAGATAATAGGATTAGTGTGTGGTCAGGAAAATAAACATTCTAACATGACACATGAATTCGGCTCTATAAACACAGTGCAACGAAAGCGTGGTAAATATACGTTATTTTACGTAGAGTGACATCATTCTGTATAAAGTAAGCAAGTTATTCAATGGAATATAATCTGCATCTGCGTTTTTACTCCAAGTATGAACTTGTTTTCCTTTCATTAAGAGTTGGTCATGTTAGAATCGAAATAATCTTCTTTCTATCGTGGTTTATCGTTCAATAAACCACGTTGTGAGTTAGGAGGCGCAATGAATAACCCACTCGGGCTATCGCCCTCGTGGATTATTTATTGTGCGTCATAACTCACAACTGTGGTTTATTGAACGATAAACCACGATAGAAAGAAGATTATATCTTAATTTTAAGATGTTGTCTTATGGTAAAGGGTTAACCCTATACTACTCAATTCCAAGGCTTAATAACCCCGAGACAGGAAGCATTTAAAACCATGGACGTAAAAGAAGAAAATACTGGTAACCAGCATTTTCTCCTTGTCCAAAAATGTTTTTCTACCCTTTGAAAGACAAATCCTATCATTTTAGCTATGTTTCTGCAAATACTTTCAATTCGGACTAGTCAAAAACTTAGCTGTTTGGTAAAGATTTAACCCTTTATCGGACAAGAAAAAAATGGATTTTTCATAATTGAACGCATCTGCAGACAACAAATTAGCTCTTTACCAAACAACATTATTTTAGAATAATCAAAATTGAGAGCATTGCAGACGCAAAAAAAAAGTTTGACTCGGATGTTAAAATTTGTTATTGGATGGATAGAAAACAGTTTGGGGAAGGGAGAAAATGCTGGTCACAGTGTTTTCATAAGTCTTTCGTCTTGGGGTCGTTAAAAATCTGAATTGTGTAGTATAGGGTAAAATGCACCCAAACATTGGTATTTTGTCTCTAACAGGATAGAAAACAGAACCAGCATTTTCTCCTTTTCCAACAATGTTTACAAAAGCCTTTTACTTTAGAATCAGTAAAACTTGGAGATTGTGTGGTTTTGAGATAAATAATGTGTGATAAAAAGCAGTTTCTCACAAAGAGCAATTACATCTGTTATCACATATTTTTGTGTAAAAACTGGTTTTCCAAATGGAAATGGGATGGATTAGTCAGTTCCTCAGTAAGGTGCAGATTTTGAAGTGCGGATGCCTGCCCAATCTATTTAGTTGATTTTGAACATTAGTTTTAATTTGAACAGGACATGGCAATTAAAATATCATGACACTTCTTTTTAAGTATCTCTATTATCGTTTGTACAGTTGTTCGATTGTTTCTGGTTGTCATAAATGCACTGATGGGGCTGCATCTAAATCTGGGATGCTTGGAACAGTCATGTAAAAATGGGTTTTTTCTGACTGTAGCTACTTATTTGCCTGTCACAAAACAAATCCCAAGCTTAAATGACCCTGAAGAAAGAGACTTTGTAAACATTGTGAGAAAAGGTGAAAACACAACAAAACTGTAGAATTTAAGGCACTTGCAGACAGCAAATTCATTCAACTTCAGCTAATTCAGAGAAATTAATCTATCTTTATCTATGGTTATTTAACCATGTGTTCACATATGGTTTTGCATATTCTGTCTTACAATTTGTGAGTTTTTGTTATGTGATAAAAATAACCTGATATTCCTTAGCTCTTGAGATAAAGTTTTATTTGTGGTAATTTAATTATGTTTAATCTATGGTAATTTAACCATGTGTTCAAATATGGTTTTGCATACTCTGAGCTACCAATTGTGAGGTTATGTTATGTGATATAAAGAATCTGATATTCCTTAGCTCTTGAGATAAAGTTTTATTTGTGGTAATTTAACTATGTTTAATCTATGGTAATTTAACCATGTGTTCACATATGGTTTTGGATACTCTGACCTACAATTTGTGATATGATTAAAAAGAATCTGATATTCCTGAGCTCTTGAAATAAAATTTTATTGAAATCATTTACAATAATGTTGTTAACCCTTAAAGCACCAAATAAACTTATTGGACATCTTCATTCTAGAGTAATACCCACATAGTCTCTATTTCGTGACTTGCATTTGTCTGTACTGTTTCAGTAAAGCAGACAGTATAGATCAAAGATGCACATGTGCAGTCTGATCTTGACCTACAGTGGCCCCCAAGGCAACTACAGTCATGAAAGGCTCTTTAACCCTTTACCACACGACGAACTTTTGGACCTGACCAAACTGAAAGCATTTGAATTCAACAATTTAAATGTAGCTCAAATTATGATTTCTGTCTTTGATAGGGTAGAAAACATTGTGGGAAAAGGAGAAAATGCTGGTTATCAGCATTTTCTCCTTTTCCTACAATGTTTTCAAAAGCCTTCCCTCCCAGAGTCGTGAAAACCAGGGATTGTTTGGTAAAGGGTTAAGGGTCAAGCTTGCTAGAGGCTTTCTTAATAACATTTTTCTAGATTTGTTTGATAAGAAATTTTTATCACATAACCTCCCTTGTTTTCAGTGTAATATACCTATCACAAATTTTATTATCTTATACACGTGTGATATCACAGTTATGTGACATCATTTTGACGTCATTTTGTATGTATTTCATAGAAGTGAATGGGTTTTATGGATATTACCGTGCTTGCATCTATAGGTGGTTTTGCATCTTCTGATCTATCATTTGTGAAATATTGTTATGTGAAAAAAAGAATCTGACATTTGTTGGTGTTCAAGATAAATGTCATTAAACTTGTCTAGAAAAAATGTTATTCAGCTTGCCAAAGGCTCGCTTCATAACATTTTCTCTAGACTTGTTTAATTAAATCTTATCTCAAACACCAACTCATGTCAGATCCTATATATCTCAACTTATGTCAGATCCAATATATCTGCCCATGATTTTAGAAATAAGCGATTCCCTATGACATGCACCCCTTATGGCTTATAATTTTGTTGCTGAGACTGCATAGCACTTGTTCCGCGTAAAACACTCAGTTTTTGGATGGCCCAAAATTATCCCAAGTGTTAACAGATTTGAACTTCTTCCCCAAATTTAGACAAAAGTTTGAAATTATCTGCTTCAGACATCTTTTACCAATCACTTCTTAACTCTTTACAAAACAATCCCAAGTTTTAACGATCTGAAAGAGAAGGCATTTGAAAATGTTGGAAAAAGAAGAAAACGCTGGTAACCAGTATTTTCTCCATTTCCCACAGTGTTTTCTACCCCATCAAAGAATTAATCATCATTGAGCCAGTTTGATTTTTGTCTGGAAAAGCTTTGAATTTGGACTAGTTCAAAATTTTGTCATTTTGGTAAGGGTTTACCCTTTGCTAGATGACAGTAATTTAACCCTTTACCACACAATGACGACTTTTAACACACCTGATGGAGAAGGCTTTTGAAAACGTTGTGGGAAAAGGAGAAAATGCTGGTTACCAGCATTTTCTCCTTTTCCCATAATGTTTTCTACCCTATCAAAGAAAAATCATTTCATATGAGCCACATTGAAACTGTCATCTGCAAATGCTTTCAATTCGGACAAGTCTAAAATTTGTCGTGTGGTAAAGGGTTAAACTCAATGGTATTGATAACATTTTCAGATGAAAATTTGAAAAAATAGCCATAATGAAGGGATATGTGTTTGAAAGGATAGAAATCATGTTGGGAAAAGGAGAAAATGCTGGTTACCAGCATTTTTTCTTTGTTGCAAGATTTTTATATGCCTTCTTTCTCAGGATTGTTGAAACAGTTGATTTTTTTGGCAAGGTTTTAAGAACAATATGTGTTGCCCCAGCTGTTTGGGAGTTTTCAAAGCATTTAGAGAAAAGAAGCAGAGGCCTTTAGAAGTGATTAATTGCTCATTTTACCTCATTGTTCTAGGAAGAGGGACTTTTCTTTCCTTCAAGATTTTTCATCTCCTAGTGTCACAAATACTGGTTTTTGGTTGGTGGAAAAATAACCGGCAAGGCAATGGGTTATGCGTTTCCTATGCAGCTGGCTGGCTTCTGAACTGCAGATTTAAACCCTGTACCAAAGAATCGCTAGTTTTAGTGACCCTGACCAAAAAAGGCTTTTGAAAACTTTTTAGGAAAAGGAGAAAATGCTGGTATCCAGCATATTCTCCTTTTCCCACAGTGTTTTCTCTCCTTTCACAGACAGTCTCCTTTAGGACAGCCATATTTAAATTGCCTTCTGCAATGGCTTTTAATTTGGTAAAGTCTAATATTTTGTTGTTTGGTTTAGAATTTAATCCTTTACTCCATAGATACTCATTTTGACGTATCAACAACAGACAGCTTTTGAAAACATTGTGGGAAAAGGAGAAATTGCTCGTAACGAGCAATTTCTCCTTTTTCCACAATGTTTTCCACTCAATCAGATATTTGTATCCTCATTTGTCCATATTTTTGACATCATATCTTTATTTGCTGCTGAAATGGAAGAGCCTCAAATTGGCATATCAGGTAAAGGGTTAAACCGTTTCCTATAGAACAACATTTGAATTTGTACAAACCCAAAGCATTTACAGACAATACATTGAATGTGGCTCAAATTATGAAGGTTACTTTTGATAGGAGAGAAAACATTATGGAAAAAGGAGAAAATGCTGGTGACTAGCATTTTCTCTTTTCTCCACAATGTTTTCAAAAGGCCTCTTTCAAGGGGTCGTTAAAACCGAGGATTGTGTGGTAAAGGGTTGACTCCTTGATTCTGCCTCTCAGGTTGATAGTGTTTCGGGCCAGTGTTGATCAAGAATAGACAGCAAATTTTCATGCAGTCTGCTTTTTATCTACAATGTTGGTTTTGCGTAATATACATTCTAGCTAAAGGCCGCTCTGAATTTTTTAATTATGTGGAATCTTTTTCGATACTGGATACGGTATTATCTCTTTTTAATGCCCCTGGGGGCATTACATTTTCTGTAAAGGGGGCAATTGATAGAGGTAAAATGACAGAGAATTTTCAAAGGATGCTGATAACATTACCATCTGGGATTTAGTCAGTGCTGACTGTGAAGCAGTCACCGTTTGAGAAATCTGCACTAAGAATAGGGCACCCTAATGGGATTCATGTAACATCGCCAAAATCGTATGGAGGCTAAGACTTGGATAATCCGTTAGGGTGCCCTGTCTTTAATGCAGATTTTTACCGCAAACCATGATTCAATTGGACATTATAAAGCATTCACAAAGACAAACCATTTAGCCACAATAAATTGTTGTTGTCCGAGTTGTCATCCCCGTGCAAACTCATATCTGCTGCTAACTCTGTGATGACGATGACAGTTGGTAATAAACTTCGGCTAGTTGTTATCTATCAAAAGGGGAACCCATAATAGAAAGGCTTAGTTATCCCCAAGACATTTTATGTGACACAGTTATGACCCTTCTTTTACTTTGAATTGTCTTGGAAAAAAGCAACATGAAGCAGAGTGCTGGCTTTTGCAAGTGATGATCTCAGGTTAATTGATTGATTGTATGGTTTTTAACACTGTTTTCAACATTATTTTTGTCAAATTGTTACGGCCAGTGCATCTATCCATGTTTTCCTCGAGTTTCTTTTACCAGAACTCCGCACAATATTCTTTCCAAGCCACTGGCTGCTTTCCCACATAACCATCCTTGAAACAATCGTCAGTGGTGAGAGAGGAATGAATCCTGTCACAATGACTATCATCAATCCTCGGAGAGAAACTGCCCAAGATGGGAATCGAACCAGCAACCGCTGATCTTGACATCTAGTCCAATTCTACAAATGTAATTTTGACCCAGGTATTATATTTCAACTGGTCTCTGTTCAGTCAAGCCTCTTTTGTCATGAATTTTATAGTTTGCACCCTTTCCCAAACAAAAAAAAATATCATTAGACTTTTCCATATTGAAAGAATTTGCAGATAACAGATTAACTCTTTACCAAACGACAAAATTTTAGACTGGTCCAAATTCAAAGCATTTGCAGACGACAATTCAAAGGTGGCCCAAATGACAAAATTTGTCCCTGATATGGTAGAAAACATTGTGGGAAAAGTTTTTTAACGTTTTTTTTTTTCTTTATTTTATGAAACTATAATCACTCTTGTATCTTCATGCCAAATATTGCCCCTGATTGTTGCAAGATTGCACAGATTACGGCAGGCAGAAAATGCATTTCATTCTATTGCGGCTAGCCATAGACATAACAGCCACAGTTTCCGGTTTAAATCGAAGACAAATCCCTACAGTTTCTTTACCCCATACACCTTATATTGATTTTTTATCTACGTTTACACAACTGATTAGATTATAACACCGTCAAGTTTTAACAGTGTTAGTTTACTCTCTGGCTGTAAAGATGTCTCTTTAACAGAAAAGGAAAAAATACTGGTTACCAGCATTTTCTCCTTTTCTCAGAATGTTTTATACCATATGAGAAACAAATAATATCATCTGTGCCATATTTTATTTGTTGTCTGCAAAAGCTTTCAGTTTGGACCAGTCTTAAATTTTCTCATCTGGTAAAGAGCTAACTCTTTTCCACACAATCCCATATTTTAATGAACCTGAAGGAGACGGCGTATGGAAACATTTAGGGAAAAGGAGAAAATGCTGCTAACAGTATTTTCTCCTTTTCCCACAATGTTTTGTACCCTTTCAAACACAAATTCCATCATTCTTGCAACATTTAATTTGTCGTCTGCAAATACTTTCAACTTGAACAAGCCTAAAATTTTGTCGTCTGATAAAGAGTTAGATATAGCTCAAATAAATGGAGAATGAATGGAGAAAATACTGTTTAGCAGCAGTTTTTCCTTTTCCCATAATCTTTTCAGAAGTCCTCATCCTCAGGACGATAAAAACTAGGGATAGTTTTGTAAAGGATTAACTCTTCACCAAACGTCAACATTTTGGACGAAACTGAAAGCAGTTGCAGACAACAAAATAAATGTGGCCCTAAAAGTGAATTTTGATTTGGAAAGAGTAGAAAATATGGAAGGAAAAGGAGAAAATGCTGGTAAACAGCATTTCTCTCCTTTTCTCAGAATGTTTTCAAAAGGCCTCTTCCTCGGGTTAGTTAAAAGTCGGGATATTTTGGTAAAGGGTGAAGTATGTCATTGTTTTCTGAAACAATCAAAAACATTTAAGATGTCATTGAAAAATGTCTCAAAATCTCAAATGCGGACATACTTTTTCGTGCTTCTAAAGTAGACATTGTCATGTTTTATATACATTGAGGGCAAGGCTATAATTGGGGTTGCATTTTTTAGCAGCTGCTCCTTATCTTTTGATTCTTTCCAACGATTGATGATTGCCATTGCAACAGGATTCATTCCTCTGTCACCACTGATCATCATTTCAACAGTAGTTATGTAGGAAAGAACCCAGGTGGCTTCAGAAGAATATTATACTGGTTAAAGAAGCTCCAGAAAAGCATAGAAAAGTGCACTGGCCACTGTGACATAACTGAAATAAATGTTGAAAATGGCATTAAACACCATACAACAATCTCAAAAGTTCCAGTTGTTTAATAGTCTCTCTTTGTAATGACAGCTAAGATGATTTCTTTTAACTGTATCTCTATTGTGAAATGTGCAAGTATTTATATTTTAACCATTTACTTAACAATCTAAAGTTTCAATGATCCTGTAACAGAAAGACATTTGTAAGAAACGGTGGGGGAAAAGGAGAAATTACTTGTATTAACCAGCATTTTTTCTTTTTCTCAAAATCTTTTTGTAGTACTCTTTCACAGATAAATCCAATTTTTAACTATTTACAAAATGGCAAAATTTTAGACTTGTCATATTCAAAAGTATTTGTAGACAACAAATTGTACATGGGCCGATTAGCAATTCTTTCTACAAAACGGTTGAAAACATTGTGGAAAAAGGCGAAGATGTTAGTTACAAGCATTTTTTCTTTTTCCTAAGATGTTTTCAAAAACTTTTTTCTGTATGATAATAAAAGCACACTTTTGAATAGTAAACATATTCGACTCTGAACTCTTTACCAAAGGACAAAATTTTAAACTTGTCCAAATTGAAAGCATTTGCAGACGACAATATAAATGTGACTGAAAAAGTGAAATTTGTTTTGGGAAGGGTAGAAAACATTGTGATAAAAGGAGAAAATTCTCACTGCAGGGTTATCTCCTTTTCCCACAGTGTTTTCAAGACTTCTTTCGTTTAACTCTTTACCACACAATCCCGACTTTTAACGACCCAGAGAAAGAAGCCTATAGAAAACATTGTGGGAAAAGGAGAAAATACTGGTAACCAGCATTTTCTCCTTTTCCCACAATATTTTCTACCCTATCAAAGTCAGAAATCTTCATATTAACAAGATTTAATTTCTTGTCTGCAAATGCTTTGAATTTGGTCAAAGTCCAAAAAATCGTCGTTTGGTAAAGAGTTAAAGTTAGGATTGTGTGGTAAAGAATCAACCAAACAGGTCTATGTTTTTTAACAACCTTAACAAAGAAGGCTTTTGAAAACATTGTGGGAAGAGGAGAAAATGCTGGATACTTGCGTTTTTAGCTCACCTGAGCACAATGTGCACAAGGGGAGCTTTTAGGGTCACGCTGTGTCCGTCATGCGTCGTCCGTCGTGCAGCGTCAACAATTCTTTAAACATCTTCTCCTCCTAAACCGCTTGGCCGATTTGGACTGAACTTAGCTGGAATGTTCCTTGGGAGGTCCTCTTTAAAACTTGTTCACAAAATTTGATTTCATTTAAAACTGTGGTTGCCATGGCAACCAAATGGAATTTTTCAAGAAATTCTTTAAAAATCTTCTCTGAAACCGCTGGTCAGATTTTGAAATAATTTCACAGATATGTTCCTTGGGTGACCCTTTTCAAAACTTGTTTGCGAAATTTTGATTTGTCGAAAAACATGGCCGTGGTGGAAGAGGGGGGCTCTTGGCGTCCATCGGTGTCAACAATTCTATAAAAATCTTCTCCTCTGAAACTGGTGGTCAGATTTTGAAATAATTTCACAGATATGTTCCTTGGGTGACCCTTCTCAAAAAGTGTTCGCGAAATTTTGATCTGTAGAAAAACATGGCCGTGGTGGTGGGGGGGCTCTTGGCGTCCAGCGGTGTCAGTGATTCTTTAAACATCTTCTCCTCCTAAACCGCTTGGCCGATTCGGACCAAACTTGGCTGGAATGTTCCTTGGGAGGTCCTCTTTAAAAGCTGTTCACAGAATTTGATTTCATCAAAAACTGTGGTTGCCATGGCAACCAAATGGAATTTTTCAAGAAATTCTTTAAAAATCTTCTCCTCTGAAACCGCTGGTCAGATTTTGAAATAATTTCACAGATATGTTCCTTGGGTGACCCTTTTCAAAAATTGTTCGCAAAATTTTGATTTGTCGAAAAACATGGCCGTGGTGGAAGAGAGGGGCTCTTGGCGTCCATCGGTGTCAACAATTGTATAAAAATCTTCTCCTCTGAAACTGGTGGTCAGATTTTGAAATAATTTCATAGATATGTTCCTTGGGTGACCCTTCTCAAAAATTGTTCGCGAAATTTTGATCCGTTGAAAAACATGGCCGTGGTGGAGGGGGGGGCTCTTGGCGTCCAGCGGTGTCAAAAATTCTTTAAACATCTTCTCCTCCTAAACCGCTTGGCCGATTTGGACCAAACTTGGCTGGAATGTTCCTTGGGAGGTCCTCTTTAAAAATTGTTCACAGAATTTGATTTCATCAAAAACTGTGGTTGCCATGGCAACCAAATGGAATTTACCAAGAAATTCTTTAAAAATCTTCTCCTCTGAAACCGCTGGTCAGATTTTGAAATAATTTCACAGATATGTTCCTTGGGTGACCCTTTTCAAAAATTGGTCCCGAAATTTTGATCTGTCGAAAAACATGGCCGTTGTGGGTGGAGGGGGTAGGGCTCTTGGCGTCCAGCGGTGTCAACAATTCTTTAGACATCTTCTCCTCCTACATCGCTTGGATGATTTGGACCAAACTTGGCTGGAATGTTCCTTGGGAGGTCCTCTTTAAGAATTGTTCACAGAATTTGATTTCATCGAAAAAAATGGTTGCCATGGCTACCAAATGGAATTTACCAAGAAATTCTTTAAAAATCTTCTCCTCTGAAACTGCTGGTGAGATTTTGAAATAATTTCACAGATATGTTCCTTGGGTGACCCTTT
Source organism: Hippopus hippopus (assembly GCA_946811185.2). NCBI lineage: Eukaryota > Metazoa > Mollusca > Bivalvia > Cardiida > Cardiidae > Hippopus > Hippopus hippopus. The sequence continues at coordinate 16,579,280 of OX328113.1, read as the reverse complement.
TCAAAAATTGTTCGCGAAATTTTGATCCGTCGAAAAACATGGCCATTGTGGAGGGGGGGGGCTCTTGGCGTCCAGCGGTGTCAACATTTCTATAAAAATCTTCTCCTCTGAAACCGCTGGTCAGATTTTGAAATAATTTCACAGATATTTTCCTTGGATGACCCTTTTCAAAATTTGTTCGCGAAATTTTGATTCTTCGAAAAACATGGCCGTGGTAGAAGGGGGGGGCTCTTGGTGTCCATCGGTGTCAACAATTCTATAAAAATCTTCTCCTCTGAAACTGGTGGTCAGATTTTGAAATAATTTCACAGATATGTTCCTTGGGTGACCCTTTTCGAACATTGTTCGCGAAATTTTGATCCGTCGAAAAACATGGCCGTGGTGGAGGTGGGGGGCTCTTGGCGTCCAGCGGTGTCAAAAATTCTTTAAACATCTTCTCCTCCTATACCGCTTGGCCGATTGGGACCAAACTTGGCTGGAATGTTCCTTGGGAGGTCCTCTTTAAAAACTGTTCACAGAATTTGATTTCATCAAAAACTGTGGTTGCCATGGCAACCAAATAAAATTTACCAAGAAATTCTTTAAAAATCTTCTCCTCTGAAACCGCTGGTCAGATTTTGAAATAATTTCACAGATATGTTCCTTGGGTGACCCTTTTCAAAAATTGTTCGCGAAATTTTGATCTGTAGAAAAACATGGCCATTGTGGAGGGGGGGGGCTCTTGGCGTCCAGCGGTGTCAACAATTCTATAAAAATCTTCTCCTCTGAAACCGCTGGTCAGATTTTGAAATAGTTTCACAGATATTTTCCTTGGATGACCCTTTTCAAAATTTGTTCGCGAAATTTTGATTCTTCGAAAAACATGGCCGTGGTAGAAGGGGGGGCTCTTGGCATCCAGCGGTGTCAACAAGTCTATAAAAATCTTCTCCTCTGAGACTGGTGGTCAGATTTTGAAATAATTTCACAGATATGTTCCTTGGGTGACCCTTCTCAAAAATTGTTCGCGAAAGTTTGATCCGTCGAAAAACATGGCCGTGGTGGGGGGGCTCTTGGCATCCAGCGGTGTCAAAAATTCTTTAAACATCTTCTCCTCATATACCGCTTGGCGGATTTGGACCAAACTTGGCTGGAATGTTCCTTGGGAGGTCCTCTTTAAAAACTGTTCACAGAATTTGATTTCATCAAAAACTGTGGTTGCCATGGCAACCAAATGAAATTTACCAAGAAATTCTTTAAAAATCTTCTCCTCTGAAACCGCTGGTCAGATTTTGAAATAATTTCACAGATATGTTCCTTGGGTGACCCTTTTCAAAAATTGTTCGCGAAATTTTCATCCGTCGAAAAACATGGCCATTGTGGAGGGGGGGTGCTCTTGGCGTCCAGCGGTGTCAACAATTCTTTAAACATCTTCTCCTCCTAAACCGCTTGGCCGATTTGGACCAAACTTGGCTGGAATGTTCCTTGGGAGGTCCTCTTTAAAAATTGTTCACAGAATTTGATTTCATCAAAAACTGTGGTTGCCATGGCAACCAAATGGAATTTACCAAGAAATTCTTTAAAAATCTTCTCCTCTGAAACCGCTGGTCAGATTTTGAAATAATTTCACAGATATGTTCCTTGGGTGACCCTTTTCAAAAATTGGTCCCGAAATTTTGATCTGTCGAAAAACATGGCCGTTGTGGGTGGAGGGGGTAGGGCTCTTGGCGTCCAGCGGTGTCAACAATTCTTTAGACATCTTCTCCTCCTACATCGCTTGGATGATTTGGACCAAACTTGGCTGGAATGTTCCTTGGGAGGTCCTCTTTAAGAATTGTTCACAGAATTTGATTTCATCGAAAAAAATGGTTGCCATGGCTACCAAATGGAATTTACCAAGAAATTCTTTAAAAATCTTCTCCTCTGAAACTGCTGGTGAGATTTTGAAATAATTTCACAGATATGTTCCTTGGGTGACCCTTTTCAAAAATTGTTCGCGAAATTTTGATCCGTCGAAAAACATGGCCATTGTGGAGGGGGGGGGGGGCTCTTGGCATCCAGTGGTGTCAACATTTCTATAAAAATCTTCTCCTCTGAAACTGCTGGTCAGATTTTGAAATAATTTCACAGATATGTTCCTTGGGTGACCCTTTTCGAACATTGTTCGCGAAATTTTGATTCTTCGAAAAACATGGCCGTGGTAGAAGGGGGGGGCTCTTGGTGTCCATCGGTGTCAACAATTCTATAAAAATCTTCTCCTCTGAAACTGGTGGTCAGATTTTGAAATAATTTCACAGATATGTTCCTTGGGTGACCCTTTTCGAACATTGTTCGCGAAATTTTGATCCGTCGAAAAACATGGCCGTGGTGGAGGTGGGGGGCTCTTGGCGTCCAGCGGTGTCAAAAATTCTTTAAACATCTTCTCCTCCTATACCGCTTGGCCGATTGGGACCAAACTTGGCTGGAATGTTCCTTGGGAGGTCCTCTTTAAAAACTGTTCACAGAATTTGATTTCATCAAAAACTGTGGTTGCCATGGCAACCAAATAAAATTTACCAAGAAATTCTTAAAAAATCTTCTCCTCTGAAACCGCTGGTCAGATTTTGAAATAATTTCACAGATATGTTCCTTGGGTGACCCTTTTCAAAAATTGTTCGCGAAATTTTGATCTGTAGAAAAACATGGCCATTGTGGAGGGGGGGGGCTCTTGGCGTCCAGCGGTGTCAACAATTCTATAAAAATCTTCTCCTCTGAAACCGCTGGTCAGATTTTGAAATAGTTTCACAGATATTTTCCTTGGATGACCCTTTTCAAAATTTGTTCGCGAAATTTTGATTCTTTGAAAAACATGGCCGTGGTAGAAGGGGGGGCTCTTGGCATCCAGCGGTGTCAACAAGTCTATAAAAATCTTCTCCTCTGAGACTGGTGGTCAGATTTTGAAATAATTTCACAGATATGTTCCTTGGGTGACCCTTCTCAAGAATTGTTCGCGAAAGTTTGATCCGTCGAAAAACATGGCCGTGGTGGAGGGGGGGGGGGCTCTTGGCATCCAGCGGTGTCAAAAATTCTTTAAACATCTTCTCCTCCTATACCGCTTGGCCGATTTGGACCAAACTTGGCTGGAATGTTCCTTGGGAGGTCCTCTTTAAAAAGTGTTCACAGAATTTGATTTCATCAAAAACTGTGGTTGCCATGGCAACCAAATGAAATTTACCAAGAAATTCTTTAAAAATCTTCTCCTCTGAAACCGCTGGTCAGATTTTGAAATAATTTCACAGATATGTTCCTTGGGTGACCCTTTTCAAAAATTGTTCGCGAAATTTTCATCCGTCGAAAAACATGGCCATTGTGGAGGGGGGGGGCTCTTGGCTTCCAGCGGTGTCAACAATTCTATAAAAATCTTCTCCTCTGAAACCGCTGGTCAGATTTTGAAATAATTTCACAGATATTTTCCTTGGATTACCCTTTTCAAAATTTGTTCGCGAAATTTTGATCCTTTAAAAAACATGGCCGTGGTAGAAGGGGGGGCTCTTGGCGTCCAGCGGTGTCAACAATTCTGTACAAATCTTCTCCTCTGAAACTGGTGGTCAGATTTTGAAATAATTTCACAGATATGTTCTTTGGGTGACCCTTTTCAAAATTGTTCGCGAAATTTTGATCCGTCGAAAAACATGGCCATGGTGGAGGGGGGGGCTCTTGGCGTCCAGCGGTGTCAAAAATTCTTTAAACATCTTCTCCTCCTATACCGCTTGGCCGATTTGGACCAAACTTGGCTGGAATGTTCCTTGGGAGGTCCTCTTTAAAAACTGTTCACAGAATTTGATTTCATCAAAAACTGTGGTTGCCATGGCAACCAAATGAAATTTACCAAGAAATTCTTTAAAAATCTTCTCCTTGGAAACTGCTAGTCAGATTTTAGAATAATTTCAAAGATATTTTCCTTGGGTGACCCTTTTCAAAAATTGTTCGCAAAATTTTGATCTGTCGAAAAACATGGCCGTTGTGGGGGGGGGGGGAACTCTTGGCGTCCAGCGGTGTCAACAATTCTATAAAAATCTTCTCCTCTGAAACTGCTGGTCAGATTTTGAAATAATTTCACAGATATGTTCCTTGGGTGACCCTTTTCAAAAACTGTTCGCGAAATTTTGATTCTTCGAAAAACATGGCGGTGGTGGAGGGGGCGGAGGCTCTTGGCATCCAGCAGTGTCAACATTTCTTTAAACATCTTCTCCTCCTACACTGCTTGGCCGATTTGGACCAAACTTGGCTGGAATGTTCTTTGGGAGGTCCTCTTTAAAAAGTGTTCACACAATTTGATTTCATCAAAAACTCTGGTTGCCATGGCAACCAAATGGAATTCTCCAAGAAATTCTTTGATAATCTTCTCCTCTGAAACCACTGGTCAGATTTTGAAATAATTTCACGGATATGTTCCTTGGGTAACCCTTTTTAAAGTTTGTTTGTTTAATTTTGATCCGACGAAAAACATGGCCTGGTTGGGGATGGGCATCTTTGCACTGTATGGACTTAAAGAAATTCTTTGAAATTCTTCTTCTCCTAAACCACTTGTCAGATTTTGAAATAATTTCACAGAAATGTTCCTTAGGTGCCCCTTTTGAAAATTTATTCGCGAAATTATGATCTGTCAAGAAACATGGCTTTAGTGGGTGGAAGCTATTTGCTCTATGAGGACATGAAGAAATTCTTAAGAATTTTGTCTTCTCTGAAACCACTATTCAGATTTTGAAGTTATTTCATAGAAATGATCCTTATATTATACCTCTTATTTAGCTTAGCTGTTTTCAAAGAAAACATCGAGGTATTGACATAGCCCTGTTGGCGTCATCTGCGTTGTTGTTATTGTGCAAAAACTTTGACATTTTGTTCTGTCTCAGCTTCCACTCAACACATGTACTTAAAACTCGGTATAATTGTTCACTAGTAAAAAGCAACCCATACAACAAGGGCAGTTAACTCCAAAATTGTTTTGTCCAAATTATGCCCCTTTTGCGACATGGAATTTTATTTTACTATCCAGCAAGGTTCCAACAGCCAATCATTGGCACTTTCATGAGGTGCTCTTGTTCAACTTTGTATTTTTAGCCACTATCGGGCATGTGCTCTTTTTCAAGATAAGGTCTTTGGGTGACCTGTCCTAAAATTTATTTGCAGAATTCTGATTCGTCAAAAACATGGCTGTGGTGATGATTGTAGGGGTGGTGACAGATTTTGAAATGATTTTTACAGGTGACCTTTTTATAATTGCTTGGCAAAATACTGATTTTGTTTCCAAAATTTCAATACTTTAAAAAAAGTTGGTTATGGTCCTCTCAAAAATTCAGGTGAGTGATCCAGGGCCATCTTGGCCCTCTTGTTTCCTTTTCCCTCAATACTTTATACAGATATAAAGATAAGAAAATTTTTTAACCACATTTAATTTTCTGTATGAAAATGTTTTCAAATTGGACAATTAGATTAAAGAGACAGTCATCTCAATATTGTCATTGTGAAATGCTTTGAATTTGGACCAGTCTAAAATTTTGTCACAAAGAGTTAAATTTTAAGCTGCTATGCGTGATTAACTGACCTTTTGCGGACAATGTAGATCAAGATCAGACTGCACAGAATGTGCAGTCTGATCCTTGATCTACACTGTCCGATATGGACATATTTCCCCCAAAAGTTACCTTTGAAATAGCAAAATTTTAGGTTTTTCTTTCCCCTTTAAAAGTTCAGTTTCACTTAGTAAGCAAGACAAGGATTAAACGGCCTACATGTCAATATGTTTGAGGAAACATTGATTGTTATAATTTAGTCTTAAAAGGTTTAAGGAAATATTTTAATAAAATAAGAAATTGCTGTCAACATTCCGCAACTCTTTACCTGAAACAACTGGGGACATTTTAACAAACCTGTCAACATAGTTTTTTTTAAAACATAGTTGGAAAAAGAGGAAATGCTGATAAACCTCCTTGAAAACCAAATTCCATAATTTGAGCCACATGTAATGGTTACCAGTATTTTCTCCTCTTTTATTTCCCACATTGTTTTCAAAAGCGTTTTTCCTTTAGGTGCTGGGATTGTTTTGTAAAGCGTTAAATGGACAACTTTACTCAATTTTAATTTCAAGTGACTAAACCTTTATCTTTTTGGCTCAGTAGTTAAGGCAATTGATTTGTTATAAGGAAATCCTGTTTTGATACCATTGCTAGGAGTGCTGGGATACCATTGCTCGGAGTGCTTGTCATATAAGTTACTGCCCTTTTACTGCAGATCGAAGCCCAGCCTGGCACTGGTGAAACAAAGGAAACATGCTCTGTGAAAAGGGGGCTTAATGCATCTGCGAAAAGTATCGACCCAGGTCAGCCTGCTCAATGCGCGCATGCTGACCTGGGCCAAAATTTTCGCTATTGGTCAATTTTCTGTATGTCCAAGGACTAGTCTACCTCATGATAAAGTCGGTTGTTAAAAAAGGTGGATATTGTGGATCCATAGTTATATGATGGCTTGCTAGGTGCCATGGATCACGGAGATACATGAAGCTCCCTTTTGCTAGAGCATTGCTCATATATTATGAGCTATGATGCTCTGGTAAAAGGGAGTTAATGTATCTCTGTGATGCAAGATACGGAGAAAGTCATCATATAATTATGGATCTATAAAATACAATTTGTCTAATTTCAGAGGAAATCAAGAGGTAGACTAGTCCTATGACATATGGAAAATTGAACAAAAGCAAAAAGATTTGACCCAGGTCAGCCTGCACAGAGCGCCAGAGTCAATACTCTTTGCAGGTGCATTAACCCATTACCATACAACAAAATTTTAGCCTTGTCCAAATTGAGAGCATTTGCAGACAATAATTTCAGAATGGCTCAAATGGTGCAATTTTTCTGTGATAGGGTAGAAAACATTGTGGGAAAAGGAGAAAATGCTGGTTACCAGCATTTTCTCCTTTTCCCACAATGTTTTCGAAAGGCTTCTTTCCAAGGGTCATCTAAAGTCGGCATTGTGTGGTAAAGGGTCAATCCCCCTTTTTACAAAGCATTACTCATGTAAACAAACAAGGTGTTCCAGTAAACTCTCGTATTAAAAGACAGAAGCTGCCGAGATTAGCTGAATAGCCTTTACGAAAACATCAATGTTACAAGATATTTACCGATGAGTTAGTGAGTCTATAGCCCCTAACTCTCATTTTAAAAGACGGAAGTTGCGGAGATTGGCCGAACAGCCTTTACAAAAATGTCAATGTTTACCGGTGAGTTAGGGGCTGTAGACCTTAAGTTTGTTGAGACTGGGATTTGGACCTCACTGGTATAAAAGGCAACCTTTAATGCAACCAAACACGAATTAACAAAAGAGTTGCGAGTTGGATACCCGATTGAGGCAAACTTTCTTTCTTGTGATTTTTTGCCTCTCATCTCTGACGCATGTGAGAAAAGTAGTCAGTGGCCTGGAAAGAAAATTGTGTCAGTACTGGTGCCAAAAAGCCAGGAAACACATGCATTGGTGCACTGACCGCTGTGATATGACTTAAGTCTTTAAAATAGTGTCAAGCTCAAATCCAAACAAACAGCAAAATTTTAGACTCATTATGTTGAAAGTAGTTGCAGACATCAAATCAGATGTGGTTAGAATGGTCGTGTTCATCCTTAATAGGGTAGAAAACACCTCTGGGAAAGGAGAAAATGCTGGTCAACAGCATTTTCATCCTTTCCCACAATGTTTTTAAAAAGCTTACAAAACCTTTCTTTCTCAGGGACATTAAAGCTAGGGATTGTTTGAAAAATAAACATAATAGACAACTGATATGGACATTAGAAAATACGAGGATATGCTTGAAATAATTTCATAATTTTCTCCACTTTCCATGATGTTTGCTGTCATCCTGTGTTAGTTAGTGTTCATGGTTTTTTTTTAGCAGATTTATAGATATCCATTTGATTTGTCATGAAACTTTCCAAAATAAGGTATTTCATTAAATCTTTAGGAAACAAAAAAAAAGGGAGACTTTTTCAAATTAAAAACATTTACAGGCGACAAATTAAGTGTGGCCCAAATGATGGGATTTGTCTTTAAATGGGTTTAAAACACTGTGGGAAAATGGAGAAAAATGCCGGTTACTCAGCATTTTTTCCTTTACCCACAATGTTTTCAAAAGCCTTCTTGCTCGGGTTCAAACTTAGGATCGTTTGGTAAAGGGTTGAATTTAAATCTTTAACAAAGAATCTGATGTTTTTAGACCTTTGAGGAATACGACTTTCGAAAACATTGTGGGTAAAGGAGAAAATGCCGGTAATCAGCATTTTCTCCTCTTTCCACAATGTTTTCTACCCTATCATAGATTGAAATCACCATTTTCCCACAATAATCTCTACCCTTCCCAATACAAATTTCAATTATTGAGTCAAGTTAATTTTGTAATCTGCAAATGCTTTGAATTTGGACTAATCTAAAATTTTCTTGTTTGGTAAACGAGTTAACCCTATACCAAAATGACAAAATTTTAGACTCATTGATACTGAAAGCATTTGTAACAAATAAATTATTCATGATTCAAATGATGAGTTTTGTTTTTGACAAAGTAGAAAACATTGTTATAAAAGGAGAAAGTACTGGTTACCAGCATTTTCTCCTTTTCTCACAATGTTTTCGAAAACCTCTTTCATTAAAACTCAGGATTGTGTGGTAAAGGCTTAAGAAAGTTGAAGGGTTCAGAGACAAATGCAATTGTCTGTTGGTTTGAATCCTTTTTGAGTACCCTTTACCTCAATCCTTTACCAAACAGAAAAATTTTATTTTCGTCCCAATAGAAAGCGTTTGCAATTAACAAAGTGATGGGGTTCTTAATTGTGAATATAAAAAACAATGTAGGAAAAAGAGAAAATGCTGGTAACCAGCATTTTCTCTTTTTCCCACAATGTTTTCAATAGTCTCTTCATCAGAATTGTGACAATTTGGAATTGTTGGGTAAAGAGTGAACAATCCTATTTTTATTTTTCTGCATCAAGGCCCAAAGTGATGACGTTAGAAATAAATTTTTAGACTTGCCTAAATTAAAAACATTGTGGACAACAAATAAGAATTGACACAAATTATAGGACTTGTTTTTGAAAGGATAGAGAACAGAGTGGGAAATAGAGGAAATGCTGACAATCAAGCTTTTTCTCCTCATCCCAAACTGTTTCCAAAACCATTCTAATGCAGGGTCGTTAAAACAAGGGATTGTTTAATAAAGGGTTAATTTACGGATTTGAATCATTTTGCGCCCAAAACAGGATTAGAAATAGGGTAAAAATAACATATACTTCTGATACAATTGAATACAATTCACTGTAATGGTTTGATAAGCCCGTATCAAGGACTTTAGTTTTTCCGTCACGGTAAACTGTTTATCTTTACACTTAAGGTACCTTATACCAGAAACAGACGTGTTTTAGACAAATAAGGTATTGTATTCTAAAAGTTATTTTGGTTAAAATATTTTAACAAAAAACTAGACTTTGTATATCCTTGATCAGGCTGCACATTTTGCAGTTTGATCTTGTTTAAAACAATGCACAAAAAACGCAACTTTTGTGTTGATCCTTATGTTGTAAGGGTTAAAAATGCTTTTTTTTGAAACGGGAAAAAAATTATTGATAACAAAGTATTAGAAAAGCTTTCACTTCCTACTGGGATGTTGCTATTGCATATTGAGAGATAAAGTGGCCAAGTGGTTTTTTTTACTTCATACATTTTTTTTAAGTCTGGATGCTGCTGTCAACTGTTGTTGTCATTTATTGGACATTGAAAATCAAGATCAGACTGCACAGAAAGTGCAGTCTGATCTTGGATTTGCACTGTCCTTTTGTCATATTAGATATTCTGACCAAAACCCAACTGTTGAAATTTTTTAAATTTGAATATCACAATGAAAAATAATTCTGCCAAAAATTAAAGTAGTTGAAATTATATCAAAATTTAGTGTAATATGATTTGTATTATTTAAATATAATTTTGGATAAGTTACATTTTTCTTCCTTCATAAAAACCATTGGCCAAAATTTAAATAAAAAGAAAATTTGTGTTTTGCGCTTTAATTATTTTGTATTGTCAAAAAATGTTCAATTTGAGGGATTTTTTGGCAGTAGAGGGTTTCAAGCCTTACCCATTAATCCTGTGTTTTAGCCACCACGAGAGAGAAAATTTTTGAAAGCATTGTGGGAAAAGGAGAAAATGCTGGTTAACAGCATTTTCTCCTTTGCTGGTAATGTTTTCTATTCTATAAAAGACAAATACCATTACCTTGGACTTGTTCAATTTTCTCATCCAAAGACAAACATCATCACATTTATATTATAAAAAACCCTAAATGATTTTGATTGTCTCATTTTAACTAGGATGTTTGGATAATTTTAGTCATCTTCTGAGAAATTGATTTGGGGAAGTAATGCGAATATTGATGCAGGAGTTTTAATTGTGAATGGATAGTTACTAATCAAACAGTATTAAAAAACCCTTATTTTCCCCCATATTTTTAATGTGAGTAATTCATCTTTTCTTTTATTTTCAAATTTCAGTATCAATTTTCGTTTCAACTTCTTTTCATTTTGTGTGGTAGGTAAATTTTTCTATCCCTTTTCAGAACAAAATATGTCTTTTTTTAAAGGTGGGTATTTAGATTTTTCACATCTCACCAAATTAAAAAATATATATATGTCACTGAAATTTATATGAAAAAACAATACAAATCATCAATAATTAAGAATCATAAAATTACAAAAAAAATTTTTTTTTGATGGTGTTCCCTTAAAAGGCTACATAGCCTCTTAATGTTATTTTTAGATTTCATGCCAGAAATCAAAAAAGCATTGTGGGAATGTCAAGTGACTGGCACGTGACTAATGACACTTAAATTCCATAACATAACAAACATGAAATTATTTTCCATAATGTCTTCTTTGAACGCTATGTTTGAAGCTTCGTCTGTGTATTTCTGGTATGTAAATGAGCGAGTTGCTCATTTAAAAATAGACCGTGTTTCCCGTCGGTGTCAACCTGGGCCGTAGTAAATCTCTAATTTCTCTTGTTGTCGGATGGGTTTCGGCTACTGGGGTTTTATGAATGAAAATTAAAAGGCTTTGGGAGTATAAGGATGATTTTTTTTGGATTTTTGTAAAATTTTCATCCCAAAATCTGAATTGCCACCTTTGATCCCATCATACTATTTTTGGAAAAAGAGTAATTTCCTCGCGAAATCAGCAACTGCTTTTCTTATATCTACAAAAGCAAGTTCCAATATTTTCCTTTCGTCAAAATTTTGTAGCTTATGTCATGTACAAAATATGACCTTTTCCATGCTGCATGTACAAAATGTGACTTTTTCCAGCATGTCTATCTTAAAGTAAAAGAAAAAGACTGAATTTCTTGTACCGATATGTGCTTTTATATTTTGAAAAAAAAGTACAACACTATTATCCTGATGGGTGTTAAAATGCATTTAAATTTTAATCATACAATTTAAAAGTATGTAAAATATTGCGAAGATGACAATTTGTTATTGTGCAGTCGATCTACATGTTAGTCACCGGAAGAAAAATGAAGTCTAATACTATATTAAAAGTTGCCAGGTCGCCCTATCTTTTGTTTACTCTTTACCTGATTTGAAAGTTCATTTTTCTGCCAGTGACTAAAACTTTGAGCATCTAAATCACATCTTCACAGTAATTTCCATACTTTTTTAAATGGTATTATTTTGATTCAAATGCATTGTATCATTCCATTGTTTACTTTTGGCAGCTATAAGGCCTTTAACCACACAATCCTGAGATACAAAAGCCCTGAAAGAAAAGGCTTTTAAAAATATTGATAGAAAAGGAGAAATACACTCTGCAAATTCTTTCAATTAGGTCTAGTCCAAAATTTTGCTGTTTGGTAAAGAGATTAAAAATATTCAGAAAGTAACTGATTTTGCATTTTGTCACAGTATTTTCACTGACTGCAAATGTAATGTTTTGTTTGAAATATTTTGAATCTGTAGCATTGTTGATAGAGGGATAGGTTGTTATTGATGATGGAATTTAAAGATACTAGGGGTCAGGTTTCACCAAAAACTTGTAGGAATCTTTTCACTCAAAACCACAGGACGAAATTTCCAGCTTGACCAAATTTGCAGACAACAAAGTCAATTTAACCCGTTACCATACAAACTCGAGTTTTAACAATCCTGAGGTAGAAGCTTTGAAAACATTGTGGGAAAAGAAGAAAATGCTGGTAACCAGCATTTTCCCCTTTTCACAAAATGTTTTCTACTCTATCAAAGACAAATTACATCATTTGAGCCACATTTAAATTGTCGTCTGCAAGTGCTTTCAGTTTGGAAAAGTCTAGAATTTTTTTGTGTGGTAAAGAGTTAACTCAAATGGTGGAATTTTTTTTTGAAAGCTGAGCCACGGTAGCTCAGTCGGTTGTGTACAGGACTTGAGAATAGGGGGTTGTTGCTTCGATCCCTGGCTCGGCCAATATCTTTCCTAGGATTGATGATAGTCACTGCAACAGGATTCCTCTCTTACAGCTGACCATCGTTTTGACGATGGTCTTTGGGAAAGCAGCCAGTGGCTTGGAAGGAATATTGTGTAGAGCACTGATAAAAAGCATGGATAGGTGCACTGGCGGCTGCGATATAACTGAAATAATGTTGAAAACTGCGTTAAATACCATTCATTCAGTCAATCAATCAATCTTTTTTGAAAAGGTAGAAACAGTGAGTAAAGGAAGAAAATGCTGGTTGTCAGCATATTTTCTCACAATGTTTTGTGACCCGTTCAATGCAAATTAGACCAGAGTTAGTCCTTTACCGCACAGTCCCGATTTTAAACGACCCTAAGAAAGAGGCCTTTTAAAAAACATTGTTGAAAAAGGAGAAAATGCTGGTAACCAGCATTTTCCCCTTTTCCCACAATGTTTTTTAGTAAATCTGATACAAATCCATCATTTGTGCCATATTTATTTTGTTGTCTGCAAGTGCTAAAACTTTGTCGTGTGGTATAGAGTTAAAGGGTCAAAACTGGTCTGTCAAAATTTTAATTCATTGTAAAACTTACAATCCTGAATTAACATGTCGTAATTTAATTCTTAAAATTAAGAAAATATTTTAGAGAATTTAAATTTAATCCAGAATTCGTGAATGGGGTTCTCGGACCAGATCTACAGTACCAAAAAAAAAATCAGGATTATGAGCCACATTTAATTTTAGGTCAAACTAATTATGCTTTCAATATGGAAAAGGTTAAAACTTTGTCATCTAGTAAAGAATAAACCCTTTTCTACACAATCCTGCTTTTTCATGACCCTGAAAAAGGGGCCTTTTTAAAACATTTTGGGAAAAGGAATCAATGCTGGTAACCAGCAATTTCTCCCTTTTCCGCAATGTTTTTGACCCTGTCAAAGACATATTCCATCATTTGAGACGCATTCCATATGTTGTCTGGAAATGCTTCCAATTTAGACAAGTCTAAAATTTTGTCACCTGGTAAAGAGTTATAAGTGTGCAAGGATAAGGTGGGTAGGAAAAAAATGGCAAAAAATGATAACAAGAATCAGGTCAAAAGTTGATAAAAAATTCTCCCTTTGAAGTTAAGGAGAGCTGTCAGTGGACATGTTTTATTTCTCTGTTTTTATTTACAATATCTATTGACATAACCTTTCCTTCATAATAGGAGGTGGGACAGGCTTCATCAGTACCAAAAAGAAGAGTTGAAAATATTATGAAAATTGCAAAAAATGATCACAATGATGTATTTCTACAATTTTCACAGTGTTATTGTGACTGTCAACTCCAAAGTTGTATTTGTCAAGATTTCAAAAAAATAAAATTAAACTTAATTAGTGTTGTGAAAGTTGTAAATTGTGACTGAGTGAACTTTTTTTTATTGGCTTGTGTTTTAGTCCTTTCCATTTCAAAAGAAACCAGCCAAAAATATTAGGCACTAGTCATAAATTTTGAATACCTTTCATAAAATTTGAATCTCATACCCTTCCAAAATTTATCTTTTAACTCTTTCCCAAACAGCAACATTTAGACTTGTCAAAATTGAAAGCATATGCAGAAGACAAAATTTAATAAAATGTGATTCTTATAACGATGGTATTTCTCTTTGATAGGATGGAAAAAAATTTTGGAAAAAGGAGAAAATGCTGGTCATCAGCATTTTCTCCTTTTTCCAAATTTTTTTTAAAAAGCACTCTTTCTCGAGGATGTTAAAACCTAGGATTGTGTGGTGAAGGGTTAAAACAGTTCTAGTGAAAGGGGGACTGACTTGGCCTTTTATCATAGAGCAACTTCATCTTTTCCCACCAAACTGTTTGTGCTAAAAGTTATGTCTAGTTTACCTATGGGCTGCGATAAGCTTTTGACACCTGTTCAATGTGCATATCTGTCTTTCAGTGCAACCTATGTATGGTGGCCGTACTTACGATCATTGAACATATTTATCGGTGCCATAGCCGCTATGATTTTGTCTGACTGCGCACTATCACAAATTCTAAAAAATTACAAGCCTGTAGCCCATAGAGTTTTTGTAGAAAGCATCATATGGCCTACAACACGTGAAAAGGGGCATTTGGACATTTGCGTAAAGAGTCGTCTTGGATCAGCCTGCGCGAATCAAAAACAACACTTTCTGTTTTTATGTAATTTTCTGTTTTGCACAAGTCTGCTGTAGCAGGAATCCTAATGTAGTCATAAAGCGCCGTCTCGGATTAGCCTGCGAGGACTGCCCCTTTCGCGTGTTGCAAGCCATATGATCCCTGTACAGTCACCTATGATGTCTGAACATTCTTACGTAAAATTGCAGACAAACAAATCATATAGCATCCATGGCAAAATGCAAACCAAAAGGCCTTTAAAACCATTGTACCACAAGGTGAAAATGCTGATAACTACCATTTTCTACTTTTTCAAAATGGAAAACTCTTTCCAAAGATAATATCGCCATTGTGTGTCATACTTCACTTGTTATCTTGAAAATATTAATGCTTTAAATTTGGATGAGTTACTGTGTAAGTGGAAATTTTTGCAACATGGAAATTTCTGAAATTTTGCAAATTTGATAAATTCACGAACATTTCTGTTTGCATATTTAACAACAAGTATACCAACAAATAACGAGTGTCTTGATTTCGCAAACATTTCCCAACCCAAAATGTCCATAATTTGCAAATTTTTTGACACGCGTATATCTCCACGTACACAGTAGACATTAGTATACTGCAAAGAAATTTCTTGTGATCTGATTGGATAATCTGCCCCAAACATATATATCATGTACACTGGCAAAACCAATGTAAAAGCAGTTTCCCTTTAGGGAGCCCCGTATACATGACTACACTTTCAACATAACATCCAAAATGGTGGCGTCGATCATGATTAACATCAAGATTATGCACCAAACTGCACATTTTACCAAGGTTTCAGTGACGTCAGTTCCTAGTGACGTCTGTTTTCATTGAATTGGGGCACTCAGAAGGGAAATTCTACTTCGTCAGCGTACTCAATTTTTGAAACCAAAAAACAGGTAAATTTCACTTCATACATGTTGGAATGGTAAAACTTTGCAGTATAATAAATTCGTTGTACGGTCAGGTGGCAGGGGACTTGAAAACTTGTTCACAGCTATGGTGAATCATGTCGCCACCTCGCCTTCGGCTGGGGACGACATGATTCACCACAGCCGTGAACAAGTTTCCAAGTCCCCTGCCACCTGACCCTACAACTAATATTGTGGCATCTGGTAAATAGTTTACCCTGTACCAGATGCAGATTTTTAGACTCTCCTACATTGAAAGCAATTGCAGATGACAAATTACATGTGGCTCTAAAAATTGGTTTTGCTTTAGAACATGTAGAAAATATTGTGGAAAACAGAGTAAATGCTTGTGGCATTTTCTCCTTTTCTTACAATTTTTTCAAAAGCCTGAAAACTTGGGATTGTGTGGTAAAGATTTAACTCTTAACCAAACAATTGTGTGTTTTGTAGAAGGAAAAAAATGCTGGTTACCAGCATTTTCTCCTTTTCCCACAATGTTTTTTATCTTTTCAAAGACATATCCCATCATTTGAATTGTTGTTGACTTATCGTCTACAATTGCTGTCAATTTGGACATGTTTAAAATTTTCTCATTTGGTATCAATTTAACTCCATACTTAAATGACCCTGAGAAAGAAAGTTTTTGAAAACGTTGTTGGAAAAGGAGAAAGCACTGGTTACTAGCATTTACTCCTTTTCCTGCAATGTTTTCTACCCTTCTTAATCAAATTTTTTCGTCTACAAATGCTTTCAATTTGGACTAGTCTAAAATTTTGTTGTTTGGTAGAGAGTTAATAGGACTAAAGTAGCATACAGAACAGAAACAGTTAAAACTGTGAGCAGGGAATGGGCGATAATTTCTTTCAGTTTTTCAAGGGAAGGAGTTTTAAATCATAACCTGGGTTTGGTTTAAATGACAGAAAGAAATTTGGACCAATAAGTGACTTGCATGTTGTATGGAGAGGTTTGATTTGTTGTAGATCTTTAAGATTTGATGGTTATTAAAATTGTAGTTTTACATATTGTTGGGCATTAGTTTATTGTGGTTTGCTGAATGGGTTAATTTATGGATTTAACTTTTGTTCTTGTTTACCTCTGTGCCTAATGACAAAATTGTAGACTGTTCCTAAATTGGAAGCATTTCCAGACGACAATTTAACTCTTTACCAAACGACAAAATTTTAGACTGGTCCAAATTGAAAGCATTTGCAGACGACAAAATAAACATAACTCAAAAATTGAAATTTGTTTCCAGCAGGGTAGAAAACATTGTGGGAAAAGGTGAAAATGGTGGTTACCAGCATTTTCTCCTTTTCCCACAATGTTTTCAAAAGGCTTCTATCTCGGGGTCGTAAAAACCAGGGATCGTTTGGTAAAGGGTTAAATGAAGTACAAATTATGAAATTTGTCTTAAATGGGGTAGAAAACATTGTGTGAAAAGGAGAAAATGCTTATAACCAGCATTTTCTCCTTTTTTGCAAAAGGTTTTCACAAATTCTTGTCTTTGTGGGTTATTAAAACTGGGGATTGTGTGGTACTAGGGGTTATATGCTGTAGAACATTGCAGCAGATAAATTTCAAAATATCGTTGTAAAGCATGGACAATCAATGTCAATTATAGGGTTTAACCAGCATTTTCTCCTTTTTCCTCAGTGTTTTCTGTCTAGCAAGGGTAAATTCTGCCATTTGAGCTGCATTAATTTTTCGTCTGCAAATGCTTTCATTTTGGACAAATCTAAAATATAGTTGTGTGGTAAGTGTTAACCCATTACTAGTGGTGGGCTGATGATCAACTATAGTCGAAAGTCATTTGGTTTTGGCTTCCAATTCCGATAATCGATTGAGAAATCCCGGAATCGATTGTAGTCTGTTCCTGAACTCGCTCGGTCCCGAAACCTAAATACTGGTTTTTAGCGCTTGTTTTTGTGACTAATATTAATTACACTCTTAGATTCAACATAGTGGATAACAAACACGAAAGTTTGCCGGAAAAATGAGAAAGAAATGTCTGTCTATGGATGTCTTGACAAAATTTGACAACTCGGCAAGCTTCTCATTTGATCCCTGAGCCCGGGTTTTGACGCTTGGAAATTTGAAATGACCTGTCTTTGACGCTGAAAAATATCTGCCTAAATGTCAATCTGAGCATGAAATTATCGTTTAGAGCTTCATATAACCTAGCTTGCGTGCATCTGGTAGAAATATGGGCTAAACACAATCAGTATTAAATGCGAAGGACATGCGCATGATAATGAAGCTGGCGAGTCATTTATGACAAGGTAATAAAGGTGTTAATCCTCTTATCTAGTGTAAAGTGACAGATTTTAAAGTTACCAGCTATTCAAAATGACTAACTGATGTCAAATCATGTGGTAATACTTCTCCAAAAATTAACTGACTCGAAAAATAGATCGCCAAAAAAATCGTGAAAACCCATGACACTACAATGATCAGCGTGGCAACGTCCGATCAGAGGGACTTCAAACTATCTTTTCATCTTTAATAATGAGTTTAAACAGTGAATTTACACAAATCTCTGAATAAAACAATAAGTGGAAGCTAAAACTGTTCATGAGTGAAAAAATTGTTGTTTTATGAAATGAAAATATAGTTCTATAGCAGACGAGGGGGGGGGGATCATCTGCAAATGCTTGAAATGTTGCCTGAATTTTTTTAACTGGTTTGGAAATTAAAATATAAGGACCAAAATGAATGATATTAAATAAAGCAGAAAATTTTATGTCAATGTATTTCCATTGCTTTTTAAAGTACAAAACACAACATCTTAATCTTAAACTTAATATCATGTAGACAAATTGTCACAGTATTCAAAGCAAAAAGGCATTCTTAGTTAAATGGAGAAACCGATTGTACAACCTATAGCTAGTTGGTTTGCTCTTCTGATTACAAAGCGATAATCGATTGAGATTTTAAACCGATTGCCCAACACTACCCATTACCACACAATCCCAAGTTTTAACGACCTTGTAAGAGAAGGTCTTTTGAAAACATTGTGGGAAAAGGAGAAAATCTTCTTTTCCCACAATATTTTCTACTGGATCCAAAACAAAAACCAACATTTCAGTTACATTTAATTTGTCGTCTGCAAATGCTTTGTATTTGGACCAGTCTAAATTTTTATCGTTTGATAAAGAGTTAATACAGGAAAACAGGAGAAAACATTGTGCCAAAAAAGGAAGACAATTGAAATGAGCAATATCTCCTTTTTTAACTATATTTTTTTTTTTTAAAATGTGTTTCAAGACAAAAATATCAGGAGAAAGTGATGAAATTTGGTTGTACTTCTTTACCAAAAGACAAAATTTCAGACTTGTCCATTTGCAGATGGCAAAATAAACTTGACTCAACAGTTGGGATCTGTCCTTGAAAGAGTACAAAACATTGTGCTACTAGTATTTCCTCTTTTCAAATTTTGGAGTCTGATCTTGATCTACACTGTCTACAAAAACTTCTGGTGTCATCTATGGTATTGAAAGAGTTAACCCTTTACCAAACAATCCCTGGTTTTAACAACCCTTAGGAAGAAGCCTTCTGAAAACATTGTGGGAAAAGGAGAAAATGCTGGTAACCAGCATTTTCTCCTTTTCCCACAATGTTTTCTACTCTTCCAAAGTCAAGTTTTAATTTTCAGAGTCATGTTTATTTTGTCATCTGCAAATGCTTTCAATTTGGACAAGTCTAAAATTTTGTCGTTTTGTAAAGAGTTAATTCATATTTCACAAGCATGTTTTCAAGTCATCTACTGCAAACATTTTGGTCACCAGCATTTTCTCTATTTTACACAATTTTACATTTAGCATTCTTTTTTCAAACTGGTTAAAAATGATTGTGTATAAAAGGGTTAACATGTTTTGTTTTCCCTTTTCAGAAGTGAAGCACATTCCCCACAGGCAGTGGATGTTGTGAAGACAGCATTGACCAACAAGAATCTAGACTTTAAAAGCGTAAATTGTAACAGTGTGACTGGTAATTCCTCTCATATCATACCCGAAGACACTAGTAACCAAGGAGATCTACAGAGGTCAGCTGAGGGACGTTCTGATAGTGCTTTAGAAAGACCTGCTGAGGAAAAGTCCAGCGACTACAGCGGAGAGAATAATTCATCGTTAGATAAATCATTTGAAGGAGACTACTATAGTAATAAATATACCACGGAGAACTCAAATTCTTCTGACCTTGAAAGTGACATTGACCGAGATGAACTGATTCCTAATAGTCCAAGGTCAGAGGTCAATCAAAGACAACCCATAGATTACTTTCAACGGTTGCCTAGCAACTTGCCATTTGGAAGTGGCTTCTCTCCAGAGGAGGCTCGTCTAAGATTACAACTGAAAGAGATTGGTCCTCTTAACCCAGGGGCATTTGCCGAGTCAGAATACCGTCGCCACCTAGCGTTTTCTAATGGTAAAGGTGGTGGCCTGATACCAAATAGTTCCAGTCAACCGAACAGCCCTGAATCAAAGACGCCTGGATCAGCCATCTTGTATCCACGAAGGTTACCACGCTCTGCCGACGAATTGGACGAAACTTTGAAACCCAATATACGAGAAGGATTGTACTTCTGCCATTTATGCAGCTTCTCAGGTAAGGTGTCATTTTGTCATTTTTCTCGTAAGTTATTTGCAGGGTGTCATAATATATATAAATAAATGGCAAAAAAGTTATTCAGATTCCTTAACCCTTTACCACACAATGCCGTGTTTTAACGACCCTGAGGAAGAAGGCTTTTAAAACATTGTGGGAAAAGGAGAAAATGCTGGTGACCAGAAATTTGATGATAATAATGTTGAAAAGGGCATTAACCCTTTACCACACAATCCCATGTTTTAAGGATTCCAAAGAAGAAAGATTTTGAAAACATTGTGGGAAAAGAAGAAAATGCTGGTTACCAGCATTTTCGTCTTTTCCGACAAAATTTTCAAAAGCTTTGTTCCTCAGGATCATTATAACTCGGGATTGTGTGGTAAAGGGTAACCATTTTTTTCTTCTTTTCCCACAATATTTTCAAAAGCTGTGCTCCTCAGAGTCATTATAACTTGGGATTGTGTGGTAAAGGGTTAAAAAACTTATTTTAATACTTACAGCGCTGAATTAATATAATGGACTGCTTCAATTATGAAAAGAATCCGCAGCACTGAATTTTCATTGTTGTTATGGCCAGAATATGTAACAAAGTAGCGGACAGTGTAGATCCAAGATCAGACTGCACGTTCTGTGCAGTCTGATCTTGATCTACACTGTCCGCAAAAACAACTTAACTCGGTTCCAGCGCTTTATGGGTTAAGGAGTTCATTCATAAAAAAGTTAATGATCTTAACAAATAAATTGATTGATTCTTTACCAGATGGCAAAATTTTATCTTATCTGAATTGCAAGCTTTTGTAAACAAGAAATTAGATCTATATGTTAATCAAAACTTAAAAGTTGTCCTTTCAAAGAGTAGAAACATGATATGGGAAAAGGAGGATATATATGTTTCCAGCAATTTCTCCTTTTCCCCCACAAAATTTTTAAAAGCCTTCTTCATAAAGGTTGTTTTAAGTTGGGATTGTTTGGTAAAGGGCTAAAACCATCCATAGAAGAAATTTTAGACAGGTCCAAATTGATGGCATTTGAGATCACAAATTGAATATTGTTCTAATGATGGAATAGGGTAGAAAGCATTGTGGGAAAAGGAGAAAATGCTGAATACCAGTAACAAGCATTTTCTCCTTTTCTCACAAAGGCAGTCTTCATAGGAGTTGTTGGTAAAGGGTTATAAAACTCAAATTCATCAACTCTCATACTAAAAGGATGATGAAAAAAAAACGACTGACCCCAAATTAATACATTGATTAATAATGATACTCATATAGTGGACAGTTCTGAAGCACTTCAGGTGTCAAGAAAACAACTTTAACTGACCACAGTGTTGGCCAGTAATGACCCCTCATTTATTATACCTTTTTTAAGTGGGCATATGTTGACCACTTGACTTGTTTCTGTTTTTGGATAGTGCTGTCTTAAGTCAGTATGACCCCTTCAGAGCTCCAGATAAGAGGGAGTGATGGTATTCTAAATCCATTCTTTCTTTTCGAAACCCTATATTGTGGGTACTCATTAGAATGAGTACCCACAACATAGGGTTTAGTGGAGAATAATTAGTTTTTCAATTTTGAAATCAAAATCACGCCCTTTGTCTGAAGCTCTGCCCCTTATAATTTTAGCTCTTTACGGAAACAACAAAATTATAGATTTGTCCAATTAGAGAGCATTTTCCATTCATGACATACCAAATGTAGCTGATAAGACAGAATTTTTCTAAGATAGAATAAAAAAAACATTGCAGAAAAGGTCAGAAAATACTAGTCATTGGCATTGTCTCCTTTTCCAACAGTGTTTTCAAAAGCCTGATTTCTGATTGGTGTTTTAACTTGGTACTGATTGGTAAAGGGTAAACTCTTTTCCAAACAACAAAATTTCAGACTCTTGTCAAAATACGGCAAGTTTAAGGTAGACCAAACTGATTGTTTTTGTTTTTGAAGCGTGAAAATATTGTGGAAAAAGAAGAAAATGCTGGTTACCAGGATTTTTTCCTTACTCAACTACGTTTTCTTTAGCCTTTTTCTTCAGGGGTTAACTTTTTACCAAACAACAAAATCTTAGACTTGACCAAATTGAAAGTATTTGTAGGCAAGATATGTGGCTCAAATGATGGAATTGGCCTTTGATAGGGTAGAAAACATTGTGAAGAAAGGAGAAAATGCTGGTTACCAGCATTTTCTTCTTTTCCCACAATGTTTTCAAAAAACATCTGTTTAAGGGTCGTCAAAACTTGGAATTGTGTGGTAAAGGGTTAAATTCACAAGCCTTTCTGTGTTCCATTCTAACTCAAAGGAATATTCTACATGTCACGGGAAATTTAAAATTTCTGATTTGTAGAACAAGATGGGTAAGCCAATCAAAAAATTTGAATCTTAAGAGTTTCCTACATGTAACAGCAGCCGAGCCCCGGTAGTGCAGTCAGTAGCGTACAGAATTAAAAAAACAGGAGGTCGCTGGTTCGATCCCCAGCATGGCCAATTTCTTTCTGAGGATTGATGATAGTCATTGCTACAGGATTCATTCCTCTCTCACTGCTGATCATTATTTTGACGATGGTTATGTGGGAAAGCAGCCAGTGGCTTGGAAAGAATATTGGTCAGAGTACTAGTAAAAGAAACTCCAGGAAAGCATGGATAGGTGCACTGGCCGCGGCGATATGACTGAAAAAATGTTTAAAACAGCATTAAACATCATACAATCAATCAATCTACATGTTACAGGAACTAAAGATCTGATTGACTAAGCCAATTATGTTAGCCAATCAAAAACTGCAATAAATTTGTAATAGGATTGAAATTGCTATTTAGAATGCTTTGTGAATACTGGAGCAGTTTGGTTGCTAACCCTGACTATCACAGGGCTACTCCAGCCTTGGGGTAAGCCCTATATTCTACAATATAATGAGAAAGGGTACCACTTGAGCCAATTTCCCCCTTTTTTGTAGATAAAGCATAAAGCTGCTTGTCTTGTTTGTTGGTTTTTATTGCTTTAAGTCAGGATGAAATATCGTTGATTCTCACCCTTGTCATATATCATTTCATCTCCAACACTTTACCAAACAACAAAATTTTAGACTTTCCCAAATTGAAAGCAATTGCAGGCAACAAGTTAACTGTTACTAAAAGAATTCGATTTTTATTCTAATGGGTGGAAAACATTGTGGGAGAAGGAGAAAATGTTGGTTACCAGCATTGTCTTCATGTTTTCAAATTGTATTCACGAGTAAAAGCTTAACTCTTTACCAGACAATACCAAGTTTTAATGACCTAAATACCTTATACCATTAGTATAAAAATGAAGACTTTTTAAAACTGCGGAAAAAGGAGAAAATGCTGGTAACCAACATTTTTCCTTTTTCCACAATGTTCTATTACCCTTCCAAAAACTTTTTTGAGGTTTTAAGTCACATTCATTTTGTCTTCTGCAAATGCTTTCACTTCGGGCAAGTCCAAAATTTTGTTGTGTGGTAAAGAGTCCATTCCGTATCTGTTCGTTTAACTCTTTACCACACAATTCCGAGTTCTAACGACCCTTGGAAAACAGCCGTTTGAAAACCTTGTTGGAAAAGGAGAAAATGCTCTAACCAGCATTTTCTCCTTTTCACTCAGGGTTTTTTCAAACTTTCACAGACAATCACAATCATTTCAGCTATACATAATTTGTGGTCTGCAAGTGCTTTCAATTTTGACAAGTCTTGAATTACATCGTTTGGTAGAGAGTTAATTGAGTGATCTAGGGATCAACTATGTTGTTCTTTTCTAAAATTCCAGGCACTACCCAGGCTGCGTTTGACCAGCACATGACCGTACATTTTGAGCATGTGTGCCCTCACTGTGACTACAAATCAAGAACAGAAGGACGTCTAAAGAGGCACATAAAGGACTTTCACACGGAAGACCCGGACGGTGGATACGGGGCTCGAACCATGCCAGGCAGACCTAAAGTGTTCCGATGTAAACAGTGTGAGTTTTCTACGACTGATAAGGTATGTGCAGAGAACTATTACATTTGATAAACTCTTTGCCTCTTTTAAACGCCCATACCACACTACAACATTTCGGAGGAATTTACAGACAACCGTTCAAATGTTTTTCAATACATTGATAGTATTTGTCCTTGAATAGGTAGAAAATGGTTATCAGCATTTTCTCCTTTTCCCACAATATTATCAAAAGACTTCATCCTCAGGGTTGTTAAAAGTTGGGATTGTGTTGTAAAGAGATAATTTCCTACAGTCAAAGACAAATCTCATGAATTGACTTATGTTTTATATGTCCTGTGCAAATGCTTTTGATTTGGACAAGTCAGATGACAAAATTTTGTTCTGAACCAATTTAAAAATGTTTGCAGATAACAAAGGTGGCCAAAAATGATGATTTCTAACTTTGATAAGGTGGAAAACATTGCGGGAAAAGGGGGAAATGCTGGTTACCAACATTTAGTCCTTTTCCTACAATGTTTTCAAAAAGCTTTTTCTTCAGGGTCTTTAAAACTCGGGATTGTGTGATGAAGGGTTAACCTTTTATCAAACAAATCTGACTTTAAAAAACCCTGTGGAGGAAGACTTTTAAAACATTTGGGAAAAGGTGAATGTTTTCTACCAAATCAGAGACAAGTTCCATCATTCGAGTCACATTTCAGTTGGACCAGTCTAAAATTATGTTGTGTGGTAAAGTGTTAAGACAGGAAAGCATTATGCGACAGGAAACAGTTGACCGTGGAAACACTCCACTTTAGATGACAAAGGATATGTCCTCAACTACAGTACTAGGAAAGGGAGGAGGGATGATTTCCCCTTGGGATTGTGTGTAGCTCATCCCTACAGCTTGTTGCCCTAGTCGCCCAGCCATCAACCCTTTACCACACAGTCATGTGTTTTTATATTCCTGAAGAAGACTGCTTTTGAAAACATTGTGGGTAAAAGATATTTACTGAAGCTTTTCATCAGGTTCTTAACCCTTTACCACACAATCCCAAGTTTTAACAACCATGAGAAAGAGTGCTTTTGAAAACATTGTGGGAAAAGAAGAAAACGCTGGAAACCAGCATTTTCTTCTTTTCCCACAATGTTTTCTGCCCTTTCATGAGAAATTCCATTTGTTGAACCACCTTTAAATTGTCTTCTGCGAATGCCTTCAATTTGGACAGACTGACATTTTGGTTGCCTAGTAAAGATTAAAAACATGAAATCAATTGTTAAGCCTTACAGAGCCTTTCACAACTATAGTGGCCTTTGCAGCTAATTTTGATCAAGGTCAGATTGCACAGAACATGCAGTCTGATCTTCGATCTACACTGTCCACTTTGCTTGAAAATTCTAGACAAAAGCTACATTGAACTTGCAATTATTTGGGTCTTGTTTCTATACCCAAAACGTTTACTGGGTTTACCGCTAAGCCCTGTAAGGGGTAACCCACACAACAAAATTTTATACTCGTCCAAATTGAAAGGATATGCAGATGAAAAACTTCATTTGGTTAAGATTTTTGGATTTATCTATGAAAGAATAGACAACATTGTGGAAAAGGAGAAAATGCTGGTTACCTGCATTTTCTCCTTTTCCCACCATGTTTTCAAAAGCCTTCATATCAGTTAAAACTTGGGATTGTGTGGGGAACGGGTAATATAAAGATAAAATGAGATTTCATTTTCTTTCCTTGGCAGATTGAATTCTGGTCCCATTCTCGGACGCACATTAAAGAGGACAAACTTCTACAGTGTCCCAGGTGTCCTTTTGTCACAGAGTACAAGCATCATCTAGAGTATCACCTCCGCAACCATTTCGGTTCAAAACCCTTCAAGTGCCCAAAGTGTAACTATGCATGTGTGAACAAGTCCATGCTCAACTCGCATATGAAATCGCACACAAATGTGTATCAGTATAGGTAAGTCAACTTGATTGATGATGGTTATGTCGAAAAGCAGCCAGTGGCTTTGGAATGAATTTTGTGTGAAGTACTGTTAAAAGAAACTCTAGAAAGCATGGATAGGTACAATTATGCTGCAACATAACTGAAATAATGTTGAAAACAGCAATAAATCTTTACAAAAGACGACATTTCGGACTGGATCAAATCAAAAGAATTGGCAGACAAAATAAATATGCCTCAGACTTGGATAAATTGCTCATTATCAAAAGGGGAACCCATACTACAAAGTTATATAACCATAAAAGTATTTTTGACATAGTTATGCCCCTTTTTTGACTTAGAATTTTCACCGAAAATCAAGCAACTGCAGCCGAATGTTGACACCCACATGCGGTCCTCTTGTTGAAACACTGTGGCAAAAAGAGAAATTGAATGATGTTTTTCCATCTGTTACAAGAAAGTTTCACAGTCTTCTGCTGCAAATTTGTTTTGGAAAGTTATTAAACATTAACCCTTTACCATGCAATCCGGACTTTTAACAACCCTGAAAAAGAAGCCTTTTGAAAACATTCTGGGAAAAGGAGAAAATGCTGGTGACCAGCATTTTCTCCTTTTCCCAGAATGTTTTCTATCCTATCAAAGACAAATATCATCATTTGAGCCACATTTAACCCTTTACCAAACAACAAAATTTTAGACTCGTTCAAATTGAAAGCATTTGCAGACAGTATTTTAATGGGGCTCAAACAATGAAATTTGTTTCGAAAGGTAAGAAAATATTGTTGAAAAAGGAGAAAATGCTAGTTACCAGCATTTTCTCTTTTTCCCACAATTTTTTCTAAAGTCTTTTTTGTCAGAGGTGTTAAAAGTTGGGATTGTGTGGTAATGGGTTAAATTGTCGTCTGCAAATGCTATTTTGACAAATCTACAATTTTGCCATGTGGTAAAGAGTTAAGGCACCAAACGTAATGTAAACACTGTAGATCACACTTACAAGCTATCACAGTCTAGGAACATTTTGTTAGACTTCCTTTATGGTTGTACGGTATTTATCTATGTTTACAATAATTATTGTCGTGTATTTTTTACAGGTGTGCAGATTGCACATATGCCACAAAGTACTGCCACAGCTTGAAGCTTCATCTACGGAAATACAATCACAAACCTGCAGCAGTCCTAAATTCTGATGGAAGTTTGCCACAGGGTGTTGATGCCACTGCCTCTGGGCTCTCTCTGCTGTCCAAGAGGGGCCCTCCACGGGGACCTAGGGGTCCCAGAAAGGATAAATTAGATCAGGGTATCTCAGGGATTCCTCCATTTGCTATGCCCCCTTCACCCATGGGCCCACTGCCAGGGTTACCTAGCATGATCTCACCATTCTGGCCTATGATTCCTGGTCGCCTGCCCAATGGTTTGCCAGCCCCTCTTGGATTAGGCCATAGGTTTGCATCTCCACTAGCTGGGTTGCCAGGATTACCAGGGTTTAAGAAAGAAGAAATAACTCAGTCAATCCCGGCTGGTCCTACTGATATTAATCCATACAAGTGCAATTTTTGTAGTTTTGTTGGAACCAGTCGAGAGGTTTTGACAAGTCATGTGATGAAAGTCCATGCTACAGACAACCAGGATTTATTCTCCATATTTGGAATTCCTTCCGAGTCCTTACTGAATGAGAAGAGATTGAACCCAATGTCTTCCGTCACATCTCCATTAAAGTCACCTAGAATGAGTTTATATCCACCAAACTTGAGTCCAAGCCAGGGTATCAAAAGGGAACATCCAGACAGTGTTCCTAAAAATAGCCATGATAAGGAGGGCCACCGAAATAGCAGCATCCTGTCTCCGTATTCATTCATGAATGGTAAATATTCCAGTCATGAGGGTGGGAAAGATGAGAGCATAGATATTCTCAAGCAGATGACCCTAAAGTTTGGGTCAGGACCAGTGGAGACACCCAAGAAGCCCAAACTATCTACGCAGCTAGGAGATGCACCTCTTGATTTAACTAAACCAAGATTTTCTCCTCCTATCACCCCTGGACAACAGTCACCTCTACATCAGGACAGCAAATTTGAAGATGGGAATCAGTCAAGTGGAGAGAACTCAGTCTACTCAAATGAGATGACATCACCAACACCAAGGAAAAGGTCAAGAAAGGGAAAGGCCTTTAAACTAGACACACTCTGCAGGAAACTTCAGGAGCAGCAGAGAAATGCGATGGAAAGTGATGAGGACTCAGTAGAAATGGAAGAATATCCAGCTGAACTACTCCCTGTGGACAATGAATACAGTTATGAAGGTGAGAAAGAGTTAGAAGAAGAGGAAAACTCTAAAGAAGGTAATGCAGACATGAAAGGGGAAACAGCTGGTGATACTGGAGAAGTAGACATAGAAGGTACAAAAAATGGTCAGATCAAAGGAGGACAAGAAATGGGAGAGGATGATTTCAGACAATTACATTCCAGTCTCGAGATGCTCAATGAAACCAGAACAGACAATGTCGGCATGATAAAAACAACAGATGAGCGCTACAATATAGCCAGTGGCATAGGCAATAAACCAGTGGAGCTTGATATAGTCAAACAGGAAAGTTCAGAATATAAGAACATCAAAACTGATAATGGTGGTCCTTTTGAACCAGCAATAAATGGTGGCCAGAGTAGACGCAAAAACATCCCTGCAGCAGTTCAAAGAGGGGTAGACATTGCCTGGAAAATGTTTAATGATCCCAAACTTGTTTCTGATTTCATAAAAACAGAAGTTGAAGATGATGTTAAATCTACAATTATAGATGAACATAAGATGTCTAAACATGATGATGAGATATCACATACACAGAAAAAAGATGAGTATGAATGTCCTCATTGTAAGATTTCGTTTGGAGACTGCATTATGTATACGATGCACATGGGTTACCATGGTTACAAGGACCCCTATCAGTGTAATATGTGTGGAAATTCATGTAAAGATCGGGTAGAATTTAACTTACACATTGCCAGGGTGGCTCATAGCTAAGTTACTTACTTCATCCTCATTGTATGTGAGCCATGCTCTGGCAGATGGGGGCTTAGTGCATATTTCTGATGCATGATACCAAGCAAGTCATTATAAAGTCCATTTTGTCTAACAACCAACTCAATCGAGTGGTAAACTTGTCCTTGGACAAACAGAAAATTTACCATTAGCAAAAACTTTCAACCCAGGTCAGCCTGGTTGGACTGTGCAGGCAGACCTGGATCGACACTTTTTGTAAATGCATTAAGCCTCCTTTTCACAGAGCATGGCTAAATTGTATTTCAAAATATTTTATCAGTCTGCCCACTTCTACCCAGTGCCTGTGAAGCAACACTATTTTCCATGCAATATTAGGGAAGTAGCAAGGGTTACCTTTTACCAGACAATCCTAAGATAACAGGCTTTTGAAAACATTGTGGGAAAAGGAGAAAATGCTGGTAACCAGCATTTTCTCCTTTTTCCACAATGTTTTCACCCTTTTACACAGATATTTCATTAATTTAGCCACAATTCATATGGTGGTTGCAAATGGTTTGAAATTGGACAGTTTTCAAATTTTGTCATGTGATAGAGTTACCAATAAAACCCTTGTTTTTACAATCCTGGTGGAGAATGTCTTTGGAAACATTGTAGCAGAACAGGTAATACATGTTCTAATAATGTCTGACCAAAATTTTCTATCTAGTCAAAAGCAGATTCCATCACTTGAGCCAAAATTAGATCCGTCATCTGCAAATACTTTGATGATGACCAAGGATGAGACCAAAATTTTATCACCTGGTAAACCGTTAGCCTTTTCCTGGGATTGCAAACAGTAATAGCTACTGTCAACAGAATAGATCAAGATCAGACTACACAGAATATGCTGTCTGATCTGGTATCTACATTGTCTGCTACCTCAGTGGTGAGAGATGGAGGCCCCTGTAACCAGGTAAAACAGATAAAAGAAAATGTGTTAATTTTGTCAGGAAAAGGGAGGTAATCTTTGACCTCCCTGATAGTTCAACTAGTCAATATTATTCACAATTCAGGTCCTATTTATACTGTATATTTCGTTAGATACCATTTTATTGTATTGATGGGCTTTGATTTTTTCTTTTGGGATCAAAGTACCAATAGCGCAATATGTATGTATTCTTTTGTAAAACGTTTGATGTATCTATAAGATTTGAGTCATACTCTGGCAAAAGGGGGCTTATTGTATCGTTGTGATGCTTTATGCCAAGCAAATCATCATGATTAAGGATCCATAAAATTGATTTTGTCTAACAACTGACTGAATCATGAGGTAGACTCATCCTTTGACATACAGAAAATTGACCCATAGCAAAAAGGCTTGACCCATGTCAGCCTGTGCGGACTGCACAGCCTTACCTGAGTCAATACTTTTTGCAGATCCATTAAGCCCCATTTTCACAGAGCATGGCTCATGTGTGATGAAGAATTAACCCTTTACCAGACGACAAAATTTTAACCTTGTCCAAATTGAAAGCATTTGCAGACGACAATTTTAATGTGGCTTAAATAGTGCAATTTTTCTTTGATTGGGTAACCAGCATTTTCTCCTTTTCCCACAATGTTTTCAAAAGGTTTCTTTTCCAGGGTCGTTAAAAGTCGGCATTGTGTGGTAAAGGGTTAATATCACAAGATTTTTTTGCTAACCCTTTATCACACAATCCTACATTTTAAAGACCCCTTGAGAAAGAAAGGTTTTGAAACATTCTGCTTGAAAGAGAAAATGCTGGTAACCAGCATTTTCTGTATTTCCCACAATGGTTTGTACCCTTTCAAAGAAAACTTCTTCAATTTGAAACACTTTTAAATTGTCGCCTGCAAATGCTTTCAGTTTTGACAAGTCTAAAATTTTGTCATTTGGTAGAGCTTATTCTTTCACAGCCAGAGGCAAAGACAAAAGGCTCTTTTCAGTGGCATGCATGGATCAAGATCAAACTACTCAGAACAGGCAGTCTAATCTTGGATCTATCTTGTCCACTTGTTTAGTCAGCCCGTTAAACTCAAATCTTGCTGACTCTTAGTGGATTTAATTTTCAGCCATTGAAAGAGGTGGAGCTATGATATTTGGCACTGAAAGAGCTCTAGATCTCTGCTACAGACAGTTTTTTAAAACAGTTGGGGGGAAAAAAAGCAGTTACTTGTTACAGACAAGTGCTCTTTTTCCCTCAGTGTTTTCCATAACATTTGAAATACAATATTGCACTTTCCCTGCATTATATTTCACCTTTGAAAAGTCAGTTGTTGCAGTAACTAGTTGGTCTAAAATTAAGATGTGATGTAATATGTTAGACACCTTACCAAATGACTACATTTAGACTAGTCAAAATTAAAACCATTGGCAGACAAATTATATGTGGCTGCAATTATAGGATTTTTAAAAGGGCAAAAAACATTGTGGAAAATGGAGAAAATGCTGGTTTCCAGCATTTTCTCCTTTTCCAACAATGTTTTCAAAAGCCTTCTTCCTCAAAGCCATTAAGACAATGTTTGGTCAATGGCTAAGGAGGTGCATATAATTAGTTTTGGATATATTTCACACTCATATACACATAATCATCATTTATGATTTAATATTAGATTCCTTGACAATTAATTGCATTTAATCTTTTTACCTGTAATCACTATGTAAACAGATTTTTTGTTCCTTGTTTGGTTTTTCTGTTTCAAAAAAATGTATATCACAAAATATGATACTCTGGTTTTTGTCTACATTTAAACTTTACATGTAAATTAATCATTATTTTTTTGTTTTGATTCAGTATTTTTGAAGTCGTACAATGTGCCAAGTTCTGGTTAAACCCTTTTAAAGCCTTCATCATACAGTCTGACTTTAGAATGTTACATAGATAACAAAACATTCAGTTTAAAAACACTTTACCTTAGAATTCGATGTTTTAGCGACCTTAATAAGAAAGGCCTTTGAAAACATCATGGAAAAAAAAGAAGGAAATGAAGGTAACCAGCATTTATCTCCTTATCCTATAATGTTTTGTACCTTTTCAAAGACAATTCCTTAACTCCATCATTTGAGTCACAGTTGCATTGCTGCCTGCTATGGCTTTCAATTTAGATCAGAGGAAGAGTTTGTTGTCTGATAAAGAGTTAACACTTACCAAACAACAAAACTTTAGAATTGTTCAATATTGAAAGTACTGGGAGACATCCTTGTAACCCTTAGGGTGCTGATTAAACTTAACAGACATTTTTAGTCTAGAAATACAACCTAAATAATTGCAGTTTCAGGTTTGCTGTTGTCTAGAATAGCTCAGCAATGTCGACTGTTTTGTGCTGTCTGATCTTGATCTAAACTGACTGCAAAAACAACTATAGTTGAGAAAAGTGCTTTAACCCTTTACCACACAATTCCGACTTTTAATGACCCTTTAGGAAGAGGCCTTTTGAAAACATTTTTCTAACTTTTCAAAAATGAATTTCAAGCTTTGAATCACATTTATTTTGTTGTCTGTAAATGCTTTCAATTAGGACAAGTCTAAATTTTGTCATGTGGTAAAGAGTTATAGGTTAAATGTGACTCAAATGGTGGTATTTGTATGTGAAAGTGGAGAAAACAATGTGGTAACAGGAGACCAGAGTTTTCTCCCTTCCCTACAATTTCTTCAAAAGTCTTCATGAAGGTCATTTAATTTCGGGATTGTGTTTTAAACGATTTGTGTGCCTGTTTTAGTTTGGATACTCATTGCTTGAAATTTCATGACAAGGTGTTTGCAAAGAATGTTAATTTTCATGATACCATTATGGATCATTTAACCTGACCATAAGTTTGTTGTAATCTGATACATGGATTAGTTGATAAGATAAAGCACAGAAGACAAAAAAAGTCATGTACCCTTACATTTTGCCAGTTTCCCAAAAATGATCTGTGCAGTGTATAAAAACAAAAACCATTTCATTCCCTGTCGCGGAATAGAATGACACAAAATCATGAAATTTCTTAGAAACACAACCCTACATCAGTTTATGAATATTCATTATGAAGTAACCTTACATCAGTTTATGAATATTTATGCCCCCCTTCAACGAAGTGGGGGTATATTGCTTTGCACATGTCTGTCGGTGGGTGGGTGGGTGGGTCGGTCCATCTGTCGGTTGGTAGACCTTACCTTGTCCGGATGATAACTAGACACAGAATTGACCTAGGTTCGTCAAATTTAGCACAGACATGCGTCTTGGAGTGCAAATGATCCCTATCGATTTTGAGGTCAATCGGTCAAAGGTCAAGGTCACAGTGACCGTCAACATGTTGATATATAGACTAAACCTTGTCCGGATAATAACTAGACACAGAATTGACCTAGGTTCGTCAAATTTGGCACAGACATGCGTCTTGGAGTGCAGATGATCCCTATTGATTTTGAGGTCAATCGGTCAAAGGTCAAGGTCACAGTGACCGTCAACATGTTGATATATAGACCAAACATTGTCTGGATGATAACTAGACACAGAATTGACCTAGGTTTGTCAAATTTGGTACAGACATGCGTCTTGGAGTGCAGATGATCCATACTGATTTTGAGGTCAATTGGTCAAAGGTCAAGGTCACAGTGACCGTCAACATGTTGATATATAGACCAAACCTTGTCCGGATGATAACTAGACACAGAATTGACCTAGATTCGTCAACTATGGCACAGACATTTGTCTTGGAGTGCAGATGATCCCTATGGATTTTGAGGTCAATCGATCAAATGTCAAGGTCACAGTGGCCTTCAACTTAATGATATATAGACCAAACCTTGTCTAGATGATAACTACATACAGAATTGACGTAGGTCATTCAAATTCTGTACAAATATTCATCTTGGAGTTTAAATGAGCCCTATTGATTTTAAGGTTAATCCGTGAAAGGTCAAGGTCACAGTGACCACCAGATGATTCAGGGCCTGCGCTGCTGTTCGCCACTTGAGCCATTTGCTAAAAAAAAATTAAAGTGTCTCAAAAATCATCATATGTGGCTCAACTTGTGGCTCCAACATTTTATTCTTGTATTATCGGGGATGTAGTAAGCATCGAAGTCAACTGGGAAAAAGCTTTTGATATTAGTTTATGAACTGTGCCACTTCCTGTATCAATGTGGCAGTAGGAGGGCATGACTGTTTTACAAACAGACATCTTGTCATTGTGAAGTTTTCTTAGAAACACAACCTTACATCAGTTCATGAATATTCATTATGAAGTTCCTTAGAAACACAACCTTACATCAATTCATGAATATTCATTAGTTTTACTCAAAATACAGGATTATGCATGACACAATCTACCTCACAACAGAAAAAAGTCTTGCCCTTCAATATTTTTGTAGCAATAGTAGTTATTGTTCATGGTAGTTTGTTAGAGAATATTGTACATTCATCAATTTACAATTAGTGATTTTAAGATAGAGGAAGATGTACAGTTTCTGGTGAACTGTCAATGATATTCATCAATTAACCCATTACCATTCAATTTAGGAGAGCTTTAAAAGAATTTTGGTAAAGGAGAAAGTGTTGGTAATCAGAACTAGCATTTCCTCCTTTTCACAGAATGGCTTAAATAAGCCATCCGGGTAATGGGTTGATTATGTATTCAGTGTAAAGATAGAAGGATGATACTGATGATATTTAATGTTTTCTTCAAGCCAGTGTCATGTTGATGTTATATATTTTGCTGATTTGAATTTTTAGTTGAAAGACTGAACTTCCACAACTTTAATTGCCTGTGCAGCCAGTGTAGATCAAAATCAGACTGCATAGTGTGCAGTGTAATCTTTTATCTACACTGTCCTGTGTACCTGCATGTTGTGGACAAAAGCAACCCTGAAATTGCAATAATTTTGGATTCGATTCTACTCAGAAAATATCCATTAGGTTTAAATGGAGCTCTGTGGGTAAATTCTTTACCACACAATCCTGAGTTTTAAAGACCTAGAAAGATGTTTTATGAAAACATTGTGGGAAAAGGAGAAAGTCATGGTAATCAGCATTTTCTGCTGTTCCCAAAATGTTTTCTACTCTTTCAAAGGTTAAAAGAAAAAACAGTATTTGAGCTATAGTTAAATCTTTGTCTGCAAATGCTTCAATTTTGTCTCAAATTTCGTTGTGTGGTATATAGTTAATAAAGATTTTGACAATAATTTTTGACTAAATTGTTGACTGAAAAATACCAGTGTAGAAAACCAGTCTAGAAAATGGAGAAGATATTTTTAATTCCCCCTCCAACTGTCCAAGGTTTATCTTCTGCCTTTTGAAAAACAAATCCTATAAATCCAGCCCCATAATGAATTGTCGTCTGCAAAGGCCGTCAATTTTTGGCAGGTAGAAAATTTTGTCATCTGTTAGAGAGTTGTCTTCTACAAAATGTTTCCAATCTGGACTAGTGTTAAGTTTTTTTGATCTGGTACAGAGATAAAAAAAAATACAGGTTATGCTGAAAATTTCTTGCAGAAATATAAGTTTAGAAGCTGTTAAGATAAGTCATGTTGATTGTTCTACAAAGAAAGTGTAATAATGACTGATATTTTCATCAATTTATGTGACCTTTTCTCCTTTCCTGTATATATTTATGATCCTTATTGTCTATATATATATATCATTGTATTTTCTAGTCTAGTCCATGCATTACTGTATTATATTAGTGTATTATACCTTTTAGGAGAATGACATATTTTTTGTTTTTACTTTTTGTGGTAATTTCACAATATTTTGGAATTTTAAAGCATTCCATCTGCCGGTGATTTTTTTCCCTAGTGTACCTTAACTGTACACTGCTACACTTGAAATACTGAAAAAAGAAGAACCAGTCACTACCTCAGCTTGTAATAGTTTAGTGCTAGATATAGAAATTTGTCTCTGTTAGACCTTGGATATTTTTGTTCTGACCTTGACCTTTGGAAATGACCTCTGTGGCAGTGGATATTCCATCGTTTTCCAATGCATATTGCTGTTGTTGTTTTATTATGAGATTTACCTTTTATTAACAAAAGTATGGTCTATGAGCCCTGTTAGCTCTATTAGCCCACTTAATCACCTTTAAATGCTTTCAATATGGACAGGTCTAAAAGTTTGGTAAAGGGTTAACTTATCACAAAATATTGTACCAAGTGTATTTTACTTGTTTTCAGAACAGAACTTAGCTGTTTACCAGATGACATAATTTTGGACTTGTCCATCTCAAAATCATTTGTAGACAAAGCCCAAAGCCTTTATATTTGGTCAATTGGGTGTTTTCCATATTTACATCCACAGAACTTAATAGCCAAGAATAACACTCTTTACCACACAACAAAAGTGTAGACTTGTCCAAATTTTAATCATTTGCAAACAACAACTGGTATCTGGCTCTAATGATAGAATTTTGCATCAGGATTTATTCCTCTTGCTCAGCTAATCATAGTTTTCGACAATGGTTATGTGGGAAAGCAGCCAATGGTTTGGGAAGAATACTGTGCAAAGTACTTGTAACAGAAGATCCGGGAAAAATGGATATGTGCACTGACTGCCAGAATATAACAGAAAATCGGGTTAAAAACTGTATAATCATTACACAATATACTTCAAAAAGGTTTTTTTTTTCTTTTAATGAAATGATTTTTTTTCACCAAAATCTAGCCAGCTTTGAAATCCTTTCATTTAGTACAGAAATCCAAGTTTCAGTTTATGCCTATTTTGTTTATAAATAAATCAGGTTATCACATGTTTAATTTAGAAGACTGTTAGTTGAAACATTTTTTATTTCTTTTTCATTTACTGTTTAAATACATGCAGTTCTTAATCCTATAACACACAATTTTGTGTTTTTGTGGCCCTGAGGATGACGGCTTACATGAAAACATTATGGAAAAAAAAAGAAAATGCTGGTAACCAACATTTTCTCTTTTTCCCACAATATTTTTTTCCTTTCAAAGATAAATTTTATCATTTTGCAGCACATCAATTTGTCATCTTCAAATAGTTTCCATATATGTAAATCTAAAGATTTGTTGTTTGGTAAAGTGTTAAGACTTTTATACAAATATAACCCTAGATGCACCTCCAGTGGAAATATTTTGAGAATAAGGAAAAACTGAGGAATGGCTTGGTTGAAAAAAAATTGAAATATGTCCATGTGAAATGTGTTTGAAGAGGACAAATTAAATGTGCCTCAAATGATTGGATTTGGCATTAAAAGGGGCATAAAACATTGTGGGAAAAGGAGAAAATGCTGGTTACCAGCATTTTCGTCTTTTCCCACAAAGTTTTCAGAAGCCTTCCTGCTGGTGTCGTTAAAACTCTGGATTATTTTATAAACAGTTTAATTGATTAAGGTACCTAACAACATGTTAAATCATTGTAATATATATATCCTTTTTTTTTATGTGTGTTTTGTTCATGTTCTAACTGTTGTGCCATAATTACAACAATTGTACAATATAGTTTAATGCTGCATCTATAAGTTTTAGCTCTACTGATTTTGAAGAATATACTATGGTATAGTCAAAGCCCTGAAGGTATCGTCATAGCTTTGCATAGCCTTGAAGTAATCATCATAGCCCTGAAAGTATTGTCATATCCCTGTCAATATTGCTGTGTGAAAACTTTAAACATTTTCTGATATCCCTGTCCTAAGTGAAGATATTTACTTCAAACTTGGAGCTAGTTGTTAATTATTGTTAGGGGAAGCCATACCAGAGGGATGGATAGCCTTCAAAATATTTTGACACAGTTATCCCCCTTTTTCAAAATTCAAATTTTCACTAAAAAAGCAAATGCCTGCTGAGCTTTGGCAGATACATTGGATGCTGTTGTTGTCACATCCTTGTTTAGTAAATAAGCTCTCCCATTTGTTGAAAAAGTAGCCATTTCTCGTTATGAACTTTATTTTTGCTCTTCAGTAAGCCATCTGCAAATGCTTTCAGTAATGAAGAGCATGGAATTCTTTTGTTTTTGAAAGAGTTTACTCTTTACGAAAGAACAAAGTTTTAGACTTGTTCATATTGAAAGTATTTGCAGACAACAAGTTAAATGTAGCTGAAATGATAGAAAACTTTGTGGGAAAAGCAGAAAATGCTGGTAATCAGCATTTTTTTCCTGTTCCCACCATATTTCAAACCTTTATATGCCAAACCCCACCTCTCAAGCCTGGTTTGATTTGTTGCTTGCAGATTGGTTCAGTTTGGACATATATTAACTTTCCTTGTCTAGGTAACTCTATACCAGATGACGAAATTTTAGGCTTTCCGTATTGAAAGCATTTGTAGAACATAAATATGGCTTTAATAATGGAATTTATATTTCAAGGATACCTGAATTTTCTATTTTCCTACACAGATTTCAAAAAGCTTCTTCCTCAGGGTATGAAAAACATGGGTTTGTGAGTTAAAAGGTTATCACTTTACCACACAATCCTGTGTTCAAAGAACCCCAAGAAAAAGGGCTTTGAACTGCTTGTAGTGAACTTTGTCCATAACTATATTGATGTTAACTTTTTTTTCCTCTATGAATGTGCTCTTCATCTTTTTTCTCTCATTAAACAAGTCATTCTCTGAAATCTTGACTTTTTGTCTTTATTCATTTCACACCTGTTTTCTGATGTCCATCAGGTCTTAAACCTTTACCATACAATCCCGGGTTTTGATGACCCTGGGAAAGAAAGCTTTTGAAAACATTGTGAGAAAAAGGAGAAAATGCTGGTATGCAGCATTTTCTCCTTTTCTCACAATGTTTTCTAACCTTTTACAGACATTTCCCTTTAGACAAGATTTTTGACTCATCATAATGAAAACGTTTGTAGAGGAGTAACTAAACATGATTCCAATGATGAAATTTGTTTTTAAAATGGTAGAAAGCCTTCTCCCTTCGGTTCGTTAAAAGTCAGGACTGTATGGTAAAGGGTTAGACGTCCCCACAACAAAGTTGAGGGGAGGGGTGGTGGGAGTTTTTATCTGTAGATGTGATTTTGTATCCACTCTGCTACTTCAGTTTTCAGCCAATATGCCTGAAATTTTGATGGAAACCTTCCAATCATGGTAACTTGTTCTCAGGCAATTTTCATTATTACAGGCCACCTTTAACAGAGTTGTGAATTTTCAGCCCCACTGGCCGCAGGCTAGCAATTTTATGGCGTGGCCCTGTGTCCATCATCCGTTCGTGCATCCGTCCGTGCTTCTGTGCGATAACTTTTATTTCTAACATCTCTGAAACTGCCTGTTCAAATTTGAACTTAACATAAATGAGCCTTCCATTGTCCTCTTCAGAATGTCCCGAAAGAATTTGATTCCTGTTAAACACTGGTTGCCACGGCAACAAGACTGAAAAATATTGAAAATCTTGTCAGAAACCACAAGGCCTAGGGCTACCAAATTTGGCATATAGCGTCATCTAATTGATCTCTACCAAGTTTCTCCAAATTATAGCCATGGAGTCACAAGTTTTTCATGGGTTTATAATGTTGATAACTTCTAAAATCTCCTAACCGTATGGGCTAATGCTACCAAATGTGGCATGTAGCTTCATCTAGCTTCACCTAGCTCATGGTTGTCAGCTCAGTATCACTTGAAGGTTTTTCCAAGATTTGACCAAGTGACC
Organism: Hippopus hippopus; assembly: GCA_946811185.2. Classification (NCBI taxonomy): domain Eukaryota; kingdom Metazoa; phylum Mollusca; class Bivalvia; order Cardiida; family Cardiidae; genus Hippopus; species Hippopus hippopus. The sequence continues at coordinate 16,539,671 of OX328113.1, read as the reverse complement.
AGCCTACCCTTCGACCCAACGAGACCAAATTTGAAACTTATATTTAAAAGACAGATATTCTAGCTAACTTTTATGAGTATCGTACTGGAAATGTGGCCTCTAGAGTGCTCACAAGGTTTTTCTAAGATTTGTCCTGGTGACCTAGTTTTTGACCCAACAAGAGCATATTTCAAACCTGTATCATCAAGATAAATATTGGCCAACTTTTATGAGTATCATACTGAAAATGTGGATTAGGGTGCAAACAAGGTTTTTTAAAGAATTTTCTCGACCTCAGATTATTTGATTAACTTGTCCAAGATATCAAGACAAAACTTCTGACCAAGTTTAAAGAATATCTGACTGAAAATGTGGCCTCTAGGGAGCACACAGGGTTTCCCTGAGATTTGTCCCAGTGACTTACTTTTTGACCATACGCGACCTTTTTCCTAACTTGTCCGAAAATTTTCATGAGTATCTGACTGAAAATGTGGCCTTTTAAAGAACGCACACAAAGTTTTTCTTAGATTTGTCCTAGTGACTTATTTTTAGACCCGACTTGACTTAATTTTGAAAATGTCTCCGATAATACCAAAGCAAACATTTTGATCACATTTAATATGTATCATACTGAAAATGTGGCCTCTAGAGTGCACTAAAGGTTTTTCTTATATTTGTCACAGTGACCTACTTTTCGGACATGACTCGATCTCAAACTTGTACGAGTTATCAAGACAAATATTCTGACCACGTTTCATGAGTATCAAATTGAGAATGTGTCCTCTAGAGTGCACACAAGGTTTTTCTAAGACAAACTCCTTTGACCTTTTTGACCCAATGTGACCCACTATTAAATTTGTACAAGATATCAAAACAAATATTCTGGGCATGTTTCATAAGTATCAGACTGAAAAACTTAAAATATGCCCTTCAGAATGCACACAAGGTTTCTCTATGGTTTATCCTAGTTACCTTCTTTTTGATCCAACGTGAACCTATTTCAGGCTTGTCCGAGATATAAGGCTAACATTCTGACCAATTTTCATGAGAAAGAAATCTTAGAAAAATTGTATTAACACTCTATAGGCCACATTTTTAGCCTAAAACTGTACATGTTGTCATAGGTACAAGTAGAGGTCCTTCGTGGCTTTATGGTAAAGTGTGGGATTCGTATTCAAAATGCCCTGGGTTCGAACCCCACCTGATCCACTTGCATGGGCTCTTCGTGGCTGTGTCGTTGGGCAAGATACTTCAGAGCCCAAGCCATGTACTGGTGAAACCCAGGAAATACATGAAAGTGTGAGCTGTCACCGTGATATGACTGAAATAATGTTGAAACTGGCCTAAAGCACCATTCATTCAATCAATCAAAGGTAAAAGTGAGCGATTCAGGGCCATCATACCCCTCTTGTATATTTTTCTTTTTTTCTACGTTAAAGCTGGTAACCAGTATTTTCTGCTGTTGTCGCAATTTTTTCAACAGTCTCTTCTTCAGTGTCGTTATAACTCGGGATTGTGTGGTAAAGGATTAATCAAGTTCAGATTGCAAAGAATTCACTAAAGGAAATGAGAGAAAATCATATCGGGTGATGGATCGCACAGAACGCGGCAAAGAATATAAGGGAGATAACCGGTGTGTTACTTGCTCATTGGCTATGTAGTGGTTACTTCCCTTATAAAACTAAAAATCCATTCTTTTAGATCCTTCCATACCTGTACTTCGCCGACTAAGCGTTCTCCCAAACCGATGGCAAAGGTTGCGTTTTCAGAGTGTAGACCAAGATCAGGCTGTACAGAACTTGCAGTCTGATCATCGATTTGCACATTCCGAATTATTATAAGTATTATTAGTATTATACAATGATTATAATATAATTTTAGACAAAAATGAGGCTAAAATTAATTTGTAACTGATGTTATCTTTAGAACTGAAAATGTCAGTTTTATATATAGTTGTTTTATTTTGATGGCCAAAAATCAATTGGAACAAACTGCTGAAGAATGATGCATAAAGAGTGCGGCATGGGCGATCCGCTTGCGATGAAGGGAGTGCCTTGCCCCCCCCCCCCCCCCCCCCCCCCGTTCCGATGGAAGAAAACCTCTCAGTAGAAGCATCACGATCGTGAATCGAACGTGTCAGTGGTCAGTGTTGTAGGACGTGTTGTGTAGTCCACCATTTTGGTCTGGTTTTAAACCTTTGTCAAATGACACTGTGGAATGCTTTTGAAAACATTGTGGGAAAAGGATAAAATCCTAGTAACCGATAAAGAGAAAAGGAGAAGGTAGGAAGGTTACTACAAATGGTTGTTAACTCATTACCAAACGACAAAAATTTATTCGACCAGTTTGAAAGGATGTGCGGACGACAAATTAAACCAAACAATCTCTTGTTTTAACAACTCGGAGAAAGTTGGCTTTTGAAAACATTGTGGGAAAAGAAGAAAATGCTGCTCAGAAGCATTTTCTCCATTACCCACGATGTTTTCTACCCTTTGAAGTACCAATCACAACATTATAGACTCTTGATTTGTCGTCTGAAAAAAAGCTTTTGATTTTGGTAAGTTTAACCTTTTACGAAACGAACATTATTTGAGACTGTCCAAAATTATAAGCATTTGTAGACGACAAAATAAACATGACTGAAAAACTGAAATTAGCCTCTGAAAATGTAGAGGATTCATGCTGGTTACCAGAATCTTCTCCTTTTCCCACAATGTTTTGCACAGCCAACTTCGTCAAGGTCGTTAAAATCGAGATTGTGTTGTAAAGGGTTTAAGTTTTGCCATCTGGTAAACAGTTAACAACTTCAGTCTCCTTTCCAGGAAACACAAACAATCACGTAAGATTAACTGCTCTTCCGAATTTTGATTTTTGAATAAACTACTTGAGCTATGCTCTGTGAAAAGGGGGCTTAATGCACATCCAAAAAGAATCGCCTCAGGTCAGCCTGCGCAGTCCGCGCAGGCTGACCTGGGCCGAAACCTTTTGCTATCAGTCAATTCATACATTATTAAGGACCATTCTACCTGCTGATTCAGTCATTTGTTGGAGAAAATGAACATAATGGATCCATGATTATGATTGTGAGGAACTACTTGGTACAATGCATCACGGAGATGCATTAAGCCCTCTTTAGCTGGAGCACTGCTCATTTTTTCGTTGTTATCAGTCCTGGCATTATGTACAATACCGGTATAATGTAGCCTACTGAGCCTCGTAGGTGCCATGCTTCATGCATTTTTTTTAAAATTTCATTTTAACGGAATACTAATTCGATAAAATGAAATATTAGTTCTTTATAACGAAATCTTCATCGGATTGATTGGTTGATTGATTGATTGATTGATTGTTGATTGATTGCATGGTGTTTAACATTGTTTTCAACACTATTTGAGTTAAAGACGATCGCTACAGATTCACCATTTTTTGAAAATATTCAGAATTTCATGAAACTTTTTTTGGTGATAGTTTATCATCTGATCTACAAAAATAGGAGATAAAAAGAGGGGGTCACCAGCTTTGGGAAAATTTTATGAATATTTCTTTTAGTACACCCTACATTGCGGCAGTTCAGGATGAAATTTCACCTATGAAAACTAAGTCTATGTATATTTTTTTAAATGACAACAATTATAAACAAATTTTATGTCATTGTATTGGTGAAACATCAAATTTAATGAAAAAAATAATTTAGAGTATACTGAGTATCAAATCTTTAAAAAGAAACCCTTAACTTATGGCTAAAACACCTTTATTTTGGGAAAAAACCAAAAAAAAAACAAAGAGTAACTTTTAAAGTTATTTTTTAATATGTTCTAACATTCAGATTTTTCTTATTTTTTCCATAAATAATATTCAGGTACTAAACTAAAAGAATCAGGCTTAAAACAAATAGGTCACCAGTTTTATTTTTTCAGAAAATACATTTTAAGTTAGTGGGTGGGGCACTAACTAATGAGTAAATGTAATGTTTGTCAAAGACAAAGACATTATATGGAGTAAATTATCTCAATTTTTTCAATAATACAACAATATTTATAAGAATCAAGTTTGTTGGTCATAATAAACCAATTCATAGCATATAAATGTAATACTGATGTTAGCATTTAACCCATTTCCAAACGACTAATTTTGGACTTTTCTAAATTTGACGCGTTTGCAGACGCTAGACCAAAACCTGGTATTCATGTATCACAGTTCTTTGATGGGCCAGAAATCATTGTGGGAAAAGGAGAAATCAATCATTAGAGGTAATTTCTCCTTTTGACATCAATGTTTTTCATCAATGTTGTCTGCTGCTGATTCATCAAGCTAAGGGATAAAGAGTTATGTACAGCCCCTCGTTTTCTGCAAGTCTTTACCAAGTGACATAATTTTGGACTAGACCAAACTGAAAGTATCTGTATCTGAAAATATGTTTTAGCTCGACGATACGTCTGCCAGATAGAGCGCTAGCAGTAGCATCTGTGTCCATATTTCCGTTGTTAGGTGACGTAGTTAGTGTATTCACTTTGACTTTCAGTCCGATCTTTTGAAAGCGTTATTTTGGATTCTTGCCTCGCATATAATTATTTGGCTTGATTCAAATACTTTTTACTTCATTTTGCTAGCATGAAACGACCTGTTTTAGTTCTTGGTTTATCCATTCTGCAGATATTGACAGGTGTGGCAAGGTCAATTGTGTTAGGTGCTCACCGTTTTTCGAGTAAATGGTGAGCGTGATAGTTACACGAAGCGTGAAAATGGAAACTGTCGCGAACGTCGTTAAAGCGCGGCGGTCAGTGCACTCTATCCATGCCTTCCTGGAGTTTCATTTGGCAGTGATTCGCAGAATATTCTTTCCAAACCACTTCTTGCTTTCCCACGTAACCATCGTCGAAACAATGATCAGCGGTGAGAAAGGAATGACTCCTGTAGCATTGACTATCGTTGTCGTGAAAACGACGTTACATTTGGCGGGAACGTCAATTCTCGGACAGAAATTGACCGACCTTAGAATTCGAGCCAGCAATCCCCTGGTCTTTTGTCCTGTATGTTATCGTCATGCTGTGTAGCTCAGTGGTTAGCGTATCTGACTAGTTACCTGGTGGTTGTGAGTTCGATATCCGGTTGAGGCAAACTTTCTTTCCCACGAATTTGGCCACTCACCTCTGATGCTTGTGAGAAAAGTAGTCAATGATCTGGAAAGAAATTTGTCAGTACCGGTGTGAGAAAGCTAGGAAACACATGCGTAGGTGCACTGACCGCCGTGATATGACCTAAGCTGTTTAAACGGCGTTAAGCTCCAATATAAACAATCAAACCTGCACGTTACCGACTGCGCTACTGGGGCTTGGTAGATACTAATCTGATAAAACGAAATAATAAAATTTTATCTTGAAATAGAAATTCAACTAAACTAGATAATAATTCGTTAAAAAAATAGAGAGAAAGAATGCTCTCTTCAAGTGTATAGTCGATATATGACAGACGAAAACTAACCAGTGTTCCGAACATAATTATATCTATCTCGTTTTCTTGTAATAGCATTTTGATAAAACGAATTAGTTTCCTGATAGATCCAATTAGCATTCGTTATAACGAATAATTATTTCGTTTCATGGAATTAGTATTACAAATGACATCTGCAGGGGACCGTAATCCCGGTATGTCGAGGAAAATATGTTTACCATGCTACATGTAGATTTATCATTCCCAGTGACCGTATAGTACTTCAATGTACACTTTCGGCTTCCTCAACCTTAATGAAATATACAAACAGTGTAGAGCAAGATCAGCCTGGGCGTTCATTTTGGTTATCAAAGCAATATTTAAACTTTTGCCCGACTTTTTATTATCAAAATGTGGATCCTCGAGAATAGTTGTTTCCTGTTAAATATCGTATTGTAGAAGGTCAAAGGTTAACTCTTTACCAAATGACAAAATTTTGTTCTCGACCAAATTGAAGGCACCAGCAGACGACAACTTGAATGGAGCTTAAATAATAACTTCTGTCTTGGGTAGGGTCGAAAACCTTGTGGGAAAAGGAGAAAATGCTGCTTACCAGCATTTTCTCCTTTTCCTACAATGTTATTGCTGAGCCCCCGTAGTTCAGTCGGTAGCGTGCAGGACTTGAGAATAGGGCGTCGCTGGTTCGATTCCCTGCTCGGCCAATTTCTTTACGAGGATTGATAATAATCATTGCGACAGGATTCATTCCTCTCTCACCGCTGACCATTGTTTCGACGATGGTTATGTGGGAAAGCAGCCGGTGGCTTGGAAAGAATATTGTGCGGAGTACTGGTAAAAGAAACTCCAGGAAGCATGGATAGGTGTAGTGGCTGCCGTGATATAACTGAAATAATGTTGAAAACGGTGCTAAACACCAGTCAATCAATCAATTAATCAATTTCCTTCGATTTTGTCAAAAGTCTTCTTCTTCAGGGTCATTAAAACTCGGGATTGTGAGGTAAAAGTTTAATTATGACAATTAATCAAAAGAAATGCTGTCCAATAAAAAGGTTGGACTCGTAGTACTTTCACTACTTTGATTTTGACTCTTATTTCACTGTTTACCGAACAGCCCGTGTTTTAACAACAATGAGGTCAAGCGCTTTTGAAAACATTGCAGAAAAAGGAGAAGTTCCTTGTAACAAACCTATATCTTCTTTCCCCATAACGTTTTCTACCCTATCAGAGAACTTCATCTCATGTGTACTAATTTTAATATTTTTCATCTGTTGGTGCTTTCAATTTGGGATAATCCAAATATTATAGTCTGGTACGGAGTTTAATCTTCGAACTATTACTGCAATTGAAGCGAGCTGTTTTACTCACAATGTCGAGTTTTAACGACCCTGAGGGAAAAAAAAAACTTTTGAAAACTGTGGGATAAGCAGCATTTTCTCCTTTTCCGACGATGGTTTTTGCCCCATGAGATTTTATGTTTTGTGGAACATTTAATTTGTCGTCTGCAAATGCTTTCAGTTTGGACAAGGGTAATATTTCGTCGTTTGGGAGAGTCAAGTCATAGATCTAGTTTATAATCAACTCAGCTGCGGACGATGTAGATCTAAAATCAGACTGCACCTTTTGTGTCCTCTGATCTGAATCTACGCCGGCTGCGACAGCCAAATTAGGTCGGCGTTTGACGTGAACTTGTTAAATCCTTTACAAGACAACCCCTTGTTTTAACGACTAACGACACTAAGGAAGAAGGCATTTGAAAACATTGTAGGAAAAGGAGAAAATGCTGGTAACCAGCATTTTCTCCTTTTCCCACAGTGTTTTCCACTCTTTCACAGACAAGCTTCATCATTTGAGCCACTTTTCGTCGTCTGCAAGTAATATCAAAATATGGGCAGGTCTAAAATCATATCATCTTGTAAAGGGGCTAAGCACCGATTGAGAGGTAAAGAAGCAAAGATCTCCCGTAGCACTCTTGAAAAACTCGACCTTTGTACGTCTAAAAGTGGGTCCGAAGTGGCCGTCTTTTTTTTTTCGAAAGTAGATCTCCGTATCAAAGTCGTACAATCTTCCGACTGCTTTTTACACAGCCGCTTGCCCCTTGACAATTTTCGTCCTCTATGGCCTTATATGGCATGCAACACGCAAAAAGGGGCACTGGGCCATCTGCGTAAAGTGTCGTTTCGGATCAGCCTGTGCAGGCTGATCCGAAACGACACTTTCCGTTTTTATGCAATTTTCTGTTTTGTGCAAGTCTACTGTATCACAGAATCTAATGTAGTCGTAAAGTGTCGTCTCGGACTGCGCAGGCTGATCCGAGACGACACGTTACGCATTATGTCCGAATGCCCCTTTTTGCGAATTGCAAGCCAATTATATAAGACAAAGGTCCGTATTCACCGACCATTCTTATGAACATTCTTAGTCTTATTTTCCAAGATTTAAAAAAAAAAAAATGAAAGTAAAACAACTTCTGATTAGCTAAACCAAATGGTTTAGTCAATCAGAAGTTGTATTACTTTCAAATTTTGAAAATTCTGGAGAATAAGACCAAGAACGTTCTTACGAATGGTTGGTGAATACGGACCTAGGTGCCCAACTGTATTACTTACGAAACATGACCCCCAGTTATTTGCCAATATTTTTTACAAATTCCCAAACTAGAATGGTAAAGTCGTTACTTTAATTGTGTTCTGCGGTATTTATCTCGTACCTGGTACATACAACGAAACAAATGGATGAATGATAAAATATTTGAGCCGTGGTCTGGCAAAAGAGGGTTCAATACATCTCCGTGATGCATTATACCACGTAAGTCATCATGTAATTATGGATCCATAATATCCATTTGTCCAACAGCCGGCTGAATCCTACAGTAGAATGGTCCTTTGACATGCAGAAAATTTATTGAAAGCAAAAAGTTTCGACACAGATATTTTTGGTAGATGCAATAATAAATCCCCTTTTAACAGAGCATAGCTAATTTATAAAGGGCGAGATTAGGGACATTTTCTTTTTTCGTCCCCACCGTGAAATAGAAAAATTAATACCACGGTGAATTTTTTGAACGAATCTGGTTGGGTAATATCATTTTTTGCTGCTCGAAGTTATTCCAAAAGCCCATCGCTAAGTTTACTTGACCAATTAGATTCATTCAAATTGTTAAATGACGCAAAATCTATTTTTAGCATTACATATCAATGCGACGAAGAAAGTAGTTCCAAAACTCCAGCCGTTAGGGTCTGTACAGTCCGATCTTTATCTACTCATGGCAACAACGAACGTTGCATTGCCGTTGCATTGCTAAGTGTTAAAACATGTATACGGATTTTGTAATGCACTTTCTATGATGTTATTTTGCAGTTATTTTTCGTCTTCGGGAAAAATGACACAAAAATTGATAAATGGTATCGGGACAAAGAAAAACTTAAAAACATTGATGTACATGTAGAAAAAGTAATCATTTATTTATCAAAGTCACAAGCTGCGAACGTGTCAAAATACATAATAATGGGCCATGCTCTGTGAAAAGGGGTTTAATTCATCTGCAAAAAGTAACGACCGTTGTCAGCACGCACAATCCGCGCAGGCAGACCTGGATCGAAACTTTCTGATTTTGGTAAATTTCCTGCATATCAAAGGACCATTCTACTTCAAGATTCAGTCGGTTGTTAGACAAATTGGTTTATGTGCATCAACAATTATGTGATGACTTGCGTGGTAAAATGCATCACAAAGATGCAGTAAACCCGGTTTTACCAGAGCACGGCTCATGTTACAATTATATTGAACGAAATAGGTCCGTATTTACCAACCATTCTTAAGAACATATTTCGTCTATTCTTCAGATTTTTCCAAATTTGAAAGTAACACACCTTCTGATTGGCTAAACCAAATGGTTTTGCAAATTTGGAAAATCTTGGAGAATAAGACAAAGAATGTTTTTAAGAATGGGTGGTGAATACAGACTTGGGACCTGTATTCTCTAATCATTTTAATTTGCTGTCTTAGTCTAATTTTCGAGATTTTTCTAAATTTCCAAGTTACACAATTTCTAATTGGCAGAACTAAATAGTTTAGCCAATCAGAAATTGTGTTACTATCTTAATTTAAAATGAGACATAACAATGCGATCTGGAATGGCTGGTTAATACGGGTCCGGGACCTTAGACTATGGAGGACCATAGATGCCATCAATCTTGTAGTGATTCAACTTTTGTAAAAATCAAAATTGTTTAACGGTAAAGAGCTGATTAACTTAAGGTGAGGTTTGGGTAATGCATCATGGCACAATTTTGAAAAATGGTATTTATTTTGCATACTTTCTTATTATATACTTTTATATTGTCCCAATGTATTTGCACTTGATGAAAGTATGCAATATTACAGGTTATATGCACTTGTATGGGAATATATTGCATACTTCAGGGCTTTTTCACGCACGTCTCTAAGTACGGAACTATTTTAAAACGCGCCAATTATTCAAAAATCAAAATACGAATGGCCGCCATTATGCATAGTTCTTACTAAAAAAAATCTTTCCAGAATAACAATCGCTACAAGGATATGAACAATTTGTTTATCCAACATGTTAATCGACGATGAAAATATTAAGCGAATGAAAAAGACGCTCGGTCGCCATCTTGTTTTTACGTGCCATCATCTTAGGTGACATCATCTTAGGCCAATCCGCCGAAAGCACGGTAGGTCGACGAAACATATTTTTCTTACGCTTTTGAAATAAACAAGACCGTATAAAGATAAGTCAATGAATTTGATAAAGAAATAAAACACTTTTAAATCACGGAAAATTATGTAAAACAATATCAAAGTATATAATAAAAAGGTTATTGCACTTGTATGGGAATATATTGTGTTGAACTCGTTCTTTTGGCGTAGTTGCCCTCGCAAGCTCGAGCAACTCTAGCAAGAGAACTCGTCCAACACAATATATTCCCATACAAGTGCAATAACATATATTATTTTCAAAAGACAAATATTTGTTTACACTGACTCTACTTATCTTGTAATTTGTATTGCATCGATGAACTGCTTTATAAACATAAACTACAAACAATAAGGCATCATTCATGTACTTCAGGCAATCGCATTTTCTCTGGGTAGATAAGGTCCCTCGAATCGTTTGATCCTATTGGTGGAGAGCGAAATAAAATCTAGGTCCTAGCGAGCGTAAAAAAACCAAAGTCCTGGCGAGAAAAACAACCCCAAAGTCATGGCGAGCGCAAAAAAAGTCCAAGTCCAAGTCCTTATCCACCTCAGATTATAGCAAGATAAATGAATTAGCGGTTGAAGATCTAAATCTAACCTTAGATAAAGAAAATCACTCTTTTTCCTTTGCATTACAACAAGAAAACATTTCTTTGCAAGCCGTCCTAAATCTTGTATCGCACACACCATATATAATAGGATTAATAGCACTGTTTAGAAAATATGACCTCAGGAAGAATTTATAAACTGCCTTATTGTTTTCTGTCATGTTGTCCACAAAATCTTTCTTAATCTGTCTCAGGATTATTAACAGTAAATGCGGGAAATAACTTAGGACAAAAGCCAGCCAAATCATAAACATTAGGAACGCTGTTTTACGTGCTCGCGCCTGTTTCAGATATTGCGTTTTCCTCATCGTTACTGATGACGTCACAGAACTAACAGAGGTCATCCGGCGAATTGCGTTCGAAATGCGACTGCTTATAGACGATAGCCTTGACCTAGATCGTTCATTTTTGGAGTATTTATTGTTTGTGACTATTTGGTCGTTACTTGTTGACGGCGAGTTTCCAAGTGATGGTGTATTAGCACTTTCTTTTGTGTCTTCTTTTTCAGTGAGAACGACCTTGTCTGTTTGTAATTCGACACCTTTTTCGTCCTTTTCAGCTTCTTTTTCCTTTCTATCACTGTCTTGTAGATCAAGCATATCTGCTGGCTCATCAGATTCGTCGTGACTCTGTGACGTAACGTTGTCTGTGTCCTCTGGAATTGGTGGAATTTCAGTATTTACTATCTGATCAAATTCGTTGTTTTCATGAAGGACTTGATCGGATTTGATTCCGCTATCGTCCGAGTCTGTGTTACTATCATAGCTTTTATCTTTCTTTATGGCCTCATTCACAAGTTCAAAATTATTTCCGTCTGTTACAATGTTATTGGCAGTAGAGTCCATTGTGTAAGACAAATCCTCGTTGTTTGCTGTCCAAGACAGGTCACCTTCAGACTTTTTCACCTTACTAATCTTGATCTTACTCTTCCGGTTACTTTCCCTTGCTGTTTTACCTTCTTTAACCAGCTCGCCACTGATTCTAGAGTTCCGACCCTCGTCTATTGACGATACCATGGGAACAGAAGCATTCCGCGTGGTAGAATATTGCCCGGGCATTGTGTTAGCGTGGCGTTTGACCTCTGCTCCAATTAAACAATAAAGAATGCAAATAGTTACTATTCCCGATATGAATAAGGTTCCGAACAAAGCCGCATTTATAAATGGATATATTGTTCCCACCATCTTATCGTCTGTAGAACATTCCGTACCATTAATCGCCATACCATCAATTTCGAAGGTTTGTTTTCCATATATAAAAACAGCCGGGACGGCCAGAACGAGGCCAAATATGATTGAAATTCCACATAGTATCTTTGCAGCGTTCGACGAAATCTGCCAACCGAATGGTTTACAAACTTTTCTGTAGCGATCAATGGCGATAACAAGAAGTAGGAAGGAAGATGACATCGTGCCGATTGTGTTGAAAAACCGCGCCACTTTGCACAGCCATAGTTCGGAAAACGTGTACTGGTCTATGACGGTGAAGATCTCGAAGGGTATCGCAATACTGCAAGTTAATAGGTCAATGGCGCTGAGGCAGAGTATGAAACACTGTGAGTTCGAGAGTCGGTACTTCGTTCTGTACACGTGACACACTATCCCGTTGCCAAAGATACCCAGAACGGAAATTATCGCTAAAAACACTATGGTTGGAATGAGTCGCTGTCGTTCGTCATTGTTCATTTGTTGTAAGATGGCTGTCTCTTCGACAACTAACTCACCGGAAGTTGGTGGATTTCCGGCTATGGTGGTGGAATTCATTTTCATTTATTTATTTATGGGAGTTGGTGCACGTCATATCCCCTGCATCTAAAGAAAAAAAGAAAATCAGGAAAGTTTTATTTCTAGTAATTCATACTTTACCGGAAGAAAAAAAAAAATCCGCTTGTCCATATTGAAAGCATTTGCAGACGACAATTCAGACGTACCTGAAATGATGATGGAATTTGACGATGAAAGAGACGAAAATATTGTTTCCAACATTTTCTCCTTTACCTACAATAATTTGAGTCATTCTCTGTGAAAAGGGGGTTTGTTACACAAAATGGATTTTGTGGCCCCATAATTATATGATTACATGATTGCTTGGTATAATTTATCACGGAGATGCCTGAAACCCCCTCTTGCCTTATTTGGATTACTTGCTACAGTATCAATTCAGGTCTTCGTCCAAATACGACAGCAATACAGTAAAATTCGAGTACATAGCTATTCAAACACAAGTTTTTGGTAACATAATTATTTAGGACTGTTCACCAGGAGACTCAAACTAAGAACCTCTGATCTGAGAGCCTGGGCCCGTTTTCACGAAAATACTTTAGTCTCTTATTTCGCTCAAATCCTCTTACAGACTCATATTCCGACTTTAGTTGAGTTCGCTTTTTTTGAGATGCATTTCACCAGCATTAACAGTCTTTCGCATATTCTCAAATCCTGAGCTGAAGCGACGTTTAAGATAACTCAGCAAAATAATGGACTAAAGTATAAATGAGCCATGCTCTGTCGAAAGGGTGCTTAATTCATCTGCGAAAAGTATCGACCCAGGTCAGCCTGCGCAGCCGCGCAGGCTGATCTGGGTCGAAACCTTTCGCTATTGGTCAATTTTCTGTATGTCCAAGGACCAAACTACCTCATGTTCAGGAAAAAAGCTATAATGAATCTATAATTATCTGATGGCTTGGTTGCTATAATACATCATGGAGACGCATTAAGCCCCCTTTTTGCAAGAGCAAGGCTCAAATATAGATGTAACTTTTTCTTCATAACTTGAATAGGGATTGGCATTCTGTTCCTCAACGACGTGATGATCACTTCCAGCCGAGGGGTGGAGAGAGCTGAAAAGAGAGAGAGAAAGAGAGAGAGAGAGATGAAGAGAGAGAGGGAAAGAGAGAGAGAGAGATGAAGAGAGAGAGACACAGAGAGAGACAGAGAGATGAAGACAGAGAGATGGAGAGCAAGACAGAGAGATGGAGACAGAGAGAGACAGAGGGAGAGAGAGAGACACAGAGAGAGAGAGAGAGAGAGACAGACAGACAGACACAGAGAGAGACAGAGATAGAGATACAGAGAAAGAATGAGAGACAGAGATAGAAATAGTAGAGACGGAGAACGAGGGAGAGAGAAACAGAGAGACAGCGAGAGAGAGAAAGAGACATAGAGTAAAACTAAAATTCTAACATGACACGTGATTTCGGCTCTATAAACACAAAGCGTGGTAAAATCTATGTTATTCTATGTAGACTGACGTCATTCTGTATAAAGTAAGTTATTCAATGGAAGAAATCTGCATCCGCGTTTTTACTCTGAGTATGAACTTGTTTTCCTTTGATTAAGAGTTGGTCATGTTAGAATCGAAATAATCTTCTTTCTATCGTGGTTTATCGTTGAATAAACCACGTTGTGAGTTATGAGGCGCAATGAATAAACCACTCGGGCTATCGCCCTCGTGGATTATTTACTGTGCCTCATAACTCACAACTGTGGTTTACTGAACGATAAACCATAATAGAAAGAAGATTATTTCTTAAGTGACTCACACAATAAGAGCAATAAATGATCACTTGTAAAACTTAAGATAGAATACGTGTATAGGTTACATCAGAAGAGTATCCCACATGTTTTAATCAGCAGTTTGTATTTTAACCGTTTTGCTTATCACTGAAGTCTTCTTTATTTTGCTGTCTTAGAATGTACTGTTGTTCTGCGCCGCTTTCAACATAATTTCAGTTATTCACTGCGGCAGCTCACATACTCATGTATGTCTAGGGTTTCACCAGTACAAGGCCGGGGATCTGATATGTCTTGCCTAAGGACACTTCCACGACAAGCTCGTTGCTTCGAGTGAGGATCGAAACCGAGGCCTCCAAATTACGTTTTCTACACTTTACCACTGAGCTACTCAAGACTCGTCTCATCATTATAAATATTCATGAATTAAAAGGTTAAATGGGCCTTTCGTGTAGCCTTAATTAGCCCTTGATACGACAAAAAGAAAATAACACTCAAGTATAATGAGTGGGTCATTATCCCTTTGGGCACCACAGGCGAAAACTAGGGCTTTTGGGGACGGTATAGATCAAGATCAGTCGCGCCTTGCGACCTTGCAGTTACTGAGGAGAATTATTACGAATGAGAAATATTGGAAACAAAGTATAAAGGTCTTTTTTGAACACACTACAAGAAAAGAAAAAAAAAAATTACCTTTCAAAAGGTCTTTTTTTTCTCTTTGCACGCGGGGGGGGGGAAGGAATAAGCTGCGCTCTGACAAAAGAGGGTTCAATGCATCTCTGTGATCTTCTATACCAAGCAAGTCATTACATGATTATGGATCCAAAAAATCCATTTTGTCTAACGACAAACTGAATCATGAGGAAGAATGGTCCTTCGACATGCAAATAGCATAAAAGTTTGGACTCATGTCAGCCTGCGCAGGCTGACTAGGGTGACCCGTCGATACTTTTTGCAGATGCTTTCATATTTGTAAAAACATATGAAGAGGGTCTTCACGGAAACAGACGAAGAATATGCCGAAGAATGATTTATCTTAGGCTTTCAGATTCGTAAGGATAGAACGCATTAAACGGGTCTAAACGGAAACGGGCGAAGAATATGACGAAGAATAAACAGGTTGAACGTGCAATCTGATCTTGATCTATACCTCCCGCTTGTTTAGAAAAGGCGGTAAAATTAGAATTTTTCTGAGTTTAAATGGATTGTATTTTCAACCAGTGCAAAAACGAGTATGTAGGCCTACTCTCGTAGCAAGTTTAGTCCCTGTCCATAGTCTACGTAGTCTATAAGAGAGGGAGAGGTAGATTTCCTACATGTATATAGAATATGGACATGGGAGTTCAAAATCTGTTGGAGTAAAAATTGTAATTACACCGGCGAAAGTCTAAGCAAAATGTCATAGGGCGCCAAAAGGGTTGAATATAAATGAGCCATGCTCTGTGAAAAGGGGGCTTGATGCATCTCCGTAATGCATTAAACCAAGCAGGTCATCATATAATTATGGATCCATAAAATCCATTTTGTATAATGACCTATTGAGTCATGAGGTAGAATGGTCCTTTAACATGCGGAAAATTGGCCAATAGCGAAAAGTTTCGGCCCAGGTCAGCCTGCGCGGACTGTTCAGGCTGACCTGGGTCGATACTTTTTGCAGATGCAAGAAGCACCCTTTTCACAGAGCATGGTTCATTATAAATCTAGGCCGTTGTTCACTGATTCATAAAACACATGCCTAGATTGAGTCATCATGAAACATATGTCAGTCCAAGGTCGCAAGGACAAGTGTATAAATTTCTCCTGTCAGTTATGTTGGGATGTAAGGAGAGTGTATGGGGGAGGGGGTCGAGGAGCGAGTGGTTGTGAGTTTCTATATCCATCCATCCATCCATCAGTCCGTCCGTCCGTCCGTCCGTCCGCCCGTCCGTCCGCCCGCCCGTCCGTCCGTCCATTCATCCATCCATCCATCCATCCATCCATCTGTCCGTCCATCAGTCAAGCAATTAATCAATTAAACAACCAATCAGTTAACCAACCAATCAGTTTCAGTTCTTTGTTGACCGGATATAGAAATCTATAATTATGCCAGAAGGTATTTTGCGCTGTACATACGCAAACTCTGCAATTTAAATGACAAACTTCCACCAGGTAGCAGCGTAGTCGATAAATCCATCAACCAACCACATCAACCAATCGATCAATCAACCACAACTTGCCTGTTGGTGGGGAAGATTGTAAGTTGGTATCTCGACTCAGTGAGTGAGTGAGTGAGTGAGTGAGTCAGTGAGTCAGTCAGTGAGTCAGTCCCTACCTCCCTCCCTTCCCCCTTTCAATCCCTCAGTCAATCTCTCACTCACTCACTCGCTCACTCACTCAACCAACCGCTCAACCAACCAACCAACCAACAAACAAACGAACAAATCTCGGTTCTTTACCACAATCTGTGATGGCTAAAAGGTTCTCTGCGATTTACATGCAGCAAATGTCTGCGATTTAAATAGCAAACATTGAGGATAACCCTACACTGCGTAAGCCAGTTAGATACATGTAAGATAGAATTGTCAGTGTTTATGATGAGTTTTCAGAACTGTTGCTGCACTGTTTACTAAATCCATGTCTGTTCCTTCGAACAAATCAAATTATTCGACTTATAGCCTTTTCGAAAAATACTAATTTCTTTGTAGATTTAAGATCAAATACTGTAGTAACTTTATACTTTACTACACAATCTCGTAATTTAACGTGCCTGAAGAAGAAGCCTTTTGAAAACTTTGTGGGAAAAGGAGAAAATGCTGGTACACCAGCATTTTCTCCTTTTCCCACAAGGTTTTCTTAATCTCTTCGTGTAAGCCACACTTAATTTACCGTCTGTAAGTGCTTTCATATTCGACATATCGAATTTTTTTTTGGCGTCGGCAATAGACTTAATACAAATGTTTTTCCGCACCCTGTCAACTTACACTGATAAATGGAGCGAAGAGGTTTCTTTCCATCATTTCGATCTCCCTTAGCTCGTTAAATTCGAAAACTCAAACGAATAGTGACGACTTTCAAGACATCGTTTAAGAAAATGGAGATTCGACACAAATTACGAGATTAATCATGAACACATCTGAAAACATTGTAGTAGCAAGAGGAAAACTAGCTTGTTACAAGTTATTTCTCCATTTGCCACAATGTCTTCAGAATTGGTTCGCTGCTCACCTGAAGAAATATCTGTACAGTAGGTAAACTTAAATATTGTTGTTTATGCGAAAAAAAAGTTTCGTAAACTTTCGTTCCGCACTGTATCCCACAATTATTTAACACCGTAAATGTCAAATTAACTTCTATTTTAAGTATCGACTCGTGTCAGACAGATGTATATTTTGATATTGACCTTTTACTTTAGAATGCTAACCCGGCTTTGAAGTTGCGCCAAAAATAATTTCTTTCATTTTCAGGGGTTTATATTTCCATGAAGACATTTCATTATCGCATTAATTTTGAGAAAAGTACGTTTGTCTAAAATCAAAAGCGAAACAAGTTCAACACATTTCAGGAATAACATTTAACGATTGTTGGTCATGAATTTCTCAAAAAGTCCTAGACGTTGACCACGCTAGTAATGGGGCATGATTTCAGAATCTTTGCCCCCCCCCCCCTCCCCCCCACAAAAAAAGATGACGTTCTATAACTTACACCACTGTCCCATACACCACTTTCTGCAACATACGTCATTGCCCACACATAAATCACACACCTAAATACATCATTGTCCCCCCCATACATCGTTGTCCCCCTTAAAAATCAGTATTCCCCCCACAGACATCATCCCCCCCCCCTACACACACATAAAAAATTGTCTTCCACATACATCATTGTCCCCCACATATATCATTAATACAACGATGTCCACCGCAAAGTTACATCATATTCCCCCATACATAATTGTCTCCAAAAATCACCACTTTCAACTGCATACATCACATTGCCCCACATACATTATTATTTCTGACAAACAATACTTTCTCTCACATATATGTCACTTTTCCCATATACATTACTGTCTCTCACTTACATCACTGTCTTCTGCATACACCAGTGTCAACCAAATAAATCACTGCAAATCAACACATACAAATACACCACCGTCAACCACATACATAAAAATATCACTGCCCTTCACCCACACCACTGTCAACTACATACATCACTGTACACCACGTACATCACTGTCAACAACTTAAATCACTGTCAACCACATACCACATACATCACTGTCAACCAAATACATCACGATCAACAACATAAATCACTATCAACAACATACACCACTGTCAACCACATACACCACGGTCAACCACATATACACCATTTTCAACTACATATACCATCGTCAACCACATACATCACTGTCAACCACAAACACCACAGTCAACCACATAATTATACACATACTCCACAGTCAACCACATACACCACAGTCAACCAGATACACCACTGTCAACCACATATACCATCGTCAACCACATACATCACAGTCAACCACACACACACCACAGTCAACCACACATACCACAGTAAACTACATACATCACAGTCAACCACATACATCACAGTCAAACACATATGCCACTGTCAACCACATACACCACTGTCAACTACATATACCACTGTCAGCCATATGCATCACTGTCAACAACATACATCACTGTCAACCACTAGCATTACTTTCCTCCTCATACATCATTGTACTCCCAGTACATAATCTTCTCCTAAATAATTCACCTACCTCCACTAGCATCACTGTCACCTCATGCATTATTATTTCCACAGTTATATCCATTCGTTCCACATACATCACTGTACCCAACATACGTCACATTCCCCTACATACATCTATCATTGTCGGCGAAATACATTGCTGTACCCCACATATATCATTGTCCCACACACACAAATCATCCCCCGCACATCACTGTGCAACAAAAAAAAATCAATTCTCCTTCCCCCCCCCCCCCCCCCCCACACACACACACACCACACACACATAATCATTGACCCACACATAAATCATTTTTCACCCCACATTCATCATTGTCCTCCCACATACATCACTTTTCCCACCACATACATCAACCTACCGTACACACATCACTCTTCCCCTCACGTACAATCCTACATATATCACTCTTTCCCCCCCCCCACATCATTGTCCTTGACATAATATCCCTACCTACCATATACATCTTTGTCGCCGACATATATATTCCTTTCTCCCACATACACCATTTTCCCTCATATGCATCACTGCCCCTACATATTTCACTCCCCCTACATACGTCATTGTTCCCCAATTGCACCACTTTTCCCTGCCCCTTAAAAACATCATTGTACCCCACATAGGTCTCTTTTATATATATCATCGTCCACCGCACACACCGCTGTCCCCCACATACATCCCCCCCCCCCCCAACAAACGTACGACAAAAGTTTATACTGGTTTGGATTTGTCCAAGTTGAGATGATTTGCGGGCGAGAAATTAAACGTGGCCCTAATGATGGGATTTATGACAGAAAACTTAAAAATTATCATAGAAATGCTGTTTACCAGGATTATCTCCCTTTACCATTATGTTTCCAGAAAACTTTCTTTCTCGGGTTAACTGGCACTCATTGTTTCCCCCGTAACCGTCCGATATATGTTTATATGCAGATCGCTAACAGCCTGCCTTTTCACTAACTCAGGGTCATTAAAATACGGGTTTGCTTGGTAATGGGTTACCAGCATTTTCTCCTTTTCCCACAACGTTTTCTACAGTTTCCAAAACAAGTTCTAAACTTCTAGCCAAATTTAATTTGTCGTCTGCAACTGCTTTGAATATGGAAGAGTCTAAATTTTTTGTCGTTTGGTAAAAAGTTAAATAGAAGATTGCAAAAGTCAAGCCAGACTTGTCTATGTATCACGCTTCAGGGGACTATCTTGTAACCTTCAAAAACGAATTTT
Source organism: Hippopus hippopus (assembly GCA_946811185.2). NCBI lineage: Eukaryota > Metazoa > Mollusca > Bivalvia > Cardiida > Cardiidae > Hippopus > Hippopus hippopus. Next base: position 16,519,413 of record OX328113.1, on the reverse strand, counting down.
GTCGTAGACGTCTGTCAAATACCCTTTGAACCCTTCATTCTTAAAATAACTCTGGAAATCAAGAAATTTGAAAGCACTGTGCTGAAAAGGAGAAAATGCTATCCCCCAGAATTTTGTCTTTCACCCAAATTGTTTTCTTCCTTATTACAGAGATATTCCGCCATTTAAAACGGATTTGGTATGTCTCCTACAAAGGTTTTTAATTTGGACAAGTCTCACATTATGTTGAGTGGTAAAAATTTAATTATGTATAGTCTATATGAATCGTGGTTAAGGAGAAACTGACTGTCATGAGTAATATTTCATTTAATCATAAATTATCAAAAAAAAAGGTCTGTTGCAAACAGAGTTCATCTATTGCGTTAAGGAGAAAGAGAGAGAGAGAGAGAGAGAGAGAGAGAGAAGAGAGAGAGAGAGACACACACACACACAAACACAAAGAGAGGGAGAGACAGAGAGACAGAGAGAGACAGAGAGAGAGAGAGAGAGAGAGAGAAAGAGAGACGCATTATTCAATTGATAAACGAGAAATGGTAGTAAAACTCGCTAACTTTAGGAAGAGTAAACGCAAGCAATCAATTCAACTTAAAGTTATACGGTTAATGGACAGTTTTCTTTAAATTCAAGTTCTCTTCACTTATTTACTCCTATTTTCAATCCTTAGGATATTAAGCGGGACTCAAGGACCTTTTGCGGACAGTCTAGATCAAAATCAGACTGCACAGAACGTGCAGTCTGATCTTGGATCTAAACTGTCCGATCAGGGGATTTTTTTTCCCAAAAATTACCTTTGAAATAGTAAAATTTGGGTTTTCACTATCGGCTTGAAAGTTTCATTTCACTTAGTTAGCAGGATAAAAGTTCAAACAAATTCGGTAAGACAGGGATTAATTATCAGCATGAATTAAGGTTCCATATAAGTACATAAATGCATTTGACATCATTACAAAAGAAGAAATTGCTTGAATGCGACAATTACTTTATTTTTTTTTTTGCCACAATGTCTTTATAGACAGACCTGCTACAAATAATAACAGAACTAAGGCAGTAATATGACAAACTCTTAGAGGGAATACGCCCTATTCAAGAGCGTTTTTCAATTCGGCACAAAAGAATTGACTCTAAGGCTGCTAAGCGCGACTCACTGACCTTTTGCGGACAGTGTAGATCAAGATCAGACTGCACAGAACGTGCAGTCTGATCTTGGATCTACACTGTCCGATAGGAAGATATTATTCTCCAAACGATATTTGAGGTTTTTACTATCGAATTGAAAACTTCATTTTAGTTGTTTAGCAGGATAAGGTTTAAACCTTTTCATGGAAATAGTGTGACAGTAGTTCTTCATGCTGGTATGAGCATTTAGAACTGCTACGTCACTACTTTTCAGAGACATATCACTATTTGGCAATTTTTTTTCCGGGAAAAAAAAAAGAAAAATTGATCCGTGCTCTGGCAAAAGGAGGGCTCGATGCATCCCCGTGAAGCATGATACCTAGCAAGTCATCACATAAATATGAGTCCATAAAATTTATTGTGTCTAAAAACCGGCTGAATCACGAGGTAGACTGGTCGTTTAGCAGGCAGAAAATTGACCAATAGCAAAATGTTTCGACTCGCGGACTGCGTAGGCTGATCTGGGTCAATACTTTTTGCAGATGATAAAGTCCCCCTTTTCATAGAGCATGGCTCAATTATCGCGTGCTCGAATAATCGATAATTTAGTGTAATCTGTCGTTATTTATACCCACATCCTCACTCGCCGTGATGTGACGAAAATAATGTTGGAAATGACATAAAACACCATTTAAACAAAGAGCTACGACATTAAAAAAGTAATCTTACACTCACAGTTTAAAACTCCTCTTTTAAAAATTGTCTAGTTAAACTAAACATCATTTCGGGAAAACTGCAATTTTAAAGAATTAACCATCCCAGCACCGTAGATAAAAATCAGGGGCTTTTGCGGTCGGCATAGATCCAAGATCAGACTGCACAGAACGTGCAGTCTGATCTTGGATCTATACCTTCCGTTACTTCAGTCAAGCCTATGTTGTAAAAAAATATATATATATGTATGAGCCATGTTCTGGCAAAAGAGGGCTTAATGCATCTCCGTGATGCAGGATACCAAGGAAGTCGTCGCATAATTATGGATCCATAAAATCCATTTTTCCCCAAACAACCGACTGATTATGAGGTAGAGTGATCCTTTGACATGCAGAAAATTGGAAGATAGCGAAAAGTTTCGGTTCGTGTCAGCCTGCGCGGCCTGCGCAGGCTGACATGAATCGATACTTTTCGCAAATGCATTAAGCCCCCTTTTCAGAGGGCATGGCTCATATCCAAGTTTTATTGCAATGTATTTTCTGGGGTCGAAAGCGGTCAAGTTTATACATTTGACGCTGAAAAGTTAAACGTTTTATCCGACTAGTCGTTTGTTCGAAAATTAACCCCTATCGTGCTAAAAACGTTGAATGAAACTTTCAAGCCGATAGTAAAAACCTGAATGATGCTAGATCTATTTCAAACTTAATTTTTGGGAAAAAAAAATCTCCTTCTCGGAAAGTGTAGATCTAGATCAAAGATCAGACTGCACGTTCTGTGCGGTCTGATCTTGATCTAAAATGTCCGCAAAAGGTGAGTGAGTCGCGCTTACTGGCCTAAAGTTTAAAGGTTTTACTATAAAAAGACGTTTTTTTACCTACATTTTCCCCTTAAAGATATATTCCACTCACGCTACAACTCCTTCATTCATCGTTTTCAAGTTCAATAACGTTATCATGTCATTCACGGTAATCGGAGATTTCAAAGATCCATTTAAATCAAAATTCACAAAAATCAATTCTGTCTGTTTAAAATTTTGACATGAAATAATTATCGAAATTTCCCGAAATAATCATTTAATGACTCATTCGCCCACATATTCAACATATTTCAAACAAAACTCAAAAAAAAAAACAACGAAACAGATCTACATTTCTTTCGTAAAGTTAATTTCCTCCAACAGTTTATGACACTGTTTCTGCGTTTCGCGGACAAGATTTATTGTTGTTACGCTTAAGTGATTTTTACGTTCTCTTAAAGGTACACCCTCATCTCACTTTAAACCCCAAAGCCCGCTGTCTTGTGTATAACACTCTTTTAAAGGTACACTCTCGTTTACTGTTAAGAACCGGTCCCCGGTCTCGCTTGTCAGCTTTTCGCGGACACAATTCAATTTTTTGCCGCTGAACTCTTTACTAAATAACGAAAGTTAAGACTTGTCCAAACTGAAAGATTTTTCAGACGACAAATTGTGGCTGAAAGGAAAGGATTTGTTTCTGAAAAGGCAAAACACATTGCGGGAAAAAAAAAGAAAATACTGTTTTACTATTTCCACGATGCTTTCAAAAGTCTTCTTCTACAGGGACTGTTTACATCTTTTATGATCTCTTAAAGGTACACTTTTATCTACTTTAAACATCTTAGTCCTGTCTCGTGTTTCTGTGTTTCTCGGACAAGATTTATTGTTGTTACGCTTCAGTGATTTTTACGCTCTTTAAAAGTTACATTCTCGTCTAATGTAAATTGCCGAGTCCCCGGTCTTGTAATGAGCTAAACTAGCAGCCTGTTGTTGATCTTCGTATCTATCGGACGGCTACGTGAGATACAGCCGGTACCAGTATAGTAGTCAACAAGCGTTCTGTTTACGTACTGTCGCTGACAGAAAAATGAATTGCGGAAGTATGTCAAAAGTCGCCAGGTTGCTCGATTTTTGTTTTACTTTTAAACTGATTTTAAGGTCCATTTTTCTACAAGCGGCTAACACCAGGCCCGACCGTACAATTACAGGTCGTCATCTTCGCAATAATTTCCATACTTTTTAAAGGTATTATTTAAGTTCAAATGCATTTTAACACCCGCTTTGTTTATTTTTGGCCGCTACTGGGCTTTTAAAACTAGCCATATGATTGTCTAGGACAAAACGTCTCAGCTACCCCCAGATAGCTAGTCTTGAAATTTTGGAACATCCGTATTAACCAACCATTATTAACCCTTATCCTGCTAAATAACTAGAATTAAACCTGTAAGCCGATAGTAAAAACCCAAATTTTGCTATTTCAAAGTTTTTTTTTTGGGGGGGGGGGATATGTCCTAATCGGACAGTGTAGATCAAAGATCAGACTGCACATTCTGTGCAGTCTGATCTTGATCTACACTGTCCGCTAAAGGTCAGTGAATCGTGCCTAGCAGCTAAAGGGTTAAGAACATGCTTTGTCTTATTCCTCAAGATTTTCTAAGTTTCTAAGTCTGAAAGTAACACAACTTCTGATTAGCTTAATCAAATGGTTTAGCCAATCAGAAATTGTGTTACTTTCATTTTTTTAAAATTCTGGAGAATAAGACTTGGAACGTACTTTAGAATGGTTGGTGCATACTGACCCAGAACTAAAATTTAAACTCAACAGTCATCGAAAAAAAAAAATGGCTTGCAATCAAGCGGTGGTGAGTTGTGATTTTTAAAACCGGCTCGCTCAGATTTGTCAGAGGTTTGAATAAAGTTAGTGAGACGGAATTATTTAACACCCTCTCTGTCTCTCTCTGTCTCTGTCTCTCTCTCTCTTTCTCTCTCTCTGTCTCTCTGTCTCCCTGTCTCTCTCTCTGTCTGTCTTTCTCTCTCTTTCCCCGTCATAATCGTTAAAACTTGGGAATATAGTGGTAAAGTGATAATAAACTACAGCAGTAAGATTAACGGTCAAATACAAGTATAACATAGGTAGATCTTTAATAATTATGTAGCCTATATGCCCCTAAAGTATGTGTATATATTTATTATCATGTATAAATTCATCACAAATAATGATTATACACCACAATTTTGTTTCGACCTTTACGCACGAAAACCAATATTTTTACGACCCTCGCTTGAGGACATTTGAAATTACAAAATACCCAAAGTTTCTGTCCGTCCGTCCGTCCATCCGTCCTTCCATATATCCGTCCGTCCGTCTATCTGTCTGTCTCTGTCTGTCTGTCTGTTTGTCTCTGTCTGTCTGTCTGTCCGTCTGTTTGCAGGCGAGTAAATAAATGTGTCTTGAATGAAACAAATAATAGTCTTTGTAAGGGTAGAAAACATTGTGTGAAATAGGAGAAAATGCTGGTTACCAGCATTTTCTTCTGTATCCCACAATGTTTTCAACTCTATCCTCCTAGAGGTCGTTAAAACTCGGCTTTGTGCCGTCAAGGAACAACAAAGGAAAAGGCTCCTCTTCCACTTGAAATTGATGAATATTTTCTTCCTCTTTACCTAATAATAGAAAACGGATCTCATTTTCTTGGGGTCATAAAAGAAATCACTGTTGCGACGTTTTATGTTCACAGCTGACAAAAGTTTTAACTATTCTACTATCTATAAATTTTTACAGCGTTTTTTCTCTCTGGCTGTAAGAGTGTATCTTTAACACGGTAGGTTTCATTGGTTCCACCGGAAAATGGGCAACATCGCAATTTATAGGTCAGCTAATTACAGAAGTTGCTTCCAAAGTCGTTCGTTTTGGATAATACATTAACACTCGTGACAACTCGGCCGATTCCATACTCCATAAAGTATTTTGACCCTATCCGGGAGGTTTTCATTTTTAACTGTCAACTGTCAGTCACATGACCTTCAACATGGTACCGCCCATGAAAATCGATTAGGAACGACAACAACAACCACAGTGAAGTTATAAGCCTCAGTGAATCTATAGGCGAAAACTATTTAGGAAATTGATAAACAACATTATACATTTATTGAATTTATTGAACAAACTGTTTGCCAAAGAAAATGTATTTAGAAAGATTTCGATAGATAACTGTGACTCGTGTTTGTTTTTTTAATGGAGTCTTGCGATTTAAAGACCGGTAAATGGGTCTATTTCCGGCGAAGAAATGTACCGTGTACAGTGATGGCATATATATTTCATCAAAGTCCGAATCCCAATAAACACGTATTTTCAACTTTACTTTTTCATTCAGTCATTGTGGGTTAAAAATGAAGCTATAGTTATGTATTTTATATGGAAATAAAGCAAAATGAATTTGATATTGAAAAATATAATTTCAGACCCGCTACAACGTCATATGATATAAATGCAGCTGTTTAAAAGGTGATCAATATTTTTGAAAATAGTTTTTTACATCGACTTCGCCAAAATTTAGCGAAAATATAACAACACTGGGTTTTACAGAACCACAACTTTTATGTCAGGGGACGAATTTTAGTAGCATTTAAATGTAAATAGCTCCAGTAACCAGGCTTTCTACCAGTATAGTTTCCTAATGATTGCATGAACTGAAGCAGTGTAATAAATTTTTCAGCACACGGAAAAATACATGTAAGTCAATGGGAATGAAGATACATAATACCCATAGTAATGCAGACGTAAAATTTGATCAAAGGATCGCCCGAGGTTTGCCGAATGGTGTGACACCGTTAGCTTTTTGATACATTAAGAATAGAGAGAAATTCATTGTTGTATTGATTGATTGTATGGTGTTAAACGCCGTTTTCAACATTATTTCAGTTATATCGCGGCGGCCAGTGCACGTATCCATGCTTTCCTGCAGTTTTCTCTTACCATTACTTCTTTCCAAGCGATTGGCTATTTTCCCACATAACAATCGTCGAACAATGGTCAGCGGTGGGAGAGGAATGAATCCTGTAGCAGTGACTATCATCAAAGAAATTGGCCGTGCTCACCTCTAAGTTACATTTAACACTTTCAGCGAAACCTGGGCGAAAATATCGGCATTGGCGGATGGCATAATATCAAGATCAGAGTGCACAGACTGTTCTGTCTGATCTTGGACCTATAACGTCCGCATGTTTATTCAAGCCTGTCAGCTAAAATTCTTTCTCAGTTCTAGTAAATTGTACTACCAGTTGTCGAAAGACGCCAAGTTTAACTATTTGGCGCTAAAATAGTTTGTCGGTTGTCGTCTGCAAACGCTTTAAAACAGGGCAACTTTAAAATTTTGTCGTCTGGTAAAAAAGTCAAAGCTGAAGGTCAAAACTTGTCTGTTTCTCAGCAGTTATCACAGTTAAGTGATTGAGGTAATAATATTAAAATTACATCATTATCATTTACACCACCTCGAAGTTAAATTACGTACATTTGAGCCATGCTCTGTGAAAAGGGGGCTTAATGCATCTGTAAAAAGTATCAACCCAGGTAAGCCTGCGCAGTTCGCGCAGGCTGACCTGAGTCGAAACTTTTTGTTATTGTTAAGTTTAAGGCATGTCCAAGGACCATTCTACCCCATGATGTTAGACAAAATGGATTTTATTGATCCATACTTATGTGATAACTTGCTTGGTATAATGCATCACGGAGATGCATTAAACCCTCTTTTGCCAGAGCGTGACACTTATTTTTTGTTTTGTTTCAACCGCTACAAAAACTGTGTGGCGTCCGTGGTTGTGAGGTAGAGCGTCGGCCTCGTAACCATGAGGTTCCGAGTTCGATACCCAGGAGGGGGTGTCAACTTTGGGATTTTTCATTGGCCCACATTGGCCCCAGGAAGCAGAATCGAGAGAGATTAGTATAAGTTGTAAGAACTTGTTTCTCAATCGATGAAAAATAAATATGGTTGATCTAAACTACAACTACTGTTTCACCGCAATAAGAAGAGACAGTCTTTGTCAAAATCTAGAATAAAGTAAGGGACAGTGTAGATCAGAAATAAGACTGCACTTTGTGTGTAGTCTGATTTTGATCTACACTGTCTAGAAGAGCTTCTTATGTCGCCCTATGGTAAGGAAAGAGATATTATGTAAAATACAGGAAATCAGTTAGTTGAAATGTCAACGTTTTGACGTGTAAATTATTTCATTTAGCTAAATTTGTTCGACTTTCATGATATAATTGCGTTCACATTTTGCATTTCCTTTTTTCTCAGCGCAGCTGGCTACGTTAGTTTTTACCCTTTTCTTGGGATTTATAAACCCGAATATATAAATGAGCTGTGCTCATGCAAAAGGGGGCTTAATGCATCTCCGTGATGCATGATACCAGGCAAGGCATTCCATACATATGGATGCATACTAGCCACTTTTTTTAACAACTGACTTAATCATAAGGTAGACTGGGCCTTGGACATACAGAAAATTGACCAATAGCGATAAGTTTCGGCCCAGGTCAGCCTGCGCAAACTGCGCAGGCTGACCTGGGTCGATACTTTTCGCAGATGCATTAAGCCCCCTTTTCACAGAGCATGGCTCAAATAGTACTTTCTGATTAGTCAGAAACATGGATATGTTTATTCTGCGGGCACCTGCAAGTCCTAGCTGTCTGTATAAGCCAACAAAATACTCTGGGCAACGACACGGTTATTAGAGACTGGCTAGAAGACTATGACCCCTGCAAATTTACGACGCCATTATTAAGCATTTTTAGGGTCAAAAGTTAGATTTCTTATCAGCCCTTAAGCTGTTAAGCGTCTCTTAATACGCCTTTGTGGACAGTATAGATCCAAGATCAGACTGCACAGAAAGTGCAGTCTGATCTTGGATGTATATTGTGAGATAATTTTTTTCTGTTTCAAGCTAGAAAGAACTTTCAAATCGCAATGTTAAGCTGTATTTTCTGCTTACCGGAAATTTTCAATTAGAAAATCTGTTTAACAGTTCAACACTTAAAGGGATCTTACCGGCATTAATTGCTTTTGTTGGACGGTGTAGATTAAGATCAGACTGTACGAACGTGCAGCCTGACCTTAGATTTACACTGTCTGCTGCCTTGACGCACATTCTGACCAAAATTACTTTAACCCTTTGACACACAATCCCGAGTTTTATTGACCCTGTATTGTATTGTATTGTATTGTATTGACAAAAAAAAAAAAAAGCTTTGTAAACATTGTGAAAAAAGGAGAAAATGCTGATAATCAGCATTTTCTCCTTTTCCCAAAATGTTTTCTATCCTATCAAAGACAAATTCCATCCTTTAAGCCACATTTTTATTGTCGTCTGCAAATGCTTTCAATTTGGACAAGTCCACATTGTTGTCACGTTGTAAAGGGTTGAAAACAACATTTAGGTTTTTTTCTCGCGTACTGAAGAGTCTTATTTATTAACACTTTACCAAACGATAATATTTTAGACTAGTCCAAATTGAAAGCATTTACAGACAACAAATTCAGTACGGCTAAAAAGATAGGTATTGTCTTTGAAAGGCAAGAAAACACTGAAGGAAAAGGAGAATATGCTGGTAACCAACATTTTCTCCTGTTCCTAAAATGTTTTGAAAGGCTTTGTTCTTCAGAGTCGTTAATACTCGGGACTGTGTGGTGAAGGACCAATTCAGCGCTGTTGGGGTCAAGAGGTCTGAAGTGCGAACTCTGTCCCTCTCTCCTTTCACTTTCCAATCAATGAGGACCTTCCACCCTACCCTTAAACTTTTTGTCACACAATCATGAGTTTTAACGACCCTGATACAGAAAGCTTTGGAAAATGTTGTGGGAAAAGAAGAAAATGCTGGTAACCAGCATTTTCTCCTTTTCCCGCAACATTTTCTACCCTTTCACACACAAATTACATCATTTTAGCCACATCTAAGTTGTTGTTTCAAAAGACTTTCAAAATGGACAAGGCTATGATTTTGTGGTGTGATAAAGACTTAAACCGCAAACTTTCTGCTGTTTGTGCAGAAAATGCAGCAGGTTGACAGGCCCATCGACCAATCAACCTTTACCAAACACAGCCCTGAAGAAGAAAACCTATCGAAAACATCATGGGACATGAATAAAATGCTTGTTACATTTTCTCACAATGTTTCACACACTTTCGAAGACACACCCTTTCATACAAGCCATATCTTTTCTTGTTGTTCGTTGTCTGTAAACGTTATTTATTTTGGACAAGTCTTAAATTTTGTCATTTGAGAATGGGTGGTTAACCACGATGGCATTTAGTAGGCCTACAGAAAAGGATCCACTTGGTGATTTTATTTGACTTAATAAATTACTAAACGATTGTTAGTGTTAATGGCCTCCGAGAAAATGTGGCATTTAAAAATATTATGGGAAAAGAAGAAAATGCTGGTAACCGGAATTTTCTCATTTTACCCAGAATATTTTTTACCCTTTCAAGGACAAATCCGTTCATTTGAGCAGCATTTTATTCGTCTTCTGCGAATGCTTTGAATTTGGACGAGACAAAAATTTTGTCATCAGGTAAACAAGAATTAAAGAGTCTCGAAAAAGCAGTCTGAGATCAATTTACACATGTGCACAGGCTGATCTCCATCTGGTCTTTCCGCAAATAATCTCACAGGTTGCCTTATGCAGTAAATATGTAAAGATAATAAATGGCGTAATTATTACATTCTGTTTTAGTGCGTAAATAAGACTTGACTCTTTACTAGAAGACAAAATTTATGGTCACGTCCGCAGTGAAAGCATTTGGACAAGACCATTTAACACTTATCCTGCTAAGTAAGTCAATTGAAACTTTCAAGACTATAGTAAAAACTCGAATAATGCTATTTTAAACTTAATTTTTTGAGAAAAATAATTCCTTACCAGGCGGTGTAGATTCAAGATCAGACTGCACAGAACGTGTAGTCTAATCTTGATCTAAACAGTCCGCAAAAGGTCAGTGAGTCGCGCTTAGTAGGCTAATGTTTAAATTTAGTTTAAATGGCGGGATTTGTCTGTCAAAGTGTAGAAAATATTGTGCGAAAAGGAGGATATACTGGTTCTTTCTTTCTTTCTTCTTTCTTTCTTTTTTCTTGTCTAGTCTTGTCTTGTCGTTACTTTGTTCTTCCCTGGCTTCTGCGTCTCATATTCTTGTTTGATGTCTTGTTCAGTTTTCTTAAACCCTTATCTTGTTAAATAGTTGAAATGAGTTTTTTAAGCCGACAGTAAATGACAATTTCAAACGTATTTTTTTGAAGAAAAGTATCTCCTTATCGGACAGTGTAGGTCTAAGATCAGACTGCACGTTCTGTGCAGTCTGATCTTGATCTACACTGTCCGCAAAAGGTCAGTGAGTCGCGCTTAGCAGCCTAAGGGTTAATTCTTTATTTTTCAATTACATTTCTTGCCTGCTCTTTTGCAATTTGAATCTATCATACTCAGTTTATTAAAAGACAAAAAGTATCTTGCTCAAGATAAACGAACACAAAAAGCGACCCCTAGTCAAGTTTCGATCACGCAGGGTCTTGGTTATTGACCCACTTGACCTATATCCCCCTTTCCTTTCTCAAGTGCTTGAACTATTCCACAATGTTTCTTGTACGAGCAAGCATCATAACTCTTTCATTCAGGTCTCTTAACTAAGTACTAAACTAAAAATATGTATGTTTGTATGTATGTATGTATGTATGTATGTATGTATGTATGGACGTATGTATGGACGTATGTATGTACTTTACGTATGAGGGTATGTACCAGAAAAAAATATGAGCCATGCCGTGGCAAAAGGGGGCTTAATGCATCTCCCTGGTACATTATACCAAGCAAGTCATCACATAATTATGGGTCCATAAAATCCATTTTTTGAAGCAACCGACTGAATCAAGATGTAGAACGATCCTTTGACATACAGAAAATTTAAAGATAGCGAAAAGTTTCGGACCATGTCAGCCTGCGCGGACTGCGCAGGCTGACATGGGTCGATACTTTTCACAAATGCATTAAGCCCCCTTTTCCGAGAGCATGGCTCATATATAATGTGTGACATGCTCTGGCAAAAAGGGAGCTTAATGTATCTCTTTAATGCATTATACCAAGTCAGTCAATACAGTATTATGAATCCGTAAAGTCCATTTCGTATAACAGCCGACTGAATCATGAAGTACATTGGTCCTTTTAGCTGCAGAAAAATTAACCAATAGCAAAAAAGTTTCGGCCCAGGTCAGCCTGCGCGGACTGCGCAGGCTGACATGGGTCGATACTTTTTTTCAGATGCATTTAGCCCCCTTCTCACAGAGCATGGCTCATACACCTACTCGACCCTCTTCCGTCGGCTGAAAATCCAATCCATTAAAACCCACACAATATTATTTTTATCTTAAATATTAAGGGCGCCGGATTCCCTTGACTAATAATACATCTTGTGGTCGCTTAGGAAAAAACGAGTCATGTTCTGTAAAAAGGGGATTTAATGCATCTGCAAAAAATGTTGAAACCTTTTGCTATCGGTCAATTTTCTGCATGTCAAAGGACCATTCTACCTCTTGATTCAGTCTGTTGTTAGACAAAATAGATTTCATGGATCCAGAATTATGTGTGGTCTTGCTATGTATAGTGCATCACAGATATGCAAGAAACCCCCTTTTGGCCAGAGTAAAGCTGAAATACAATGTACCTCTTTTCCTAAGGCAAATATTGTCGATACAGATCAGACGCTGAGTTTTGCACTGTCTGATCTCAATCTCCCGTTTTTTTGCTTTGTCCACTTGTAGACAAGAGTAATTGATGGGTGGCGAATTTGTACTTGTTCTCACTATACAGTACTTATCCCTTTACTTCTTATCAAATGACAAAATTTTAAATATGTACAAAATTAAAGTATTGCAGAGACGATAAAGTAGATGAGGCTCAAGTGGGGGAATCTGTTTGTGAAATGATTGAAAACATCGCGGGAAAAAGAGAAATGTCGTTCACTAGCATTTTCTTCTTTTCTCACCAGTTAATTTAGCTTTTTTCTTCAGTGTCATTAAAATTTCCAGGCAGTGGTTAAAAATAACCTACAAAAATAAGGGGACTTCAGAGTTCTCTTGGTAGAGAAAACCTTGCCCTATCGGACAGCGTAGAATAATGAGCAGACTGCACGTTCTGTGCAGTCTGATCTTTATCTACACTGTCAGCAAATACGTAATGAGTCAGCCCAAGAGTAAACTCCTTTATGATATTTTGTGAGTGTTTGTTCGAGTATCATAAGCCAAAATGTATTTAACTTTTTTCTTTTCCATCAGCTTTATACGTTTTCAACTTTACACGTCTTTTGCATAATTGAGGCGTGTTCTGTGAAAAGGGGGCTTAATGCATCTGCAAAAAGTATCGACCCAGGTCAGCCTGCGCAGTCCGCACAGGCTGACCTTGATCGAAACTTTTTTGCATGATTGGTCAATTCTCTGTCAAAGGATCTTTATTACTTTATTTTCAGTGGAGAACTTTGTGTGTTCATCCGTCGAACAAGGCCGAAATGTTTTATTGCGACGACAGAAACTAGTCCCAAGTGAACGAATGATTGATTGTATTGGCTATGTGGTGATAAACGCCGTTTTCAACATTATTTCAGTCATATTGCGGCGGCCAGTGCACCTTTTCATGTTTTTCACGGAGTTTCTTTTTACCAGTACTTCTCACAAAATTCTTCACAGGCCAACGGCTGCTTTCTTATATAAACATCGTCAGAGCAATGATCAGCGGTGAAAGAGGAAAGAATCGTCGATGACTTTTATTAATCCTCGGAAAGAAATTAGCCGAGCTTGGGATTCGAACCAGCCTGGTCTCAATTTCCCGACTTTACTGACTGATATACTTGGCTCGGCCTCGAGTAAATATAATGAACATGTCAAAAACTAAACAAAAAAAAAAAGAGAGATCATAGGACAACACAATGCAATTTTCAAGGCTGTAGTACCTTACAGAATACCGGAATCGGTGAATCAAAGATCAGACTGAGCGTTCGGTCGAGTCTGATCTTAGATCCATATTCTTAACAAAATCAACTTAAAAAGTGCTTTGTACCCTCATAATTAATAAATCGAAAAGTGCGAAAGTTCAAAGCCCAAAGTAACTAAGCACTTTCGCGGTCATATGAAAATTTGACTTTTGCTCGTATGTACTTTCGTTTTTATTTTCTTAAACCTTTATACCAAACGACAATATTTTAGACTTCTTCAAATTCAAAGTTGTTGCAAACGGCAAATCAAATGTGCCTGAAATTTTTCTCTAAACAGATAGAAAAAACATTGTGGGAAGAGCAATGCAGGTTACAAGTCAGCCACATGCTCTTTTTTTCACGATGTTTTTTTTTTTTTAAAGAGTTCTTTGACAGCATCGTTAACCCATAGGCTGCTAAACGCGATTCGCAGATCTTTTTGCGGGCAGTGTAGATCAAGATCAGACTGCACAAAACGTGCAGTCTGATCTTGACCTACACTGTCCGCTAAGAAGATATTTTCCCCCAAAAAGACACCTTTGAAATAGCAAAATTTAGGTTCATATTATCGACTTGAAAATTTCATTTCACTTTTTTAGCAGTATAAGTGTTGAATGGATTGTTCAGTGAAGGACATATTGAATGAGCGTCTTCTACGAAAAACATTTACTCTTTCAGCAAATAAATATATGAGTCATACTCTAGCAAAAGGGGGCTTATTGCATCTCCGTGATACATTACACCAAGCAAGCTATCACATGATTATGGGTCCATAATAGCTACTTTTTGAAACTAACCGCTTAATCATAAGGGAGACTTGTCCTTGGACATACAGAAAATTGACCAAAAGCGAAAAGTTTCGGCCCAGGTCAGCCTGCGCGGACTGCGCAGGCTGACCTGGGTCGATACTTTTCGCAAAAGCATTAAGCCTCTCTCTCTCTCTCTCTCTGCATCTATCTGTCTTCTCCTCTTTGTCTGTCTGTCTGTCTGTCTGCCTGCCTGCCTGCCTGCCTGTCTGTCTGTCTGTCTGTCTGTCTGTCTGTCCGTCCGTCCGTCCGTCCGTTCGTTCCTCCGTCTGTCTCTCTATCTCTCTCTCTATCTATCTATCTCCCTCCCTCTCTCTCTCTCTCTCTCTCTCTCTCTCTCTCTCTCTCTCTCTCTCTCTCTCTCTCACGCTCTTTCTGAACTGTATTTGAAAAGAACTTTATAAAAACAAAGGTTAATTCTTAATCAAATATAAAAGGTTCACGTTATCCAATACCCTTTTCTTTTGATTTTCGAAAAAAAAATTACACTCGTATAAAAATCTGCCACCGAGCTGAAGCCCAAGCACTTGTTTCTCTTTGACATTAAAACATGCTGTTTTTACGAGATTTCAAACATCCGTGGGAAAACATAACTATGGGACAAGAAAAAACAAAAACGACGTCACAAACTCTTTACCAGAAAACCAAAACTTTAAATTCTTCGAAATTATAGGAATAAGCAGACGTCTGCTAAAGGAATTTGTATAGAATTTATTGTGGGAAAAAGAGAAAATGCTGGTTATCAGCATTTCTCTTTTCCCCATTATGGTTTCGTAAGCCGTCTTTCTCACGATCATAAAAGCACCGGCTTGCTCAGTGAAAGGTGTAAAACATACTCTTTCATTCGTACATCCGTTGCGAGATAAA
Organism: Hippopus hippopus; assembly: GCA_946811185.2. Lineage (NCBI taxonomy): Eukaryota > Metazoa > Mollusca > Bivalvia > Cardiida > Cardiidae > Hippopus > Hippopus hippopus. Next base: position 16,504,104 of record OX328113.1, on the reverse strand, counting down.
AAGCCTGTGTTTTCTTTCCCAGAAGTCCCCGCTATTTGCACGATAACGAGGGAAAAACTTTTCTTAGGGCTAAGAAACATGCTGTGTATATAATCTCTTAGATATAGGCGGGGCCCTGGGAAAAGGGGATATAATTCATCTCCGTGATCCATTTTACCAAGCAGATCGTCGCATCATTATGGATCCTTAAAATCCATGTTATCTTACAATCAACTGAATCAAGAGGTAGACTGTTCCTTAGACATGGAGAAAATTGACCCAGAGTAAAAAATTCGGACCCAGGTCAGTTTGCGTGGACTATGCAGGGGACCCTGTTCGATAAATTTAGCAGATGCATTAAACCCCCATTTCACAGAGCATGGCTCGATTTTTTCCAGTCTCTGAATAAAAGTAGTAAATAGCTTTACCCTTTCGACGCCAAATATTTAAAACTCGACCTCTACCGACGGCTGGAATTTCGATCCACTGACATTCAGATTTTTTCCGACTAAGCTTGGTTAAACAATCGGACGGTTTAGATCCAAGATCAGACTGCACGTTCTGTGCAGCCTGATCTTGATCTATACTGTCCTCAAAAACTCTTGCTTTTTCTTATGGCACGGAAAAGGCTAAACGCCCCTAGAACCGACTGGGTTTTATTTCCTTACCATAAAACTAATTTTAGACTCGACCAAATTGAAAGTACCTGCCGACTATCATTTATGTCACTCAAAGGATGATTCCTGTCTTTGAAAGCCTCAAAAACATTGCGTGGAAAGACGAAAATGCTTGTTACCACTATGTGTTCAAAGAGGGTTTTTCAAACACGTACTTGTTTAGTAAAGCGTGCTAAAAGGAGCACCTGCTCTGTAGCTTTTTACAAGCGATTCCTCCTTTTTCTCCAAACTCTTTTCTTTATGTGTGTGGGGGGGGGGGGAATGGGGGGGGGGATGTTGGGTGTTTTGTCGAAGTGCCCTTGGCAGAATACTTCAGAACTGACACGTATTTGGGTACCGAAGAAATGTAATCAAGATCATACAGCTCGGTAGTGAAGGGGATGATCTTAGTCTACCCTTTTGGCAAAGAAACTTAATGAGCATTGCTTCGGGAAAAGGGTGATAAGTGCATCTCCGTCAAGCAAATCATCGGATAATTGTGGATTCATAAAAATTCGTTTTGTCCAACGACTGGATTATAAGATAGAATGGTCCTTGGACATGCAGAAAATTGACCTGTAGCAAAGTTTCGACGAAAGGTCAGTCTGCGCTGACTTGGCAGGGTGACATGAGTGGATGCGAATGCAGAAAGCCCCCTTCTCACAAAGCATGACTCAAATGTTGGGAATGCATGATATGCATTTAGTTTTGTTTTTTCATTTAAATACTTGATTTAACATTTGAATCTTAAGATTAAGGAGTAATGTCAATTTCATGACGGTTTTATTTTTCTCAACTTCTTTGTCACAGGCTGACAGGTAGTATGATGGAACACATTTTACTCCAGATGCTCTATGTAAATCAAGTAACCAACGTGTAATTGGTTACATAATTATGATGATCTTCCTTCCTTCCTTCCTTCCTTCTTTCCTTCCTTCCTTCCTTCCTCCCTCCCTTCTTTCCTTCATTTCCCTCTTTCTTTCCTTCTTTCTTCCTTTCCTTCCTTCCTTCCTTTCCTTCCACCATTTTCTTTTTGCCATACTATCCATTCTACATTCCTTCTTTCGTTCCTTCATTCATTCCTTTCTTCATTCACCCCCTCTCCTCCACCCTTGTTTCCCTTTTCCATAGTTTCTCCTCCACCCCCCTCCCCCTCCCCCTCCCCCGCCCCCAACTTCCCTTTTCCTATCTTCAGAAGCTACCTTTTCTTTATATCATTTCGAAATCAAGGGGCTATTAATTTTTGTTACACCATCAGTAGTACTTATTTATCTGACAGATTTGACAGTAAGCCTGAGGGGTAAACGATTTCACAAACAATTACGCGTATGAAAAAAATGACAAGCAGACAATATTGACAAAAAGCAAAAAGACATGTCTTATTCAATACCAATCGGGCCATCTTAAGACACACCACTCAGCACACGTGAGTGTCAAAAACGCTGTAGATAGAAACATAACATGAACACTGCATGTGGGTGCCAACGCTCGGCTGCAGTTGCGTGATTTTCAGTGAAAAGTCGGAGTCGAAAAAGGTGCATAAATGTTGTCAAAGATATTTTTAGGGCTACCTGCCCTTATTCTATGGATTCCCCTTTTGATAGTTAAAAATTGTCCAAGTTTGAAGTAAATATCATCAGTAATTAGAGAGATATTATAAAATGTCAAAGCATTTGAAGTCAAAGATTTTGCAGGACGACGAAGACGACGACGTCAGGTCCACGGCAATACCTCGACGTTATCTTTTTTTTCGAAAACAACCGAGCTAATAAATGGGGCAAATCGTCCTATTCTTTATGATAAAGTCTAACAGAGTGCAAAAGGAGCTGTTACGTTGTGGCCACCTTTATTACGCTGGCAATCTGTGTTACGCAAGCGCATAACGACTTTCAAGTGAATGCAGCTATATATTGCTCACAAAAGGTAGAGGATAACTTGTCATTTTGTTTTGGTATGTGAAACATACGCTAAAATATAGGCAATCATTGTGTATGTTCTTACGATAGACGTCTATGTGTAGACAGCGTGGTCACTACAGTACAGAAGTCTCGTTAAAATTTGTGCTGTATGAATAACCTTAAGACATGAGGGACAGCACGCTGACTTTAACATGGAACGACATTATAGTAATTCTGACTTTATTTGGGCAAAACTTTCAGACTGTTGTGTTGTGGAGATGTCTAACAAAAATTCACAGTCAAATTTGCGATTGGAAATATGACACGTCTAACGGAAGGTCAACATTGGCGGGTCATTGATATACTCCAGACCGGATGTACACAGGCCTAGGCTGCAGCTGACTTGAATGATTTGCAGTCCGTTGTTTCTCGATTGTGGTCACGTTATCAAACAATAGTTTTCTGGTGACGTAATTGCCCAAAGAGTTCGACGTCTAAGATATACTGATGTCAAAGACGACCGTTATGATTTTAGTCAAGTTCTCCATAAAAGAGCACGGACAGCTACAGACCTTCAATAACACCTTCGACATACTAAAGGGGTCAATGTCTCGAGACAGATAATCAGAAGTCACCATCACTCGGACGGTCTTAACGCTAAGCGCCCTCACCTGGTCATGCCGTTGTCAGCAAGGCATCGTCATGAACGATTGGCGTGGTGTAGAGAGCGGCATTGGTGGAATATCAACCAGTGGTCACATGTGATGTTTAATGACGATTCCAGGTTCAACGCAGACATTCTTGATGGTCGAAGAAGAGTTTGGTTTCGCCCTGGAGAATGTTTCGCAGACGCTGCTACCCACAACAGATATGGGGATGAGTCCGTCATGGTATTTGGTGGTATCACTATGAGTGCTAGAACACAGCATCATGTGTGCCATGGCAGTGTAACAACCCAGTACTACCGTGACAACATGTTGATCTGGCATGTTGTCCCGTTTGCTCAAAGGTATGGCCAAGAGCTCATCTTCCAGGATGATAAAGCTAGGGTCCATGGGGCAAAACTTGTCACTGAGTTTCTCGAAGAACAACGTATCCGTACTTTACCATGGCCAGTAGTGAGCCCGGACTTATTGCCTATTGAACAGGTGTTGTCCGAAGACTTAATCCCCCCCCCCACCCAGATCGTTACGTGAGCTCGGTGCGGCGCTACAGGAAGAGTTGAACAGACTCCCTAGGACACCATAGTCGTCTTATTCGGAGTAGGAGATGTCGTTGCATGGCTTGTTATGACAACAGAGGCGGTCCAACATGTTATTGAGGGTGTGTGAAAATAATAACGTTAACGTAATGCCTTTGGACGCTGTTTAAAGTACCTATTTAAAGATGTCATGAAGACGTTAAATTTTCGATTAAGATGTGTGAATGAATTGTTTTGATTCATTAATTAAACATCAAACGGTAAGGGTTTTTCCTAATTACTCGTAATGACAGTATTACCCACAATATCCCCTACTTTTTGTGAATAGTACATGTATATTTAAATACGCTCGTATGAACCAAGCACCTTTCTTTCAATGCAACTTTTGTGTGTCTTTCAGGTTTGAACTTAACCCTGATAGCGCCTTTTAGTAAATCCCTATGCGGCCAGTGTAGATCAAAGATCAGACTGCACAAAATGTGCAGTCTGATCTTTGATCTACACTGTCCGCTTTGCTAAAACAACGTACATAGACAAAAGCATCCACTGAACTGACCTGCAATTAATTAGATCTTATTTCTGGACAGAAAATGCCTGTTGGGTTTATTTTGCGCTCGAACGGTTGCTACAGATTGGTGTTGACTTGAAACAAGTAGTCCATGCTCTTCCAACCATATTTCTGCCTTTTGCAGTGCTTGTAAAGATGTTTTCGTGCGATCATGTACTCGTACTGTAACTATTTATATGACTAAGTGGTGTTCTGGCAAAACGGGGTTTAATGCATATCCGTGATACTTGATTACCAATTAGGCTATCACATAATTATGGATCCATAAGAGCCACCGACTTAATCTTGTGGTAGACTGGTCCTTGGACATATATAAAATTGACCAATAGCGAAAAGTATCGGCCGTGGTCGGCCAGCACGGACTGCGCAGGCTGAACTGGAATGATACTTCTAGCAGATGCATTAAGCTCCCTTTTTACAGAGCATGGCTTATATGTAGGTAACGCACTATAACTATTTATATGCGCTGGCTTGTGCGCTGGCAAAGGAGGTATAATGAATATCCGTGATGCATTATATCAAGCATGAAATCACATAATTAAGTACCAATTACATTTTGTCTTACAACAGACTGAAGAGGTAGAATGGTCGTTGGACATGTTCAATAGAAAAAAGCATATACAGGTACTTTATCGTGTTCTGCGGTATTTTATGTTCGATACTATATGTAGGACAGATAAAATGGGTGGAGAGACTTATATAAACGTTGCAACTTTGGAGGCGGACATATTTTCCATCATCCTACCCTGAAATATAAATTCTAATTCAACGACGATTATAGACCAGCTGTTACACTGTTGTTGCGCAATGTATTATTTCAAAGCAGATCCTTCGACTTATCGTAAGTTTTTGACTTATCGTATATTTGATATGTTTTAACATCAGGTGAAAAAAGTAATTACTTCTGACTTATCTAAATTAGAAATCTCTTACGATATTCAAAATTATTCATTGTATAGCCATTTGTTACGTAAATAATTTGAGTTATGCTCTGTGAAAAAGGGTTTTAATGCAAAAAGTATCTACCCAGGTCAGCCTGCGCATGCAGACTGATATGGATCGATAGTTTTTTGTAATATGTAAATTTTCTGCATGTCCAAGGACCATTCTACTTCATGATGCAGTCGGTTGCTAGATAAAATAGATTTTATGGATCTATAATTTTGTGATGACTGCTTGGTATAATGCATCACGGAGATGAATTTTACCCATTTTTCACAGAGCATGGCTGATGTATTTTTACACAGAATTTGGGCGACTTATCAAATACATCTGTCATATTCCAAGTGAATATTACTCTCGATATTGTACACTGATAATATTCCTCTACCTCAAATCCCTATAGAAACACACATAGTCCACGTGACTTGGTAGACCAATCAGATTGTGTATCATATTTTCATTCATTCATTCATTCATTCATTCATTCATTGTTATTTCCCGTGCAACCATTCAAATATACGACGATTACGAATTTTAATGATGTATGCATTTATCATTTTTAAAACTCACTGCTATAAGCGAAGACATTTTTCTTTTTTTTTTTCAGGACTGCATAGATTAAGATTAGACTTCACAGAACATGCATTTGTTTAGTCAAGCCTGTGAGATAAAAATGAACCATGCTCTGGCAAAAGGGGTTTTAATGCATTTCTGTGATATATTCCACCAGGCAAGTCAAGATTCCATAAAATCCACTTTGTCTTACAATCGAATGAATTTGGAGGTAGAATGGTCCTTTACCATGTAGAAAATTGACCAATAGCAAAACGTTTCGGTCCATGTCAGCCTGGGCGGACTGCGCAGGCTGACATGGGTCGATCCTTTTTGCAGATGCATCAAGCCCTCTTTTCATAGAACATCAGTCATGTCTTTATGAGTTTTAGTGGATTGTATTTTCAGCCCGTAATAGAGGCTGAATTTAGATATGCATTTAATGCCAATAGAGTTCATACAGATTCAAGTATCAATCGAGTTTTCGAATCGAATGCACCGATACTTCGATCGCATTTCGTCACTGCATTCTCTGTCTCTGTGTTGTTGGTATGGTGAAAAAAAAAACAATTCGACAAATGTCAAACATCTGTATATAAAAAGATGTTTGACATTTTGATTGATAGGTCCTTGTTACAAGACGTGAAATAGTTAATGCGAATCTGGTTTGTTCGGTGTTTATCGTTGAGAGACATTTGGCATTTTACGTCTTTTAACAAAAAAAAAAGAGGTCTAGCAAACAACCAGCGGAAAAAATGTCCAAAACATTGAGATTTTTAGAGTAGATACTGAGAGACAGAGAGACAAAAGCAAAGAGAAACAGACCCGCACAGAAAGATGAACTATGGAGAGAAAGAGAGAAAATTTGAAAAAAAAAACATCACGGAACCTTGAGAAGGTGAAACAACTAGATGAAAACTAGCAACAAAATAATAGAAGATAGTTGAAACAAGCAAAAAGACTGCGAAAGACACATCAGAGCACAGAGTGAGTGATAAAACTGACCAACAGACGGACAGACACAGAGAAGGAGCAATATTGTTCACAGAGGTAAAGACGGGCAGAACGAACGAACGAAAGAAGGAACGGATGGATGGATGGATGGATGAAAGGGCAGGCAAACAAACGGACGGACGGATCGACTAATAGATGAATAGAGGGAGGAAGAGAAGGAGGGAGAAATAGGGGAATAGAGGAATGGGGATGAATCTTGTAGGGATGGTTTATGGATGGATGGAGGGAGCAGCGAATGAAAGGTGGATAGTTTAGGAATGGATAGACAGTCGGTCGAACAGACAGATAGAACGATATAGTAGAGCAAGACATGTAGACAAAACCGAAGAATGTGATATATCTCAGTATATCACGGTGAGTGATCATTGACGTACTTGATGACAGTAATTGGTTGTTTTACAAGGAATCCTTTTCCCGCCATCGATTCTTTGTCCTTTGTTGGACGTCAAGGCACATATCTAGCTTGCTTTTATGGTGTTTAACGCCTTTTCTACACTATTTCAATTATATAGCGGCGACCAGTGCACCAATCCTTGCTTTCCTGGACTTTTTTTGTGAGTGCTTCGCACAATATTCTTCCCCAACCACTGACTGCTTTCCCACATACAGAGTAACCATCGTCAAAACAATTATCAACGGTAAAAGCACATACCATTAAGTCCTTGGTTGTGATACATAATTATATAGGTAATCTGCATTTCTTGAAAAACAGTGCAGCAGAAGCTCTAATTGTTCGATTGAGTAACCAAAAGTGCTGCTCCACTATTTCCCAAAGACATGACCATTTCAGTCAATACTTCGGAAAAATCGATATATTCGGACCATCGCGTGCTCAAATAAACGAGATGTCATAACAGTTAAACGTGTTGAATTAGTTCAGGAAAGTGACAAATATATCGCCTTTTTGCACCGACTTGTCCGTTCATAAACCGGAAGAAGATTTGCAAGCAGAGAAAGGTCGGTCAAACTGAAACATTTGTTATTCACTTTAATGACCATCACTAAAATTATATCAATCTTCATAATTTCTCAACCCTTGTACCACCGAACTCGGATTTACTCGCTTATGGGGACAGGGTAGATCAAGATCAGATTGCACGAAACGTGCAGTCTGATCTTGGCTCTACACTCTCCGCTTCTATGCCAGGTTTTTCGCAAGAAAAGCCTCGAAGTCGCAATATGTATAATTATCTTTCGTACTGAGTGAGAATGTCGAATGTCACATATTTAGTGCTATGAAGGTTACCTTTTTTTTCTACGGAAGTCCATTCCAACCAACTTAAACCTCTCCAAAGTAAAACACGACATCGATATGATAATCATTTTGTCGTCCTTATGAAAATATATCGAAGGGTAAGTGCAAAACTCTTAACTGTTCCTTACTTCGTGTTGTCACTTACAGCAGTTTTGCAATAGTCCTTCGGTATATATTAAAGCGAGATATAAAAGCCCTCAGGAAGAATGTTCTATCTAGTATTCGTTTTCAAGAAGAACTCCAACGCCGTAACAGTCATCATTGTCGTGCTTCGCAGAGGCATAGATCTAATATGGCGCGAACAGTATTCCGTAGTTTTCGTAACACTAATGAATCATGGTGTTTTACGGTTCATCTATAGCAAAGGTTATGTAGCGTACGTAAATATGTATCTAAATAATTTGTTATGTTTTTGTCTCTCGTAATGATAACTTAGTGAAATAACCTGACCCCACGTTCTCGTTAACCATGGTAGAAATGTTTCCGTTTTTGTTGCTTTTAAACCATTAATAAAATGCGAATATTGAAACTCTCTCGTGGTTCAATATGAAGAGAAATAAATGAAAAGTAACCGTTTCAGCAACTGCTTCTTTTTCCTCAGTGTCTCTGATATTGTTGAAAATATCAAACATTCGGTTAGATAGATGTTTTTCAAGATCAGATCTTAATCCAAATCACTGTTGGAAAAGGAGCAGTTCAGAATTAGGTGTCAAAAAAGATGTACACATACAGTAATGGGTTATAGGGTAAAGCCTAAAAATATCAGATCACCAATAAGAAAATAACTTCTATCATATTCATTTGTTATTCTGTACTCAAGTGTATCGATCAGCGATAGCAACGCGTGTAGGTCTGCAGGGGTCCGGAGAATAAACACAATTATCCATATTTTTGACCAATCACAAAACACTGTTTATTCATTCTATATCAAAACCAAGAAGTGGGTCAAAAGCCGGTGCATTCAGCTACGCCGAAAAAAAGAAATATGAAATACGATTTCCTTGTCCATTTTACTGCACAATCACGTCTTTTAACGTCCCTGAAAAATACAAATCTTTGAAAAACACTGTGAGAAAAGGAGAAAATGCTGGTAACCAGCATTTTCTCCTTCTCCCACAGTGTTTCATAGCTTTTTATAGACTTTTTTATTATTTCAAAATAGTATATTTGTCGTCTGCAAATGTTTCCAAATTGAACAAGTGTAAAATGTCGTATGGAAAAGAATTTCTGGCATACGTAACCTCTTAATGTACTTGTGCAGTTTTCGGCAAAATTTCGCAAAGGTGTGTTGGAATATCGCATAAACAAAAACATACGTTGATTATTTAACTCTATACCAAACGAAAATAATATTTAAAAGCTTTTGCAGACGACAATTTAAATGCTGCTCAAATGATGGAATTTGTCTTGGATAGGGTGGAAAACATTGTGGGAAAAGCAGAAAATGCTGGTTACCAGCATTTTCTCCTTTTCCCACAGTGTTTTCAAAAGGCATCTTCCTCATGGTCGTTTAAACTCGGCATTGTGTGGTAAAGGCTTTTAAAGCTGATATTGAAATAACAACCGCCCCGCTACTTCAACGTCAAAATGACACCTGACGGAATGTTGCCGCCCAATTTCTTAACGCTTACAGTGGGAAACTATTTGGTATCAGTGATTTACAAAGAAGTTTGATTTTTTTAACCAAAAGAGAATCATAATATGCCACTTTAAAAAGGAGGATTTCGGGAGAAAAAATGTAGATCAAAAACAGTATAAAGTGCAACAACCCTCCAGTCAGCCAATTATCTAAGCCCTTAACAAATAGCAGGTTGACCGCTCATCCATATGCTGTGAGGTAACAATACAAGACCAAGATGATGCATTTAGAACTAAATTATTTGCTGTGAGGTAACAATACAAGACCAAGATGATGCATTTAGAGCTATATTATTTGCTGTGAGGTAACAATACATGACCAAGATGATGCATTTAGAGCTAAATTATTTGCTGTGAGGTAACAATACAAGACAAAGATGATGCATTTAGAGCTAAATTATTTGCTGTGAGGTAACAATACAAGACCAAGATGACGCATTTAGAGCTAAATTATTTGCTGTGAGGTAACAATACAAGACCAAGATGACGCATTTAGAGCTAAATTATTTGCTGTGAGGTAACAATACAAGACAAAGATGACGCATTTAGAGCTAAATTATTTGCTGTGAGGTAACAATACAAGACCAAGATGACGCATTTAGAACTAAATTATTTGCTGTGAGGTAACAATACAAGACCAAGATGATGCATTTAGAACTAAATTATTTGCTGTGAAGTAACAATACAAGACCAAGATGACGCATTTAGAACTAAATTATTTGCTGTGAGGTAACAGTACAAGACAAAGATGATGCATTTAGACCTAAAGTATTTTGCGGTGAAGTAATGACACATGACACTGATAAGTTCATTGTTTGCTGAAAAGTGACAATACGTGACCCAGATGATGCATTTAAAAGTTTACTGTTTGCCGTGAAGTAACAATACATGACCTAGATGATGTATTTATAACTTTAGTTTTGCTGTGATGTGAAGATACAATACCAATATGATGCATTGATAAGTTTAGTATTTGCTGTTCAGTCATGATCCATGACCCAAATGATGCATTTAGAACTGTACTGTTTGCGGTGAAGTAACGGTACGTGACCCAGATGATGCACGTACAACTATAGTGTTTGGAGTGAAGTAACGATACATGACCTAGATGGTGTTTTTTTGAAGTTTAGTGTTTGCTGTGATACAACAATACAACACCAAGATAAGTTTAGAATTTGCCGTGTTGTAACGATAAATGACTCACATGATTCACTTTAAGCTATAGTCTTTTGGGTAAAGTAACGATACATGCCTTGGATGTTATTGATGGAGGTGGAAGTAGTGATGGTAGTGGAAACAGTGATGGTAGTGGAAGAAGTGGTGGTACTGATGATAGCCGAAGTAGTGATAGTAGTGATGGTAGAGGTAATAGTGATGGTCATCAAAGTAGTAATGGTGGTGAAAAAAGTCATGGTAGAAGGAGGGTGATGGAAGAGGAAATGATTATGATAGTTGAAGTAGTGATAGTGGGTGAAGGAGTGATGGTAGTGATAGAAGTGGAAGAAGTAATAATAGCAGAAGTAGTGATGGCAGTGGATGTAGCAATGGTTTAAGAAGTAGTGATGGCAGTGGATGTAGCAATGGTTTAAGAAGTAGTGATGGTTGTGGAAGTAGTGATGGTAGTGATGGTTTTGGAAGTAGTAATTGTTGTGGAAGTAGTGATGGTAGTGGTGGTTGTTGAGGTACTGACGGCTGTTGAGGTAGTGATGGTTGTGGAAGTAGTGATGATAGTTTAAGTAGTAATGACTGTGGAAGTAGTAAGGGTTATGATGGTAGTAGAAGTAGTGATGGTTGTGCAAGAAGTGACGGCTGTAGAAGAAGTGATGGTTTTGGAAGTAGTAATGGTTGTGGAAGTAGTGATGGTAGTGATGGTATTGGAAGAAGTAATGGTAGTGATGGTAGCGGAAGTAGTAATTGTTGTGGAAGTAGTGATGGTAGTGATGGTATTGGAAGAAGTAATGGTAGTGATGGTTTTGGAAGTAGTAATTGTTGTGGAAGTAGTGATGGTAGTGGTGGTTGTTGAGGTAGTGACGGCTGTTGAGGTAGTGATGGTTGTGGAAGTAGTGATGATAGTTGAAGTAATAATGACTGTGGAAGTAGTGATGGTTATGATGGTAGTGGAAGTAGTGATGGTTGTGCAAGAAGTGACGGCTGTAGAAGAAGTGATGGTTGTGGATGTAGTGATGGTAGTGGAAGAAGTGACGGTATTTGAAGTAATGATTGTATTTGAAGTAGTAATTGTACTGGAAGTTGTGCGGTAGTGATGGTAGAGGTAATAGTGATGTTGGTGGAAGTACTGATGGTAGTTATGGTCGTAGAAGTAATGATTGTAGTGGAAGTAGTGATGGTTGTGGAGGAAGTGATAGGAGTTGAAGAAGTGATGGGAGTGGAAATAGTGGTGGTAGTGATGGTAGTGGAAGTAAAAATTGTAGCGATGGTTAGATAATGGTAGTGGAAGAAGTGATCGTAGTTGAATTAGTCGAAATTATGATGGTAGCTGAAGTAGTGATGGTAGTAGAAAAAAGTGATGGTTTTGGAAGTAGCGATGGTAGTGATAATAGTGATGGCGAATGTATTTGTGATGGTAGTGGAAGTTGTGATTGTAGTGATGGTAGTGGTGGTAACGGAAGTAGTGATGGTAATGGAAGTAGCGATGGACTTTACAGTTGTGATTGGCGTGACAGTAGGGAAGGTTGTTGATGTAGTGACGGTAGAGGTACTAATGATGATAGTGGAAGTAGTGATGGACGTGACAGTAGTGATGGTAGTAGAATGGGTCAAAGACGTGACAGTAGTGATTGAACAAACAGTGTTGATGGATCAGACAATAGTGATGGATGTGACAGTAGTGATGGGCCAGACGGGAGTCATGGACAAGACGGTAGTGATGGATGTGACAGAAGTGATGGACCAGGCCGTAGTGATGGCGGTAGTGGGGGTTCTCATCTTAGTGACATAGTAGTGCTGGCGGTGATAGTTGTGGTGGTAAAGATGATAGCGAAAGTAATGATAGTAGAAGTGGTGGTTGGGTAAGTAGGTAGCAGTGGTGAGGATGAAAGGTGCCAGTAATGAAAGTAGTGGTCGTATTGGTGCTGACGGTGATAGTAGTTGCGGCAGTGGTTGAGGTGGTGGTAGAGGTCGCAGAAGTCATAGTTGTGAGAGTTATAGTAGTGTTAACAGAAACGGTAGTGAGGATGATGGTGGTAATTGTCTTAGTGGTCCTAGTGATCGTAGCGGTAATAGGATTATAGGATTGTAAGGATTATAGTGATAGTAATGATAGTGGTAATGGTAGAGATAGTGAAAGTAATGACGGAAGTGATGGCAGTAAAGGGTGAAATTAGTGTTGGTGGTGGTGGTAGTACTGTAGTGTTGGAGAAATAGGTATGATGGTAGTGACGGTAATGGTGAAATTAATCTTGATGTATATATTAATAGTATTGATTGTTGTAATGGTGGTCCTAGTAGCGAGGAAATGGTGGTAGTGATGGTATTGATGGTAGGAGTGGTAGTTATCGTAGTGTTGTAGTGGCGCTGATAGTTCTAGTTGATTTGGTTGTAGTGATGCCATTGGTAGTAGTGTTGGTAGTGGTGGTACTAATAGTAGCGATCTTAGTGGTAGTATTGGAAGTAGTGGTAGTAGCGTTGATACAAATGGTAGTGATCTTAGAGATGGTAGTGATAGCAGTGGTGGTAATAGTGGTAGCATGTATGGTAGGGTAGTGATGATATTGGTGAATAAGATGGCAGTGGCGGTAGTTGTGGTAATGATGGTAGCGATAGTAGTGGTTGTAAGGATGGCAGCGATGGTTGTGATGATGGTGGTGGTAAGGATGGTAGCTGTGGTCGTGATGATGGTGGTGGTAAGGATGGCGGTGATTGTAATGATGGTAAGGATGGCTGTGGTGGAAGTGGTGGTAAGGATGGCTGTGGTGGTAGTGACTATAGTGATAGTATGGGTTGTAATGTGGATAGTGATGATACTTATGGCAGCTATGGTAGTAATGGTAGTGGTTTTGGTTTCGGTTATAGTGTTGGACGAGTGCTTGTTATGGTGGGTATGGTGTGGTTTTGATGGTAGTTAATGGTGTGGTAATTATGTTTGTTGTGGTGCGGTAATGGTGTATGTGGTTAGATTATGGTAGCAGTTATGTTGGATGTGGTGTGGTAAAGGTGGTACTTATGGTAGTTCCCTTGTGGTAAGATGCTTGTAGTGTGGTTATGGTGGTTGTTATGGTGCTTGTGATTTGGTCCTGATATTGGGGAAGGAAATGGTAGTTATAATGATAGCTTTTTTAGTTATGGTGGTAGGCCTAGTGATTGAAGTATTGATGGTTCTGGTTTTGGCAAGAGCTATGGCAGTGGTTGTGTTTATGTTTGTGGTAGTGGTACTGCCGTAGGTGACCGTGGTTGCATGGTATTGAGTAGAAATGGTAATGGTAAACGTAGTGACGGTAGTAGTGGTGGTAATAACTATGTTGGTAGTGGTTGGAGTAGTGGTTGTGCTAGCAGTAGTGGTTATGATTGTGATGATGGTGCAGGGTGCATAAACTGATTTGACAGATGGGATTTCGGAGCAGACTATATCAAAATTAAGTTTCATCCGGCTAGGATTTTTTGTCAAAAGTGTCAACACATAGAAGCAGTCTGATATTGGTCTACCCATACATGTTTTAGCTGTATTAATTATTGTCATGCAAATAGTCAAGAAAAGTCATTCTGTTTGTCTGTTTCTTTCTCTCTCTCTCTCTCTCTCTCTCTCTCTCTCTCTCTCTCTCTCTCTCTCTCTCTCTCTCTCTTTCTCTCTCTGCCTTACACCTTAAACGATCTATTTCAGACGAATTGACGTTACTTATGTTAGGACAGAGAAGGGAGGTAAATGTCGTTGAAAATACACTTTGGTTTTTGAAATGGTCTCCACTGATATAAAGATAGTATTTCCGAGGAAGAACAAAGTACTAACAACAATTCAGCTTGCATAGAATGTAAAGTGCAGATCGTATAGAGGTATTCTTGTCACAGTGACCATGAGTTCGAAACTACTTGGCTTATTTTTAACTTCAAAAAATATTATTTTAACCAATGTGTCTATGAGTCATGCTTTGTGAAAAAGAGTCTAAATGCATCTGCAAAAAATATCGACCCAGGTCGGCCTGCGCAGTCCGCGCAGGCTAACCTGGGTCGATACGTTTGGCTATTGGTCAATTTTCTGCTTGTCAAATGGCCATTCTATCTCTTGATTCAGTCGGTTGTTAGGCAAAATGGATTTTATGGATCCATAATCATAAAAAATTTATGATGACGTGCTTGGTAGAATGCATCACGGAGATGCATTAAACCTCCTTTTGCCAATGCATGGTTCATATCAGTTAAAGGCCCAATAGCGGCCAAAACCACAATGCAGGTGTGAAAATGCATTTAAATTTAAATCATACCATTTAAAACTATGGCAAATATTGTGAAGATGATAATCTCTTATTGTGCTGTCGGTCCAAATGTTAGTCGCTGGCAGAAAAAAATGAATTTCAAAATCTGGCAAAAAGTATGCAAAAGATAGAATGACCTAGCAGGTTTTAACATAGATTTGAAATTAATTTTTCTGCTAGCTACTAACACTTGAACCGATCGTACAATAAAAGATTGTTATCTTCAAAATAATTTCCATACTTTTAAATGGTATGATTCAACTTTAAATGCATTTGAGCACCGGCTTTGTTTACTTCTGGCAGCTACTGTTACAGTATGTACATGTATAGTAAAAGGTTAACTTATCTGGCGATATAAGGATAAATCGTGATATATTTAAGTCAGCTGCAGCTTTCTGACCTATTAGCATGCTGTTAACTCTTTAATAAACGACAACATATATAAACTCGATCAACACAAATCAGTTGTGGCTAAAATGACGGAACTTGTCTCTGAAAAGGTAGAAAACATTGTGTGAAAAGGAGAAAATGCTGATAACCAGCATTTTCTCCTTTTCCCACAATGTTTTCAAGTTACACGTTACTTAAGTATGTCAGTCACGGGACTGAATGGCAAAGGTTAAAACTATTTTGCTGATAATAGCAAATATACAGTTCAACTCAATCAAAAAAACAAATACAAATATTTAACTTTCAAGGCTGTCTTTGTTCGAATCCAAACATTTCAAAGATTCGGATAGTGTAGACCAGGGTCCATATTCACAAACCATTTATTAAGAACGTCCTTAGTCTTATTCTCTAGAATTTTGTAAATTTGAGAGTAACACAACTCCTGATTGGCTAAACCATTCGGTTTAGCCAATCAGAAGTTGTGTTACTTTCAAATTTAGAAAATCATGGAGAATAAGACTAAGAATGTTCCAAAGAATGACTAGTGAATATGGACTCTGGTTGCGTCGGGCCTAATAGTTCAGTAGGTAACGTCCAGGGCTTGAGACCCGGGGGTCGCTTGTTTGATTCCAAACCCGGCCAATCTCTTTCCGATGACCGATGATAGTCATGGTAGTAAAGATAGACAGGATTCGTTCCTCTTTCGTCGCTGAACTTTGTTTTGGCGTTGTTTATGTAGTAAAGCAGCCAGTTGCTTGAAAAGAATGTTGCTCGAAGTGCTAGTAAAAGAAATTCTGGGAATGCATGGATAAGAGCAGTTGTCAGCTCGATATACTAAGTAAATGGAATGTTAATAATGGGGTCAGACACCAAAACTATCAAACAAAATTCTGACTTGTTCTGATCCTGACCATATGCAGTCTGATCTTGATCTTCACCGTCTTCAACACGAACAAAAATTTGTCTTTAATTGTAAGTGGTTGACACGTATGGTAACAAGTTTGTCTCGTCCTCTAAAATATACATTTACTTTACCCTTTCATCGCAGGGGCCCTGCGTGGTTCAGTGGTAAAGCGTGGGACTCGTAACCTGGAGGCCACGGGCTCGAGCCCCACTAAATCCACTGGGTTTTCGTGGGAGCGCTCTTGGGCAAGACACTTCAGAGCCCCAGCCTAGTACTGGCAAAACCCAGGAAATACATGAATATGTCAGCTGTCGCCGTGATATGACTGAAATAATGTTGAAAGCGGAGTAAAACACCATTCAATCAGAGGCTTTTGCAGACAGCATCGATCAAGATAGGACTTCACAGAACGTGCAGTCTGATCTTGCATTTACTCCGTTCGCTGCGTGATACTTGTTTATGATAATAGTTGTCTTCAACAGCGAAGGAAAACTACTTTTAGTCCTGAGTAAACAGTGAAATTTCTGGACAAGAAATGGAAGAGTTAATATTACCGTCTAATATTCGAGGGATCTCGGAACTTATTTACTACCGTTTTAAAATCCCAATTAAACATCTCGAGAATTTTCCAATTCCATAAGAAACCAATTTTAGACAGGCTAAACTATGTGGTGTTTGATATGCGAGATCGATGCCCGCTGACAAGCCTGATCAAATGGTAGTACCCATAGGCAACGCACTACAGAATCCTAGCAAGTACCGATGAAACCCTTGAAAGATATTACTACCGTAGCTGTTTTCGTGATAAAGTTGGTTTAATGTTTACAGTTAATACGAAACATTCAAACCTTCAGTTAGAAAGATACGGTTTGGATACCTAACTTTCAAATGACGCAGTCATGTCGATGTTCACGTCATGCTGCTTGACTCATACTGCTTGTGTGATAAAGACAGCGTACAACCGAAAAACTGAATTCTTGTCAGTTAGTACTGTTGTTTACAAGAAATGTTACTTGAAGATTTGTACACGGTACCGATTGGAGAAGCTTAAAATAACATGGCCAGTATACGTGCTTTACCTACCCGGATGTGTGTTTATGGTGTCATGGTTTCTTGCCTGTTGCTGCCAGCGATTGCAGGAAAATCTGAAGACATGAAAGCTGCAATAGATTCCTTTGTTCAGGAAAGCTTGGCCTGTCAACCTTATTACACGGGATTTACCATGTCAGTTGTTCATCAAGGTGACGTAGTTATTTCTAAAGGTTATGGCTACAAAACTGTGGAGAAAAAGGAGCCGGTCACAAATGAGACGTTATTCGGAATCGCTTCCTTAACGAAGGCATTTACTGCAACTCTGATGTTAAAGCTTATTGAGGAACACGAAAAGTGAGTAATAGCTGTTAATGTTTCTTCTATTTGAGTCATGCTCCGTGACAAAGGGGTTTGATACTTCACCGTGATGCATTGTACCAAGCTAGCCATTATTTGATTACGGATCCATAAAATCCATTTTGTCTAACAGCCGACTGAAGCATGAGCTAGACTGGTCCTTTGATATGCAGAAAATTGGCCGAAAGAAAAAAATGGACCCAGGTCAGCCTGCGAGGAGTGCGCAGGCTGACCTGAGTCAATATTTTTCGCAGATGCATTAAACCCCTTTTCAACGAGCATGGGACATATGTAAAATATAAGAAAATTTTGCCAGAAAGAGAACATATAAACTGACGCGGTAAATAAAGCTGTCGTTTTTTAGAAAACCAAGAGGGTCTGAATGACCCTTTATAACTCGCCAGATAAGGGTTAGTTTTGGTACAAGAAGATTTTTAAGGTTTTCACCTTATTTGAGGCATAATAGCGGTTAAAACTAAATACTGCGGGTGTTAAATTGCATTTAAATTTAATTCGTACCTTTCAAATTATGAAAATTATAGTGAAGATGACAATCTGTTACTGTATGGTCGGTCGGGGGCTTGAAGAAAAATGAATTTCAATACCAAGGGAACAGTAAACAAAAGACAGGGTGACCTTGCAACTTTGACCTACTTTTAAAATTTAGTTTTCTTCCAGCGACTAACACTTGGACCAGCTACTTGTGTCGCCGATGCCGTGAAAAACAGTTTGTCATTGTTGTTATAATTGTTCTTTTACAGCCTCACTATAACAACCAAGGTGAAGGACATTCTAAACAACGATCACGTGTTCTATGACTCCTTGAGATCCCAGTACACGACCCTAGGAGACCTTATGGCCCATCGACTTGGGATCCCTGAAAACAACTACATCCGTTTAGATGACAAGCTGACCCGAGAAAATCTCGCGGGGTGAGGATGTTTAATTTTTCTTCCACTGAAGACCAAAACTTGGGCCATGCTCCGTGAAAATTGGGTTTAATGCATCTGCAAAAAGTATCGACCCAGTTCAGCCTACGCTGACTGTGCAGGCTGAACTGAGTCGAAACTTTTTACTTTTGGTACATTTTCTACATCACCAAGGACTATTCCAGCTCAGGATTCAGCTGGTTGTGAGACTAAGTAGACTTTATGGATCCATAATTATGTGATGACTTGCTTGGTATAATACATCACAGAGATGCATTAAACTCTCTTTTGCCAGAGTATGGCTCAAATCTCAATATTTTGATTCCAGAGTGATCACAAAAATTCATTCGAATAATCTATGTATCCAAATAACTGAAAGGTCCTTGAAGGATTGAAAAATCATGGAGTGGTTTCCGTCGTCCGTCCATCCGTCCGTCCGTTAGTCCTTTTCTTGTTTACGCGATAAAGTCTGTATTTGTGGTCGGATTTTAATGAAACTTGCAGTTTGCTTATATCATCAATAGCTTGAACCCTAGTGATTTTGAAAAGAATCTGACTATCAGTAAGGGAAAAGTAGCCATTTCAAGTTGAAAATTTGCATTTCTTGTTTACATGATAAAGTCTTTATTTGTGGTCAGATTTTCGTGAAACATGCACAGTTGCTTTATATTATCAATACCTTCAATCCTATGGATTTGGAAAAATATTCGACATATAGTAAGGGAAAACTAGCTATGTAAAGTTGAAAATTTCTTGTTTACGTGATTTAGTCCGCATTTTCTATTTGATTGTTCAATTCACTATGCCTACTTACTGTGCTGTTTTAGTGGGTTCAAGCCCAGTTGCACCCCCTCCCCGTTTTTGTTTGTTTGATTGTTTTTTTAATTTGTGCTTGTGTTTGTCTTTTGTCGTTTTTTACATTGTAAGTTAATGATGTGTGCAAAAAAATAAGCAAAATCTCTGCCAGTAGAGTGATTCAGGCCCTCAAGGGCCTCTAGTTTCTCATCCCACCGGTAAATGGAAATTTTAATACCACGGTGAATATATTGAACGTATCTAATTGGACTGAATGATCTTTAGCAGGTCATAGTTGTTTCAAAAACCGATCGATAAGTTTCATTGTCCAATCAGATTCGTTTAACATATACACTGTGGTTTTAGAACTTTCATTTTGCGGTGCGGTGAGAAGACTTAAGTAGTTATATTTATCCCTTTATTCCGTTATATTTATGAGCTCTACGATAAATTGTCACAGAACACGACAAAAGTAACGAATTTTTACATTCCAAGTTAGAAATATGTGAAAAATGCCGACGAATGACTGATGTCGACAGGCAATACAGTTGAACACATAGTCTTCCACATAAGGTTACAAGGGACGAAGTTTGTCAGCACAATGCCACTGCTGGGCACATATTATAGATAGAAACATTTTTTAAATATCCTTATATGGTGTTTTGCCATAGCAACAAGTACCACTTAAGATTTCTGATCGCAGTGTGAATGGGTTCGACCGAAATAAACCGATTTGGCCCATCATCTCCTGCTATCGTCTGTTTACGTTCTTCCTTTAAACCCATTTTGAAAATACCATGGTGCAACGAGCAATCTCTCCTTTTGCCACAATTTTATTGCATTTCTTGTGTATCCATAACAATAATCTATTGTTGAATCTCCGTATTTTACACCGTTTTTTTTTTCTAGTCGCTTGCTGCAAATTTTGTCGCCTGGGGTTATGAGTTAAGCCCTCACCAAACAAACAAGAGGTTTTAAGACTGTGAGGAAGGAGGCTTTTGAAAAAGTTGTGGGAAAAGAAAAAAATGCTGAACCAGCATTTTCTCCTTGTCCCACAAGGTTTTATTTCCTTTGAAATACATTTCCCATATTTTTGCCACACTATTTGTCGTCAATAAATACTTTCAGTTTTTACTAGTCTGTTTTCTGTTAAAGAATTAAATCATCTGTGATAATAGCCTGCAACACGCGAAAAGGGGCATTCGGACATTTGCGTAAAGTGCAGTCTCCGATAAGCCTGCACACTACACGCTGACTAATCTGAAACGACACCTTTCGTTTTTTATGTAATTTTCTGTTTTGGGCAAGTCTACTGTAATACAAAATCTAATGTAGTCGTAAAGTGCCGTCTCGGATTAGCCTGCGCGGACTGCGCAGGCTGATCCGAGACGACACTTTACGCAAATGTCCGACTGTCCCTTTTTGCGTGTTGCAGGCCATTATTATAATAAGTCGGAAATTTCAACATGGCTTTACTTTGCCCTCCAACTTTACTCGGCATGTTCTGTGTGTGATCTTCAGTATAGTCGATCATGAACGGGGTATTCCGAGAGTTGTCGGTCGTAGAGATCATACAAAGTTTTATGCTGAGATAAATCAAAGTACAATGTCCGAGTTTCGCTGATTTGAATATATATAAAAAATTACGTGTAAATGTATCCAACTATAGCTCTGTGGCTTTCATGATCATGATCATCATCATCATCATTATCATCACTGTTATTATTATTATTATTATTATTGTTTTTATTATACATGTATGTATTATTACAACATGTATTATTATTATTATTATTATTATTATAACATGTAGTAGTTTTTATCTTTGTTTTTTCAGACGGCTTCAATACTTGAAACCGACCGAGGGTTTCCGTACTTCATTCCTTTACAATAACCTTATGTACGGTCTGTTGACCCATATAGCCGAGGTAATAGGTCAAAAACGCTGGGAAGATCTGATTAAAGAAAAACTTCTTGATCCTCTATCGATGACGTCAACAACATTCGCAACGGTTGCGGACAGGCCGAAACTGGACATCGCACAAGGTTATGAGAACGTTGACAAACAACTTTACCCGATTGGATTTGAAATAAACAGGTAAATAACATCCCAGTATGGTGGATATGGAGGTATGGTATTGCCACTTCTCACAGATAATCATGATGATTATTTTCGCAAAAATAATGACGTACGAGATATTTCGCATTATTTTGGAAACATGACGTTTTTTTTTTCTTTAAATCAAGATACCAGATAAATAAGTTAAAACGATTTGTGTGTGTGTGTAAATGCTCCAAACTGCAACTTGTTACTTCATGCGATATATTTCAGAAACCTTTTTTAAAGAAAATGTAGTTAATTTTTCAACACTGTTAAAATCACAAACAAGCTGTTCCGTACATCCAGCCTGTACATATCACCTATTGTGAAAATCTATCTTTCATCAACTTGATTTAAAAAAAAAAGTTGTTGTTGTTTTTGTTGTTGTTATCGTCGTTATCGTTGTTGTTGTTATTGTTTTGTGATACATCTACATAAAACTATGTTGTCGTAACTTTCCTGGTGCCTGTATTTGATTTGAGCAGCGTGAGATAATAAAATTAAGTAATTAAATTTTCAGGATATTTGGAGCGAAAAACATACTACATTTTAATTTTCCACTGATGTATTGTTTATAGCCATTTTCTCCATTGCTTTTTTATTAGCGGCATATTGATATTATCCTGTACATGATGGTGTGATGCGTCTTAGCAGGACAGGTCGAATCTTCAGAGAATATGACATGCGCAGACAACGATTATACCAACTTATTTCACAGAGCATGACTCAAACTATTTCAGCGGTAAAGTGCCTGCACTTCCGGTTGAAGATCGTAACAATAGTGACCCAAACTCCTAATTTTCCGTTTATCTATTATAGGCACTGGGCTACACTGTGCGGTTCTGGTTGTATCCTAACAAACAGCAACGACATGATACAGTGGATGAACTTCCATCTCACCGAGGGCAAAAACAAAGATGGCGACAGCATTATCGATTCCGATATTTTGAAAAACGCCTACAAGAACCATAATAGCGTTTATTCCTCCTTCAACGAAGAGTATTACACACGACCAATAATTCCTGTCACACAATCACTGAATAATTATGGTTACGCATGGAAATTGGGGTATTACAGAGGTAAATTAAGTTGATTAATTATCTGAATGAATATTCATTCATTACGTTAAAACATAATCGGAACTTTCATTACATGCATCAAAGTTCGTCAAGACGAGGGAAGACTTTGAGTGAGCCTTCTATTTTAAGGTATGGCATGAATGCAACGGGAATTGCAAGTCTGCTTGAGGCTTGATGACATCTTTAAATGATCAAAATTTGAAACATTTCCATTAACTTAACAGAGCCACATTTCCGAGTTAGGCTTTCTTTAACTCTTATTAAGTTAACCTGCTAGAAAAGTAAAATGAAACTTTCAAGCCGATGGTAAAACCCTGAATAATGCTATTTCAAAGTTAAAATTTTGGAGAAAAATATCTCCTTATGGGACAGTGTAGATCCAAGATCAGACTGCACGTTCTGTGCAGTCTGATCTTGATCTATACTGTCTGCAAAAGGTCAGTGAGTCGCGCTTAGCAGCCCATTGGTTAAATTTATCGGTTATAAGTAAAATAACAAATTCACTTTCACTACAAGGATAGTAAGGAATTACCTGCTTTCGGTCAAAATTGAACAAAATGAGCCATACTCCGTGAAAAAGGGGTTTCATGCATCTGCGAAGAGTATCGACCCAGGTCGACCTGTGAAGTCCGCACAGCCTAACACAATGATTTTTTCTTCTGCTTTTTTTTTCAGCTTTTGGTCGGTCAATTTTCTGCATGATCATTGACCAATCTACCTCAGGATTCAGTCGGTTATACAGACAAAATAGATTTTTCAGATCCATAAGTATATGATGACTGGCTTGGTACAGTGCATCACGGAAATGCATTAAATCCCCTTTTTTCCAGAGCATAGCACAAATACATACGACTAAGTAGCTAAAATGAATTTAACTTTTTTCCACACTATAGACGACATCGGAAGCTTTTGTGGACAGTGTAGATCAAGATCAGACTGCACAGAACGTGCAGTCTGATCTCTGATCTACACTGTCCACTGCAAAAGTTTTCACCCTTGATATTCTTGCACAACACGGATGTGCTCTTGAGATAATATCTCAACTAAATCTGATTAAGTTGTTTAACAAATCGATATAATATTATATGCATTTATCTGAAGATTGTAAGCAGAACTTATTTAAAATCATATGGGAACCTTACACATTATCGCAAATCATTTTATATCTATCGCAACATCCCGAAGGAATCAATGATAAACGCAAAAGAATCCAGGTAAAAAGATCAATCTGTTATTCGGTTACCTAAAGTCTTTATCTACCAAAGGAGATAATTTGACCTACAGGAATTGCCCCCATTCTTTTCCTTACCGGATGACAAAGTTTTAGAACTTGCCTTTGGAAACATTTGCAGACTAAAAATTCAATTTGGTTTAAATTTCTCCTTTTTCACAATGTTTTCTAAAGTCTTTTTCATAAACTATAACACACGGTATTGTCTGGTGAAGGTTTCAGTGTGCTTGTTTGGTGATAAATTCAAATGCTCGAAGCCGAGGTACATGCCAGTAGATGTTTCTTTCTTCGCAGTAATCGCTCCTCATGTTGCGTTAGCATCTCATGTATCCAAATATGTTTCCGTGTCTTTTTTCAGGGTACAAGATTATAAGCCACAGTGGGGGAACATACGGGTATCGTTCTCTCCTTACTCTGGTTCCCGCTCTTCAAATGGGTATATTTACTGCGTTGACTGGTGGCGAGTCAGATATTGCATTGAGAAGAAATATCCATTCTTACGCCATTGACGTCATTTCCGGTGACCAGCCATGGCTGAACTCAACTTCAATTTGTACGTTTCCGGAACCGTGGAAGCAACGTAAGGAAGAACCCAAAGAACCCTTCGAAACGGACACTAAAGCATATCGTGAATTGAAATTTTACACTGGGACATTTTTTAACAAAGCTTACGGCACTTGTCAGGTTTATTTAAACGATTCTGTGGAATTTCTAATGGCGAAAATCGGCGTCGGCCATTTTGTTTTACAGCCACAATCGCAAAAGGACAAATTCTACGCAGAAGGCGATGGGCTTTTCTACAAATATGAAAAATTTGCCAAATTTCAGTTCAGATTTACAAATGAGCATAAATATGCAGTTGCACTGGTTGCTCAAAGTTTCAATTACGATGATCCACCAGTTTTTGATCGAAATGTAAAGGAGGCTTCCAGGCAGGCCAAAAATAGGGGAACTCCCGAAACAATTACCTTGAGTCTTTGTTCTATACTCCTTTTCCAGTTGTTCCTTGATGTGTTATCGTAGTACATTAGCCGATGCGCTTCAATAAACTGCGTAGATTTTCGCAAATAATTTTGAGTTGTATTTACACATATTTGATTTCCACTTTACCAAAAGGTATGAGCTGCTGTAAAGTTATGCAAATATTTACTCAAATCGTTAAGTTCTGCTGTTTAGACAAAATAATTTTCAGACTTGATGCTTGCCTTGCGTAAACTGCATACGCAAATTTCGTGCGTACGCACTTTAGTGAAACGCAGCCCTGGGTCTGTATTCACCAACCAGTCTTAACAAGTTTCTTTGTCTTTTTCTCCAATATTTTCTAAATTTGAAAGTAACACAACTTCTGATTGGCTAAACCAAATGGTTTAGCCAGTCAGAAGTTGTGTTACTTTCTGATTTAGAAAATTCTGGAGAATAAGACTAAGAAGGTTCTTAAGAATGGTTGATGAATATGGACCCTGATTACTCCATGCATGCTTTTTTTCCGTTATACAGTAGACTACTTCTGTGAACAAAAATGTAGCAAACGGGAAAATTGCTTGTGACGAATAATTTGTACTTTTGCCATAATGTTTTTGACATGCATTCGTGTATATGAAACCTAAATACATGTTTATCTATCCGTATATCCCCTTTTTATCCGTTTTATCTCCTTTTCCGTCAATGTTTTCAAAAGCCCTTTTCCTCGTCGTTTAAACTTGTGTTTGTTTGGTAAAATGTTAATCTGCCTTCTAGGGCTCATCAAAGGAACCTATCCTGGATATAACCTATGAGCCGTCCTCTGTGAAAAAGGGGCTGAATGCATCTGCAAAAAGTATTGATTCAGGTCAGCTTGCACAGTTCGCGCAGGCTGACCTGGGTCAAAACCTTTTGCTATTGATCAGTTTTCTGCAGTGTACCAGTGTACCTAATGATTCAATTGGTTGTCAGACAAAATGGATTTTATGGATCGATCCAGAATTATGTGATGACTTTCTTGATTTTACACATCACAGAGGTGCATTAAGCCCCCTTTTGCAAGTGCATGACACACATAATTTTTCTCGGATATAGAAAAGTGTAAACAAACACCCCTCCTGTGGTCTTTCTGGACCTTGCTGTTTTATGGTCGTCATGGGATTGATGGAAGTGTGTTCTACACCACTTTCAATATTATCTCAGTCATATCACTAGGACAGCTTCCCTTGTTTATGTATATCCTTGGTTTTACTAGTACTAGAGTAGGGCTCTGAAGTGTCTTGCCCAAAGACACTCCCAAAGACCCAAGTGTTACAAATGACGATCGAACCCGGGACCCGCCAGCTATCGAACCCTTTGCCTTACAGCTAAGTCACGCATGTCCCCTGACTTCAAGGGAAACACAGACCAAATGTATACAACAAACAATTAACTAAATAGACAGAGCCATTATTTGCGCAGCAAAACTTTCTGTAAAAAAAATATATTGTATAAATGTGACTGATCAGGAGGAGAAACACTATAACTTTCCATGTTTTTGTTTGAAACTTTTGTTTCAAATTGCTTTGTTGTAAATGGTGAAAAAACATGGGACTTTATAAAATAAAATTCATTTAAACTATATTTGCATAAGGAAGAAGTTAATGTAGAGAACACAAAATTAAGAAAACCCGCAAACAAACACAGAAAGTGCTCGTCCAGAGTTTAACTCTTTACCAAATGACAAAATTTTAGACTTTCCATATTGAAACACTATGAAAAAAACTCTATAGTTTAATATTTAGATAATTGACTTTATCAAGAGTTTAGAAACACCTTATCATTCTAAGAACATTTTAAGCGTGTATTACTCCAGTCATGATGTTTTAAGACGCTTAGAAATGTTCTAGAGAGATAAGGTGCTTGTAAACTCTTGGAAAAGTCAATGGCCGAAATATTTAAAAGTACAGTGTTTTTTTTTGTGGCATTTGTCGAAGACAAAGCCACTATGAGTTCAACATTGAATTTTGAAGACCATGTATCGTACTTTGTGCAAAACCGAAGGAAATAAACCCCCATTAAACTCATTTTTTCTCAGACAAATGAGTTTTTCGATAACACTCAGATATGTCATTGGAAATGGCCTTTTGAGACAAACTGGATTAGGCCATCGATCGTGGAAATACTTCTTTTTGGTTGAAAATAGCTTCACCCGCTCATAACCTTCCATTGGCGCAATGATATAGACAAAATCTGTCTACTGACGGCTTGGTTCCGGGCTTGTTCGTTCCAAAACCAGTTCGTCCCTGGGCTTGTTCATCCCATGATTGCACGCTACTCCATATGATTGTGCATGAATATTTACAGATCGAAAAAATTGATTGTAATGTTGAGAATTAGATCTTGACGGCCAAAGATATCTCAAAAACATAGTTTTCAGGTACAAACTTAATTCGATATATTTACATGGTTTCTCTCTCTACCCATCATGCATCCTAGCGTCAAGGGACATTACTCCTGACTCCTCCTGAATCACCAAAGGGAGACCACGATACATAAACAATCCAAACTTTGGCACGAGTACTCTCCCTTCAACGAAAAAAAGGTATTAATTTGCTTGGTAGGTTGACTTTTAAGTCAATATTTGAATAATATTTCTTTTTTTTTTACAAACTATTAATTCCACACAATTGCTTCGTTGAAAGATGCCACATCAGTGTTTTCAACGCTTTGATTTTTCTCATAGTGTTTCATTCATTCCCTGAGAAATTCATAGTGTCATGTTGAAACCGTTGGCATAAGGCAAATTGATTGTGTCCCGAATAACTAGTATGCAAAAATACTTAAAAGTATAAAAGAAAAAAAAAGTGGAATAGTAGTTACCAGGATTTTCTCTATTTCTTACAATTTTTTTCTAAAGCTTCTACCGCAGGGTCGTTGAAGCTCTTGTCCATTTGATAAAAGATAAAAGAAATTTCCGTCTTTGTGATCGTGTTTTCCAAACTCTTCCATCGCTTAAATGTCAAAACCCTTTAAAACACAATCACGAGTTTTAACGACCCCAAGATAAAGGATTTTTGAAAACAATGCGGGAATAGGAGAAAATGCTGGTAACCAGCATTTTCTCCTTTTCCCACAATGTTTTCTATTTTATCAAAAACACATTCCGTCATTTGAACTACAGTTTTAATCAAGGCCTGCAATTGGTTTGAATTTGGACAAGTCTATATTTTGCTGGTGTGGTTAAAAGTAAACCTCGTCACTAGATGAGATACAGGAAAACAACCAATTGAATACGAGAGAATTTGGAGTAAGATCAAATGGTGGGGGCTTACAGTCTGATGCTAGTTTGCATTCTTCTGATTCAGTCACATAAACCACAGTCACAGGCAACCTAGAGAGCGGGGGCGGCAGTTTAACCTTTCTCCTGCTAAATAAGTGAAATGAAACTTTCGATAGAAAAATCCCAAATTTTGCCATTTTACAGGTATTTTTTGGGAGAAGATATGTCCTTATCGGACAGTGTAGATTGAAGATCAGACTTCACGTTCTGTGCAGTCTGATCTTGATCTACGCTGTCCGCAAGAGGTCAACGGGTCGCGCTTAGTAGTCTAAGAGTTAAGAATTAATTTCATGCATGCATGATGATTTTTTTTTCAGCGTAGATAATTTAAGGCCGCATTACAATGGGGCTAATTTTTTTGAAAGTATAGAATGGGGCTAAATGAAAAGGTATGAATGGGGCTACGCTTACATGTACAAGTTTGTAAAAAGTATTGGATATAATTTCAGGGTAAGAACTGACCTCGTGTAATGTACTTGTAAGTAATGTGAATTGAAAAACGGTATGCTTGATCAATTTTCTGCATGTCCAAGGATTACGCTTCCTTCAGATTCAGTCAATCGGAAGACAAAATGGATTTTATGGATCCATGATCATGTGACAACTTGCTTGGTATCATACCGCGCGGAGATGCATCAAGCCCCCTATTCACAGAGCATGGTTTCAGTGGATTGCAGTTTCAGCCGTCGAAAGAAGCCGAGTGCAAACATTTGACTCATTCACAAAATATACAGATACTATTTTCATCTACAAGTTAGTTGCGTGTTTCTTTTATGTGAAATGTATATAGAACTGTGGCAATATATAGATCTAACACATTGTCTGCGCATGTCATATTCTTCGAAGATTCGACCTGTCTGCTATGACGCATCACCCATCCCCCGAATATTCGGGAAAAGTAGGGCTTACAGCGAAGCTATTAGCCTATTACCCAAGCATGTAGGGGCTGTTTTAATAAATGGCCGATGCATAGGTTACATGCCAGCCGATCACAGCTGAATGAATCGCACCAGGCAGCGTTTTATTGAGTAAACGTTTATTTTGAAATTCAAAGTAACGGTTGTCATTTTGAAAAATTAGTCCGCTTCTGTACCCAGCATGCCCATATTAGATAGATGTGTATTTGTAGAATGCCATCTAGCGGGAGATAACGAGATCTAACACGTTTGAAAACTCTACATTTTCGGTCGAAAAGGTTAATCCGAATGTAAAAGTAACACCTAATAATTTGACAGGCTTTATCCATCCCTATGCTAATCGATGAGTCCATAATTATATCTATAAGATGCTAGCAATCAACTGTATGAAAAAATGTACAGCAATAAGAATCTGATGCAGAAGTCTGGAAATAGACGGCCGTGAATCATTCTATCGTAAATCGAAACCGGAAACAGAATCTGTTATGATTATTCCGGTTCCCAGCTTTCAACGAAAAACGGAAACACCTTCTATGATAAATCGCAGCATTTCGGAGTATGAGTGAATGTTTACGTCAAACAGCGTGGTCTACAGTGAAGGTTGTAGTGAGACATTAAAATGCCTAAATCGAAACGGGACAAAAGAGGTACAGTTGCCGTTATGCAGTATTCATACAAGGATCTAAGTTTTGTTGAGTTTTCTGTCAAGGAATTTGGTGATCAGGGACCATACTCACCAACCATTCTACCTTCAGTCTGAAGACTTGATCCGATGTCGTTTTTGTGAAATCTTATTTCTCGGTACACCTTCATAGCAGCCATTCTTTGAAAGCTTCTGGAATCTCAAAATCCTACCCTTCATCTTTCAGCCGGCTGAATCTGTCTTTAGTCTTCTTGTCAGATACGAAAATGGACATAATTCGATAGATAAATCATATATTTTCATGTTCACACCAAAGGTAACAGTTGCATGATTGAAAAATTTGAAATTTGTGTATCTATAAATAGAAAGGTATACAACTTCTGATGACGAACCACCAGGGTTCAGTCAATGTACATGACAAAACTACTACAAAACACATGAAGATCCTATAACTATGCATTTTATCAATAATACACATATAGTAAAACCTCGATAATTCAAAGTCCAAGGGGACAAGCAAAATATTCGAATTATCACGGTTTTCGAATTATCCAAAATGTCAGTGAAAAAAAAAAAAATTCCGTTCAAGATCTGCAAGTAAAGTAAACATCTACTACCCCCAAGCAATAAAACTGAATTTTCGTTTCCTTTTTTCATAATATTCAAAGAATATCATATCAAAAGAGTTATTTTCTCAAAATGCAGCGGATCTGCCCATATGAGTTCTTGGAAATAAGTCACGTTAAAATGCCTTTCATTTTGTAAGGTTTTGGAAAGGTCGGTACTCTAGTTTTTCTTTCAAATTTGTAAAATTTGCCCAGTTGTATTCGCCCCTGTTAATTGTCACCCAATGGGAAAGAAAGCGCATTATTATTTTTTTTATCTAAGAACACAGCAGAAGGTAGGATACAATATGGCATCAAAAATATTTAGGCCTACAGGTGTATGAATCAGATCCTTGGACACCGATGTTTCAATTAAAAATCTTTGATTATCATGATTTGAAAAGTGTTGAAAACGATCAAAGAATGAAGGCGGGAAAACCCGATATTAAGAATAGATAGACACAAAAAATGATAAAAAATGAGACATCCTCCGATCACAAATACTTCAAACTGTCTTTTTAGCATCAAAATTGACTTCGAACATGTGATGTAGGCACATACGTCAAAAAAATGAAGTCTGGGATAAAATCAGTTGTCTAATCAGGAATGAAATACTTGAGTGATTTTATAGAATGAAATATCAAACAACATAATCGAAGGAAGGGGTGGTAGAAGCAAACATGTCAAACTTAACATAATAAACCTCTTATTATCAAATCAAGGTCAACTCCTTTTCAAAATTGTATTGTAGTATAAATCTCCGGCAGTAATTGTCATAGATTGTAAAACTTACACTACACCGTAGATGGGCCGATACCAAAAATTCCTTTGCTGGGAAAGGTGTGAAAACAATTAACTGAGAGGTGAGAAAATAATGTGTTCGAATTAACAATAAATTTAAAGAGGCAAATTGATGACGGGGAACAGCACATGTGTTTGAATTTTCAGATTATCGAGACTTGAAATTACCGATCTATTTTTGGTGCTATATAGTGGAGTTTTTGCCCGGAGTATGGAAATTCCTCGAAAAATACAGGGTCCTTGAATGTTCGAGATTGGAAATTTCGAGGTTTTACTGTTAGGTTTTTCTTTAAAACCAGCATATAGCCATAATCACGCTGAAATGACTTAATTAAATCTTTAAAAATTACAACCCGTCAGGTCGCCAAGATCTGACCGACATACATGTACACAATTCACCAACAGTTTACATTGAAATTGTACCAAATAACGTGCCAACCTTTTTAAACATGCATGCAATCAATAGAAATAGACACACTTGTAACTGATCAATACTTCCGTTGAAAAAACTTTAGGTTGAGGCGTAATTAATGATTTTTCCATTCCGTGATTCGTCATCAGCTAATTTCCAGATCATCCATTTTGTGAACAATATGTTAGCTGACAAGAAATCACGAAATGGAAAAAAATGTTTTGTACGCCTCGACATGAAGTTTTTTTGACTGAGGAATTATTAATCAGTCACAATTATGTCTATTTAACTATTTAACTACATTGGTATTTTTGTAATGTTCAAAGCATTAGTCAATAGATCAAGGACCTAGTTGTCAGCTGATAAAGAAAGGACTGTTGCATACAGCCATTTGAAAAGATGCCCTTATTCTCATTTTTAGCTGATGCAGGGCTAGCAGAGACACTTACTGTTATCACAAAATAACATCTGAAATCAGTCTATCTAGCAAAGGGTTAAAATCAAGTGCTTCACATCTGTAAGAATTTGGTC
The DNA here is from genome assembly GCA_946811185.2 of Hippopus hippopus. Taxonomy (NCBI): domain Eukaryota; kingdom Metazoa; phylum Mollusca; class Bivalvia; order Cardiida; family Cardiidae; genus Hippopus; species Hippopus hippopus. Next base: position 16,471,966 of record OX328113.1, on the reverse strand, counting down.
ATCAACAAAATTATCTTCACAAAATCTTCTCAACAAATATCAATGCAATAAATCAGAGTAATGCATGAGAAAAGAGAGGCCCCAGGAGAGACACAAAAAAGATTTCAAGGGTGTAACCAGGACTTTAGAATCATTACACGCCCACAGATCAAGACTTAAACCCTTACCACACTATCTCCAGTTTTAACGACCCTGAGGTGGAAGACTCTTGAAAACACTGTGGGAAAAGCAGAAAATGCTGGTAGCCACCCCTTTCTTCCATTCCCACAGTGGTTTCTTCGCTATTGAAGACATATTCTGTCTTTTGAGCCTCATTAATTAAGTCTAAAATTTTGTCATTGGCATAGAGTTTAATACTCAACAGCTAAAGTGCCAGATAAATACACTTTCTTAATTGAGACGTTTCCAATTTCATGGGTATTTTTTTGCAATTGCATTTAAGTAAGTAGCAAATAATTGTCCAAGATTGGACTGCATGTTATTTGCACTATGACCTTGAACTACTCTGTCATTGGTCTGACCTAGATCTACACTATCTGAAGAGGATGAGGAATAAAATACAGCTTAAAATATGATTTCTGTCTTTGAAACAGCATTTTCCAAAGGTCTTTAAAACACAGGCTTGTTTTATATTAGCCTTACGCTCGACTCAATGACCTTTTGCTGACAGTGTAAATGAAGATAAGACTGCATGGAACATGCAGTCTGATCTTGAATCTACACTGTCCACTAAGGAGATATTTTTTTTCAGAAATAACTTTGGATTAGCAACATTTCTTTTCACTATTGGCTGGAAAGTTTCATTAGCTCCACTGGCCGAAGGCCAGCGGGCTTATGTCATGGCCCAGTGTCCGTCGTGCGTGCGTGCGTCCGTCTGTCCGTGTGTTAACTTTTATTTCCAACATCTTCTTCTCTGAAACTACCCATCCAATTTTGATGAAACTTCACGGAAATGATCCTGCCATGGTCCTCTTCAGAATTTCTTGAAAGAGTTTGATTCCTTCAAAAACTCTGGTTGCCATTGTAACAAAACTGAAAAATATTGAAAATCTTCTTGTCTGAAACCATAAGGCCCAGGGCTACCAAATTTGGCATGAAGCTTTATCTAGTGGCCCTCTACCAAGTTTCTTCAAATTATAGCCCTTGGGTCAAATTTGGCCCTGTCCTGGGGGTCACAAATTTTATATGGGCCTATATGGGGAAATCTTTAAAATTCTTCTGGTACCTAGCCATAGGGCCTAGGGCTACCAAATTTGGCATGTAGCTTTATCAAGTGGGCATCTACCAATAGTGCCCAAATTATAGCCCTGGGGTCAAATTTGGCCCCGTCCTGGGGGTCACAAGGTTTATAAGGGTTTATACTTGTATAGGGAAAACTTTAAAAATCTTCTCATACCTAGCCATAAGGCCTAGGGCTACCAAATTTTGCATGTAGCTTTATCTAGTGGATGTCTACCAGGGGTGCCCAAATTATAGCCCTGGGGTCGAAATTGGCCCCGCCCTGGGGGTCACAAGTTTAACATAGGCTTTTATTGTGAAAACTTTATAGATCTTCTTGTTACTAACTATAAGACCTAGGGCTACTAAATTTAGCCCTGTCTCAGGGGTCACATGTTTTACATGGCCTTTCATTGAGGAACTTTGAAAATCTTCTTGTTTATAACCACACATTCTAGACCTGTATTATATGGTATGGGGCTCTATCTTGTGAACCTCCACCAGGATTCAAGTAATTATAGCTTTGCCCTGGAGTCATAACTTTCTCGTAGGATTTTGTAGAAAAAAAATTGTATGTCTTCTTGGTTGAAACCAATTTGCCAAGTATTTTAATGTTTGGCTTGTAGTGTTTTTACTTACTAGCCAGTGGAGCGATACTGGGCTATCATGGCCCTCTTGTTTTAGTTAATGTAGCAGGACAAGGGTTAATATATAGGATGATATCTTCATTTTTCAGTGTCCTTGACACAAACTCAGAAGAAGGGTTTGGAGTTAAAACAGAAAATAATAGAAGATGTAAGTACATGTACTTGTTTAACCCATAAAGAGCTGAGACCGACTCAAGTTGTTTTTGTGGACAGTGCAGAACAAGATCAGACTGCACAGAATGTAACCAGCATTTTCTCCTTTTCTCACAATGTTTTCTTCCCTTTCTAAAAAGAATTGCAATTTTTTAGTCACTTTTATTTTGTCGTCTGCAAATGCTCTCAATTTGGACCAGTCTAAAATTTCGTTGTTTGGTAAAGAGTTAAAAACAACAATAGTTTGGATGTTTTTCCTATTGGAAGAAGTCCATTTCATTAACTCAGCACTCTGAGGATTAATTTAACCCTTTACAGCAGAATGCCGACTTTTCCCACAATGTTTTCTACCCTGTCAAAGAAAAATTGCACCCTTTGAGCCACATTGAAATTATCGTCTGCAAATGCTTTCAATTTGGACAAGGCCAAAATTGTGTTGTCTGGTAAAGTGTTAAAATTTTACTGAATGATCCCCTGTTGTGAAAACTCTGAGGAAGAACTCTGATAACCTGCATTTCCCTTTTCCCCACAATACATGTATTTTCTGTGAAAGACAAACCATAACTATAACCATAATTGATTTTTCATCTGTAAATGCTTTTAATATAGAAGTCTATCATAATTATGTCTGGTTAAAAAAAAAGAAACAACCTTAAAGATACATCTTTACAGCCAGAGAGTAAACACACGCTGTTAAAACTTTACAGTGTGTAGAATCTAGTTAGCTGTGCAAAAGTAGATAAAAAATAGATATAAGGTGTATGGGATAAAGAAACTCAAGGGATTTGTCTTCAATTTAAACCAGAAACAGTGGTTGTAATGTCCAGGGTAAGCCATCAGAGAATGAAATGCATTTTCTATCCGTTGTAATCTGTGCAACCTTGCATCCATCAGGGGCAACATTTGGCTCTAAGATACAAGAACAATCATAGTTTCATGAAATAAAGATAAAATTGGTTAAAAACGAGTAAAGATGTATCTTTAAACAAACATTCTTGTCTCAGGGTCATAATAAAAAGTAGAATCTGATACATTTCATAATTCTAATGCAAGAAAAGTTGAAGTAATTCTTATAGACAGTTATTTATTATAATTTCCTGTTCTGTGTATAGATCCAGTCTTGTGTGGACAGTTATGCTAGGATTTTCACATTTTCTGTACATAATATGAGAAACAGTCACCTGAAGGAAATCAGAACACAGTGGAAACACAGTCGGTAAGCTCCACTTTTGATCACCTTGATAGATTAAATGGCGTTTTATGCTGCTTTCAACATCATTTCATTCATGTCTGCCACACTTCATTTATGTATGTTTAGCTTTCACCAGTAGCTGGGGTTCTGGAGTGACTTGCACAAGGACTCTGCCATGAAAAACGGAGTGCTCTGAGTGAGGATTGTATCTGTGGCCTCCAGATTTCAGTTTTCTTTTTAATGTTTTTTCTCTTTATCAAACAACAAACTTTCAGACCTGTCCAAATAGATAGCATTACATTTAGCTTAAATGATGGGTTTTGTCCTGAAAAAGGTTGAAAAAATTGTAGAAAAAAGAAGGAAAATGCTGGTTACCATCATATTTTCTCCTTTTCTCAAATGTTTTCAATAGGCTATTTGCTCATAATCATTAAATTGGGATTGTGTGGTAAAGGGTTTGCTCACAATAACTGAGAAGCATTTGATGAATTTATATTTTTCAGATTCTTTTTCGGAAAAAACAAAGTTATGTCCCTAGCATTTGGCCGCACAGCATCCTCAGAGTACAGAGATAATCTACACTGTTTGTGTTCTAATTTAAAAGGACAGACTGGAATTTTATTCACAAACAAAACAAAAGATGAAGTTTTAAAGTAAGTAAGTTGTTTTCAGGACAAAAACAAATCTGGAGAATTTGATACAGTGATTTTGTGATTTTTTTACACTTTGCCCTAGGCCTTGAATTTTTTTAGCTCACCTGAGTAGGAAGTGCTCAAAGTGAGCTTTTGTGATCAACAGTCACCTTGTGTGCACTGTAAGAGGCCTGACTTTGCCTGATTTTCAGTCAGCTACTCATGAAACTTGCTCAGAATGTTGGTCTTGATAAAATCTTTGACAAGTGTGAAATTAGGTCACTTTGGGTCATAAAGCGGGTCACTGGGCTGATTCTTAGAAAAACCTTGTATGCACTCTAGAGGCCACATTTTCAGCCTGATACTCTTGAAACTTGGTCAGAATGATTGTCTTGATGATATCTCAAACAACTTTGGAATTTGGTCATGTTGGGTCAAAAAGTAGGTCATTGGGCCGAATCTTAGAAAAACCTTGTGTACACTGTAGAGGCTACATTTTCAGCCTGATACTCATAAAGATTAGTCAGAAATGTTTGTCTTGATGATATCTCAAACAGGTTTGAAATTAGGTCATGTTGGGTCGAAAAGTAGATCACAGGGTCAAATCCAAAAACCTTGTGTGGACTTTAGAGGACATATTTTTAGCCTTATACTCATAAAACTAGGTCAGATTGTTTTGTGTTGATAATATCTTACACACGTTTGAAATTGGGTAATATCAGATCAAAAGTAGTTCATTTGGTTGAATTTTAGAAAAACCTTGTGTGCAATGTAGAGGCCACATTTTCACTCTGACATTCATGAAGATTGGTCAGAAATGTTTGTCGTAATGATATCTCAAACAAGTTTGAAAGTAGGTCACAGAGTCAAATCCACAAACCTTGTGTGTACTCTAGAGGCGACATTTTCAGCCAGTTGTTACTTATTAAATAAACTAGGTCAGATTGTTAGTATTGACGATATCTTGGACAGGATTGAAATTGGGTCATGTTGGGTCAAAAAGTAGGTCAATAGGCCAAATATAAGAAAAATATTCTGTGGTCTGTAGAGGCTAAATTTTCAGGCAGTTGTTACTTTTGAAACTTGGTCAGAATGTTTGTGTTGATGATATCTTAGGCAAAATGGAAATTGTGCCATGTCAGGTCAAAAAGTAGGCCACTTACACTCACATTTTTTTCATCATTAAAAGCAGGATCTCTTCAGCTTTATCAACTGTAGATGACTTTACTCAAGTGAGCGCTTTAGGACCAGTGGCCCTCTTGTCGGAAATTTTGCCCTATACAACCTAATATTTGTACTCTAAAAAAAAGGCAGATTTAAAGGTATATCAAAATAACTTTATTTGTACTGCAAATGAGAAGACTTAAAACAAAAATATGAATTAGAGAAAGTCATTCTCTCAATATGATAGTCTCCAAATAATATTAATTCTCTTGCAAATCTCCAAATAATATTGATCTAATAGCTCAGAAAAGTTCGTGTAACCACTTATCATAAAATGAAATGCTTTTTTGTTCTTGTTCGTCTTTAGGATAGTTCAAGCATTGCAATGATTTGAAGGTTTTGTTTATTTGCTTTGGACTTAATTATTGCAATTTTACTGCACGAAAGAGAAGATGTCCAGCTGTATTACCTGCAGAATACCATCCCTGGCCATTTGTCAGTATTTTTCACATGTATTTCTAAATTTGGATGGAAAAATTGTTGCTTTTATCATGTTCTACAGTAATTCATGTTCAATATGGTACACAGTGGGGAATAAATGGATAAATATTAAGAGAGTCAAACTTTTGGAGGGGGACAAATGTTTCTGTTCTCACCATGAAATGGAAATTTCAGTACTGCAGTGAATATATTTAACAAGTCTGATTTGTCAATAACAGTTATCAGAAATAATAGAGCCAAGCCTGTTAGCCCAGTCATACAGGACTTGAGACCAGGGGTTCTTGGTAACCCACATTTTCTCTGTGTCTCCATCTTTTATCCTGTCTTGAGAAATGTCTTGAGAAAAAAATATGTTTGGTGGGGTGTTTAAATTACCAGTTTTTCATTATAATTGACCCAAAGTATGTTATGATTGATCATTACACTTTATTACTTACTTTTTTGTAATTTCCAATAGGTATTTTGATGAATATCAAGTTCCAGAATATGCCCGGTCAGGGAATGTGGCGACCCAGACGGTGATTTTTGAAGAGGGACCTCTACCGGAGTTTTCACATGCATTAGAACCACAATTACGGCAGTTAGGACTACCCACTGCGCTTAAAAAAGGTAATTATTGGGGTTCTCAGAATCAACCTGAAGCAGGTGATTGTGCCTTGTCAGACACATCTTCATGCTGGCATTACACAGACAGTAGGAGAAATAGTAAATACTCTGTAAATAAGGGGTTTAATGTATCTGCAAGAAGTATTGACCCAGGTTGGCCTGTACAGTCTGCACAGGCTGACTGGTTGAAACTTTTTGGTATTGCTCAATTTTCTATATGTCAGAGGACACTTCTACCTCCAGATTCAATTGGTTGTCAGAAAAAGTTGATTATGTGATTACTTGCATGGTATAATATATCACGGGCATGCAACAAACCTCCTTTTTCTAGGGTGTGGCTCATATAAGTTGAGTCCGTTAACAGAGTTTGTAGCATACAAGGCTTGAGAACAGGGGGTCACTGGTTCAAATCCCCAGCTTGACCGATTCCTTTCTGAGGATTGATGATAGTCATTGTGACAGGATTCATTCTTCTCTCACTGTTGATCAGTGATTCATCGATGGTTCAGTAGGAAAGCAGCCAGTGACTTGGGAAATATGTTGTGTGAAGTACTGGTGACAGAATCTCCAGGAAAGCACAACAGTTGCACTGGCCACCACAAAATAAGTAGAATAATGTTGAAAATGGTATTAAATGCCAAACAATCAATCAATCATGCAGCTTATAAAAATATGATAAGGACATATTATTTTATATCCCTGATTGGTTTTTCATTCACAAGTAATTTCTTTCCGTTCTATATCTCTTTAATTCCTTGTCTGAAAAGATTTCACGCATGTTTGCGCCGTGATGACATTGACATGCAGAGCGGAGGTTTCTGATGCCAGACTCTAAGGTCAAGGTCATGTGCTATTAACAATTTAACGAACAACAAAATTTTACACTAATCTTATTTGAAAGCATTTGCAGACGACCAATTAAATGTGGCTAAAATGAATGATTTTGTATCATAAATAGTAATAACATAGTAGGAAAAGGAGAAAATGTTGTTTACCAGCATTTCCTCCTCTTCCTACAATGTTTTGAAAAGACTTCCTCAGGGTCGTTAAAACTCAAACTCGATGAAACAGCATGTGGAGGAAGAGTTTCAGACACCATGCTCCAAGGGCAAGGTCACAGTAGGGAACACAAAGATGACAAACTCTTGATTGTTACATCTGGATGTATATTGACCCTGCCTTGCCAAGCTCTCGTTTTTCTTGTATGATTTTATATATTACTTATTTTAGATAATCATTTGGCAGTTTTTTTTCCGCTTTACCTGTGGAAGCATTGTGTCTGCCAAATTCAAACAAATTTGCTGTAACAAATGAAGTTTTTACCCTTTGGTAAAACTTTGTGCTATCTACTCTTTAGATTGTGTTTCTCATTTCAATTCTTTTTTCGAATCCTTAACCCTTTACCACACAATGACGACTTTTGAAAGAGAAGGCGTTTGAAAACATTGTGGGAAAAGGAGAAAATGCTGGTTACCAGCATTTTCTCCTTTTCCCACAATGTTTTCTACCCTATCAAAGAAAAATCATTTCATATGAGCCATGTTAAAACTGTCATCTATAAATGCTTTCAATTTGGACAGGTGTAAAATTTTGTTGTGTGGTAAAGGGTTAACTCTTGTCCACATGACAAAAAAAAACTTGTCCATGTTAAAAGCATTCGCAGACAACAATTGAAATGTGGCTCAAATGATGCAATTTGTCTTTGATAGGGTAGAAAACATTGTGGGAAAAGGAGAAAATGCTGTTTACCAGCTTTTTCTCCTTTTCCTGCTATGTTTTCAAAAGTCTTCTTTTGGGTCACTAAACCCAAGATTGTTTGGTAAAGGGTTTATTAGCTTAAACGGGAAAGGTTTTAATCAGTACTAAGATGAATGGTGGTTGTATATACAGGGCCCATTTTCATGAACACCACTAAATAGGATTCTTAGTATGATTGTAAATTTGGCAAACCCAGTAGTGCATTTGATAGCATACTATTTTGCCGCCCAGCCCCAGTGGCATAGTCGGTAGCATACAGGACTTGAGAACAGGATGTCACTGGTTCGAATCCCTAGCTTGACCACTTTGTTTCCAAGGATTGATGATAGTCATGGCACAGTCTTTCACCACTGATCATTGTTTTGATGATGTTAATGTGGGAGAGCAGCCAGTTGCCTGGGAAGAATCATGTGTACTGGTAAAGAAACTCCAGGAAAGTATTGATAGGTGCGCTGGCCCCTGGATATAACTGAAATAATGTTGAAAACAGCCTACAACATTTTTGCGCTTTCATATTTACAGGAGTTATTACATTGCTAAAAGAACATAAAGTGTGTGATTTTGGACAAAAAATAACACCAGAGCAAGCAAGAATATTGGTGAGTTTTATCCTTTTTTGACATAAGTGTATAAGCTGGCTTTTGACCTACTTTTGGTATTTGTGTTAGTTGAATGAACGGTAGTTTGTGATTCGTCAAAAATTGCGGACATGTTCAAATATGTATCATTCTGGGTAACATAGTAACAAAAGCACCACATGTGGGTACCAAACTCGTGCGCAGTTGCTACATTTTCAGTGAAAAAAATTCTAAATAAAAAAAGGGGCATAACTGTCCGAAATAATTTGATGGTCACCTGCCCTTGCTGTATGGATTCCCCTTTTGATGGTCAGGAACAAGTCTTAAAGTTTGAAGTAAATGTCTTCAGTAATTACAGAATTTTTACAAATTGATTATGTTTTCGCATGACAACGCAGACAATGACAGGGCTGAGCTAGAATTGTGGTAAGGTTTTTTTTTCTATATATTGTTTAACCCTTTACCACAATCCTGAGTTTTAATGCTCTGTCAAAGAAGGCTTTTAAAAATATAGTGGGAAAAGGAGGAAAATGCTATTAACCAGCATTTTCTTTTATTCCCACAATGTTTCCTGCTCTTTCGGACCGAAACATCAGGTGAGCTACAATTTACATTTATTCTGTCCTCTGCAAATGCTGTCAATTTGGTTAAGTCCAAAATTTTGTTGTTTGTTAAAGAGGTAAAAGGCAAAGATGCAGCCTCTAACTAGTTCAGTCTTTGCTCGAGGCTACATTTTTTACCCATTTTCAATGAAACCTGGTGATACTGTTTGACTTTTACCTTAGACAAACTTGAGTGTGGTAAAATATGGGTCTCATAAAAGGTCGCAGGATCAAATCTCAGAAACATCTCATCTTCAGGGTACATTTTTTCTTTGCCCAATCGTAATAAAAGTTGTTCATATTGTTTAACATCTACATGGTATTTCATACAGTTTTGAATGTGAGTCACATGGGACCATCAAAACAAGGTCACTGAATCAAATTTAAAAACTGTTGCATGTCAGAACTACGTTATGCAACTTTCTCAAGTACAAATATCAAATGCTGGATGGCAAGTTGATTTCAATTTTTACCACACAATCTGGAGATTTGATAACCCTGTAAGGAGAAGGCTTTTGAAAACATCGTAGGAAAAGGAGAAAATGCTGGTTACCAGCATTTTCTCCTTTTTCCCACAATCTTCACAAAGCTGTCTTTCTCAGGTTCATTAAAAGTCCAAATTTTGTTGAAGAGGGTTTAAGAATTGTTTGGAAAGAGAGAAAATGCTTGTAACCTGCATTGTTTTCTTTTTTCACAATATTTCTAACCTTTCAAAGACAAAATCCATTGTTTATCCCAATTTGTCATCTGCATATGCTTTCGATTTGGATCAGTCTTATCTTTTGTCGTCTAGTAAGAGTGACTTTCAGGTGGGCAATTCAAGACCACAAAGACACCTTTGTTTCTGTTTCCTTTCAGAAATTGTTTGGTTACAAGATGGCAGAGTTTAAAGTGACAATAGAAAACATGTGGTCAAATGATGGTAGTTTTACAGATATTGCCCCGAGACCAGAGAAAATATCACCCACAAAAGTGAAAGGTAAGGTATAAGTACTTATTTTTAGCCTTGTATCAAACAAGCAATATTTTAACCAACCTAGTAACCAGGTTTTTTTTTTCTCCTTTTCACACAGTGTTTTGCACCCTGTTAGAGAACTTTTGTCCATTTGTACTATTTGTGAATATGATGTTTGCATTATGCTTTTAACTTTGAAGAATCCAAATGGTTTTGAGACATAGATATTAGGACTGATATATACTGAATATTGTACTGTAGTAACTTTCCTGGTGCTTCCATTTTTTTATTCGAGTAGCACGAAAATATTTTATATTGCATGAGACCTAAGGTTGAGCCAGATGTCAAAATTTTCTTGGGCAGCAAGAAGCAAATACTAGTGCTAGGAAAGCTACATCATAATATTCCTTTTATGATATACCTACACCTTTCAATGACAAAATTTTACAATTATTGACATTTTATTCAAAAAAGGTAAGCAAAATGAGACAGTAAGTGGTGTGGAGGGTAGTAACTCTGTTTTTACGAATTGCTGATAATACTGTAGCATAACATTTTGACTAAGCAAATTGTAAATCAATGTGTGCTTAATCTGTGTGCAAGTTATGTCATCATACCATATTTGGAACCATATTTGACATTTTGTAGATACAGAATTTTTTGTCTTGTGCAATTTGATCCGCTTGCAACGCATGCATATGAGCCAGAAAATTTACTGGTACATAATGAAAATACACATTTTAACCCTTCACCAAACAATCAATGTTTTAACCACCTTAGTAGCCAGTTTTTCTTTTTCCTTTTCACACAATCTTTTGTACCCTGTCAAATTACTTTGTCCATTTGAACCATTTATGAATATGATGTTTGCATCATGCTTTTAACTCTTTACCAAACAATCCCGGGTTTTAACGACCATATGAAAGAAGCCTTTTGAAAACATTGTGGGAAAAGGAGAAAATGCTGGTAACCAGCATTTTCTCCTTTTTCCACAATGTTTTCTACTCTATCAAGGTCAAATTCTGCCATTTGATCCATCTTTAATTTGTTGTCTGCAAATACTTTCAATTTGGACCAGTCTAAAATTTTATCGTTTGGTAAAGAGTTAAATCTGTAGAATCCAACGGGTTTCAAGATGTAGATATTAGAACTGACCTAAATCCTTAACAACCAAACCTATGTTTTCATACTCCTACAAAGCAGAGGGGGGTATACTGGTTTCAACATGTCAATCTGTTTGTCTGTCCGTCAGTCTGTCAATCTTGTTTTCGTTTCTGGGCTCTATCTCAAAAGCCATTTGAACTAGGACCCTGAATCTTTGTACAAGTGATGCTCATGACCAAAGGAGGTGCCTTATTGTTTTTGGGTCATGTAGGTCAAAGGTCTAGGTCACAGGTGAACTATGTTTGAAAATCGTTTCCGTGCTCTAACTCAATAGCTGTTTGACCTAGGCCCCTTAAACTTTATACAAGTGTTGGTCATGACCCAAGGAGGTGCAATAATGTTTTTGGGTCACATGGGTTGGAGGCGAAGGTCTTTGGTGATCTTTGTTATGAAAATCATTTCTGTTCTCTGATAGTGCTGCTTCAGTGACAAGGTGCTGGTGGGGGGTATTTGTCTGCTTTGCCACAGTTCTGCTTATGACTTAGAAAGAGGACTTTTAAAACATTGTGGAAAAAGCATCTTGTCTTTTTTTTCCATAATGTTGTCTATCATAGAAAAATTTCATGTTTTGAGTTACATTTCATTTGTTGTCTACAAATGCTTATGATTTGGACAAGGCTAAAATGAGTTGATTAAATTTTTTTCATGTCAGTGCGGCCAAAGAAACCTGATGATATGGATGAGGAAGGTGAAGAGGAAGAAGAAGAGGCAGAAGAAACAGGGGATATTGATATGAATGACAACTCAGATTAACCCTCTACTACATGATCCTGAGTTTAAACGACCCTGAGGATGAAGCCTTTAGAAAACATTTTGGGGAAAGGAGAAAATGCTGGTAACCCGCATTTTCTCCTTTATTTTCTCCTTTTCCCAGAATGTTTTCTAACCTAGCGAAGAAAATTTCTATCATTTGAGCCACAATAAAATTGTCATCTGCAAATGCTTTCAATTTGTACAAATCTTCATTTTTTATTGTGTAATAGAGTTAACCCCTTACCACACAATCCCGAGTTTTAACGACCCTGAGAAAGAAGCCATTTGAAAACATAGTGGGAAAAGGAGAAAATGCTGGTAACCAGCATTTTCTCTGTTTTCCACAATGTTTACTACCCTTCCCAAATCAAATTTCAATTTTTCAGTCACATTCATTTTGTCATCTGCAAATGCTTTCAATGTGGACTAGTCTGAAATTTTGTTGTTTGGTAAATATTTAACACATTTGTTTCCATACTTTGTGGACAAAAAAATAATTGTATTCAAAGGAAGATAACACATCAGCAAGTCAGTTTTGATGATAAATTATAGTTTAATCATAGAAAAACTGTTGCAGAGTAACTTATCCTACAGGTTAAGTACAGAGGAAAAACAAACAACCGTGATTTCAGAAATACAGGGCTGTTCAAAATGTACCTATCACAACACAGCGTGATTGTAGAATTACAGGGCTGCTCAGAATGTTCCTATTATGACACTGGGTGAATTTGGAAGTAATTATATGTTAAGGAATTATGTGACTGCTTAAGATGTACCTGTCATGGCACAGAGTGATTTTGGAAGCAAAATTCTTTTAAAATATAACTGTGATTTTAGAACTTCACGGTTGTTCAAAAATTACCAATTTAAACTTGGAAATGGGCTTCATTAACAAAGACGCAAAGCAGTTTCTTTTCTTATTTTCTTATAACCCCTTACCAATCGAAAAATTGTTAGACTTTCAACACTGCAGGCTGATCTTTGTCTACACTTTCAGTCTCTCTATAAAGGTTTCGGTCATAATATTAATGAAAAGTAATGTTTAAATGACATGTTATTTAACAATTCTCCTTAGCTGTATATGTTAAGTTTAAATTTTAAGACTCATTGCTTAGAGATTAGAGACATTTTAGTATTTAGTTTGTGTTCTTCATCTAGTGCTTAACCCTTTACCACACAATCCTGACTTTTAATGACCCTGAGGGAGAGGACTTTTGAAAACATTGTGAGAAAAGGAGAAAATGCAGGTAACCAGCATTTTCTCCTTTTCCAGCAATATTTTTTTTCCTTTCAATGACAAAGTTTTGTTTTAAGTTACAGTTAATTGATCTCCTGCATTGTGCTTTCAATGTGGACAAGGCTGAAACTTTGTCATGTGGATTAACTCTTTCCCTTGCAATAAAATTTTAGACTAGCAAAACTGAGAGGATCTGCAGACGATAAATTCAAGAATTATACAAATTAGCCAAAGATCTCTGATAGGGTAGAAAACATTGTGGGAAAAGGAGAAAATGCTGGTTACCAGCATTTTCTCCTTTTCCCACAATGTTTTTAAAAAGCCTTCCGCCCTGGGGATTGTTGAAACTCGGGACTGTTTGGTAAAGGGTTAAGTCATATTTTCAACAGCAATCCTGAGTATGATGCCAGTCTGAGCTCGGATGGAAGTGCCATACGGCAAGAAGTTTTTTCCATCAACCTAGAATAGGTACATGACCCAAAGTGTATGTTAAATTTCGTTTTTTGGGCTTTCCATTATTCTGCCATCTGAAAAATATTCGTAAAATAGATTCAGGTTCATTACCTGGAACCCTGTACACACAGTGTCTACAAAATTAATTTCTGCTTCAATAACTGGTACCAGACCAGTCATGCTCAGAAAACAAACAGTTTTTCACAAGCAGGGAGAAATAAGTTCAAGTGCTATTACAGGTACATCTTAAACTCTATTAATACCATAGGTTAAAATTACTTCAATATGCCTAGCATTTAATCAAATTATCAACCATAATTGAATTATTTAGTAATAAAAGTCAATTTTCATTAAATAGCGTACCGGTACTTACTGTCCTGATCTTTGCGATGGTAATCACCTTATAAACATAAATCTCTACCAGATGACAAAATTTTAGACTAGTCCAACTCTTAAAGATTTGCAGAGGATACATTAAATGCTACTAAGGTGGTCTTACAAAGGTTTGAAAACACTGTGGGCAAAGGAGAAAACGCTGGTAACCAGCATTTTGTCCGTTTCCAATTATGTTTTTAGAAGCCCTTTTCCCGAAGGATCTTTAAAACTCAAGATTGTTTGGTATAGGATTAATTTTAATGTTCTTCAAAGAAAAAATTTAACTCCGGTTTGCGCAGTGTTTTTGAAGCTGATTTACCCTAAAATTATTAAACGCAGGATACTATCAAGTCAAGGAGGATAAATTGTTGTACAGGGAACTGCGTGTATGTATTAAACAATCGTTTAAGAGTAACTTTACCCCCAGATTTTTTTTATACAGACAGATGTGTGATAAAAGTTTGACTGTTTTCCATAGATAAACCTTTCACCAAAAAATCCTGTGTTTTTTTAGGAATACTTTAGACAATATTATTGGAAAAAGAGAAATTGCTTGTTACAAGCATTTTCTCTTTTTCCCACAATCTTTTCAAAAGCATTCTTCATCAAGGTTGTTCTCTCAGGATTGAGTGGTAAAAGGTTTAAGGATACTAATTTATTCCAAATCTGAAAGAAAAGCAACCCTCAACACATTTAAAATTCTAGAAAAACAGCAATCAATTATTAAGTCTAGAATTTATATACAATATCAAACATCAAATCTAGTGTACCGTAATTAATTGTATTAATTCAAAACTAATCCCCACTTTCAATGTTGTTTAAGTCTTTACCAAAAGAAGGTATTTCCACTTCCTCCTGATTGAAAACTTCTGCAGATGACAGATTTTATTTCATTCAAATGATGGGAACTGTCTATGAAAGGCTAGAAAATATTGTGCAAAAACAAAAAAATGCTAGTTACCACTATTTTCTCCTTTTCCCTACAATGTTTTCTAGCATTGCAAAGAATAATCTCATCACTTGAATCACATTTAAAATTCCAAATTTGTGGTGTGCAAATATTTACAATTTGGTTGAGTATGAAATTTGATTTAGTACAGAATTAAGTAAATTTAAGAACATACACAGAATCTAAACAGTGATCTCTTTTGGCTCTTGATTGCTAAACCCTTTACCAAACAACAAAAATTTGGAGTGATCCAAATTGAAAGCATTTGCAGACAACAATTAAAATATAGCTGAAATTTTGAGATTTTGCTGTGAAAGAGTAGAAAATATTGCAGGAGAAGGAGTAAATGCTGGTTACCAGCATTTTCTCCTTTTCCCATGATGTTTTCAAAAGTCTTTTACCTCAAGGTTGTAAACAGTTGGTATTGTGTAGTAAAGGGTTAATGCAGGTTTTCTTATAAAACAGGTTCATCTGTACATTGCAATTTTCAGACTGTTTTCAACCAAATACTTCTTCCACACAGATGATGTAGATCAAAGATCACCTATTGTTCAAACTGATCTCAGTTCCAAACTGTCTGAAAACAGCAGCTTATATTTGACTCAGAGCTATAAGATAAGGACTTAGAAGAACAAACCTGTGTTCACAGACCACCTAAGAGATTTAAGAAAAACTCTCCTACAGCAGATGGTCTGTGAATGAAGGTTACAGTAAGCTGCGTAATATATGTGGTCTCTAGTGCATGTTCAACTATAGCCCAATGAAAAACTTGCATGAATTTCATCGGCATGTGAAGTGGGATTGAGAAGATATAATTTTTACTTCTACGTAGTATCAGCCATTTATTTTCCATCATTATGAAGTAATTAGCCAATCCTTAGAATCCAACAAAAATTTGCTGATGAGGTTCAAAATGGGTAGTTTTAAAAGTGCTTAACAATATCATGTAGTTCCATGTACCATGTAATAAATTATGCATTTACGAAGGGAAATTACACTAAATTACTGCACTGCAGAATAAAAGGGAGATAATTCACATAAATTAACCGCTCTGCAGCACGATAAACTACTAAACCCTTTACTTCATCCTCAAATTTTACAATCTCCTGCTTTCACTCTCTTCCACACCATCCCGAGTTTAAACGACCTTGAGGAAGAGGCCTTTTGAAAACATTCTGGGAAAAGGAGAAAATGCTGGTAACCAGCATTTTCTCCTTTTCCCACAATGTTTTCTACCCTATCCAAGACAAAAAATTATCATTTCAGCAACATTTATTTTATTGTCTGCAAATGCTTTCATTTTGGTTGAGTGCAAAATTTTGTTGTTTGGTAAAAGGTTAAAAGAAAACGGTATTTATCAGATATACAAATTCAATCCTAGCTTCCAAGACAACTCATCTGATTCAACAAGACATAACTTCTCCACCAATCAGATAGCTTGTCATTGAAATTAGATATGATTTAACCTTTTACCAATAGAAGAAATTTTAGTCTCTGTTGAAAACATTTGCAGACTACATATAGAATGTAGCTCAAATGATGGGATTTGTCTGTGAAGAAGTAGAAAACATTGAGAGAGGAGGAAATTCTGGTAAGCAGCATTTTTTCCTTTTCCCACAATGTTTTCAAAGTCTTCTCCTCCAGAGTCGTTTAGACACGTGATTTTGTGGTAAAAGATTAAGAATGATTGGTAAATACAGATCTTGAGGAGAAAATGTTACCAAATGACATAATTTGTACGGCAACAGAAACAAAAATAATGTGCCAAATGAAGAAATTTTATGAAGCAAACTTTTTATCCATTTGCCACATTGTTTTCAAAGATCTTTGGCTGCAAGTATTTGAACACAAAGTAAAGGATTTAGTAAACACCATATGTCATGTATAAAGATTACAACAACTTTGTGTGAAATGAAGAATGAAGTTGTATTAAAAAGTAATGATGCATTCTCTCCCCTTCATACACGCGGACTCGAACACTTTCTACAACACAGACTTGCGGAACGATGAAAACAGTCATGGATATGGAACAGTTTAACATCACACTCTTCTACAATTTAAATCTTTGCTCAAAATATTGTAACAGAAGAAGAAAAAAACTCATAACAAAAAAATCTGTGTTCACAATGTATTTACCCATAACACCATTCTATCACAACTACATGGATTGACTCTGTATCAAGTGAAAAGAGGTCCAAATTGAAAGCATCACATATGCCACAATAAATGCAACTCAAAAATTAGTATTTCTTTCTGACAGGGTAGAAAACAATGTGGGAAATGATTTAAATTGAAAGCAAGTGCAGATGACAACTTGAAAATTTGGCTCAAAAGATTGGATTTGTTTCTGAAAGGTTATAAAACATTGTGGGAAAAGGATAAATGCAGGTTACCAGCATTCCTTTTTCTATAATGTTTTTTGTAAGTTTTTTTTTTTTCAGAGGGTCGTTAAAACTCTGGATTGCATGGTAATGGGCTAAATAAATTCTGATGATGGTTTAGATCAAGATCAGAATGCACAGAACATGCAGTCTGATCTTGGATCTACAATCTTAGCTGCAAATTATCAGTAAATGACCAAATTTCTCCTCAAATGCAGTGGAAATGGACTTTAAGACCAGGAAAAAAAGGCCAAATTCATTATTTATGGCAGTGAAAAAGTTAAAGGTTTACCAAACAATCCTAACTTTAACTCATTACCAAACGACAAAATTCTAGATTTGTCCAAATGGAAAGCATTTGCAGACGACAAAATAAAAGTGACTGAAAATTTGAAACTTGTTTTGTGAAGGGTAGAAAACACTGTGGGAAAAGGAGAAAATGCTGGTTACCAGCATTTTCTCCTTTTCCCACAATGTTTTCTAAAGGCTTCTTTCTCAAGGTCGTCAAAAGTAGGGATTGTGTGGTAATGGGTTAACTACAAGAGGAGAATGGCTTTTGAAAACACTGGTCACCAGCATCTTTTCATTTCCTCACTATTCTCAGTCCTTTTAAAGACAAATTGTATCATAGAAATCATATGGGCCATGATCTGTGAAAAGGGGGCTTAATGCATCTGCAAAAAAAGTATTGACCGAGGTCAGCTTGTGCCAAAACTTTCTGTTTTTGGTCAATTTTCTGCCAGTCTACCTTAGGACTCAGTTGGTTGTTAGACAAAATGGATTTTATGGATCCAAAATCATGTGATGTCTTGCTTAGTATCATGGATCACGGCAATGCATTATACTCCTTTTGCAAGAGCATAGCTCATACCTAGTTTGTTGTTTTAAATTCTTTCCATTTGGACTGGTCAAGATTTTTGTCGTTTGGTAAAAACTTAACTCTTTACAAAACGACAAATTTTTAGACTGGACCAAATTCAAAGCATCTGCAGACAACAAATTAAATCTTGTTAATATGATGATTTCTGACTTTGATAGGGCAGAAAATATTGTGGGTAAAGGAAAAAATGCTGGTTACCAGCATTTTCTCCTTTTCCCACAATGTTTTCTATAGGCTTCTTTCTCAGGGTCGTTAAAAGTCGGGATTATGTGGTAAAGAGTTAATCTGCTAAATTCATATATCAACCCTTTACCTAATGGCAATATTTTAGACTTGTCCCAATGAAAGATTTGCAGATGACAAATTTGATTTTATTCAAAGGGTGCGATTTGCCTTTGAAGGGGAGAAAACATTGTGGGAAAAGGAGAAAATGCTCCTTTTCCCACAATGTTTTCAAAAGGCTTCTTTCTCGGGGATTGTGTGGTAAAGGGTTAAAGGAACATTTCCATCATTTACTGAAAGCCAAAACGTTGCGATTCCAAAGTTCCTTCACCATGAATATCTCACCTCATCTTGGAGTTTGGATTCTAGATTAGACTGCATGTTCTATGAAGTCTGATCTAGATCTCCACTGTCTACAAAAGCATAATCCATAGCCTAAAGTAGCCCAAGGATGAACTCCTGAATCATTTGTGCAGAGAGAGTGATTTTGATTTCAAAATTGAAAATATTAATTATTCTCCACTAAACCCTATGTTGTGGGTACTCATAGGAATTGTCTCATCGAGACGATTCTAATGAGTACCCACAACATAGGGTTTAGATGAGAAATAAGGGATTTGGAACACCATCATTCCCTCTTATCTGGAGCTCTGTTTACCCCTGCAGATAAGTTTGTTTTGGGGTTGACCATCTTTGGAAAGTCATAACAAAAAAAAAATCTTCTTACTAGTTATTTCTCCTTTTTCTATAATGTTTACAAGGGTATTCATGTATTTAACCCTTTACCACACTATCCCCAGTTTTTATGACCCTGAGAAAAAAAGCTTTCAAAAATATTGTTGGAAAAGGAGAAAATGCTGGTAATCAGCATTTTCTCCTTTTCTCACAATGTTCACTACCTCATAAAGGTCAAATTCCATCAATTGAGCCACCTTGAATTGGTCGTCTGCAAAAGCTTTCAATTTGGATTAGTCTTAAATTTTGTCATCTGCTAAAGACTTGAAGCTTAATTAATATGGATTATCCTTACTTAACAAATGGTTTCCTACGCTTCCATGCATGATCAACAACTTTCTTTAGAGTAAGAAGTATACTTTCAATATAAAACAACAAGAAGGCCATGATGGGCCTTTGATAGCCCTAGATCGCTCACCTGAGCCTGTGTATCTTTGAGAAAAAAAAAAAAAAAAAACAGCCATTCTCTGGCAAAAGCATCTCCATGTATTATACCAAGCAAGTCATCATAATCATGGATCCAAAACATCTATTTTGTCTAACAATTGGCTGAATTATGAGGTTGAATAGTCCTTTGAGATACAGAAAATTTACCAAAAGCAGAAAGTTTTTACCCATTTTGCAGATGCACTGAACTCAATTTCCACAGGGCAGGGCTCAATTCTAAGGTCATCTAACACCAAAAGGACGTATCATGAGCAACATTCTATGTTTCATAAAAATTGTGCAAAAAACACTGGGGGAACAAGATTTTCTTATATAATGAACATGTGATCTACTTTGAACTCCAAGGTGACCTAGTTTTTGTCCAAGATATTAGTAACACAAATATTTCTAACAAAGTTCCATGTGCATTTGACTGAAATGTGGCCTAATGCACACATTATATTTTTCTGAGATTTGACCCAGTAACCTAATTTTTACCAGAGGTAAATAAATTTGTTCAAAATATTTTCATGGCATTTTTACCATGTTATATAATCATTTGCCTGAAAATGGTGTACGCAAGGTTTTTTCTGTGATTTAACCTAGTAACCTACTTCTTAACCCAAGGTAATCACCAGTTATCAGTCATCCCTGATATATTTTCAGACACACATTCTGACAAAATATCGAGTGAAATTGGCTTGGCCTGCAGAGTAACCATATGGTTTCAGAACCCATTTTAAAACTTGACTCGTATATTCTCTAGACAAACATTCTGATGATTATCATGAGCCTTGGACTGAAAAGGAGCCTCTAGGAGTATCTTAATATATTATCAATATAAACATTCTGACCAAGTTTCGTGAGCATTTGACAAAAATAGGGCCTTTTGTGTGTGCAAAAGGTAAAAACTGATGCCATATACTGGACATATCATGATCACAGAAAAGCTTGCCTTCAATGCTGTATGCCCAGATGAACTAAAATCCAGCTTACAACCTTGTCAAGCCAAAATTCTAACATTAAGTATAAATGCCATACTTATTTTGGAAAAGGGAAAATAAAACTTGTAATAAATTAAAAACAACAATATTCAACAGCCTATTAAAATTTTTTAAGTAAAGTAAAATAACGTTTATTTTTACTATATAAATATAAGATTCCAGTAGCAACAAACTGTACGAACTTTATTGTTTATAGAAAATATTTAAGGTTTTCTTTCACTTTGATATTAATTTACAAAATTGCATTGCCTGGCTCACCTTTTTAGCATTTTACACACATGTGTTTCTTTTTTCAATTTACAATTTTGTTCTTAACTATCTTTTAAATAATTATCAATAAATAAATAAACAAAACATAAACAAAAAATCAACATAACTAAAAGAAAACAACGTCTTACAGCCCTAATACTCTTTACCAGACAACAAAGATTAACGCTCGTCCATTCTAAAAGCATTTGCAGACAAAAACTTTAATTTGGCCCAAATTATGGAATTCGCTTCTTAAAGGGAAGAAAACAGTATTGGAAAGGGAGCATTTTCTCCTTTACCAAAGAAAGCCTTTTTCCTCTGGATTGATAAAACACAAGACTGTTTGGTAAAGGAATAAAATAAGAAAAAAAAACAAAAAAGGCATGTATTAACCAAATTATACCCTGCCTGTCTTGATAAATAAATCTGTCTGTCTCTATACCCAATATTAAACAGGTACAGCTCTCCGTAATTGTAACAGTTTTGGTACATGTAGGTCTACCATCAACAAAACCAATAACCGTTTCATCGTCGATGGTCAAGTCAAATCAATCCTTTACAAAACAATCCTGCATTTTAAGCTCCCTGGAAAAGAAAGCCAGCATTTTCTCAATTTACCACATATCTTCCACCCTTTCAAAATCATATTAGATCATTTGAAACAGATTTGTTTGTGGTTAGCGAATGTTTCCAATTCTGACATGCCTAAAATGTTGTTTGCTGAATAGGGCTTCAAAAACACTGAAATGGATGAAAATGCTGATATGGATAATTTTCTCCTTTTCCCGTATTTTCTTCCCTTTCAAAGAAATCAGATTATACAAATAAAACTCATTTTGTAATCTTCAACATGTTTCAAATTAAAGGATTCACTTGACATAGAAAATATATGGCTTACATAATGTAATTTTTTTGTAGTGGTAAAAATCATTGTGGTATAAAGGAGCTGCTTGCAAGCATTCACTTCAAAGCATTATCTCTGAAGAAAATGCTGCCTCCTATTAATTTCTCATTTTCCCACGATGCTTTTAAAAGCAGTCTTCATCAGGGTTCAAAGAGCACAGGTATATTTTGACAAAAGGTTTAAATTAACACATTTATTTATTTTCCCTGTGGTACCCAACAGAAAAACTTGTTTCATAGAGAACAAAACAGAAAGCCATTTTCTCAACAAACTGCCTACTATGACCCGTGGTTACTGAAGTCATCAATAGGTCAAGGTCGTTCTGGGAGTCATTCATAGGTCAAGGTCATTCTGGGAGTCATTTGATTAGGTACGGAGTCTTACTGTATCGAATATATAAATTTTATGATATGTGAATGGCAAACATACACTTTACCAATCAAAAAAAAAATAAGACTAAGGACAGAAAACATAAACAGAAAGAAGATCCTCCTTTTCAGCTTTTCATTTCCCATATTTTTTTCAAAGCATTTCCTCCTGGTTGTTAAAATATGGATTTGTTTTGTAAGGGGTTAATCCAAAATCAAATGTGTCTCTAAAGTAACACCCTTAATTAAAACTCTTTACCAAACAAACCTAAGATTTAACAACCCTATTTAATGGATAGGACTTTAGAAAAGATTGTGGGCTGTTAACCAGCATTTTCTCCTCTAAAAGTTTTCATTCCTTTCCAAGGCCAATTTCAACAACTGAGTCACATTTAATATGCCATCTGCTAATGCTAACAATTTGGACAAGTCCAACATTTTGTTGTCAGGTAATGAGTTGACAAAACTTCTAAGAATAACTGAAACAAGATATGCATGGTTCCAACATCAGCATCATGTTCAAAGCCAACAGTTTGGCCCTTTGTTGATATGGTATAAATAGCTAATCATAATTGGCCCAGGATAAGTGTGAACATATGAAAACATGGCATAATCCATAACGGAGATATCAGCAAGATGCCTTCAAATTATCTCAATGAAAGTTAGTAGTTTAACTATTTACCAAATGATAACATTTTAGACTAGTCCAAACTAAACACATTTGTAGACATTAAATGTAGCTCAAATGACAGGGTAGAAAACATTGTGGGAAAAGGAGAAAATGATGGTTACCAGCATTTTCTCCTTTTCGCATGTTTTCAAAAGCCTTCTTCTTCATGGTCGTTAAAATTTGGGACTGTATGGTTAAGGGTTAACTCTTGACAACATGAAAAAATTTAAGACTTGTCTGAATTTGGTGAGATTTGTTTCTGAAGTCATAAAAAACAATGTTGAAAAAGATGAACATACTGGTTACCAGCATGTCTCCTTTTCCTAACATTGTTTTAAAAAAGCTTCTTTGTCAGGGTTATTAAAACCCGAGACTGTGCAGTAGAAGGCTATGACTAATACTGGCATTTGCACACAACTGTTCTGGTCTCATATATCACCAATCAAAACAATGTGGCAAAATGAGAAATTAATCCAGTTTCTTTTTTTACCACATATTTTTATGTGTTAACCTTTTACCACACAATTCCAAGGCTTAACCACCCTGACGAAGACAGCATTTGAAAACATGATGGGAAAAGGAGAAAATGCTGGTAACAGCATTTTCTCCTTTTCCCACAATGTTTTCTATCCTATCAATGACAAATCATTTGCACTACATTTGATATGTCATCTGCAAATGCTCATAATATGAACTAGTTCATAATTCTGGCATTTAGTACAGGGTTAAACCATGGTAACAAACACATGTCTTCCTACATCCATCATAATATAAGCTGTCTTCAACAATGTTTGTTTACACACAGTTATCCTGAGCAAACAATATTCTTTCACTGAACTCTTTACCAAACAACAAATTCCAGACTTATCCAAACTGAAAGCATCTGCAGACCACAAATTTGAAAATGATATCAATGAATCAAAGTTCTTTGATAGGGTAGAAAACATGGTGGAAAAAGGAGAAAATACTGATTACCGGTATTTTCTCCAATTCTACCCAGGTTTTCAAACGCCTTCTCCTTCAGGGTCATTAAAACTCATGATTGTGTGGAAACAATGTTAGATTAAACGGTCTCTGAATGGACCCAGTAAATATCCATCAAAAATCTTGAAAGGGATTTTTAACAATTTTGAGAACATCCTTGTAAATACAGAGAACCACTTTTGAAAAGATTGTGACAAGAGGATAAATTGTCTGTAACAAACACGTTCTCCTTTGCCACATTATTTCCAATATTATTTGTGCATTTATCATTCATAATGTGTGATTATCCCAATTTTAACCCTTAGGCTGCTAAGCGCGACTCAACGGCATCTTATGGACAGTGTAGATCAAGCTCAGACTGCACAGAATGTGCAGTCTGATCTTGGATCTACACTGTCCAACAAGGATATCTTTTTTCCCCCTAAAAAATAAGTTTGAAATAGCAACACGCAGGTTTACACTATCAGCTTTAAAGTTTCGTCTAACTTATTTAGCAGGATAAGGCTTAAGACAGTTTCTTGTAGTGCTGTTGGCTACAACTTTATTTTAACTCTTTACCACACAAGCCTGTGTTTTAACGACCCTGAGAAAGAAAACTTTTAATAACATTGTGGGAAAAGACGAAAATGCTGGTAACCAGCATTTTCTCCTTTTTCCACAATGTTTTCTACCCTTCTAAAGTCAGAAATCATCATTTGAGTCATGTTTAATTTATTGTCTGCAAATGGTTTCAATTTGATTGAGTCTAAAATTTTGTCGTTTGGTACAGGCTTAAAAGGTAACAAATCAATCCTTATCCTGCTCAATAAATAAAATAAAACTTTTAAGCTGATAGTGAAAACTCATATGTTATTTCAAACATCTTTTTTGGAGAAAAATATCTCCTTATCGGACAGTGTGGATCACAGATCAGAGTGCATATTCTGTGCAGTCTGATCTTGATCTACTCTATCCACTAAAGGTCTGCAAGTCAGGCTTAGTAGCTTAACGGGTTAAAACATTGTATCACTACGTACACCCGATCATTACATTACATAAAGTGTGTGTGTGTAAGTAAAAACTGGGGTCTTGTGAGGGAAAAAAAGCCTATGGTGTAGATCTTGATTAGACCATACAAGAGGAGGAAAAGTAATCTGCATCCACACTAACTAAAGAAGTAACAGTGTAGATCCAAATCAAACAAACAAACTATGGGTTAAAGCTTTAACTTTTTTACCACACAACAAAATTTTAGACTTTGCCAAAAGCATTAGCAGAAGACAAAATCAACTGAAGGTCAAACGAGCGGATCTGTCTCAAAGAAAGGGTACACAACATTGTGGAAAAAGGAGAAAATGCTGATAACTGCCATTTTATCCCTGTTAACTCTTCACCGAACAACAAAATCTTACAAGTGTCCAAAATGAAAGCATTTGCAGACAACAAATCCAGTGTGGGTCAAATTATAGTATTTCTATACGATTGGGTTGAAAACATTGTGGAAAAGAAGAAAATGCTGGCTACCAGTATTTTCTCTTTTACCCACAATGTTTTCAGGGTCGTTATAACTCGGGATTGTTGGGTAAGGGGCTAACATGACCTTTTAAAAGCTTTACTTCTTGTGGTCATACAAACTTTGGATAGTATGGTAAAAGGTGAAAAGATTTCAATTGCACAGAGGGGATTCATATCTACCAGTATCACACAGGGCAAAGTGAACATGAATATTAGTCAAATCACATTCGTCAGGAAAAAAACGAAGTTTATCTATATACAGGTCTATGTTGATATCTACAGCTGTTATAAATAAACTAGCAGACCTGAAAAATAAAAAAAATAATAGATAAAAATAAATAATAAAATCACTGTTATGATTGATAAAAGGTAACTCTGAAGTTGGGAAAACATGGTATGACCCAGATCATGGGAGTCAACATGGTTAATTTAAAATTATCTCAATAGAAATTATTAGATTTTTACCACATCTCCACCAGAAGACAGCTTCTTTTTTCTTCTCATGCAATTGTGAAAACATTGTGGTAAAAACAAAAATTGCTCATTATGAGCAATTTTTCTTTATGCCATTTGCTTTCAAATGATTTCATGCATCAGACCTTTAGTACATGTAATAAATACTTCAATGTTTTCACATAATTATCATTGATTAAAAACTCCTTTCTATTTGTATCTGTTAACATAGACTTAAAATGGGAAAATGATATGTGCTGTTGAAAATCTATTGATCCCTTTTGTGCTTGGTATTTCTTGCAGATCAGACTGCACAAAGCTTGCAGTTTGATCTTCTATCAATACTGACAGCTTTGCTGAGACATTCTGATCACAGCCAACCTGGATATGGCAATTATTTGGGTCTAACATTGAGACAAACAAATCTCTCAGAATTATTCTCCACTCTAAAGGTAACCAAACAGTCCAGAGTTATAACATACCCTTACAAAGACAGCTTTTGTAAACATTGTGGGAAAAGGAGAAAATGCTGGTTACCAGCATTTTCACCTTTTTTCACAATGTTTTCTATCTACTTAAATACAACTCCAATCATTAGAGCCAAATTCAATTTGTCTTCTGAAAGCCGTTTGCAATATGAATGAGTCCAAAATTTTATTGTCTGGTAAAAGGTTGACATATCAAGACGTACCACTTACAATGTTAAAGAGGTCCACCACTATTTTCTTCACTAGGTGACTGAGCTTTTAAGCCGTCATTGTCTGGGAAAAATATACTGGGCTCTGTATTTCTTCTTCGGATCTTATTTTTGTTTTTCTTTAACATTGTTGCCTGAAAGTATAGACAGTTTATCATTGATCTTTTCTATTAGAATTTGAACTGTAATGGAATAGCACTGACCCTTTATCAAGTGATTTTGTATTTTTACAATTACTTCAGTCAAATGGCAGAGGCCAGTGACTGTATCAATTTTTTTCCTGGAGTTATTTTTGACAATATTTTCGACATTCTTTCTAAAGTATACACTGCTCTTCAAAAAAAACATCATAGAAATAATTAGAAACAAGAGTACAACATGTGGATGCCAATGCTCAGCTGCAGTTGCTTTTAGTGAAAATTCTAGGTCGAAAAAAGGGTATTACTGTGTAAAAACAATTTTTATGGTTACCTGCGCCTGTAGTATGGGTTCCCTCTTTGAGAGTTTACAACAACTCCCAAGTCTAAAGTAAACATCTTCGGTAATAATAGAGATACTATAACATGTCAAAGTTTTTGCAAGACGATGGTGACAACGACACACACGACAAAGCTAGGGCTATGGCAATACCTCAATGTTTTCTTTGAAAACAGCTGAGCTAAAAATTTTGTCAAGCTATGAGAGGCCCTTGGTATCCAGCCCTGTATGTCACCCACTGAGAAAGTGCACCCAGCATTTGGAAGAGGGTGGTGTATATCAAAGATCATGGTCTGTATTCACCAACCATTCTTAAGAACGTTCTTTGTCTTATTCTGCAAGACTTTCCAAGTTTGAAAGTAACACAACTTCTGATTGGCTAAACCAAATGGTTTAGCCAATCAGAAGTTGTGTTACTTTCATATTTGGAAAATCTGGAGAATAAGACTAAGAATGTTCTTGAGAATGGTTGGTGAATACGGACCCAGGGTCCACATTCATCAAACATTCTTCAGAATGTTCTTGGTCTTATTTTCCAGAATTTTATAAATTTGAAAGTAACACAATATGATTGGCTAAACCATTGCACCAAGTGAAGATGCCAACACTCTGCTGTTGTTGCTTTTCGACATGTAGGCGCATGTGTATTCCACACAACAGCACTCCTAAACTCTTTACCAAAGGACAAAATTTTTAATTGTCTAACTTGAAAGCACTTGCAGATGACAATTTAAACATGGCTAAAATATTGAACTTTATCTTTGATAACGTAGAAAGCACTTCCAGAAAAGGAGAAAATGCTAGCTGCCAGCATTTTCTCCTCCCATGATTCTTTCAAACAACTTCTTCCTCAGGGTCGTTAAAACTTGGGGGCTATGTGGTGAAGGGTTGAATAATTCAAAACATCTAAGTTTAGAGTAAATATCTTTAGTAATGACAGAGATAGTAGAAAATGTTATAGCCAAGAAAGTGTACAAGTTTTTGCATCATAATACAGACAACGACAGGGCTATCAAAATACCTTTAAATGCTGTTTAAAAATGGCCCAGCTACAAATGATAACTTACCTTTAAAGCTGAGCGCAGTACTACAACTTGACCCGCAGGCTGTATCCACGGCTCGCCGTCAACTTGCACAGGCAAGTCAGTCAACAATGTGATTCTCAACTACAATATACACAAACAGATACACAAACACAGAAACTCATTATAATACATAAACCCATTACACCCTGAACAAATTTACACCAGACATAAAGCAGTAGAAATTAAGCTGCTAAGCGTGACTCAAGGACCTTTTGCAGACAGTGTAGATCAAGATCAGACTGCACAAAACCTGCAGTCTGATCTTTGATCTACATTGTCCGATAAGGAGATACATTTATCTTTCCCCAAAAAAATACCTGTAAGTTTGAAATAGCAGAATCTAGGATTTTACTGTCTGCTTGAAATTTTCATTTCACTTGTTCAGAAGGATATGGATTATTGACATCCATGATGAAAGCATAACTATGCAGATATTTAATTGACTGACACTCAAATGATGGAATTTGCCTTAGACAAGGTAGAAACATTTCAGAGAAAGGAGAAAATTCTGGTTTACCAGTATTTCCTCCTTTTTCCATTTTAGATTTAGAAGACTGCTTTATCAGGGTTGAGAAAACATAATTTGGTTGAGATTTAAATACAAGAAAACACAAGGTAACATTGTGGGCATAGGGAGAAATCACTTGACTAGCAAAATTTCTCTCTTTTTCTCATTTGCATCAATGTTTTCAAAAGTAGCCCTAAAGACAAATCAAGTTGTTGGCCAGGGGTGATCATAGGGGTCCGTAGTTTGATTCCTGGCACCCACAGACTATATATTATAAACAAGGGATTTAACTGTATGCAGTCCGTTACTCGCCCCCGGTTACAAAAAACAACGTATCTTTTCTATCCCATCAGTTATTGTCCTATTTTTTTCTACAGCTGAGAGCTAAAACATTTTTCTACCAGAAAAACACAACTGTTTGTCACTGGCTAATGCAGTCTGGCTGATACATTCGCTCGAACTTGTAAACTCGCTAAAAAATCTGCGCCATTGACACGGGTTCATACATCCGTTTTCAAGATATAAAATGCACTTTAGATCCAATGAAACGCATCATTAACGGCACCCACCCTTTAAACATGTTTAAAAATACTACTGACCTATAGTCTTTATCTTCAGTAACAACGAAACGCATCAGAATTCGTTGAATTTGTGATCCACGTTCTTATTTCGAACAGCTGCAGCCATCTTCTGTCATGTGACATTGTTTAGAACGAGAAATTTCATCGGTTGATATGTACTAACAGTCGTGAATTCAACCAATGAAATTTCGTACAGCTGCTCACACCTTTTTGTCATGTGACAGTACGGTGACACTGTTTGGAACGAGAAATTTCATTGGTTTGTATGTGCGAACGTCAGTATCGAATGTACGAACCCGTGTCAATGGCGAAGATTTTTGAGCGAGTTTACAAGTTCGAGCGAGTGTTTTTCTGGTAGAAAAATGTTTTAGCTCTCAGCTGTAGAAAAAATTAGGAGAATAACTGATGGGGTAGAAAAGATATGTTGCTTTTTTGTAACCGGGGGCGAGTAACGGGCTGCATACAGTTGAATCCCTTGTTTTAGTCTATGGGTAACTGGAGTCAAACTACGGACCCCTATGGGGGTGATGGGACAAAAAAAATTATCTCCATGTCTGGTTTGATTCTACTACTTTGCAGCAACTAGTGCACACTTCTATGCATATTCACAAAAAAATAGATGTCATTGATTTGTGGGGGAAAAAAAGCACAAATGGTGGATCACAGTATAAGAAATACATCAAAACCTATCTTGGTAGCCTCGACTCTGTTAATCTTTATCCTGCTAAAAAAGTGAAATGAAACTTTCAAGCCAACAGTAAAAACCCAAATTTCGCTATTTAACCCTTTACCAAATGATAAAATTTTGAATTTGTCCAAACTGAAAGGGTTTGCAGGTAAGAAATTCAATTTACCTCAAAAGGGAAAAGTTATCTGAGTAAGGGTAGAAAACATGGCTGGAAATGGAGAAAATGCTGGTAACCAGCATTTTCTGTTTTCCCACAATGTTTTCAAAAGCCTTCTTCCTCAGAGTCATAAAAACTCAACATTATTTGGCAAAGGGTTAAGGGGAAAGATATTTCCATAGCGGACAGAGTAGATCCATGATCAGACTGCACGTTCTGTGCAGTCTGATCTTGATCTACTCTGCCCACAAAAGGTCAGTGTGTTGCACTTAGCAGCCTATGAGTTAACAAGCAACCTGTGTTAGGCCAGCCTCTGTTCCCAGAGAAGGCAAGGATCTTGAAATAATCCAGCAATAAGTAAGTACCTTTCCTAACTCACTACCAAACCACATAACTTTAGATTCCTCCAAATTGAAAGCATTGGCAGACAACAAATTATGTGCTGCTAATTTGGTGGAATTTTTCTATAAGAGGGAAGAAAACCTTGTGGGAACAGAAGAAAAATATCATCAAATGGTTCATTCTTTGAATTCAGCAAAGAAAGCATTAAATTAACCA
Source organism: Hippopus hippopus (assembly GCA_946811185.2). NCBI lineage: Eukaryota > Metazoa > Mollusca > Bivalvia > Cardiida > Cardiidae > Hippopus > Hippopus hippopus. Next base: position 16,441,508 of record OX328113.1, on the reverse strand, counting down.
GTTGTTTAAGAATGTAATACTACTCACATGGCCCCCCTGAGCCACCCTAATTCCAGTTCGTAGGCCACTATGAATTTGCGCCATGTGCACTACCCCTGTGATCCCTACCACCTCTAGGTTACCATCATAGTGGGTAGGTTTCTGAAATTGGTCCTCCTTCTCCGGGCCCCATGGATTGGCCCCTGAGCCCCAGCTGTAAGCAGACAAAAAATAACAATGACATGATAAAAACATAAGAGTGAAACTAGGACTTACAAAACAATGATACCTGAAATAATATAAGATTTACACATTACATGATTGTTTCATTTACAGATAGTTGTGCATCACATAAACAATCCCCTATTTTAAACAATCCACGGGGAAAAAGCTTTCCTCGATACCTCAAAGTAATATTTTGAGACTGGTCTAAACTGAAAGCATTTGCAGACAACAAATTAAATGATGCTCAAATGATGGGATTTGTCTCAGAAAGGGCAGAAGAAAAATATTGTGGCGAAATACGAGAAGCACACCCGCAGATAAATCCAATTAGAGCTTCTCTAACTATTCAATGGCCATATGTTGGCTGCATTTGATTCTTCAAAAGCGTAAAAATGGAGTACACAATCTCTAAATCGGATCAACAGCCTATCAATAAAATGCACCCATTCCGCCCCAAATAAGTTTTTTATGTGCATAAGATGAAAAATATTGCATAGGGACGAGCTGTAGAATGAACCCTGGTTAATTTTCCTGCAGTGTTTTCATTAGTAATCTGCTACAAAACACAACGAGAGCACCCCAAATGGGTGCCAATGCTCTACTTGGGTGGCACTCTCCTCTATCATTAGAAATAACTATATCAAAAATTTTTTGAGGATTACCTGCTTTTTATAGAATGGGTTCCCCTTTTAGTACTTAACTAAATGATGAAATTTGAGGGCGACAGATTTCAAAACAATGGCACTGCATACGAGTGCCGTATGCAGTGCCAACACTCGGCTGTGGTTGCTGGATTTTCAGTGAAAATTTTAAGTCAAAAAAGGGGCATAACCATGTCAAAAATACTTTGGTGATTACCTGCCTTTGTCCTATGGGTTCCCCTTTTGATAGCAATTTGTCCAAGTCTGAAGTAAATATCTTCCGTAAAGACAGAGATATTAAAAATGTCAAAGTTTTTGAAAATGTCGAAGTTTTTGCATGACAATGATGACCATGGTGCCTGTGCTACAGCAATACCTTGATGTTTTCTCCAAAAATTCAAAGTTTTTGCTTCACGCAGACATAGACGACAGCGCTATGACAATACCTTAACATTTTCTTCCATAATAGCCAAGCTAAAAAGATTATCTAGCTGTGGTAATGATATGAGAACAAAATCATCAAAATGTACCAACCTCAATATGTTCAGTATAATAATCCCCTCACACGGAGGTAAATCGACTAATTTACCGTCAACCTCCAGCTTTATACATCGATGAAGGTCTTTACAGGTATGTTTGTTCACCATTTTACGGAGACTCATCTGTACATACACCTTCTTATTATGTAATCTGTAAAAATGCATTATAAAAAAAAAAGTTTGTATCATGTTTTATACTGCTCCTAACAGTATTTCAGCTATATCACAGTGATAGCTAACTTACTAGGCTTGGACTCTGCAGTGCCTTGCCCAAGGACATTCCTACCAAAACGAATACCAGAGGTGAGGATCAAAACCAAGAACCTCTTCACAGATACAACAACAACCTTTGTCACAACTAGGCACACACTTCTCCTACAAAATATGATTATCATATTACCAACTGCAGATAGGTCACGCAATAGCTGTATACATGTTTCACTTTTGAAAATTTTGTTGCAAACGGACAAATCGCTTGCAACAAGCTATTTCTCCTTTTACCACAATTTCTTTAACAGCCGAAATCTAGGTTGGTTACACATATTTCACAAGGATGCTTTCAAAGTGTTCTCTTGCAAATCTGCATGTTTTAGAGCTCATCAAACAATACCAAAAGTGAAAGAAACACTATGCATATGAAAGATAAACAAACTTTCTAAATTGTAATGGCAAAAAAAGCCATTGTTTTGTTAAAAGAAATAGCTCCTTTTCCCATTAAGTTTTTGAGGAGTATCAGTGTCTCAAAAATTTGTGTTTATACTTGATTGGAAACAGATTGATTGAGTGTATGGTGTTTAATGCCATTTTCACCATTATTTCAGTTATATCAGGGCAGCCTGTGCACCTGCCCATACTTTCCTAGAGTTTCTTTCACCAGTACTCCTCACAATATTCTTTCCAAGCCACTGGCTGCTTTCCCACATAACTATTTTCGAAATAAGACAACAGACTTTAGGTATTTGTACAACAACACAAGAAGAGCACTGCATACACGTGCCAACAGACAACTAAAGTTGCTATCTCAATGAAAATTTCAAGTAATAAGAAGGTCATAACTTTGTCAAAAGTTTTTTGAGCATTGCCTGATCTTCTGGTAAGAGTTCTTCTTTGACAGTTCACCCTTTTCCACACAAACCCGTGTTTGAAAGACCCTGAGGGAGAAGCAATTTTGAAAACATTGTGGGGGGGGGGGGGGGAAGAGAAAATGCAGGAAACCAGCATTTTCTCTTTTTCCCACAATTTTTCCAACCCTTGTAATGACAAATCCCATTATCTGAGCTGCATTCATTACTTTCATTTTGGACAAGTAAAAATTTGTATTGTCTAGTAGAGTTGAAAACTAGCCCTAGTTTCCAGAAAATACCTTCAAACAGAGATGTGAGAAAAGGTTGAAGTTTTGACATGACAACAATGCAGATGATGACAAAAATTTGACAGTAACTCAATGTTTTCTTTGAGAGCAGCAAAGCTAATAAAAGGTAGAATCAAATGATATGCTCTAGGTATACAGGAGACAGTCTACCTACCGACTATTAAACTTATCTGGCTTTTCCTCTCTGGCCTGGTGAAAGTCTAATGATATGTCTGCATCTATACCAATCCCGAAATAATTGTTCATCACAAATATTGTGGTGGTGTCTTCATTCGTGTTTGCAGAGTTGGTGACGTTTGCAATGTTAATTTTTGTCTCATTTTGCTCTTTCTCATCCGGATGAAAAATCACCGTCCACCTTGAATGGAAATTCGTACAAAAGTTGCAAAAGCCATTGTCCACCATGGAGGGAATATGTACAAAACTACTTCAAGAGGCTTTTGAGGGTATGAATCACTTTACTTGCAATTGCAGCCTGGAGGAGACCAGGTAAAACTTAGCATGAAAAAAAGTTCAGACAAAATTTTTCTGCTCTAATCCATGGATGAAGATGCTGCTCTACTGGAATGTTACACGCCAATCCTCTTTTCACACTTTACGATTCCATGTGCATAAAAAAGTATGATAAATCTATCAAAATTTCAAGAAATTCCAATGATTTTCTACCATATCTTGATGAAGTTATGATGTGAGAGAAAAAAAAAAGAAAGAATAGACATAAAAGACATATCAAAATTCTTGGGAGTTTCAACTGGGGTTGAACCCAGTCTTCAGAATGACTACATTGCATGTTTAGTCTCTACCAAACAACTAAATTTTTCGGGTGAAAATTGTAAGCATTTGCAAGTAACATAGTAAATGTAGCTCAAAAGATGATTTCGGTCTTTGTTAGGGTTGAAAACATTGTGGGAACGGGTGCAAATGCTGGTTACCAGCATTTTCTCTTCTTCCCACATTTTTTCAAAAGCCCTCTCTTTCAGGGTCGCTAAAACCCTGAACTGTGTGGTAAAGGGCTAAACTGCACAAATAGGAAAACTACCATAAAAGAATTTCTCAAAACCTATATTTCACAAGGCTGCTTTTCAAATTTCCACTTCTTGTCTAGAGGATTTGGGTTTTATACCTGTCAACCACTCATAACCAACAATTTCTCCTTTTGCAATAATATTTTCACATGTATCCAAATTCAACAAGGATGTATTTCAGACTGTTTGCCAGGCATCTCAAGAGATAACTGGTTGAAAGGAACAAAAGCACCTAAAAGACGAACTTTCGTTCACTTACCTATCCAATTTGATATCTTCCGCATCAATCACATCCCGTAAATAGTTCAAAGGATCTTCCCCACCCGTATAACCCGGTCCCCAGCGTAAAACTCTGGCTAAATCATTACCTACAAGGAGAAAAAACAACATTACAATTACAACTAACTCTATCTTTTTCATCGAACATGAATAATTCAAGTAGTCAACCTGCCTTCCACAACCAACCAGGGGGAAAAAACCTCCTTTTGAACGTGATGCATAACCCTTTACCACACAATGCTAACTTTTAACAGCCCTGTGAAAGAAGCCGTCTGAAAACATTGTGGGAAAAGGAGAAAATGCAGGTAACCAGTATTTCCTCCTTTTCTCAAAATGTTTTCTATCCTTCCTAAAACAAAATTCAATCTTTGAGTCACATTTATTTTGTTGTCTGCAAATGCTTTGAATTTGGACCATGGCAGAATTTTGTCGTCTGGTTAAGAGTTGACATAGACTGATATGAACTCACATCTAGAATTTGTAACAATGGTTATATAACACATGAGGTTACTATATACAAATGGCTGTATATCTATGTAACTTCTATTAACTCCTTACCACACAACAACATATTAAACTCATCAAAATTGAAAGCACTTGCAGACAGTAAAGTAAATATGGCAAAAATAATGTGATGCATCTGTTCAAATGGTAGAAACATTGTGGAAAATGGAGAAAATCCTGGTTACCAGCATTTTCTATTTCCATACTGTTTTCAAAAAGCTTCCCTCTTCAGCGTGATTAAAATATGGAACTGTTTGAAAAAGGGCTGGATGAAAACCTGTATGCAACAAAGCCCTACAAAACAACAAGAGTGCCACATGTGGGTGCTAACGCTCAGCTGCGGTTGCATGATTTTCAGTGAAAATGAAAATTATTAGTCGAAAAAAAGGGATAACTGTCAAAAATACTATGATGGTTACCTTGTTGTTTGCGTTCCCCTTTTAATAATTAACAATTTTTCCGAGTTTGAAGTAACTATCTTCAGTAATAACAGAGATATTCCAAAATGTCAAAGTTTTTGCACGATGACGCACACGACGATGCTGACAAAGCCAGATGCCCGAACTAGGACAACACCTTGACGTTTTCTTCGAAAACAGCCATGCTAAATAAATGTACACATACCTGTGCCCAGAGGAAGTATGGAGAGTGGCGGGGACTGACAAATGGCATCTTGACCTACATTGTCTAAACATGACAACACCCAGCCTACGGTACCATCTCCACCACACGCAAGTATTTTATAATAAGGAACATTTCGGAACACATATAGACTGAAATATAACAGAGAAACAAGAGAAATCATTGATGTCTCTTGAACAAAAGTATATACTGTTTGCTTTCTGAAAAGTTAAATCACTTTAATAAGGAACATTTGGGAACACATATAGACAGAAATAAAGCAGAGAAAGAAAACAGATAAAAAAACGATGACTTTAACTAAAATAATTGAGCCATGCTCTGGTGAAAGGGGGCTTAATGCATCTCCATGATAAATGATACCGGCAAAAATCATCACATAATTATGGATTCATTAGACCCACTTTTTAAACAACTGATTTAATCATACGGTAGACTGGTCCTTTGACATACAGAAAATTGACCAATAGCGAATTTTCACCCAGGTCAGCCTGCATGAGCTGCACAGGCTGACCTGAGTCATTACTAAACGCGGATGCATGAAGCCACCTTTTCACACAGCATGACTCCATTATACATTGTTGAAAAGACATCCATGCATACTATAATAATGTGATATACTATAATAGGCATTATGTAGTTAACATTTGATTTAATTGGAAAACAAGCAAAATTCCTTCATCTCATTGCCATTCATGCCAGAAGGAAACCCTCAAAGCGCAGGACCTGACTTGATCACATATTTGTGCAGCATAGATCAAGATTACACTGCAAAGAACATATAGTCTGATATTACAACCACATTTTCCGTTACTGGATAGAACAACCTTCAAACAGCAATACCTGGCTGTTCTTCCTAATTGGAAAGGTAAATTTCATCAATTCAGTACTAGTAAGGATTAACCCTTTACCACACAATCCCGAGTTTTAACGACCCCTGGGAAGAAGCCTGTTGAAAATATTGTACGAAAAAAGAGAAAATACTGGTATCCAGCATTTTCTCCTTTTCCCAGAATGTTTTGTGCCCATTCAGAGACAGGTTTCATCAACTGAGCCACATTTATTTCACTGTCTGCAACTGGTTAGAATTTGGACAAGAGTATAATTTTGTCATTTGGTAAAGAAGTAAGCAATGAGAGAAAGGAATCATGTTCATTTTCATTAACAGAAAGAGACCTTATTATATTGTATTGACTGCAAATATATGATTTTTTTTTCAGATTATTTTTGTTGAAAAGTTTTCACAGAACTTTGTATTAGGTAAAAGAAAGGACTTCCCTGATCAGGTGCTTTCATTGACAGTTTTCTTTTGTATCATAAAAATGAGATTCAACCAATCAAATACATTCTCTAACAAACGATATCATGTGACTGCAACTATTGTATCAACCTGTCACAAAACAATCACATATCCTGAAGTAAAATGCCTTTGAAAGCACTGTAAGATGTAGAGACAATGAACCAGAATATACTCTATTTCCCAAAATGTTTTTCTACCCTTTGAAAAACAAGCCCTATCATTTCAGCAACACTTCATTTGTCATCAGCAAATGTGTTCAATACAGACAACCCTAAAAACCCCAACACTTTGACTTCAAGCAAATATTTAACCCTTTCAGTGTCATAAGTGAAAACAGTGACTTTTGTGGACGGCATAGATCACAATCAGACTGCATGGAACATGCAGTCTGATCTTTGATCTATACTGTCCCCTTGTGTAGTCAAGCCTATACAATCAAAATCTTTTTAAGTTTCAATAGATGGTATTTAGAGCTGTTGAAAGAAGTCGAGTTTATTTATTTAGCGCTGAAAGAGTTAACAAACTGACAAATAACCACTTACCCTGGCAGAGGACCTCCGTTCTCAAGATTGAAAACTTGATGAGGATTAAGAAGTTTTCTAAAAGAAGTGATCAAGTTTAGACCTTGACATCCACCACTTTTCACATTCACAAACACTAACAGTGGGTTTGTATTCTCTGGTATCATATGGGGCTGCAAATAAAAACATCACCCATGGTTGTGGATACTTCATTTTCAAATCTCATCCACAGCAGTAGATATTGTATTATATTATATTTCATGTGTCTATTTTTAGAAATGTTATGGGTAAAGAAATGTCGTAATTTAAGCTGGGGGGAATTATTTCCCCGTCACAGTGAATATTTTCCTCCTGCCGAAAATCTGGAACTACTTTTTTAAGTTTTTTAAGTTTTTAAGTTTTAAAAGTGGCATTCGTTGACAAAATAATCAGAGGAAATATAATATATAATTTATTTCATCAGCTTGTAGTTAATATGGGGAAATATTTGCCTCAAAAGGGAAAGGTCTGCGAAAATAACTCGTGCCTTACGGCACTCGTTATTTTTGCATACCTTTCCCTTTTTCGGCAAATATTTCCCCATATTAACCACAAGCTGATGAAATAAACTCTATTTCCCACCTATCTAATAACATGATCAGCACAAGACAACAGACATACATAGACAGGGTTATGACAACACCTTCACAATTTCTTAATCCTTTACCAGATGGCAAATTTTCAGACTTGCTCAAATTGAAAGCATTTGCAGACAACACATTAAAGATTCATCATTCATATACTCGTTTTAAGCCATTTTTTTTTTTTTTACCCATTTCATCTTTATTTTATGAAACTACAATCATTCTTGTATCTTCATGCTAAATGTTGCCCCAGACGGTTGCAAGTTTGCACATGAGATAAACATGAGTATCACGGGGGCAGAAAATACATCACCAGAGGGAGTGGACATTGCATTCTCAAACCTATAAAATAATGAGAAAGACTTGAGTGTCTACAGAATGAAAATAAAAACATCAGCTGTAGGTGTGAAAAATGCATTTTTTCCCTATCATATAAGTTATTAGAGCAATTTCTCCTTTTGCCACAATGCTTTTAAAAGTGGTCCATAGCAAAACAAAGAAAAGCCTTCAACAGTTCATACAACTAAGTGTTACCTCTTGGTTGCAAAGTAGCTGAAACAAATGTTATCAGTCTTAAGATAAAACATACTAGTTGCAACTTCAAGGCTATTTTGACCAATATCTCTCAAAATCATTAGATTCGGACAATCAATGATAACAACTGCACATTCTTTGCAGTCTGATCTTGATCTTTATATGCTCCTTTTTTGCCTATAGAACCCTTTTCCTATTCATTGATTGATTGTCTGGAGTTTAATGCTGTTTTCAACATTATTTCAGTTATATCGCGGCAGCCAGTGCACCTATCCATGATTTCCTGGAGTCTCTTTTACCAGTACTCTGCACAATTTTCTTTCCAAGCCACTGGCTGCTTTCCCACATAACCATTGTTGAGACAATGGTCAGCGGTGGGAGAGGAATGAATTCTGTCGCAATGACTATCACCAATCCTTGGGAAAAAAAAATCGCTGTGCCAGGAATCCAACCAACAACCCCCTGTTCTCCAGTCCTACACGATATCGACTGAGCTACAGGGGTTCGGCCCTTTTTCCTAACAATCTCATGTTTTCAAAAGCCTTGAGGAGAAGGTTTAGAAAAGTAATAAGAGAAAAAAAAGAAAATGCTGTCTACATGAATTTTCTCCTGTTTTCACAATGTTTTCTACTTCATCAAAGACAAATCCATAATTTGATCTACATGTCATACAAATGCTTTCAGTTCAATTTATCATCAGTCTGTAGATGTTTTTGTTCAAAAGTCTGTTCTCTGTTCAAGTGCAATAACAAAAAGCAGAGCTCCAGACAGAGGGAGTGATTTCGATTTTAAAACTGAAAATATTAATTGTTCTTCACTAAATCCTATGTTATGGGTACTCATTAAAACCGTCTCATCGAGACGATTCTAATGAGTACCCACAACTTATGTTTGGAAGAGAAATAATAGATGTAGAATACCATCATTCCCTCTTATCTGGAGCTCTTAAGAAGGCGACCGGCCCTAAAGCGCTCACCTGAGTAAAGTCATCTACTATGATAAAGCTCAAGACATCCTAGTTGTTATAATGTAAAACACATGAGTGTAAGTGACCTACTTTTAGATCCAGTGTGACCAGTATCTGATTTGTTCATGGTATTATCAAGCCAAACATTCTGATCAAGTTTCATGAGCCTGAGACTAAAAGTATAGCCTCTGGAATGCAAAATGTTTCTCTAAGTTTGTCCTAGTGACCTACTATTTGACCCCACATGACCAAATTTTGAATGTGTCCCCGATATCATCATGAAAAATATTCTGACCAACTTTCATGAGTATCAGTCTGAAAATGTGACCTCTAGTGTGTGCACAAGTTTTTCTAAGATTTGTCCCTGTGACCTACTTTTTTACCTCATGTTACCCAATTTCAACCTTTTCCAAGATATCATCTGGACAAACACTCTGAGCAAGTTTCATGGGTATGGAACTGAAAAGATGGCCTCTAAAATGTACACGAAGTTTTTCTACGATTTGTCCTGGTTATCTCATTTTTTACCCAATTTGATCCAGTTTTTTAACATGTAAAAGACATCATAAAGACAAACATCCTGATGAAGTTTTATGAGTATCAGACTGAAAATATGGCCTCTACAATGCACACAATGTTTTCCTAAGATTTTTATCAGTGATATACTTTCTGACTCAAACTGACCCAATTTCAAACTCGTCTAAGATATTATAAAGATAAACATTCTGACCATGTTTCACTGAAAATGTGGCCTCTAGAGGACACACAGGTTTCATCAGTATCAGAATGAATATCTGGCCTTTAGAGAGCATACAAGGTTTTTCAAAGATATGATGTGGTGACCTACTTTTTGACCCAACATGACCCAATTTCAAACCTGGCAGAGACGGTATCAAGACAAACATCCACAAGTTTCATGAGTATCTGGCTGAAAATGTGGCCTCTAGGGAGCACACAAGATAATTGTTGACAACCGCATGATGCACACAGAACCAACACAAAAGCTCATCTTGAATGCTTCCTGCTCATGAGTGCTATAAGTGTAGTAGAAGCAGTACCTGTATATTAGGCAACAGAAGAACCAGTAGCTGTTTATCATCAAATTCTGCATCCTTCAGAATATTAAAAACCCTAGTGGCCCTCTCCGCTGTCGTGTAGTCTAATACAAGAGCACCATACTCATAGTATATTACATCAAACCCTTTCCATTTATTTCCTGAAATATAGAATTCCAGTTGGAATGTATGTATTAACAAAATTTTAAGTCAAGAATTGACTCTCAACCTGTGGAGGTACAGACGACCATGATACATCACAAGCTTTTGTAATAATGCAGTTGATTAAGACTGTAATATCCTTTATCTTGCTTTGTAGTTTATTAGCTTAGATACTTGGATATGAAATGTTCAGTACATACTTATATTGGACTCTTAGATGACAGACTGACTGCAAAATGACAAGACATCATTTCTGAAGGAGAAGGAGCATGTAATCGGACAACATGTCACAGGATCTATGGTATTATTCATTTCAACTTGAATTTAATGGGTACTTGGGTTACATGACGTTCTTTGATAAATTGCCAAAGGAAAAAAATGTTTATACAAAATTTGTACTTTGTGGTGCTAAATGTTGTATTTGTTTAGCCTAACAAGAATGGTTGACTTCTGATAGATACAATGCACAAGTGTAATAAGTAGAGATTGAACGCTTACAGCTCCTTAAACAAATTGCTTGTTCTAGATCTGGTAGTGGGTGAAAGTGGTGTATGGGTAGAGAATCACACCAAAAATTCCAAGTTCGAATCCTGTGATGAGTAATGGTTACTGTTTTCAGGTAGCAACCATCAAGAGTGATGAATAAAATTGTAAAAACTGTCTTTCACAACCAATGTAAATAAATATATGAGTCATGCTCTGAGAAAAGGGGGCTTAATGCATCTGCGAAAAGTATCGACCCAGATCAGCCTGCGATGTCAGGGCAGGCTGATCTGGGCCGGAACTTTTCGATATTGTTTGATTTTCTGTATGTCCATAAACCAGTCTACCTCACGCTGAAGTCAGTTGTTTAAAAAAGTGGCTATTAATCTAGATTCAGTATTGACTGGTATTGTTTCTTCTTGTAACCTCTTTTGACTACTCCATCATTTGATAGCCACTAAAGGGGAAAGTACAGACTGAGATGAAAAGCTGTTTTATTTAGGGCCCAATAATCCACCCCTCCAACATAACTCTTCCATCAAGGGGTTCCTGGTTTGACTCTGCTATCAGTACCATTTTGCCACTAAATAAATTTGGCTAGAATGTATTTAGGTGGATATAGCTCTGCAGTTCCCCTCTTTTAGTATTACCCATTTGATGCAAAAATACATGTAAGTAACAAATAACAAAACACAATTACCTTTGCCAATGATGTCCAATAATATTTTTTCGTACTGTCGTTGTGACAAGCCTGTCGGTAAATTCCCGACAAATAACGATATACTTGGCCCATGTGGATCGTCCCTCTGCTGGAGGTAATAACGTGTCATTTGATTTTGTCGCAAAGATTCCTGTGGAAAAAAAAATGAAGTAAAGCAATACTTAGTCATCTGAATGTTGTCACAATGGTAACACAGATCTGTACATGAGGAAATACAGAATTGGTTAATTTCAAAATTAAGGTTTGAAGGGTATTCGTTTTATTAAAGCATTATTGTTTCATTTAAACCTTGATGAGATAGTGCTTGTTATTATCCATAACATAGGATAAAGAGAAAAACTTGAAATTTGAGGAGGACTCTTATCTGTAGCTTTCAATTCGTCAAATACGAGGGCTGTTCGATATGTTATGTGTATTGTACCACAGCGCGATAACCCTTTGCACGATTTCGTGGATGATGATACGCTTGAATAGCTCTATTCAATACCTTTCCAACGGTATAAACACGAGCCTTCAGCTCCACATAGTTTTAAACTTATAGTCATTTCAATAGAGCTAGTTGTTGACCACTGTTGTAAAAATGGTTGGGAAACGGATTAAGAATATTAAAGAAATTAGAGCTTATATAAAAGTTCGCACAAAACTCGGTCATTCGGTAATGCAGATTTTTACTGAATTGGGGGAAGTTTATGGGTCTGATAAGGTATCTTATAAGACAGTTCGTAGGTGGAGAAAGAAATTTCTGACTGGCACAGAGTCCGTCAAAGATGCAGCAAAATCTGGCCGACCTGTGACTGTAACAGGCAAGGCAAATGTCTCAAAAGTCAGGGAAATAATTGAAAGTGATGGCAGATACACGATTCGTGATATTGCCAATGCTGTTGGAATATCGCTATCGCGGACGCATTTCATTCTGAAGCGTATTTTGAAAGTACGAAAGATTTCTGCAAGATGGATACCGCATATATTGACAGATGACCAAAAACGGGTACGAGTACAAACCGCTAAGCAATTGCTCAAAATGTTTCCCAAATTCAATCAAAGACAATTTGCAAACATTGTTACTGGTGACGAAACATGGGTTCACTATTTCGAACCAGTAAGAAAAATTGGAAACAAAATATGCCTAACTAAACACGGTAGAAGGCCTGTAGTTGCCAAAAGAAGCATAAGCACAAAGAAGGTTCTTTATTGCATATTCTTCTCATGTGATGGTATAGCCTCACAAATTCCGGTGCTGAAGGGCAAAAGTGTTAAGGTTGGTATTACCGAGATGTTATACTAAAAAAGGTCAAGAAATATTATCTTAAACGACGCCTTGTGTAAGGATTTAGGCATGTTCGTCTACTTCATGATAATGCTCCATCACATACATCTGAGCTTGTGAAGCAATTTTTGAAGGTTACCGTTTTGCCACACCCACCATACTCTCCAGATCTAGCCCCATGCAACTTTTTCCTTTTTCCAAAACTTAAAAAGTTCTTATCTGGTCATCGTTACAAGTCCCGACAAGCCCTTGGCTCAGCCATCAGTCAGTGCCTCAGAGGTCTACCTAAATCAGCGTACCGTGACACATTTCAGAAATGGATTCAGAGATTGAAATTATGTATTTCAAACCGCGGAGAATACTTTGAAGGGATGTAATGTTCATTTCACTATTTGAGTCGAATGCTTTTGAGGTATCGTACAATACACATTACATATCGAACAACCCTCGTACTTCTTCAGAAAAAACAACATTGCAATAAGTCTTTTTATTTCACACCTACAATCTAACTCCCAATGAAATCGCTTAAATACTACCATGTGAGTACATAATATTTGAATCTATATTGGACTCTGCAGAATATGGATTTTTCAAAACGAGGCTAGAGTACCAAGTATCGATATTTGCCCGAAAGAGTAGTCTACTAAAGTCTATTGTCATAAAGGAACTTAAATGGCTTAAAAATCTTCGTTATGTTGTAAATATTTCTTGTTTTATTTGAAATGTTCCAATACTTGTCATTTTCTTTAAAGTCAATACTAGGTGTGAAATAAAGAGGTCATTTAACATGTTCGGATACAATACCCAATTCAATTGGATTCATACACTACAGAACCAGTCTATATTTTGGACTCGGCTGTCAAAAATATAGACTGGTTCTATAGTGTACTCATGTTTCAACCCTTTACCACAAAATCCTGACTTTTAGTGACCCTGGGGAAGAAAGCTTTTGAAAACATTATGGGAAAAAGGAGAAAATGTTGGTAACCAGCATTTTTTTCCTTTTCCCACAATGTTTCCTACCTTTTTAAAGACAATTTCAAGTATTTGACCCACATCCGATTTGTGATTTGCAAATGCTTTGTATTTCATTTTGTTGTTCTGTAATTGGGTAAACCCTTCGCTACATGGCAAAATTTTGGACAGTTCCATAATGGAACATTCACAGACAAAAAAAAAGTGTGATTAAAATATGAAATTTGTATTTGAATAGGTAGAAAACATTTTAAGACAAGGAGAAATTGCTGGTTACCAGCATTTCCACCTTTTCCCACAAAAGTTTTCTCTAATGGGCAGTTAAATTCCAGATTGTTTAGTAAAGGTTTTGTGACCCAGAGAAACAATGCATTGTAAAACATTGTAAGAAAAGAAGAAAAATGCTGGTAACCATATTTACCTTTCTGCTTTGTCTGATAAGATCCCAGGGTTTGTCCCCATGTTCCAGGGTCCTCTCTGTCACCCCTTTATCTAACAGCACTTCTATTAAACTAAATTTGTTGGGTTCCATGTCCTAGAAACACACATAAATGAAAAATAATTGCCAAATCAACTCTTAAAATCTTTTTCCAAACAATCCAGATTTTTAGTATCCTAGAGGAAGAAGGCTTTTGAAAAGACTGTGGAAAAAAGAGAAAAGGCTTATAACCAGAGTGGTAATTAATAGCAGTACTTTCCCCACATTTTTTCTGCACGTCCATAGACAAATTTCATCTCGTCTGTGAATGCTTTCAATCTAGATCAGTCTTAAAAATTTGTCTTCTGATACAGAGTTAACCCTTTACCTCATAATTCTGACTTTTAACGACCCTGAAGAACAAAGCTTTTGAAAACATTGTGGGAAAAGGAGAAAATGCTGGTAACCAGCATTTTCTCCTTTTTTCACAATGTTCCTACCCTATTGAAGACAGAAATCGTCATTTGAACTACATTTATTTTGTCGTCTGCAAACAACTTGAATTTGGTAAGGTCCAGAATTTTAGCATTTGTTAAAGAGTTTTCTGCCAAATAAAAAAATTTCTAGTTTTCTCTAAAACAAGTAAATCTGGCAGCAGACATTTTATAAATAAGATAAGGCAGCACAGAAAGTGCTATCTGATCTTTGATCTGCACTTTCTGCAACAGTTGTATGACAACATTGGCAGCAAAAAAGTAATGACAAATTATCAGCAAGTCCAAGCTTGAAGTAAATCTCTCAAGAAATGACAGAGATAGCAACAGTTTCTCCTGAACTTTATCCAGGCAAGCTACAAAAGATTTAGCGACAGTGTTAAACAGTGCTAAAATCAATGCAAGAGCACCACATGCGGCTGCCAACGCTTGGCTGCAAGTGCCTGATTTTCAATGAAAATTCCAAGTCAAAAAAGGTGCATTACTGTGTCAAAAATTCTTTGATAGTTACCTGCCCTTGTTGTATAGGTTCTCCTTTTGATAGTTAATAACTTGTGCAAGTTTGAAGTAAATATCTTCACTAATAAGATATTTCAAAATGTCGAAGTTTTTGTATGATTACCATCCAGACGACAACAACGCTGACAACGCCAGGGCTACAACAATACCTTGACATTTACGAAAACTGTCGAGCTAATAACTTAATCACTTAATTTCATCAGAATCAGACTAGGGTTAACTGCCTTGCCCAGGGACAACTGCTCTGGACCAGCTTTAACAGTGGCTATCAAACCATGATTACCAAAACAAAAACTAAACGCTATAACTACAGAACCAAAGAAGACTCATTCTTCCTGTTCAAATGCTAAGATAAAAGATGAAAGAAAGCATACTTCAAGTCCAAACTTTTTCAGAGCTATTCGTATTACATCTTCTATTGTAGATTGACTGGTTATAGTAACATTTTTATGGCCCGAGGAACACCTGGAAATACAAAGTAATATAAAAAGGCATACAGCAATTCGTGCATTAAACCATAAAAAGTCTTTCACAACTATAGTTGCTTTTGTGGCCATTGTGTATCAAGATCTGATGGCAAATCTTGTGCAGTCTGATCTTTGATCTACAACGTCTGCTTTGCTGGGACATTTCAGACAAGATCAACCTTTAATCCTTTACCACACAATCCAGAGCTTTAAAAACCCTGATAAAGAAAGCCTGAGAAAACATTGTGGGAAAAGGAGAAAAGGCTGGTAACCAGCATTTTCTCCTGTTTCCACAATGTTTTCTACCCTATCAAAGAAAAATTCCATCATTTCAACTACCTTCAATTTGACGTCTGCAAAAGCAGTCAACTCTGACCAGTCCAGAATTCATTTGTGTGGCAAAGAGTTCAACGGCATATTTTTAGGGTCTTATCTCTAGACTGAAAATGTGTGTTGGGTTTATGCAGCACTCTTATGGTTACTTTGCAAGAGTTTCAATAGGTCTAATTAGTTTCTGACAAAGAAGTAAGTATAGATCAGAATCAACTGCCAAGAAAAAAAAATGAAAAAGTAAAAAAATTAAATCTTCACATTTTACCAAAGATCAATGAACAGAAAATATGTCATGATGAAAAAAAAAAAAACCTTTCATGTTTTCAAATTTTCCAAGTTTATATTAAACTCCAATAAGTTTTTCTTTCATCACAACTTTCTCCAGAAATTTGCATTTAAGCCAAAGAGTTTTCTAACACTTGTGGAAAATTTCTCCTATTGGTGTTTCATTTTTACAAAAATATTTCAAGGTTTTCAATTGCAAATTCATTTCAAAAGGGTCATAATTTTAAGTAGCAGATAGACCAAAACCAATGACAACCACAATAGAAAACAAGATCCTTACTTCAAAGCCCCTGGGTAGACCTTTATTTGTCCCTTATCAGGGTCCCTTTCTCTGTATCGCAGGAATATGGATGGACGTTTTCCATCAGGAGTTCGTAACTGGGCCCGAATAGGAGTGTTCTCATCTAATTCTTTCTCACCTAGAAGCGAAGCTGTAGAGATGACAAGATGTGTGTAACATTCCTACGATTAGTAAGTGTAACGTAAACATTCTTATACATAAAAACACATCCTTTTAGTCTTTACCAGAATACTAAATATCAATAATATCAAACCCAAAACAAAGCTTTGGAGATCACAACATGTATGTTACATTTCTATGAAAAGCCATTGCAGCTTAAACATTCACACAACATTCTTTCATTTATCAAAAACACACAATTACTTTAAATCTTTGCCTTTAACAAAAGTTAAGACTTATCCATGTTAAAATCATACAAGTGTCTCCCAAGAGATTCAGTATGTCAGTGAAAGCTTTACAAGTACTTTCTTCTTTTTACACAATGTTTTCAAAAAGCCCTTTTCCTCAGGATTACGAAACATAATACATATTTGGTAAAAGGTTGATGAAAAAAATCATATAGTTGGTCCTTGCAGTTTGGACATCTATGTGTCATTCCTGCAATCTACCGAGACCTATCAAATCATCCCCGAATAATCATGTAACATTTCCACAATTAATCGGTACAGCTTAAACATTTCTCCCACAGTTTTACATTGTTCAAAAAGACAAACTTGTATGATATACAAGCAGGCAGTTAACACTTCGCAAACATTTGTACCACATTCCTACATTAATCCATCATATTATAATTAGTCTATACAGTCTTACTTAACTCTTAACCAAACCACAAAACTTTAGACTAGTCCAAATTAAAAGCATTTGCAGACAACAAAATAATTTTGACTGAAAATTCAAAATTCATTTTGTGAAGGGTAGGAAACATTGTAGGAAAAGGAGAAAATGCTGGTTACCAGCATTTTCTCCTTTCCTCACTATGTTTTCAAAAGTCTTCTTTTTTTAGGGTCATTGGAGCTTGGGACTGTGTTGTAAAGGGTTAACTTCCCATCATTGCTTATGATTTTGACTTCAGTTTACCCCTAACAAATATTCGTTTTTCAAAATCAAATATGAAACTTTTCTTAAATCTCTGGAGCTGAAGAAGATAACACTTGCTTATTCATTTAAACACAAATTTAAACCATATAAATGTAAATTTGATTATAATTGGCTGACACTTAATATTGTAGTCACTTTATCATTCCTACTTCATTCCTACCTTAATCAAACAAGCTAACTCATTTTCATACAATATTCTGACAATTAACTAGTGCACTCTCAAACATTGTTACAACAATCAAATCCTGTGTCAATAACACGATTTTAACTGAAATGACCCCCAAAATAAATAACAGCGCGTCATCAGTGACGCAACTTTCCAAAATTTTAAACATCTAGGAAATTGAGTAAATCCTCATATATCCAAGTCTGTTCTTGCTTCAACATCAGAGGAACACCATTCTTTTTTGTAACTACAGGGTTTATTTTAGATAAAAGTGGTTTTCCGGTAATTTATTTATAGAATAAGACTGGTTTACGCATTATTGCAGTTAAGTACATTGGACATGTGTCATAAATACGGACCCAGTCAAAGCCTTAGTTGGGTTCTCTGTATTTTATACCTTATTTTACGTGACTTCCGGTAGATAAAAGTACACATTATTGTTCTGTTTGCGGAAAATAATGTCAGGACAAAGTAATATAGTGTTCTTTTTTATCGTCTGCTTTCTACAGCTGCCGATCAAGCCACATCAAGCAGCGATTCGGACGAGAATGTTTTGTCTGTCAAAAATTGAAATCGAGCTTTCCGTCAGAAATGACTTACAATTTACTGTCTCGTGGAGTTTAAAGGTGAAATACATTGTAATCTGTGCTTGACAACGAAGAGACCCCAGACCCATTTATTTTGACCCCCTAAGTTAAAGAAATGACCCTCAACTAATGAGGCAAGGGGTCACAATGACCCACAATTTTTAAAGTTGAGGGAAAACCCTGAATCAATGAATGAATGTTGTTTTATGGTGCATCAACAGCTTTGGTCATTTAGCGCGCATGTCTTTATTAAAAGATGAGTAAAGTTACAGCAATCCTTCACTAACTCTTTATAAGACGACAATAATATAGACAACAGAGCTCCAGATAGAGGGCGTGATTTTGATTTTGAAATTGAAAATATTAATTTTTCTCCACTAAACCCTATGTTGTGGGTACTCATTAGAATCATCTCGATGAGACGATTCTAATGAGTACCCAAAACATAGGGTTTGGAAGAGAAATAATGGATTTAGAATACCATCACTCCCTCTTATCTGGAGCTCTGAACAATATAGATTTATCTAATTTGAAAGCATTTGCAAATGACAAATTAGATTTGCTTCAAATGGTAAGACCCTCCCTTGAGAGCTCCAATTGACTTAATCCTAAAAAATGCTTATTTAAAGAAAATCTTTTAATCTTAGGAAAAATTCTTTAAATATTGCTACAAAACCCTTGACCAAATAATCCCATGTTTTAAAGACCCTAGTGAGGAAGGCTTTTGATAACATTGTGGTAAAAAGAGAAATGGGGTCACCTGCATTTTCTCCTTTCCCTACCATGTTTTCTTCCAAATCTGAGACAACTTCCATCATTACAGCCACCTTTAATTTGTTGTAAGCAAAATTTTCTTACGGCAAAGAGTTAACCCTTAACTCTTTACCAAACGACAACATTTTGGACTAGTCCAAATTGAAAGCATTTGCAGACAACAAAATAAATGTGAATCAAAAATTGGAATTCAATTTGGGAAGGGCAGAAAACATTGTGGGAAAAGGAGAAAATGCTGGTTACCAGCATTTTCTCCTTTTCCCACAATGTTTTCAAAAGCTTTCTTTCTCAGGGTCGTTAAGTCAGGATTGTGTGGTAAAGAGTTAAAGTGCTGCATTAATGAAACTGACCTTTCAATACGGAAAAAGGCTGCAACATTGCCCTAGACAAATGTTGCTTTTGTAAGAGTGTTACAAAGTAGCCCACAGAGTAGTTTAAAGATCAGAATGCACATTCTGTGTAGTCTGATCTTGACTGACACTGTCTGCAAAAGCAACAAAAGCTGGGATCAGAGTCTTGAAGGTTACAATACCCAAATCATCACAAGTAAATAGTGAAGTGTCCTTACCTATTTCAGAAGCTTCAGTGACATAGTAATTCTTGGGGTCATCAGATATGTGGAATGTTTTCAGAGCTGCCTCCTGCAATAGAGAAAAGAGGAAATCAAAGTGCTGAAAACAGTGAAGGGGTTGTTTGCATTTAAACATTTGAGGAAGTTGAGAGACCTTTATGGTCTTAGAAAATAAATAGTCTAGTTAGTTACAATACCATTTAACAAGTCTCAGACTAATTCAATATCAACAGCGAAGAAAACAAAAAGCCTAAGTGTAACACCAACACACAAGATTTAACTCTTTACAACACAATTCCGAGTTCTAACCACCCTGGCGAATAAACATTGTGTTGGAAAAAAAGGAAAATGTTGGTAAACAGCATTTTTTCTTGTCCAACTTCTTTCTGAGACATATCTTATCCTTTCACAAACAAAGCCCGTAAATTGAGCCACATTCAGTTTGTCATCTGCAAGTGCTTTGAATACAGACAAGTCAGAAATGTTGACATCTGGTGAAGGGTTAAATCCTAAAGGGCCCACTGGATATGGTAATCCTTCTAGATTTGACAACCAATGAACAAGAGCACAAGATACAGGTACCAACGCTTGCCTGCAGCTCCTTTTTCAATGAAAATATAAGGTTAAAAATCGTGCATAATTAGGTCAAAAATGTTGTGAGGGTTAGATTCGCATTTGGTAGGGGTTGCCTTTAAGATTGTTAATGACTGGTCTGAGTATGAAGTAATTAGCTTCAATAATGACAGAGAAGTCATAAAAGTTTTCGCAAGGTGATGCAAATCACAGAGCTAATAAAAAGATACCTTGACATTTCCTTTGAAAAGAGCCTTGCTAAAAATGAGCATTACAACTTTTTTAATAGAGGATGATTTCCTCTTATCTTCTTCCCTTCAGTCCATTTTCTCCACAAACAAATTTGCAGCATACTTCTATGAAATATTCATGTATAACATGGATAATTGTAACATGTTTACAATGGGGCCTGCTACAACAGTTTTTGGGAACAGGTCAGTAGAAGGAAATGGATTCAGCTAAAAATACATTTCAGATTTTTACCCCACATTCAACTATATTTCCTTTATTATAAGGTGCAAATTCTCTGGGTTTCACCAACACCAGGCTGGGACTCTGCAGAGCCTTGTCCAGGGAAACATCATGATCATGGCAGCAAATAGAAGTCAATATTAGGATTTCTTGATTACAGATCTAATGCATCTGATGATCCATGAAAAAGAGATATAAGTCAGAGCCTATTGCCTGTATTCATTTGAATTATGAACATAATTGTTATAACTCACCAGAATGGCTTGGGCAGGGGCATTTTTTGGAACG
Source organism: Hippopus hippopus (assembly GCA_946811185.2). Taxonomy (NCBI): domain Eukaryota; kingdom Metazoa; phylum Mollusca; class Bivalvia; order Cardiida; family Cardiidae; genus Hippopus; species Hippopus hippopus. The sequence continues at coordinate 16,420,352 of OX328113.1, read as the reverse complement.
GAGACGGTCCTGTACAGCCTTCTCTTCATGGAAGCATTGCCATCAAATACCCGAATTATCTCAGCTGTAAATACAAATATTACTTTACGTAACCTTTTAACATCACATACTGTAATGTGTGTACAAGTGAAGCCTCTTGAAAACATTGTGGGAAATGTTTTATACCCTAGTCGCTTATTTGTACCAATTACAAATCTGTCATCTGCAAATGCTTTCAGTTTGAAAGTCTGCCAAAGTCAAGGTCAGATGCTTGTTGACATCATAGAAGTAGTCTGTATAATATTTTTGAGAGATATTCTGCGAAGACAAACCTTTGAATCCGTGTAATTTGGATCTTTCCTGCTGATTCGACATGTCATTATCATTTGCTCCTTATCTCCAACATTAAACCTACAGCCAACATCTCTGAAAACTTCCTTGTAAAACACAAGTATTACAACATATTCTAGGATTTCAGCCTATATAATGTAAGATTGATACAAGTTTTGTGTGTAACCCATTTACCTAATGTATCCTAGCCAGTTAATATTTTCATCACATAATACTCAACACTCTCTCCACCTTCATTTACCATTTAAAACATGATCCCATTTTTCAGGACTCTGAGGTAGAAGACCTTTGAAATATCATGGGAAAGTGAGAAAATGCTGGTAACAAGCACTTTTTCTTTCCACAGGTGTTTTCCACCCAATCAAAGTTAAGTTCCATCATTTGTGCCATCTTTAATGTGTTTTGTACAAATGTTTCAGTTAGTCTAGTCTAGAACTCTGTCATCTGATAATGATTGGAGAAATCTGCATTACTGTCATGCAAGTATGATCCTTATTCAAAATTCTAGCCACTCAGCGACATAACTTACATTCGGAATCTTTCTCTTTGTCTTTACCATCTTTATCTTTTGGAGATTTCCTCTCCCTCTCTTCCTCATCATTTCTGGAGTCTCCGCTTGAGGACCAGTCTTCAGATATAGTCCGCGCTGAAATTACACATGTACAATGATGGGAGGTGTTCATGATATAAAAAGCCTAGTACCTGCATTAGACAGACAAACATGTGGACAGACAGACAGATAAACAAGCAGCCTAATTCCTGTTTATTAATCCTTAGGCTGTGAAATAAATTAAACTAAAGATTCCAATGCAATAGTGAAAACCCATACTTTATGATTTAGAAATTTCGCTTGTCGGAGACATCTCACGATACGGTATTGGACAATGTAAATCCAATATCAGACTGCACATTTTGTGCAGTCTGATCTTGATCTACATAGTCTGCAAAAGCCCTCAAAGTAGCGCTTGGCAGCCTCCCTCAAAGTTGCACTTAGCAGCCTAAGTGTTAGAAAGAAAAATTCTGAACTGGTATGACAAACAATCCCTTAATGAGGGTATTAAAAAAAAAAAATTGTTTCGCATGGGGATAGTAAGAAGAACAAATTGAATGTAAATACTAATTCAGTATGATTACAATTGAATTTTCATTTATGCTGTTCCAAACAGTCCAGTGTTTTACCCCTTAGTGTGCCAAAAAAACCCAAATAAACATTTACGGTCTTGAAATAAGACCCAAATAATTGCAATATCAAGGCGGCTTTTGTTCAGCATTGCTCGGTAAAGCAACCAGTGTAGATCAAAGATCAGACTGCATATTTTGTGCAATCTTATCTTGATCTACAATGGCCAAAAGTTGTGAAAGGCACAATAGGGTTAATCTCCCTGTAGAAGGCAGCATTAGAAAACAACATTGGAAAGGAAGAAAATGCTAGCAGCAAGCATTTTTTCCTTTTTCCACAATGTTTTCTACCATTTTAGGGATAATAGTCATCATGTGAGATACACTTGTCATCTGCAAATGCTTTTAATTTGGAAAAGATTAAATATTGTCATTTTGTACAGAGTTTAGATATGATTAACTTACTTGGTAAGTCTGCAAATCCAGGGTGGGCAATAAAGAAAACAAAGTATTGGAATTATTGCTAGATAGACACAAAGACAGCATCTCGGGAATCTCAAAAATTCTGTTTTATGATCTGTGTGTTTGTGTGGTGTTCAACACCACTTTCAACATTAATTCAGTTATATATCGGCCTCCAGTGCACCTGGCCATGTTTTCCTAGATTTTCTTTTACCAGTGCTTTGCACAATATTCTTCCCAAACCCCTTACTGCTTTTCCACAACCATCATCAAAACAATGATATGTGAAGAGAGAGGACTGATACCCTGTGGCAAAGACTATCATCAATCCTTGAAAAGAATTTGGTTGAACTGGGGATTCAAACCAATGACCTTCTGCATGATACTGATTGTGCTGACTCAGCTCTTTTTTATAAACATCATCAACATACCAGAACAGGGTTCATATTCAACAACCATTCTTTAGAATGTTCTTAGTCTTGTTCTCCAGGATTTTCTAAATCTGAAAGTAACGTAAATCCTGATTGGCTAAACCATTCGGTTTAGTCAATCAGAAGTTGTGTGACTTTCAATTTCGAAAATCTTGGAGATTAAGACTGAGAACGCTCTTAAGAATGGTTGGTGAATATGGAACCAGAAGGGCAGGTATCATCTGACAATGTTTCATGAGTATCTAGATTGAAAATGTAGCCTCAAGACTGCACACACAGTTTTCCTTTTATTTGTCCGTGTGACCTACTTCTTAACCAGACTTGACCTAATTTAGAACTTGTCTAATATTATCATCAAGACAAACAATCTAACTAATTTTCATTAGTACCAAGCCAAAAATGTGGCCTTTAAAGTGCAACCAAGGTTTTTCTAAGATTTGTCCCAATGACCTCCTTTTTGACCTGATTTGACCTAATTTTGATCTTGTACTAGATTCGTTCAAAACATATATTTTTGACTGAGTTTCATGTATATCAGGATAAAAAAAAAGTGGCCTGTAGAGTGCACACAAGGTTTTTCAAAGATTTGTCCCAGTGACCTACTTTTTTGACACTGCATGACCCAATTTTCAACCTGTACTAGGTATCATGACGACAAACCTTTCTGACCAATTTTAATGAGTATCAGACTAAAAATTTGACTCCAGTGTGCACAAGTGGTTTTCCAAAAATTTGTGATTTATCACAATACCTGTGGTTTTCTCTGAAAACAGTCGAGCTAGAGTCACTCAATACTGCAAGTAACTGAGCCATGCTCTAGGAAAAGTGAGTTTAATGCATTTTTATGATGCATGATACTAAGCAAGTCATCACATAATTATTGATCCATAAAGTGAATTTTGTCTTACAACTGACTGAATCTGAAGGTAGAATGTTCTTTGACGTTTAGAAAATTTAACAATAACAAAATGTTTTGACCCATGTCAGCCTGCAAAGACTGGGCCAACACTTTTTTCAGCTGCATTAACCCTTTACCAAACAATCCCTGGTTTTTACGACCCTGAAATAGAAGCCTTTTGAAAACATTGTGGGAAAAGGAGAAAATGCTGGTAACCAGCATTTTCTCCTTTTCCCATAATGTTTACTACCCTGCTGGAAACAAATTTCAGTTTTTGAGTTACGTTTATTATGACGGCTGCAAGTGCTTTCAATTTGGACCAGTCTAAAATGTTGTCGTTTGGTAAAGAGTTAAGCCCCCTTTGCAGAAAACATGGGTCAATTATGGTGTGCGTGGTTCCTAATTCATTCATTCTCAATCACATTAAGTGAATGCATGTTTTCTCTCTTAATGAATAAAACATACATTTCTGCTGAAATAAGACATACAACCCATATTTCTAAATGTCATCTTGTTGTTTCAAACTTCAAAAATATTTCTCTCATTCATTAATGCTGTTTTTTCACTTTCATTTCACATTTCATAAATAGAAGTTTTTCAGCTATTTTTATGGCTTCTCTAAATGTCAAACTCCCCCAACCATAATTATCACTTGAAATGTAACTAAAACAAACTGTATTTGCTAGCTTAATTAGTATTTCTCCTCTTTTTAGCCTTTAGATAAAAGCCTATATTGATGATCTATCCAAAAACTAGAGTAACCTAAACCACACCATGCCAAGTTTTAATGACCATGACCCTTTATCAAAGAATACCATTTTTTTCATAACCTTGATTGAGTATGGAAGCTTTTGAAAACATTTCAGGAAAAGCTGAAAAAGCTGGTCACTCATTGAAGAAAGTAATTTGCCACATGAGAGACATTTAAAAATTCATCATCTACAAATGCTTTCAGTTTGGTTCAGTCTAAAATTTTGTCATTCGGTACAGAGTTAACCCACAGCTTGGTAGGGACCGCTATCATAGACATGTTGATCACAATTAGACAGCACCAAATATGCAAAACCGAGATCTGCACTTAAGTATCAGGTAGTCCAGTCAAAACTGCCATAAAATTGCAATAGTTCTTCTTCACGGTACATATAGTGCATTAACTCTTTACCACACAATCCCCATTTTTAACAACCTTGAGAAAGAAGACTTTTGATAACATTGTGGGAAAAGGAAAAAATGCTGGTCTCCTTTTCCCACAATGTTTTCTTCTTTATCAAAGACAACTTCCACAATTTGCACGATATTTAACTTGTGGTCTGCAAATGCTTTGGAATTGGACTTGTCTAAAATTTTGTCCAATTTTTTAGAATCTTTAAGATTAAAAGAATTTGCAGACAACAAATATATTTTTGCCCACTTAAACAGACTTACTTCAAAAGGTTAGAAAACATTGTTGGGAATGGTGAAAACGTTGTGTACTAACATTTTCTCCTTTTCCAACATTTTTGAAAGCCCTTTTTCCACAGGTCTTAATGGAAGGGGGACTGTTTGGTACAGGGTTAAAGCTAAATGCTATCAAGAAATGACGAATGATGAACTTTTATTTCATGCTTTTTGGTTGTTTATTGAGAAATAATGGTGGATTATGGTTGAGTATTTCATGGTTACGACCAGTGAAAAATAACGATTTCATATTTTCTAACTATTCAATTGAAGGCAGAAACAGTAGTTCCCGCACACTAGTTATTTAAGTAAACAATGTGTGCCATTCAACCAGAGGGAAATACATGTATGTAATTTACGCGCATCTACCCTACATTTCTCTTGCTTTACATAATTTTGTAATGCCTTGTAATGTGAAGAGGGTACGCCATGGGGAATTACCGAAAACATCTGTACAGGATTTTTACAAAAGTCCCGAAAAAAAAAAGGGGTCAGAAGCATGAAAAGAATAGAACATTTAGGGGTTTTTTTGGTGAAAGATCAAAATTTATTTCACTTCGTGAACATCATTGGTAATATTTTTACAAGTGGCTATGCCACTTGTAAAAATATTATCATTCACATTCACTCCCTGAAATAAACTTTGATTTTTCACCAAAGAAAACAAATATCCTCTCTATAATCAGCTCACCTTGAGCAACAAGAATACTCAAGGGAGCCTGAAAAATGTGAAAAATGTGAAATAACAAGAACACCATGTTGACGGGACTCACCTGTTTTCCGTGTCATGCCCATCATGGTTTCCACACTCAGGTCCATGCGGGGCATGGTCAAACAACAAGGAGGCAGCATTATCTCTCGTAAACTTCCAAAGTTACACTCGACAGGAAGGAGTCGGTAACAGCTCGCATGTGCCTAAAATGTAAGCATTGTAAGTAAAATTACCAATACTATCATGTTGTGGGGTTTCTTTATTGACTGTGTGATAGTATTTTCAACATTATTATAAGTAATAATCGTGGTGGCCAGAGTGCACCTATTCATGCTTTTTTGGAGTTTCTTTAAGCAGTACTTTGCACAACATTCTCTCCAAACCATTGATGCTATCTCACATAAACAATGTTGAAACAATGTTCAGCTGTTGGAGAGGAATACATCCTGTCAAAGTGACCATCATAAATCTTCTGAAAGAATGCTGGCCAAGCTGGAAATGAACTATTTCCTAACTTTTTTCACAGGGGCTTGGAGCACTTGGTGGAAAATGGACACGTAGATCAACCAAAATGGAGTAGGCATTTAGAAACATTGTGGGTAGGACAGACCGCTGGTAGCAAGAAATTTCTCCCTTTCCCACAATGTTTTTTACCCTTTTACACACAATACCTATCATCTGAGCCACATTTCATTAGCTGTCTGCAAATGCTTTGGATGTGGGCAAGTCTTAAATTTGTCATCTGGTAAAGAGCTCACAGATGTAAACCTACTTCTGGCTCTAAAAATCAATGCTAAAGCGCGACAATTCTGCAAATACTATTTACAACATCACTTACCGTAACTCCACACCACTCACATCTCATCCCTGCTAAACATTCTGAAGACCAGCAAGTCTTTTTACATGCTAAACATTTCGAGTTAGCTGGTAAATTTCCTTCTCTCCAATGGTGATAATGCATGACACTTGACTGAAAAAAGGAACAACAACTTATAAACAAAAGAAACCCACCTCTCTAAAGAGACCACCTGAATAAATGCTCTTTCTTGAAATATACCCCCTTATGGGCCAATTAACCCTTTACCACACAATCCCGAGTTTTAACAACCCTATAGAAAAGACCTTTTGAAATCATTGTTGGAAAAGGTGAAAATGCTGGTAGCCAGCATTTCTCCTTTTCCCACAATGTTTTCTGTCCTTCCCAATACGATTTTTAATTTTTAGTCACATTTATTTTGTCATCTGCAAATGCTTTTAATTTGGACTAGACTAAAATTTTGTTGTTTGGTAAAGAGTTAAGACCTCGCTCTAGATGACTTTGCAGAACACAAAGCAGGGTTTGAAATTTTTTTTTTAAGACCAACTCCTGTAGGAGGAGTGGAGTGAAAACCTAACTTGTCCTTTATTTGGGTTCACTCATCCTACAGAAAAAATATAGTTAAACTGTTTTTTTCACAAATTACAGTGATTTCATTAAGAAAGTCAGAAAGGAGACATGGAAAACCACGCATTAAATTCAAGAACATTTAAAAGTTTTGAAAAACATTTTCAAAATAAAAGCTCCATTAGTCCCACATTCTTTTAAGGATGAGCATACAAAAAGGACATGACTAAGCATAAGAACTAGAGGCCCTTCAGGGCCTGAATCGCTCTACTGGCAGGGATTTTGCTTATTTAAAAGCATACATCATTATGTAGGCACAGTGAATCGATCAAATAGTGAAACAAGTACAATTTTGCAAAACCAATTGTTTGGAGTCCAGCTAATTATGATTAGGTTTCAGTACTCATTGTATTAAACAATTCCTGCAAGTTTCGAAAATGTGACTAATAATGTGGACTGTGTTGAGTAAACAAGACTTAAGTCATCAAATGGCTGCTTTTTCTAAACTGATAGCTGGATTTTCTTCATTTCAAATAGGATTCAATCCATTGATCAAAAAAATGAACTTTGCAAGTTTAATAAGAATTAGAGAAAAAATGCTGACTTTATCACATGAACAAGAAATGTCAGTTTTCAACTTTAAATGGCTACTTTTCCCTTACTAATTGTCAGATTTTTTTTTTCAAACTCGATAGGGTTCAAGATATCGATGAAATAAACAAACTGTGTAAGTTTTAAAAAAATCCTACCACAAATGCAGACTTTATCACATAAACAAGAAAAAGACTAATGGACAGAGGTACGGACAGACAGAGGACAGAAACCACACTATGACATAAGCTCTGCTGGCTTTCATTTTTAGGGTCATTGAAAGATGGAATTGTGTGGTATAGGGCAAAAGGAAGATTTTCATGGTTTGCTCTATTGCTTATCAACAGTTAAAAAGTCATGCAAATGCAACCAAGTTATTTTACGTAAATGGGTGGTCATGGGCGTGGCTTTGTAAGTTTTCATGTTTGAAGCATCAGCACAAGAAATCTGTAAATGTGTTTAACCCTTTATCAGACAACAAAATTTTAGCCTTGCCCAAATTGAAGGCATTTGCAGACAGCAATTTCAGTGTGGCTCAAATGGTGTGATTTTCCTTAGATAGGATAGAAAACATTCTGGTAAAAGAGAAAATGCTGGTTACCAGCATTTTCTTCATTTCCCACAATGTTTTCAAAAGGCTTTTTTCCCAGGGTCGTTAAATGTTGGCATTGTGCGGTAAAGGGTTGAGGCCTCAGAGTTCACACAAGCAGTCTAGGAGGGTGACGAACATCTGGAGTCAGGCCACCCGTGACATGCTGTTGCTGGGAACACAAGTCCCCCAGTCACGCTTAATACTAAAACTACAGCAACAAAATGATTTCACAAGTTGAAATATGATACTTACTCGATCTTTCATACTGGGTGTGTAGGTGGCACAATGTTTACAGTCACTGACGACAAAATCTTGGCATTCTAAGTGTGCATAATATTCACAAACTGTGGAGTAGAAAATGAAACTAATATTAATAAAATGTTAACCCTTTATCAAACCATCCTTTGGTTTTTACCAATGCAGTGGAGAATTTCAAAATATTCACAAGACATTGGCATACGAGAAAGTACAAGTCATATAGATAAAACACTAGTTTTACTTCTTACCAAAAAATGCCTTGTTTTGACAACCCCCAATGTTTAAGGCTTTAGAAATCAGTTGTACAAAAAAGGAGAAAATGCCGGTAACCAACATTTCCACCCTTACCCTTTACCATTCAAAAATCAGAAGGAACTCAAAAAAAAGCACTTTACTAACCTTCACATCTGAGGGCAACAGAGTCCTCCAGTCTTTTCCGACATACGTTACAAAATTTACGCTTAAACTGGCCCGCTTCTGACCAGCAGTGGGCCACAGGGTTCTGAAAGAGATCAGAAGATAACTGCGGTTAACTTTTACATGTGCTTTTAGGCTTTGTGACCTACGTAATCCACAAACACCAACCATTTGAACAAGTTTGAAAGAGAGACATTCTAGAAATCATTTCTATAAAGTTTGATTAAATTTACCCTACATTACATGTATATAAAATAAAGACTTTTTTAAGGAATGGTATCAGAGCATGCCCACACCTAATGGCTCACAATTGAGCATTTCATGTTCAAGTGCACTGAAGAGTCTACAGTGCATGTAAAATATTTTTTGAAAAATGTCATCATGAACACAAGTCAGAACCCATTTCACCAATCTAAATTGCATAATTAGCTTAATTCCGAACTTAGAAGTAACACTATTTGTGATTGGCTAAACAGTTTGGTTGGTTTACCCAATCAAATGGTGTAGCCAATAAAAAAATTATGTTATTTAGAAATTCAGGAAACTCTTCAGAATAAGAATTTGAATCCAATTTAGGATGGTTGATGAACACATTGCCTAGCAAAACATAATATATGTATATGAGCCATGCTCTGTGAAAAGGGGGTTAATGCATCTGCTAAAGGCACTGACTTATGTCAGCCTGCACAGTTCGTGATGGCAGACATAGGTCGAAACTTTTTGCAACTGGTCAATTTTCTGCATGTCTAAGGACCATTCTACCTCACGATTGAGCTGATTGTTAGACAACATGGAGTTTAGGGATCCATAATCATATGATGACTTGTCTGGTATAGTGGATAATGGAGATGCAGTAAGCCCCCTTTTGCAAGAGCATGGCTCATAATTATATGAACAACAATCTGGCAAATGGGGTTGTGATGCATCTTCATTATGCATTATACCAAGCAAGTCATCACATAACTATGGATCCATAAAATCCATTTCTTGGACATGTAGAAAATTTACAAATAGGACAAAGTTTCGACTTTGCAGGTTGACATGAGTTGACACTTTTTGCAAATGCATTCAACCCTCTTTTCACAGAGCATGGCTTAGTTATGTTTTTAGTCATTTCTTACCTTTATCAATGTGGGAGCAATACTTGAACATGCCGACACCACTGTTTTTAAACACTTTTCATGAACAACAAAGTTGCACACTGGAAAAAAGAAAGCCATATCATAATTTAGGTCATTCTAGATCTAGTTTAACCCTTTACCACACAATCCTCGGTTTTAACGACCCTGTTGAAAAAGCCTTTTGAAAACAATGTAGGAAAAGGAGAAAATGCTGGGGACTGGCATTTTCTCCTTTTCCCACAATGTTTCTCTCCTTTCAGAGTCAAACCCCCTAATTTGAGCCACTCTTAATTTATCTGCAAATACTTCAAATATAAAACTGGTCAAAAATTTTACCGTTGGATAAAGGTTTTAAAAAGATCACTGTCTTACTGTAAAAAAAAACATTAATGCATTTTTTCTAAAAATTAACCCATGAACTTTGCTGTGTTTAACTCTTTACCAGACGACAAAATTTTAGACTGTTCCAAATTGAAAGCATTAGCAGATGACAAAATTAAAGTGACTCAAAAATTGAAATTTGTTTTGGGAAGGGTAGAAAACATTGTAGGAAAAGGAGAAAATGCTGGTTATCAGCATTAATTTTTCTCCTTTTCCCACAATGTTTTCAAAAGGCTTCTTCCACAAAGTTGTGAAAACCGGGATTGTTTGGTAAAGAGTTAATTCTTTACAAGACAATAAAATTTAGACTATTCCAAATTGAAAGCATTTGCAGACGACAATATAAGGCTAAAATGATGGGGTTTGTCTTTGAAAGCATAGAAAACATTGTGGGAAAAGTAGAAAATGCTGGTTACCAGCATTTTCTCCTTTTCCCACAATGTTTTCAAAAGCCTTCTTAGTTGGATCATTAAAACTTGGGATTGTTTGGTAAATGGTTAACAAATGAAATGGACATTCTCAGTAAGTACTTACCCCTTTCGTTTTCAAGTGCAGTTTCAAGTGCACTTCTAATTATTAGATTTATCACCATAACAAACAACTTTTACGAGTAAACTTGTACTATAATACTGTGTAACTGGATCCTAATGTCTGTGTCAAAAACAAAACATAAAATAGATCTTTTGGGTTTTTTTCACAGCAAATAATCAATCGAAGGGTGAGATATTCTGCCGAGGAAGCAAATAAATGCTGAGATAAAAAAGGTTAACTCTTTCCCACAAGACAAAATTTCATTCTCATCCAAACTGAAAGCATTTGCAGACAACAAATTTCATGTACATCTAAAGAAAACTTCTGCCTTTGAAATGATAGAAAACTTTGCAGGAAATGGAGAAAATGCTGGTTACCAGCATTTTCTCCTTTTCCTGCAATGTTTTCAAAAGCCTGTCTCCCCAGGTTTGTTGAAACTCTGGATTGTTTGGCAAAAGGTTAAGGATGCATTCATTTTAATTTCCAAACTGTTTTTGTCAGAATTTCTGGTATAGAAACAGACAGTGTACATGTAAGATCAGACAGCATGTTCTAATCTTGATCTACCCAGTTCAAGTATGCAACTATATCCAGACTTAGTGTTTAACCCTTTACCACACAATCCAGAGTTGAACAACCCTGAGGAAAGAAGGTTCTGAAAAAAAATTGTGTGGAAAGTAGAAAATGCTGCATTTCACACAATGTTTTCTACTTTGTCAAAAACAAGTGTCACCAAGTGTGTAGTGTATGATTTTGATTTTAGACTTGAACCTAGGCTTGAAAAATAATAATGGGCCAACTCCCCCATCTTTTCAAAACAGTGGGTCAAATTGAAATTTGAAGTGGGCCATTCAAAACAAAATCTAATAACATGAATAGCAAAGAAAGCACCGATGTTGAGAGTACTAACTAGATTTGCCACACTATGGATTCTGTCCTGAGTCAAAATTTCCAGTGCATTACTTTTAAATTTATATTTAGAGAAACTGGTTCGTTACATAAAAGTGAAAGGGGCAATTTTGGCCTCCAGTAGCAGGATGGTCATTTTTAAATCAGTACCAAATGCTGTCTATTCTAGAAGATACCAGAATGATAAGATGTCAGAGTACCCATTTAAATATGATCACACATAATCAGTGCAACCTATTATCATGACATTACCACTTGTAAGCCTTTATAAAATTCTGGCACAAAATCTAAAAATACCCTATGATGCTATATTTCTTACACTTATTTTTTTATTCTTAATTGTTACGCCAATAACTGCCTAACTAAATTCAGTGATAAAGTATTTTTATAAGTTTGAAATGATTATAGAAAGCTGTATGCCACAGTTTAACCTTTACCAAACGACAAAATGTTGGACTGTTTTCAAGAGCCTCTTTCCACAGGGTTGTTAAAAGTAGGAACTGTGCAGTTCAAGGCCAAAGCTGTATACTGTTCCTATGGAACAAATAGGTTATTATTATTTGTTTTAGCCAATCAGAAACTGTCTTACTTTCTATAGCTAAAAAAAGACTAAACTCTTGGCTTTGATGAGATATTTTACAAAAAAACAACCTTGATGTTGCAATTATTTTGGTCTTATTTCATGACTTTAAATTACAGAAATTACGGTTGAGTTAGTTACTCTGCTCTCGAAGGATTCGTGATCACAACAGTGAACATTACCATTTAGAAATGTGCTTTATGCAACCATAATTGAAAACATTTTGTAAAAAATTAAATGTCAGATATTTTGGAAAATTAATGTTCCACACTGTCTGAATATTTAGGAAAAATATTTATTTGGGCTGTCCTGAGTTAGGACTACAAATAAATTACACTTTTAACATAATTCAACATGTCTGAACTTTTAGTGTGTCCAAATATATTAGCCAATTACGGAAGCAAAAGGAATTTACTTGTTAAGTACTAACAATTCCATCTTTTGTCATGTGCTAGAAAAGTGGACAGCTGTCATAATGTCAGAGATGTCTGTGGGCATAAATATGCTAAAAGAATGGAAATTATCATTTCGTAATCCTTTCCCAAATGAAAATTTTAGCTTCAAAATATCTGCCAACAGCAAATTCAAATTAATAAAGATAAGCTGAAGTCCTCTGGTAGGGCAATGTTTTCACCAGATGTAAAATTTATCCTGTCACCTTCTATAATTTCGACCCAATAACAGGGTGCCGTATATTTTTTTTGTTATCCGTCAGTTGGTCACATGACTGCCAAGTGCGCACCTGCAAACTGGGACTATTTTCAACCAAGCGTCTTACAGACGTAATGAACAAATAAATCGCTAGCAGATACTTTTCCTAGTTTAATAGTCTGTTATAAATGTTATAAAATATTGCCTTCTTCGCCACAACATTTTTTCTGCAGATTACGTCACGTTTATGACGTAGCAAATATCATTCATGACGTCATTAAATTGCAGAGTTGTTTACACGGTTCTTCATTTTCTAAATTTTTTCGAAGTGAGAAAGATGTAAATATGTGCGTTATATCGAGCGAAATGTTCAATTTAGTCGGATTTTGGATTACATTGAGAAAAAGGAGAAATAAAATAGACGGTTGGTATCTTGGATAGGGTAAGTCTATCAGGGTCGGCTTCGGAAATTTATTAAAGGTACGGTCTGTATAATAATTCAATGCTTTTGTCTTTTTTTCCCGTTTGTTTGTTTTGTTTTGTTCCGTTACAGTGAGTGATAGGATAAATAGAATAGATGGTTGGTGTCTTGGATGGGTGAAGTTTATCGGGCTCGGCTTCAGAATTTATCCGGTTCGCCTTCGGTTCCACCAGATAAATTCCTACACCTTGCCCGATAAACTTAACCCATCCAAGACACCAACCATCTATTCTCTATTTTTCAGGTCATTTTTTACCTCCAGGCTCCCGTCTAGAAATAAGGGCAGTGCTCACATTTTTTTTCACAAAGTCCCATGGACTCAGTGCCTATCAGAAAACTGAGTCCCATCTAGTGCTCACTGGGTCCCAGGGAGACAGAAAGATAACAGATCTAGTTTTAATATTTATAACTTTAATGTAAATGTGTAAGGAAATATTATTTATTACCAAAAAAAAAAACCTGATTGTATTTGACAGGATAATGATTTAGAAGCTGATTCTTCTGCCCAATGGAGGGATTTCTGTAAAGATCCTCTGGATTGGCTTATTTCAATTGCAGCAATGTCCGTCCAAAGAAGCATACATACTATGCATTCATCAACATCCATCTGTGCATTCATCAATAAACTGGTTTTTGGCTTTGGTAACAAAACAACTAACATTTCATAACAATATTGCTTTCCGATGTTGTTTAAGTTCTATTACTAGCCATGGCTTAAATTCCTGCTCTTTCAGCCAGAATTCTTGAAAAGAGCAAGTGTGGTTTCTTTTGCTCTATGCCAGGGTAGCTACATTGGTTTGTAAAAGGTGTGGTTGCTATGGGATAAAATTTGAAAATCGCAACAACTTGGATAAAAGCCTGCCAGTCATACAACTGAAGCTGTTTTTAGAAGCGGGATTCCAAAAATCAGTATTTTGTCTTGTGGCAATCTTTAGCAAGCTTGGAAACATTACTCGTCAAAATAACCCTTATTTTTGTTTCCAAACTGCAGATTTTTCGTTTCATCCCAATGCAAATTTAAATGTTTCTTCCAAAGTCAACTTTGTTGCATTAAAAGACATGTCTACGGAGTAACCTCGAACCACAGCTGCATAAAATTTTGTAATCTCAATCGGTCCAGCGGATCAATGACATAATCAACGTCATCTTTCAGACGAAAACGATCTTCATCATTATGTACTTGTTGTTTGCAGAGTTTTTTTTTTGTTATTTCACCTTTGTATTGTTTCATTTATGCATGATATACATGTATACGTATTACGTTTTTTGTTTGTGTGTTGTATGATACTTTTAAACAAATAAATTCAAGAATAAACAGGAAAAAGATCGTGCTATTCCTAAAATTCAGTACAGGATTTCCCAGTGTATTTTTAAGTTGTAGGAGGCAAGCCGAGATCTCAATAACCTGGGTTTTCTGTCAAAGTGCAATGGCCATAATTGGATTGTTATTTTGCCTACATTACCTATATATAAAATATCTCAAAAGCATGGAGAAAACAAGAGGGCCCTGATGGCCCTAAAGTCGCTCACCTGAGTCTTATGACCAAGCATGACCCATTTTCAATCTCTTTCGAGATATCATGACAAACAATCTACTAAGCTTTCATAATTATTTGACTGAAAATGCCTCTAGCAAGTACACAAACTTTTTTTTTAGAATTTCTCTCAGTGACCTACTTTTTAGCCAACCATAGCCAATTTTCCCATTGTAGACATTATCAAAACAAGACTGAAAGTGTGGCCTCTATAGAGTACACAAGGTTTTTCTAAGATTTGACCTAATGACCTAGTTTTTGACCCGTCATGACCCATTTTCGAACTCGACCGAGATATCATCAAGACAAACATTCTGACCAACTTTCATGAGTTTTGGACTTAAAATGTGGCCTCTAGAGCGTACACAAGGTTTTTCTAAGATTTGACCTAGTGACCTAGTTTTTGACCCGTCATGACTCATTTTCGAACTCGTCCGAGATATCATCAAGACAAACATTCTGACCAAGTTTCATGAGTATCTGACTGAAAATGTGGCCTCTAGCGCGTACACAAGCTTTTTCTAAGATTTGACCTTGTGACCTAGTTTTTGACCCGACATGACCCATTTTCAAATTCGTCTAAGATATCATCAAGACAAACATTCTGACCAACTTTCAAGAGTTTTGGACTGAAAATGTGGCTGCTAGAGCGTACACAAGGTTTTTCTAAGATTTGACCTAGTGACCTAGTTTTTGACCCGACCTGACCCATTTTCGAACTCGTCCGAGATATTATCAAGACAAACATTTTGACCAAGTTTCATGAGTATCGTACTGAAAATGTAGCCTCTAGAGCGTACACAAGGTAAAAGTTGACAACGAACGACGCACGACGCACGACGGACGCCGGACACAGCACGATCACAAAAGCTCACCATGAGCACTTTGTGCTCAGGTGAGCTAATAAAAAAAAAAAAAACTGCTCTTAGCGGAAAATTCTGGAAGCAATCTTCTGCATCTGAAACGCTTGGCAACAGTTGATTCCTGCGATCAATATTCTGGGGATTGCTATAATACACTATCGCGGGTGACCAGTTGAATACTGCTATGTCATTGATATCAAATCAAATGCAGGACAATCTTTTTTAAGACTAATTGGAATTCCAGTGGTCAATTAGTGCCGTAACAGTTTTATTGACTGTGAAAATACATGTGCGTCAACTTCGGATGTACATACATTGTACCTTTGGAAACAAGTTTATCACACCCTATTTACCCGTATATTGAATCTTATTCGAATCAGGATTTTTAATCGTCTTTAGGGGTAATCGGGTTTTTTTTTTGTCTGGAGTGATTAAAAGTTTTGTAAGGTAATTTCTAACTGGCCATATCGGGACTTTTCAAACCCATTTTTTACGAAGTTTTTCAAAATAATTCAGTGTTCTGTGTTATGAATCAGTCTGATCCAACAATTTTTCGATTTCTGTAGCCCTGTCGTGAACTCTGTTAGGGGGTCAAAACCCCAAACTGGGTTTGTGTTTCATTGACATCACTAAATATCATTGATATGTTCTGACATACTAATGATGAACTTTGTAACTTTCTGTGGAAAATGGCAGTCTTCATGTCAATGCAGATGATATTTTATGCCATTTACTCTTTACCACACAATCCGAGTTTTAACGACGCTGAGGAAGAAGCCTTTTAAAAACATTGTGGGAAAAGGAGAAAATGCTGGTAACCAGCATTTTCACCTTTTCCCACAATGTTTTCTACCCTATCAAAGACAAATTTCATCATTTGAGCCATGTTTATATTGTCTTTTGCAAATGCTTCCAATTTGGAAAAGTCTAAAATTTTGTTGTTTGGTAATGAGTTAAAAGTCAAGATTCAGTACTTGGGAATAATGACCCCAATGATTTTTGTACCAGATCAGACCGTTTGCTTTCTGGTGCTAATAACGCAGTCAAAAGTCGGTTTCTTTGGTGTGGACAACATTTCAAACTGTAGCATACTGATATTTCATTAACATAATTCCTGGCTATTTCCTGCTTCTTTGTGTGCTGTATTTTTGCCCTGTTAAGAGTTTATTGTTATAGCATATAACATCATGCATAATTTCTGGGATTTCACAATGAAGCGTGATCTGTTACTATTATTAGTTTCCAAAATTAATTCCCTAAAGGAACAATAATAAGTGCATGATTGGTTGCTCTTAGTGGAAATCCTGAATACAAGTGACATCAGGGGCGTACTTGATTTCAATCTGCATTTTGGGAATACGAATAGTCTGGACTTCTTTGTTTAAATGTGTACATGTAACATAAATTTTAATGTTCATCAGGATGGATTTGCATGCAGTCATACATCAATATAATAGTGGGGAAAAATAAGAAAGATAAGTTACATTTTTAAAACGATTTAAATAAGCTTCCAAACTTATTTGTTTACTTGTAGATGTTACTTGTCATTTTCTGGTGACCTGCCAATATGATTGGAAATGAGTATCACCCATCCCTGGAGACAATATGGTGTCGTCCAACTAATGCATGCTCGTGAAAAATAAGGTGAAATCATTAGTACAGGAACACTTTTCCTTGAAAAAAGAAAAAAACGCGAGATCAGGGGCATGCCTGTCAGACTAAAGCTATAAGAGAAAAATCCCACATAGATTTTCATAATGAGGTTTTTTAGAAAATTATTAAGATAATTGTTGTCAATGCCGAATAAGTTTATAAGATGGGATACAAACTAGCTCAAAAACTGAACTGAGGTGAATATATAAAGTCATCCCCCCCACTCTGCTACGAAGTTCTAACATATTCTTCTAAGATCTATCATAGCCTATGACACATACATAAACTAAGGGGATCAGAAGAATTTAACTTTGTAAAATTCTGTTACAAAGTTTGATCCTGCTGATCCTTCAAACACATAGAGATGCAGCAATCTCCTCCTTACACAACCAAATTACACATTTCATGCCTGTTAATATTCCTGCCGATTCCCGAGAGTCAACTTTTTTGACGGCAGTTTCAAAATCCGACTGCGATTTAGAGGTAGTTACAGCATACTCCCAAGATGTCTTAAAATTGTACCGATCGAAAGACCTGAAGTTCTCGACAGAGATGGCAGTACATGATGTTTTTCTCTTGATTGTACAGCAACCAGTGGTATTTTTACTCAGAGCCTCAGGCTAATCATTTGGAGAATCGTACGCTGCCCTTCAGCTTCTTTTTGGGTGGCATTTTTCGATTGAAAACTCTGTCTACAAACCTGAGACACGAAACAAGCTTTACAGAACAAAACCAAGAGCTTGTCTGAAAAAATTATTAAGAGAGCTTAATGCAGTCTAGATTCCAGCTTCTATAAAATATCGATTTAAAAACACATGTAAACCAGTCTGAGTGAATTATGTCCCTTGTTGACCATTGAAAACGAAAGTGAAATTCGTTTCATGTAATCACCGATCCTTTACTTTGGATGAGATTTTTTTCTCGCATTTAGAGATTTTTAATGAGATTTCTCCCAATTTTTCCACAATAATATTGCGGCATAGACATATCCCTGCAAGATGGATGCAGGATTTTCCTTGGACTTTTTCTGAAGAGGGTCATTATGTCTCCCAACCCTGTTATTTGGGGGGTCAGTTGTCATAGCCTTGTTCACATTCTTACGAACGAAGTCCGTAACAAAGAAACAAATGAATAAATGTATGGCTGAAATACAGGGAACACACCCCCTCTTAAAGTCATCATTTACTGATGACTCAAAGCCTTATTAGGCAGTAAGTCAATTATTTAGACAACAAATGTCTGTTTTTGGACAACAAATGGGATTAATGGCTCAATGGCCAATCCCGGACGAGCCCCCATCTTATGAACAAAGTCCGTAACAAAGAAACAAATGAGTAAATGCATGGCTGAAATACAGGGGCCGGGCAGGATTCGAACCCTAGAACGCCCGGACGAAAGGCCAATACCATAACCACTGAGCTAAAGAGACATCTCCCTAATGCAGTTGTCAGGTATTGTATTTAAATTGGGACGAAGCCATGCATGAAGGAGTGGTCTCCCATAACAACATAGTAAAAAGCAAAATTGTGATGTGTTATTAAAGTAAAAATGCATTAAGCTAGATCTAGTAACTTTTAACCACTGTCATGATCATCTCTTTGTATGTTTTACAGCTGCAGCAGAGTGCACACATAAATGATAGAATATCAATCTAGGTCCACAGATCTTGTTGACTGTTGAATTGTCAGGCTGTCATGATAGACTTACTTGAGATAATGAAAGTATCTAGTCCTACTAAGAGAATGTGCATGTTTAAACACTGAATTAAAATGAATTGTCATTCAATGCAAAAAGAGGTGCACATTACAGCCAAGTCTTGATGTCCACACAGACTGCATTTCATTTTACCGTCAAGCACAACCATTTGTAATATGAGAGCAATTTTACATGAAAAAAAACTCATAGTCAAGATTTAGCCAGGTTTTTTTCGATTGATCCTGGATCAGAACTATCATTTTTGGAGCTTCTTTGTTTCTTTTGGCCACCTGAAGCTTCGTTTCTCTAGAAAAATTCATCAGCTTCGATTACGACATAATGCAGTTGCCTAGAAACAAATGGTTTTCAGTATTATTTTTGATATGTGAAAGTAAATACAGCAAAAAAAAGTGTGCAGTCTAAAATTTGAGCAAGCAGAACAGTTCACAGCTAGATAATCAAGTGAATGAGGTATGCATGAATCAATTGAAAATATGCACAGTCTGCAGTTGACTCGCACTCATATAGTGACCATCCAAAATTGTTGATTTCGTCCCATGCCTGCAGTGGATGAATCTTAGCAGGTCATTTAGGTGAAAAAGGTGTCAAAACACACAAATTTATGTGTCAGGGAAAACACTGTGGATCGTTTTATCATGGATAATGTAGCTTTGTGCCTTCACTTTGACAGCACGCTTAGGCTTGCATGTCTAATATGACTGCCCATATATATGTCAACAACACCCAAGCCTAAATGGTTCTGGAAGCAGCAAATCTTTTTCTGATGTTGCTAAAGTAACTGTGATACAGGGCTTTATCCCGGAATTTGGGGAAAAGGCCCCAGGCCAAATTTGGAAAAAAATCATCTACAATTGTCAAAATTAGGGAAAAAGATATTGACAAAACCTATAAAGTTTGAAACACATTTAACCTTACAGTAAACTTAATAAGGCATTTCATGTAATACTGAACCAATGTTACTTCTTTTTTTCAATCTTCTTTCTTTATATGAATATGCTCTTATTAGGTACCGTATTTTCCTGACAACAGGCTGCGGCCTATACGTTAAAAAAGTGGAAATTTTCATGTGTGCAGCCTATAAGACAAAGCGGCATATACGGTGATTTTATTTTTCTAAATGATCTTTTACTGCTGCCTGTAAAATTGAAAATAAATGAAAACCAGTGCAAGATTCCTCATATGGGCGCCATTCTGGTTCACATCCATAAAGTATTTTTCAAACACTAATACCTGCCTATCGTTGGTAGATAAATAAATCCCCTTGCAAACTTACGAATGTGTTAAAACTTGTGACAAAACCTTGATTTTCACACCTATTGATTGATAATGTCGATTGGTACTAATCAGTGGTTAAATGCGAATGTAATCAAAGGCATTGTTTGGTGTGTATTGTCAATTAATTAACTGAATGACAATTTGACAATTTTCAAAATTCCTTGAAACATTCGACAAAGGATAAATGAATGGTAACAGTCTCAAGTCCTCTGAGTGATTTGGTCCCTCGAAGGGGAGATCACTCCAATGGAATGAAAAAATGTGCAAAAACAACAGATAAATTTGTTTAATTTGTTTATTATGATACACATACCGGGACATCTACAGGTATATATAGATGGGTGCCATTGTACATTTTTCAAGTGTATTGGCTGCCGCCTATGTCTTTTTGATGGAGAGTATCCATTTCGGCCAACAACAAAGTATTTTCACCAGACAGCTGATTCCCATGGTATGACTTAGAATTAGCACAGCCATTCATAATATGAGAGCCATTTATAACAAAAAACTCATTGCCTAGATCGGGCTGCTTTTTACAACTTAGTCCTGGTTCAGGACTATCAATTTAGGATCTGGTTTGTTTATTTTTGCCACTAGAAGCTTTGCTTCGCAGAAAAATTTAGGTTAGATTGCGACATAATGCAGTTGCCTAGAAGCGAATAGTTGTGTGTATTATTTTGTATGTGTATAGCGAAACTAAAGACAACGTAAAAAGTGTGCACAGTCCAGAATTTGAGCAGCTAGGATGGTTTACAACCGGATAATCAAGTGAATAGGTGTGCATGAATCAACTGAAAATATATGAACGCAGTCTATAGTTCATTCACCCCCATATAGTCTGGCACCTGAAATACTATGATTGTTGATTTCCTGCTTGAATTGTGTCCAATGCCAGCAGTAGATATATTTTAGCAAGTCATTAAGCCTTTTTTTTAGATAAATTTGTGTGTGGGGGGGGGGGGGGGGGAAGGGGGAACCCTGGCCGATACTTGAGATGTCCCAGGCCAATTTCTTTTTCTAGCTACTATTTGGGGAAAAAATCATGGAATCTGGAAAAGAGTACACTATTTCCAATAGGAAATGGGGGCCAAAATTCAGACCCGCAGGAGAGGCAGAAAAACCCCAGTGATACGGTGAAGAAGGTGTTATATACCATTGAATATACCTTGGCATTTCGAAAAACTGTGGTATACTGCGGTAGTTTTCCTGCTTTTACCCAGCTCTAATACATTAGGTACAATCAAACACCCATCTGTGCCAACAGAGGCACATTTCATAGCAATACAGTATCTACATGTAATTTGTATATTAATGCTTTACCACACAAATCCGAGTTTTAACAACCCTGATGAAGAAGCCTTTAGAAAACATCGTGGGAAAATGAGAAAATGCTACTAACCACCATTTTCTCCTTTTCCAACAATGTTTTCTACCCTATCAATGACAAATTCTATCATTTGACCCACATCTAAATTGTTGTCTGCAAATGCTTTCAATTTCGACAAGCCTACCTTTTTTTCCTTTGGTAAACAGTAAAGGCTTTCATTTCCAATTTTCTTTTCCAATTACTGAGCGATTTGACTATGATACAGGCATTGTGTAGGTTCCGATAATCTCACACTGCCTCATGAAACTTGTTCATTTTCTTACCATATATACATGAGAGTGCTCAAAGAAGAGATCATTCTAGCAGACTGACGGTAACAAGTATTGTATGCATTTTGTAGATGACAAAATAAATGAGCCGTGCTCTGGCAAAAAGGGGCTTCATGCATCTCCATGATCCATTATACAAAACAAGTTATCACATATTTATGGATCCATAAAGACCAATTGTCTTTCACGAGAGTGAATTATCCTTTGACATCCAGAAAATTTGAAGATAGTGAAAAGTTTCTACCCATGTCAGCATACCCTGTCCGTGCAGGCTGACATGGGTCGATACTTTTTGCAAATGCATTAAGCCCCCTTTTCGCAGAGTATGGCTCAAATGTAGCTTAACTCTCCACAAAATTTTGGACAAGACCAACTGAAAGCATTTGCAAAATGACAAAAATCAAACATTATTTAAAAGTTGCTTTTTGTATTTGATAGGCTAGAAAACATCTTGGGAAAAGGAGAAAATGCTGGGTACTAGCATTTTCTCCTTTTCATGCAATGTTTTCAAAAAGCTTCTTCTTAGTGAAATGATGCTATCTGTCTTTGATAGGGTAGAAAACACGGTTAACCAGCATTTTATCCTTTTTCCACATGGTTTCAAAAGCCTTTTTCTTCAGGCTCATTAAAACTCATGACTGTGTGGTAAAAGGTTAAATGACATGCGAAATACGGAAAAAAAGTATACGGCTGAAATGATGGAATTTGTTATAGAGAGGGCAGAAACTACTGTGAATAATGAAAAAAATGTTGGTTTCTGGCATTTCTCCTTTTCTCACTATGTTTTCAGAAGCCCTCTTCCCTAGAAATGCTAAACATTGATATTTTTTGGTAAAGGGTTATAAGACTTAGAAAGAATGGGAAAAGGTGTGACTGCTTCTGGTTCAATGATAACTCTTTATGCAATATTTTTTAAAACTGTCAAATACAGGCATGTAAAAAGACATTATTGATGATATAATACTTTTCAAGGTAACAAACAAGTGTAATGCAAGTGTTACCAGAGAAGACAGATATGAATGATCAACTGTGATCAGCCAGGACTCTAACTCTGACCCCTGGTCTCTGTACCAGTTGAGCAGGGCCAGGTCCAAGAAGGTAACTGACACGACAATATCCCCAAGGCTCCCTTCAGCTTAACCTGTATAGGGAATACACCAAAGGACATTTCTGTTCTAGAATAAGTCTCAGATAATAGCAAATCATTGGTTGACTTTTGTCTGTACTGTTTCAGCAAGGCAGACAGTGTAGATCAAAGATCAGTCTGCATGTTTTGTGCAGTCTGACCTTGATCTACACTGGCCGCAAGAGCAACTACAGTTGTGAAAAGCACTTTAAGGCTTAATATTCATTCTGGATTGCTGCGTAATCTAAACCATATCAGAATCACCATGAATTATATATGTTGAGCAAAAAAAAAATAAATACAACCAAGGGAGAAAAATTTTGTGGCCAGTCTGGGACTCGAACCCTGGACCCCTTGCTCACCTTGCAAGTACTCTACCAATTGCATACCAATTGAGCTAAAGGCCAGGTCAGACCCCCTGTCCATACTTATTTTGTATTAGAGGAATAGATGACCTCACTTTGCAGGCCCAGGGATCTTTTTCCCGCTTTCTCTTTTGGAACAGTTCCCTGTACATTACTATGACAGTGTTATATCAGTATAAAACCCCCTCTATTGATCTATCCCTCTATACACCTCTAGTCCTATTCTGCTCAGAGCTTAAAATCCAATATCTGGCCATTTATAATAAGCTTTCAGCATTGACTTTATTTCTCGTATCGACTATGGTTAGCCTTGTTCAGCTCTCCAATTTAATCAATAGAATGTCATTACAGCAGCAAATACTGGGAGAGTTAACACATCATCTGCTTCTTATTCTAAAAAAAACACAACATTCCTCAATCTGAAAGATGGATTCAAAATCTCAGGTTCCCTCTAACCAATACCCATATCTATATACAATCAAATGACCCATTTTTTATATGCGACATAAATTAAGCAGCACTGATCTCTCCATTGATCCACCAACCAATGACATTCACAAAACACAGTTTAGAGGAAAAATCAATTTTTCCCTGGCAAGTGATGACATAAAAAACAATGCCTCTATGTTCCTGAGAGTGTTAATACAAGGTTTTCTTCCTGATAAGAAGATATTTAATGATACATTCAGGTCTATCGATAGTGAACCAGCCTCAATTATCAAAGGCGAGGTGAACGTAACTAATCAATACACCATTTTAACATATATTCCTGGTAGCCATTTTACCCCAGCTTCAGTTTTCAGTCCAACAACTGAAGGGAAAGAAAATCGATACGAGAGAAATGTAAAGGGACAACAAATGGGTTTCATGAAAAGTACGTTTGTGTTCTTATTAGAAGAGAACTATACAGCATAAATTAGATTGATCGTAAAAAAAAGAAGACATAATTTAGACCTTACCTTCACATACAAGACCTTGTCCAATTAAACCCCAGAGCATATCCGTGCAATGGTGACAGTAAGTGGGTTTGTGAAAGGTTTTCTTTACAAAATAATGTCCGTGGCCTCGATCCATGTATTCTGTACAGCTTGCCGGGCTGTCAGACCGATCGGAATACGCATCCACTCTCTCTCCAACACTTTCCGTCGCCATGTTTCCCGTAGATTCGAGTACCGCGGTTTCACACCGACATTTCATGGATAAAAACCTACTACCCACCGTTGCTTGGATACTAGAATAAACCGAAAAGGATGTAGAATGAATGCACTGAGCGTACACACGTTTGATCAAGTAACTTTCGCATGTTTATCCATTTTATTCTGAGCTTTCTCAAACTGTCACTGTACTAAATACCGATTCCACTGATTGCGGAAATGAGCAGAGTCGATTTCAGAACGAGGCAGTGATGCTGGGTTCTCAAAGATTTCCGCGAAGCAGCTTTATGCAAATTAGCAATCTACGTCATCTCAGCATCCGCAACAATCCAATAGAATATTATAAACAGCTTGAAAACGAAAGTAGGAATTTCACCGTTTGTAAAACCCGTTTGGAAGGTTGTCAGTAGAACTAAAATGCTATTCTCTATTTTTTTTTACATATCAAGCTCATTTAATAAACACATGCTTCGATAAAAATTATTCGGCATGCGCCTTTCTACGGTAATAAAACTATTGACCAATAGATCTACGTCCTATGAATATTGTTTTGATATTTATCTGGTTGTACGAATCCACGTTCGCCTTCCAGATAACAGCTTATAGTTGCTTTTGAATTGCTTTCCCAAACACAGAACTCAAGATAAGACTGCACAGCGAGCGTTTTGTCTAATCTTAGATCTCCTTTTATGGATTTACAAGGGGAGGGGGGGGAAGAAACATAGTGGACCTTACTTGTAGGCCTTACCCTCAGGCCGCTAAAAGCACATGTAATGCTCTGAACCCTTAGACTGCTTTCTGAGACTCACTGACCTTTTGCGGACAGTGTAGATCAAAATCAGACTACACAGAACGTGCAGTCTGATCTTTGATCTTAACTGTCCGATATAGAGATATTTTCCCCTAAAATATATCTTTGAAATAGCAACATTTTGGGGTTTTACTATCGGCTTGAAAGTTTCACTTCAGTGATTTAGGAGGATAAAGGTTATTCCCAAACGGTTGAGTTTTACTATCGTTTTTGGTTTCAACATTTCCATTTTGTTTATTAGGCAGGTTAAGGGATTATTGAAAGCGTCCATTTCACCATTCAAACGACGCTCAAAGGCTTCATTTTGAGACACTAGTCGGCAGCGCACTGGCCTCAAACCCACGCAGCGGCCGGATCACTGGTTCGATTCCGAGCTCGGCCAGATTCTTTCACAGGAGGATTGATGATAGCCATTCGTTCATCTCTCAAAGCTGAACATTGTATCAGCGATGTTAATGTTGAAAGAAGTGTATGGCATGAATAGAATATGTTGTGCGAAATAAAGGTCGTAGAAACTCAACGAGAGCATCCGGACATGTAGATAGGTAGACTAGCCGCCCGGCGATGTAACTGAAACTGTTTAGGAAACAGCATATTTAGGTTTCATCTGTACCAGGCTTGGGCCCTGAAATGCCTTGCCCTAGGACACTGCGGTGAGAAACCAAGTGTCTTGGATTAGGTTCAAACCCAAGACTCCTGGACTGACAAGCAAACATATCCCACACCGGGCACACCTAAACCACTGAGCCACACAGAACATTCTATACTATACATTAACCCTTTACCACACAATCCCGACTTTCAGCAACTTTGAGGAAAAAAACTTTTGAAAACATTGTGGGAAAACGAGAAAATGCTGGTAACCAGCATTTTCTCTTTTTCCCCACCATGTTTTCTACCCTATCTGGAACAATATCGTAATTTGGACCATATTTCATTGTCTTCAAAATGCCTTCAACATGGACCAGTCTAAAATTTGGTCGTTTGGTAAAGAGTTAAGGAAATAAATTGGCCCCGATGTTGTAAACGAACTGAAAGGTTTTTTTTTTTTCGAGCTTTAGGGGCTTGGAGTGGGGGGGGGGGGTTGTAGGAGGGGGCGCCAGTCCGCCGTTACCATTAATGTTACCGTTATTTGAGAGACAATGTTCTGTGAAATCAACTTCTGTAACTATTTCCAAGACGACAAAACTTCGAAAATGGTCCAGATGTGCAGATTCAAAGCATTTTCAGAGGGCAAATTAACTGTTGATCGACAGATGGGATCTATTTTTTTTTTTTGGGGGGGGGGGTGAGAAAAAAGAATAGAAAATCAGAGAAAATACTTATCCTTTTGCCACACTGTTATAAAAGCCTTCCATTTGCAGGGTAGTAATAGAGGAAGAATCGTTTGGTAAAAGGTTAAATTCACTCATTGCTTCTTCTAGACGACTCTTTGCATCGGGAAAAACACTGAAAATATTGTGTCAAAAGGAAAAAAAAAACTCATGAGGATTAAGTTTCTCGTTATGTTTCAATACATGTTCATGTAGTAACTCTTTTACCAGGCGACACAATTTTAGACTGGCCCACATCGAAAGTATTTTCAGGGAAAGAACTAAATATGGCTACAATAACGAATTCGGCCTCCTAAATGATAGAAAGCAATGTGGGGAAAGGAGAAAATGCTTTTCAGCATATTCTCCTTTTCCCACAGTGTCTCGTAACAAAAGCCTTTCGTATGGTAAAGGCTTTAAGCAAATTTTTACCAAACGAGAAAATTTTGGACTGGACCAAATTCAATGCATTTGCAAACGACAAATCAAATGTTGCTTAAATGGTTGTTTCTGTATTTGACATGCTGGAAAACATTGTGGGAAAAGGAGAAAATGCTAACAGCATTTTCTCCTTTTCCCATAATGTTTTCAAAAGCCTCCTTTAAGGTCGTTAAAAATTGAGATTGTATGATGAACTCATTACCTCACGTGGACGACTCTCTATGTCTTTTAGCGAAACAGTTTTGAAAACATCGTGACAATAAGAACAAATATTTGGGGAGAAAAATTCTCGTTTTGCTTTTGCACATATTCATGTACTAACCATTTCAACAGCGCCACGCCGAAAACACGAGCTTCTCCAGAAAGCATAGATGAAGATCTGCACATAACGTACGTGCAGTCTGATCTTGGATCTAGACCGTCCGCTTGTTTAGTCAAGCCTGTAGGATCTGTCCAAGTTTCAGTGGATTGTATTTTCAGCTGCCAAAAGAAGTTGAGCTTATAAATAAGTTATTCATTATAGTGACATGTATACAGAATAGGATACAAAACTACATTATCAATGACAAAGGTAGCCTACACCCGGCTCCATGGGCCTAAAATTCACTGTCAGTTTTAATTAAACAAGTATACTTATATTAACTCGCATCTTGGATAATAGGTCAAATAATATAACAGGTCAAATAAGAAAAATGATAAACTTCGAGAACTTAGCAGTAGGTTAAAATTTTCGTCGCTTCTTGAATGCATGAACAGTAAATTTTGCAAGTGAGCGAACATGGTTCTTCGTAAGATATGACAGTTTGTCCAAGGGAGATAACTGTGTAAAACAATCGTTGTTAAGTCGATTTAACATCCAAATGGTGCTATTTCAAAGTTATCTTAGGGACAGACTATCTCCTTATCGGACAGAGTAGATCAAAGATCAGACTGCATATTGTTTAAAGGAATAACGGGATTAAACAGTGACTTGTAGGCCCAACTTGGCTGGGTGTTGTAACAAAATTTGTGTAAAAACCTTGTACATGTGACATATGTCACTTTGATAAAATGTGCATACGTATTTCTGTTTCCAGTGCTGGTAGATGATTTAGAAAACACGGGGAGATGCATATATCGATACGTTACTACTTGAAGACTGATGGGGCGACGTTAAACATCAAAGTACACGTATTAGCACGTCAGGCGTCGTATAAAACCGCTGGACATTTTCGGTCTAGAAAAAAGAGCTGAACAGATGCAGTTAAAAGGTTGCTTTTGTCTGGGATGTCTTGGTAAAGCGGATACTGTACATCAAATATCAGACTGCACGTTTTGCGCAGTCTAATCTTGCTCAAAGCCGACCACAGAGTAAATTCAAGTTGTAAAATGCGCTTAAATGTAAAAGGGATATACCAAGTATATATCAGAATATTTTTAACACATTTTCAGTTTTGCCCGGTTTTCGACTTAAAATTTACCTTGACTAAACTGGTTTCCTGTTGTATAATATACTCTATATTCACCTTAGCTATATTAGGGAAATTAACCAATCTAGCTGCTGTTTACAGTTTGCACTCGTATGCGGTGTTGTTATGTGAATCGAGGAATTTTCTAGAACTGCGCCTTCCACCACAGAGGGTTCTATTGTCAATGGAAGCACACCGTTGGATACCAGCGATACTACGTACTTCATCAGTGTACCATCCTCAGGGTGTTTTGCTGCATTTCACTGCTTCCGTTGTAAAATTTAATGGAACTTTCGACCAATGAAAACAACGCATTCACGTATATAGTGTTCATGCGTTGAATGCTCCCACCTAGCGAAACCGAGAACCTGCCCAAAGTTAACACTTCAAAGAGCAGACTAAAATAATAGTGGCGATAAGACATTAAAAGCTAGCCCAAAAATGTGTAATGAAAATGGGTAACTATTTTAACAAAGAAAAAAGACACCAACCAAGAGATGGGCCTTAACAAGCAAAAGGCTTTTCTTCGGCCTCGGGACAATTAGTTACAGTAAGTCACCGTAACTTATTGTACTTCAGGTGCTGTCTATTTTTGGACTTACACTGTTCGATGGAATGAACTGTACATGGTGATCTTTGAGAGGTTTACATAAACGTTGATGCTGTCTCACTTGTACATATAACCTGGGTTCGTATTTAGCAACCATTCTTAAGAATATTCCTTCTCTTATTCTCCAAGATTTTCTAAATGTGAAATTAACTCAACTTCTGATTGGCTAAAGCATTTGGTTTAGCCTATCAGAAATTGTGTTACTTTCACATTTAGAAAATTTAGAACGTTCTTAAGAATGGTTGGTAAATACGGACCCTGAACGCGATAAATTTGGTGTCCTCGATATTAAAAGACGGATAGTACAGGTGAGCTATCACGGACCCTGAACGCGATAAATTTGGTGTCCTCGATATTAAAAGACGGATGGTACAGGTGAGCTATCACGGACCCTGAACGCTATAAATTTGGTGTCCTCGATATTAAAAGACGGATGGTACAGGTGAGCTATCACGGACCCTGAACGCTATAAATTTGGTGACCTCGATATTAAAAGACGGATGGTACAGGTGAGCTATCACGGACCCTGAACGCTATGAATTTGGTGTCCTCGATATTAAAAGACGGATGGTACAGGTGAGCTATCACGGACCCTGAACGCTATAAATTTGGTGTCCTCGATATTAAAAGACGGATGGTACAGGTGAGCTATCACGGACCCTGAACGCGATAAATTTGGTGTCCTCGATATTAAAAGACGGATAGTACAGGTGAGCTATCACGGACCCTGAACGCGATAAATTTGGTGTCCTCGATATTAAAAGACGGATAGTACAGGTGAGCTATCACGGACCCTGAACGCTATAAATTTGGTGACCTCGATATAAAAAGACGGATGGTAAAGGTGAGCTATCGGATAATGATTGACTAGCTATCTACAGTTTAGAATCATACTTAAATAACGTAGTATTAACACTGTTGTATTTTTTTCCCCAATAACATAAAATGACCCAGCATTGGTAAACAAATATCACATTTATCGCGTTCGCATTATACAACTACATCCGAAATAACAACACAGAACTGGTATTATACATGTAGTATCACACCCATTGTATGTCACTTGGTGAGGGTTCAACAAAATGGTCTTTAAGTAGAAATTTGTGAATAAAACATAAATGAATCCTACAAACAACAAACCAAGTAACCAAAATTTAATGTCGTTTTTATAATGCCTGTAATGTTGTTGTCTTTTACTTTTTTTTAAATGCAGTTGTCAAATATCAACACTGAAGTATACGTGTACGAATTTCGGAATTGTTGTATATGTATGCTTAGAAGTATAGTTTATCGTGTAATCGTGTATATGATTTAAGTTTTATTTTCTCTATTTCTAAAAAAAAAGAACGAACACTGGGCCTTACCTTTGCAAAGTGACATACTATAGCCTTTATTCTATACGACTGGCTCTTAACTTTCACGTCATTTATCTAGCAGTTTGAAGGTAAACTGAAACAAACAAGGGAACCGACAAATATTCCTTATTTTAAATAAGTAGAAAGACTTCAATAACTGATTATGTATCAAGGAATGTGGACAAAGATCAAAACACAAGTTCTGGGAGGCGCATTTTGGTCTACCTCGTCACAAAGAAATGAACCATGCTCTGTGAAAACGGGGTTTAATGCATCTGTACAAAGTATTGACCGTGCAGGCTGACCTGGGCCTAAACTTTTTGCCGTTGGTCCAAGGACCAGTCTACCCCATGATTCAATCGTTTGTTAGACAAAATGGATTTCATGAATAAGTAGTCATGATGATGACTTGCAGACGACTTTTTTTTTTGGGGGGGGGGGCTCAAATAATAAAATTTGTCTTTTATGTGACAGAACACATTGTGGGGAAAAGAGAATATTCTTATTACAAGCATTATCCCTTATTCCCACATTATTTTCTAAAGTCTCCTTTATCAGGTTTGTGAACTGATTGGCAAAAAGTCAAATGATTAGTTTTCTTCTGTAAGTTGTTCCTCTGAAGTTTGGGGTTCCTCAGAAATAGCGACCGAATTCTGTTGGGAGACAGGGGCAGGTTTCGTTCCAGGGTTCGCTGGATCTACAGCTAAACTTTGCCGTGCGGAAAGAGGCGGCACGGGGGTGGGTGGTTTGACGCTCATTGTTCCTTCCGCCGGAGCTGTCATGATTCTCTTTGGTCGGCCGGAATATATCCTACATCTTGATTCTGGCGGCCATTTTGTTGTATCAAATTTGTAAAGCCTCTCTACGATGGCGTTAACCTCTTCCGCCGTGCATTTCTTTATATTTGTCATACTTTGTCTCGGCATTTGGGTCACGATGGACGGACGCTCCCGTACAGCGCCTTTTGACTCAGCTGGATGAGTCAAAGGATCATAGTCAGTCAGTCGCTTGACAATATTTTGAATTTCATTTTCCGTGTATTTTTTCTTGTACACGATCGGCTTTTTCAGTTTAACAAGATATCCTCTAGAGTCTGGCTGTTTTTCTGGGTCGTAGGTGGTCAGACGATCTGTGATGCCGATTCGAACGCTTTGAGCACTTGACAGTATCGGGGACATTCCGCCGCGGCCTCGTTCTGCCCCCGCGCTTATAAGTGGCAAAGTTCCATAAAGCGAGGCTTCTGTTAACATTGTGGACCCTTCTGATCGATAGTTTGAGAAATTGTCGGAACCGTCCCGTAAGAAACCATCCGGGCATGTTTGTTGACGCAGCATGTGACCGTGAAGTCGGGCGGAAGTCTCGTGTGGCGTAGAGCCTTTTAAATTTAGACGACTTCCGGAATACAGCTTCAGAGCGACTCTCTGTCGGTGTAGTATCTTCCGTGCAGCATCGACATTTGTCTGTCCGAATAATACCATTTCTTTCGGCTGTAGACGTTTGGACAAATTCTTGTGCAGGTTGACTTGCATACCAACATCCGGCATGGTCGGAAGCACGGTTTTGTAATGTAGCGAACTGCGCATGCTCGCCCATCCTATTGGTTCCGTCATTGTTTGAGCTTTTTCCTTCGACTGTAATAATCATGGAATTGAATTACATCTCGTGATGTCTTTCGTAATACGTCTGTATTCCAGATTCAACTATAACCTGAAAAATAAGGAAAACACGAAAGGTGTAAATATCTATCTGCATTTATAAAACAAATTTTACAAGCATCATGTAAAAACAATTCATATTCAGTAAAATTTGTGTAGATCTAAAACTTTTCAATTGTTGAATTATTTTCTTGTTGTGTTCTGTAATTTTTCAGTATATTTATCCTGGAAAAACTTCGAACGCAGAAAAACATGGTATGATCCACAAACAAGGGGATCAGCGTGACGCATTGGCATCATAAAAACAATCTGTTTGTGACCACATTGCGGCCTGCCTACGGCTGAGCGCTTTCTTCTTCTACAAAAATAATGAAAATGATCCATGCTCTGGCGAAATGGAGTTGAAATGCATCTCAGTGAAGCGTTATAGGCAAGTCATCACACAGTTATGGAACCATAAAACCCGTTTTGTCTAACAACCGACTGAGTGGAGGTAGTATGGTCCCTTAACACGCAGAAAATTTGACAACAGCAGAAAGTTTCGACTGAGGTCAGCCTGCCCGCACTGCGCAGGCTGACCTGGGTTGTTGATACTTTTTGCCGATGCTTTTCAAAGTGCATGGTTCAAATATTGTAACCAAAAACGAAAATGCTCTTTAAGAGCAAATCTATTTTTATGCCACATGTTTCATGCACATAACCTCTGCAACTAGAAAAAGTTTTCACATGTTATCGATGATAATTTCGCCTTCCATGTTTGTCTACATAAAACTGTCCATAAAAAAATTATTTTTGTCCCATACTTGTACGCAAGCCAACGCACAGTACTGTCACAATGGATAGACTAGAGTGTGTGAATTATGTTTCGAGTCTACTACTTCCTGTAAAAGTTTTAAAAAATGTTCGCCCACTTCTTATAGAGTATCAATTAAGTTTTGTGTCGATTGTTCACCCATTTCTTGTAGAACATAAATAAAGTTGTTGCTGAAATGCCCATCCACTTCTTATAGAGTATAAACAAAACTTTTGCTTGAATATTCGACCAATTCCTAAAGAAAATAAATAAAGCTTTTACTAGAATGTTCACCCTCTTCTTAAAGAGCATAAATAAAGCTTAAAAATTGCGAGAATGTTGGTCCACTTCTTAAAGAGCATGAGTAAAGCTTTTGCTAGAATGTTCGCCCACTTCTTATACGGAATAAATAAACCTTTCGCTAGAATGTTCTCCCACTTCTTATAGACCATGGATAAAGTTCTTTCTATAATGTTCGCTCCCTTATTATGGAGAAAAAATAAGATTTTGCTAGAAAATTCGATTTAAGACTTTAAATAATTTAAATGCATATCTTTAACTCCCTATAGGCAATAAAGTTTTTACATTCATCCAAATTAAATGGTTTTTGTAGACGACAATTTATATACGGCTCGAATGATTGGATTTATACACGTATTTGAAAAGGTAGAAAACACTGCCTTCCAAAGATAAGTCCCATTGATTCTCTGGCAAATTAGTTTATCGTCTGCATATCCTTTCAATTTGGACGAGACCAGAATTTTGTCGTCTGATAGTGAGCTAACTAAAGTCAAGATGGTAACGGAAGATAGATGTAACAAAAACAGATATGATATACAATTTCTTTTTTTTTTTTTTTTGTAAAAATCTAGTTGTAAAAAGGTTAATCATTATAGAATCACTTAGAGAGCCACTTACAAAATATCTAGGTTAAAAAACTCCACTCCGGGTATTTCATCCCACAACCGATTTAAATACACCCATACAATAAATCCGCGGGAACCTATAAAATACATACAAATAAAATAAGTACAATAAAATCGTATAAATATTTCATAATTTCTCTTAACCCATTTACCAGACGACAAAATTCTTAGACTCGTCCAAACTCGAAACTTTTGCAGGCGACAAATTCAGTGTGACTCAAGTGATGGAATTTGATTTTTAAAGGTGTAGAAAACATTGTCGAAAAAGGAGAAAATGCTGGTTACCAGCATTTTTCTTCTTTTCCTACAATGTTTTCAAAAAGCTTTCCATGAATTACGGGATTCTCAGGTAAAGAGTTGACCCTTCCCAATAAAACTTAGAGAAATAAATTTGCCTTCAACAGTTTCAATACTTGACATCTTTTAGAAAATTTGCTAACTTTGTGTATATTTCATAGAAAATATTTAGGAAGACTTTGGTGAGACAGTTGTTACAAATTTAGGAACTGCTCCTGTGCCGTTGTAAAAATTTCTATCGCGAATCTTGGTAGGTTCGACAGTTTGTGTGTAGCCATGGAGATAAAGGTATAGACGTTAAGAACCCCTTTCCTAAGGTAGAAAGGGAAGGTAACATTTGAAAAAAAAAACTCAAACACAAACATTTCTGCATCAATTAAAAAAATAAATAAATTCCGCAAATTTCAGTCATTTCTTTCCTCTGTCTTCCTCCCTCCTTTTTCCAAATCCCGATAGTTACCTAAAACACAATGTTTATCTAAGAAATTTGAAAATCTGTAGTGGCCTTTGTCTCAATATATAGATCAAATAGGTTAAGGTTTTAAAGCCCATTGTTTGGATCAGCTTTTAATCCATAATGCGCCAAATAAATCGGTGAAATTGACTGTTTTTGGACGGAATAGACAGGGAGTGAAAGTAAAAAGGTTGAAAAGGAGAAAATGCTAGTAACCAGCGTTTCTCGTTGTCACACGATTTTTTTCCTGCCCTTTTAGAATCAATACCATCACTTGAATTACACATGAATTTGGACGAGTTTAAAATCTCGTTGTCTGTGAAAAGTTTAATAAAAATCTTTGAACCATGACTACACAATCCCGAGTGCTCACTACCCTGAGAAAAGGCTTCTGAAAACACTGTGGAAAAAGGAGAAAAGGCCGATACCAGAAAGTTCTCCTTTCTCCACAATTCTTTGTGCCCTATCAACGACAAACCTAACTTGTACCAAACAATCTCGACCCTGAAAAAGATGGCTTTTAAAAAACATTGTGGGAGAAGGAGATAATTCTGGTAACCAGCATTTTCTTCCGTAGTTTTGCCATGTTTTTTTTTTAAGACAAACATTTAATTCGTCGTCTGCAATGCTATCAATTTGGACAAGACGAAAAAAAATTACATCTGGAAAAGATTTAAAAGGTTAAATCGACCATTGTACTACCAAGTTCTTTCTTTCGTTCATATTTCTTTGTGCATTACTTTAAAGCAAAATTGATTTAAAATTCTATAACAAATTCGGAAATTTCTCGAAACTGGCATTATCTCCTTTTGTCATTATAGTTTTCTATCTCCTTTTTCTTTTATCTAGGACAGGGAGAGGGTTCCTTTTAGAAAGTTGTGACCTTTTTCCCCCCAATAATGTGGCTAAAAAGTAATCTAAAAATAAGATGGACTATGAAGTAAATGATTTAATTCCTTGGATCTATAGTTTATCATACCAAACAATGGAGAGAATCAGAAAATTAATCGCTTATTTGTGTCAGATTAAGATCGAATTATGTGAAGTGCCGTGGCACCGGAAAATTTAATGGTCTACCTTTTTATGTATTTTAGACTTTTTTCTTAACGATTTGTTCAGTTATTTTGTCTGTTCAAAATTGTTTGATTTTTTGACAAAAAAAAAACCGAAACAAAAGACAAAACAAAAAACGAACAACTTTAAATAAACAAACAATGAATGAATCAGCAACAACATTTTTAACAACAATGCAATTACCTTTCATTCACCCAGCAGTTGGTTGGACTAGTGGTTGGTTTGTTTAGTGATTGAGTTTAAGTTAGGTTTTTGCAGTTTAAATGAAGATGGTACTAAAATCAAAGTTGCAAAAGTACGCAAAGACTAAGGTAACATTAAAGTTAGGTTTTGGCCACCGCTCTCGTTCAGGAATGGAATAACATTCCTGATGCAATGATTTTACGTTATGTAAGGTCTATGCGACGTCGAATAATTGCCTGTATCGACAGCAGAGGTGGCCATACAAGATATTGATTGAAAAATTACAAGAACTTTAAGAAAAACCTAACTTTAATGTTACCTTAGTCTTTGAGTACTTTTACAATTTTGGTTTTAGTACCACCTTCATTTAAACTGCAAAAACTTAACTTAAACTTTCTGTTAGTCAAAATCTGATTAGCCTGGCATTTTTTACAGACTCTGAACTAAAGTATGATACCAAATTTGTTGGTCTTCAGTAAAACATGCGACGAGAAATAAAAGAAAATTAAGTGCACACTTATTTATGGAACTGAGTATAGTTCAGGAAAAAATATCTTCGTATCGGACAGTGTAGATTCAAGATCAAAATGCATGTTCAGTGCAGTCTTATCTTGATCTACACTGTCCGCAAAAGGTCAGTGAGTTGTCCTTAGCAGCTGAAGGGTTCATTTGGACAAGTCTACAATTTTGTCGTATGGTTAAGAGTTTAGACGAGTGATTGCTTGGTACAGGTTGACTTGAATATAGTGGCCTTCTCTGGGAACTCATTGATATCATATGGTTGCTCTAAGTACAGGTTGGCCTATGTGAACTCTTTGATATCACATGTTGCCCTTAGTACGAGTTAGCCCTCTCTGGGAACTCTTTGATATGATATGGTTGCCCTTAGTACTAAGGTTGGCCTTCTCTGGAAACTCATTGATATCATATGGTTGCCCTCAGTGTGGTTTGGTCTTCCCTGTGAACTCATTGATATTATATGGTTGCCCTTAGTACGGGTTGGCCTTCCCTGTGAACCCTTTGATATCATACATTGCCCTTAGTAAAAGTTGGTCTTAGTACGGGTTGGACTTCTCTAAGAACTCATTGATATAATATGGTTGCCCTTAGTACGGGTTGGACTTCTCTAAGAACTCTTTGATATCATATGGTTGCCCTTAGTACGGGTTGGCCTTCTCTGTGAACTCATTGATATTATATGGTTGCCCTTAGTACAGGTTGGCCTTCTCTGTGAACTCATTGATAATGTATGGTTGCCATTAGTACGGGTTGGCCTTCACTGGGAACCCGTTAATATCATATGGAAGCTAGTAGATCAAGAATAGAGCGCTCAGACATGCAGGCTGATCTCATTAATTGTAAAATACAAAGCATGACTTGGAAAAAAAAATACGATCTATGCTCTGTGAAAAAGGGGTTTCTTCAAACATAATTATTAATGATAAATGCTATAGTTTGTAAGCTTGTTAGCCTCATATTTTCCCTTCTGTCCTTTGGAAAGACACTTATTTCATATTTCCCTTTCACAAAACAATTCTATGCTTTAACGACACTGGGGAAGATACCTTCAAAAACATTATGGAAGGCCACATTCATACAAAAAAAAGTATTTGCAGACGACTTACTCAAATATGTCTTAAATGATACTAACTTGAATTCAACATCGTAGAAAACTTTAAAGGAAAAGGACAAAGTTGCTGGTTACTGCCCCCCCCCCCCCCCTCCCCCAACGTTTTCATAGGCCTTTGGCATTGCCAAGTAAAAAAGGTGAGTGTTTAAAAGCCTTTCCACTATTTAGAATTATGTTTGTATTCAATATATCTCGCAGTTCCTTAATGTTAAAACGAGAGAGATAGACAGATAGATAGACAGATAGATAGATAGACAGACAGACAGACACATCTATAAGACTACCTTGCAACCTTCAATCCTTTTTAATTAAAAATCTCGTACAGAATTTATATACAAATACCAATAGATATTTAAATATATGTCTTTTAATTGAAAAAATTATAAACTATCTATATTTAGCTTTGATCCTTTCCTCAAAAAATACATTTTACACAGTAGCTATTCTTTCGTAGTGTTCTTCTTTATTTAGCCCTTGGACAGCTAATCGAGACTCAATGTAATTTTACGGACAGTGTAGATCAAGATCAGACTGCACAGAACGTGCAGTCTGATCTTTGATCTGCACTATCCGATTCGGTTAGATTTTTTCAGCGAAAAGGTCTTAGACATGGCAATATTTGTGGGTTTTACGTTGGTTGGAAATATTCATACAATTTTGTCGTCTGGTACATGATAGATTTAATTCAACAGTTTGATGAGTAATAAACTGTATAGCAAAAATACCTGGTAGTAAAACTGCTTTAGATGTTCATTTTCTGCCGAAGACTTTTTGCAATCTTCGTCATGCAGCAGAAGACGTTTTGACAAAAGGACTATTGATTGAATGGTGTTTTATGTCGCTTTCAACATTATTTCAGTCATATCATGGCGACAGTTCACAAATTCATTTATTTTCTGGGTCTCACCGGTACTGGACTGGAGCTCTGAAGTCACTTGCCAAAGGGCACTCCCACAGAAAACCCAGTGGATCCGGTGAGGCTTGAGCCCGAGGCCTCAAGGTCGCGAGTCCTGCACTTTACCACTGAGCTACGCAGGACCCCATTGACATAAGTAGAAATTATTCGTAACGATCAATGCCCTCCTTTGGCACAATATTGGTAGAACTGCTTGAGATATTTATCTACTATAGATGACACTTTGCACTCTGTAACGCACGACTTTTTAATATTGAAAACCACCTGTTGCCCCCCCCCCCCCCCCCCATAAGACTCATTAATTACTCGTAGTATGTTACGGGGGATAATGCAAGATACGGGACAACTACCATCCTAAGTTAGCCTCTTTAAGGTGCTCGGTGTAAAGCATGTTCATACGGGACCTAGGTTTTACGCCCAATCCGGAAGACAATTAGTAATTTTAGATTACCAGGTTGGGGAATCGAACTCACACCTTCAAATGGCCCGAGACCTGACCTTACACAAGCCTCATGCTCTACCAATTGAGTTATTCGGGCTGGTCATTTTTTTGAAGACATGAAACAAAGGGCCTAATAGGCCTATAACAGGGGCTTAATTCATTACGCCCCGAAACAAATTTAACAATATGGAATAAAGGTTTTAAAAGCTATTCACATACAAATAACTGCACGTTTCCCCACATGTTCACATTTAAAAACCTTCATTTGCGAAAACATCAAACATGAAGCGAGTATATGAAAGCAGATAGACTGATTACGTCATGAAACAAATTTGAAGCAATCGACCTGACCCTTAACCTGCTAAACAACTAAAATGAAACTTTTAAGTCGATAGTAAACACCCAATTGCATGTATTGCTATTTCGAAGTTATTTTAGGAGGAAAAATATCTCATAATCGGACAGTGTGGATCTAAGATTAGACTGCAGGTTCAGTGCAGTCTGATCTTAATCTACAATGTCTGCAAAAGGTTCTCGAGTCGCGCTTAAAAGCCTAAGGGTTAAAAAAAAAAAAAAATGTTCATAAAATGAGGATAATCATCATGAACTCTGTCGAGACCCGGTAGCACAGCTGGTCAAGTACAGGACTTGAGGCCGGGGGGGGGGGTTGCTGGTTCGTTCGAATCTCCGGCTCGGAGAATTTTCTTCTGAGGATTGATGACTGCCTTTGAGACAGGATTCATTCCTCTCTCACCGCTTATCATTGCTGCGACGATAGGTAAGTGACAGTGGCTTGGGAAGAATATTTTGCGAAGAACTGACAAAGGAAACTCCAGGAGAGCATGGATAGGTGCAGTGACCTCCGCGATATAACTGAAATAATGTTGAAAACGGCCTTAAAAACCGTATAAACAAATCAACACCACCTATATTGAAGGTAACGATCCGTTACATGTCACGTCATTTTCATGTAATTAGTTAAAATACGAAGATTGGATTGTTTAACTGTCAAAGTAAATGCATGAACCATAAAAGGGTCATGCAGATAAGGGGCAAACTTATTCTTGTAC
This sequence comes from Hippopus hippopus, assembly GCA_946811185.2. Classification (NCBI taxonomy): domain Eukaryota; kingdom Metazoa; phylum Mollusca; class Bivalvia; order Cardiida; family Cardiidae; genus Hippopus; species Hippopus hippopus. Next base: position 16,380,306 of record OX328113.1, on the reverse strand, counting down.
CTAATAAACCTGCTAAACACTTGTATTTATTACATATTTGAGCCATGCTCTAGCAAAAGGCGGGTTAATGTCTCTCCGTTACGCCTTATACCGAGTTATTCATTACGTACTTATGGAACCTTAAAATCCATTAAGTCTAACAATTGACTGAATTTAGAGGTAGAATGGTCCTTGTGGTGTCCGTGGCTGTAAGGTAGAGCGTCAGCCTCGTAACCATAAGGTCCCGAGTTCGATACCCGGGAACGGGTGTCAACTTTGGGGTTGTTCATGGGCCCATACATTCGGCGCGAATACTGGTGTAGTTTCCAGGAAGCAGAATAGAGAGAGATTAGTATAAGTTGTAAGAACTTGTTTCTCAATCGATGTAAAATAAATTATGTTTAAACTAATAAAAAAAAAAGCAAAAAGTGCACGGACTGGGCAGGCTGACATGAATCGATACTTTTTGCAGATGCATTTAAGCCTTCTTCTAACAGAGCATGACTCTTTTTCTTAAATCTTGACAACACGACAAAATTTTGGACTGGTTCATCGTGGGGCCATTTGCCGACGACATATGAAACGTTGCTCAAATGACGGGATCTTTTTATATAAAAAAAATTAGAAAACGTTGTGAAAATAAAAAAGAAAATACTGGTTACCACCATTTTTCTTCTTTTCTCACTATATTTTCAATAATTTTCTTTCTCAGGGTCGTTAAAACGAAATCGTTTGGTAAAGGTTTTAATGCTACACTAAATCACTCTGACAAACAAGAGGGCCAAGATGGCCCTGGATCGCTCACCTGAATTTTTGAGAGGACCATAGCCAATTTTCTTTTGAGGTATTGAAACTTTGGAAACAAAATCATTATTTTGCCAGGCAATTTTGAAAAGGTCACCTGTAAAAGTCATTTCAAAATCTGTCACCAGCCCTACAATCATCACCACAGCAATGATTTTGATGAATCAGAATTCTGCAAATAAATATTTGGATAGATCACCCAAGGACAATTTCTTGAAGAAGAGCACATGCTCGATAGTGACTAAAAACATAAGTCGAACAAGAGCACCACATGCAGGTGCCAACAATTGGCTGTTGTTTTTCGACGGATAAAAATTTCCCTAACAAGTTTTGAAAAGGGTCACCCTTGGAACATTTCTGTGAAATTATTTCAAAATCTGACCAGCTGTTCCAGAGAAGAAGAATTAAGAAATTCCTCTTCATGTCCCTGTAGTGCAAATAGCCCCCACCATCAGAGCCATGTTTCTTGACAGATCACAATTTTGTGGACAAGTTTTGAAAAGAGTCACCAAAGGAACATTGCTGTGAAATTATTTCAAAATCTGACCAGTGGTTTCAGAGAAGAAGAATTTTTAAGAATTTCTTCATGTCTGTATGGTGTAAATAGCCCAAGCCATCAGAGCCATGTTTCTTGATGGATCAAAATTTCTCGAACAATTTGAAAAAAGGGTCACCCAAGAAACATTTCTGTGAAGTTATTTCAAAATCTGACCAGCCGTTTCAGAGAAGATGAATTTTTAAAAATTTCTTCATGTCCCTGTAGTGCAAATAGCCCCCACCATCAGAGCCATGTTTCTTGACAGATCACAATTTTGTGGACACTTTTTGAAAAGAGTCACCCAAGGAACATTTCTGTGAAATTATTTCAAAATCTGAAAAGCGGTTTCAGAGAAGAATTTTTAAGAATTTCTTCATTTCTGTATAGTGCAAGTAGCCCCCATTCACCAGAGCCATGTCTCTTGACCGACCAAAATTTCGCGAACAAGTTTTGAAAAGGGTCACCCAAGGAACATCTCTGTGAAATTATTTCAAAATCTGACCAGAGGTTTCAGAGAAGAAGAATTTTTAAGAATTTCTTCATTTCTGTGTAGTGCAAGTAACCCCCATTCACCAGAGCCATGTTTCTTGACGGATCAAAATTTCGCGAACAATTTTTGAAAAGGGTCACCCAAGGAACATCTCTGTGAAATTATTTCAAAATCTGACCAGTGGTTTCAGAGAAGAAGAATTTTTAAGAATTTCTTCATTTCTGTATAGTGCAAGTAGCCCCCATTCACCAGAGCCATGTCTCTTTACCGACCAAAATTTCGCGAACAAGTTTTGAAAAGGGTCACCCAAGAAACATCTCTGTGAATTTTTTTTAAAATCTGACCAGCGGTTTCATCAGCTTAGATTTTTAAAGAATTTCTTATAAAATTCCATTTGGTTGCCATGGCAACCAGAGTTTTTGATGGAATCAAATTCTGTGAACAATTTTTAAAGAGGACCTCCCAAGCAACATTCCAGCCAAGTTTGGTCCAAATTGGCCCAGCGGTTTAGGAGGAGTTGATGTTTAAAGAATTGTTGACGACTCACGACGCACGACGGACACCGGGTGATCCTAAAAGCTCCCCTTGAGCATGTTGTGCTCAGGTGAGCTAAAAAGGACAGGTTGATACTACGACAGGAAAAAATCGTAGGACGTGACTGTTTACACGCATTCTCTATTAAGAGGGAGTATCTTGTCCCGTTGGAGACTGAACTTTTTTAATGGAAGTGTTTTGATCAACTTTGGAGGCCCCTGTTTTTTTTTGTTTGAAGTTTTTACCTCTTGATAACCACTTTTCACAATCTTATTCTCCATTAAAGCCCCATGCCCCCCTTTCATAAAAACAGACATGGAAGTTAAATTATGCCGTTAAAGAGGTAGAGAATAGTTTAACCCGTAACCAGACGACAAAATTTTAGCTTTGTCCAAATTGAAAGCATTTGCAGGCAATTTCAATGTGACTCAAATGGTGCAAATTTTCTTTGCTATGGTAGAAAACATTGTGGGAAAAGGAGAAAATGCAGGTTACCTGTATTTTCTCCTTTTCCCACAATGTTTTCGAAAGGCTTCTTTCCCAGGGTCGTTAAAAGTCGGCATTGTGCGGTAAACAGTTAAGAAAAGATACGAGAACGTTGTTTACTTCACTGAAGCTTTAACTAATAACTTTAGGATAATTACAGAAAACCTTTATACATATTTCAAGGCAAGATCTGAAATATGATAATGAGGTGTGAGGTAATTTGCATACTGTGGGGATATCTTAATCCCAAATGACTGCGAAGTGTAAACAAAGAGGATGTTAAAATACATTTAAATTTAAATCACACCATCTAAAAGCATGAAAATTATTGTGAAGGTGACAATCTATTATTGTGCGGTCGGTCCAACTGCTAGTCGCTCGCAGAAAAATAAGGCCATCTTTGCAAAGGTATAATTCCTCTCTCACCGGCACTGACAGAAGCGTTAAAATCACGATACGTCTATATGGCAATATACTTTCATAGACAAGAGGGCCACAATGGCCCTGAAGTCGCTCACCTGAGCCAATTGACCATACTGACCCATTTCCAATCTTTTTCCGAGATATATTGACAAACATTTTAAAGGATACACAAAGTATTTTAAAGATTTGACCTGGTGACCTATTTTTTGATCCGATATGACCCATTTTCAAACTGGATCTAGATATCATTAAGACAAACATTCTGACTAATATTCATGAGTAACAGACTTAAAATGTGGCATCTAGAGTGTACACAAGATTTTGCTAAGATTTGACTAAGTGACCTAGGTTTTGACCAGATGCCAACCATTTTGGAACTCTTCCAAGATATCAGTAAGAAAGAGAATCTGACCCATTTTCATGGATATTGGCCTGAATATTTGCCCTCAAGAGGGTATACATGGTTCTTCAAAGATTTGACCTAGTGACCTACTTTTTGATCCGACGTAACCCATTTTCAAACTCGTCTGATGTATCATCAAGACAAACATTCTGACGAACTTTCCAGAGTATTGAATAAAAAAATGTGGCCTCTAAAGTGTACACAGGCTTTTTCTAAGATTTGACCTTGTGACCTAGTTTCTGACCAGACATGACCTATTTTCAAACTCCTGTAAGACACCATCAAGACAAATTTTCTGACAAACTTTCAAGAGAACTGGACTGAAAATGTGGCCCAAAGAATGCACACAAGCTTTTTCTAAGATTTGACATTGTCATCTAGGTTTTTAACAGACCCACTTTCAGACTAATCTAAGATATAATCAAGACAAACATTCTGACGAACTTTCAAGAGTGTTGGACTAAAAATGTGGCCTCTAGAGTGTACACAAGGTTTTTCTAAGATTTGACCTCGTGACCTACTCTTTAACCCGACATGACCCATTTTCAAACTCGTCTGAGGTATAACTAAGACAAATACTTTGACTAACTTTCAAGAGTATTGGACTAAAAATGTGGCTTCTAGAGTGTAAACATGCTTTTTCTAAGATTTGACCTAGTGACCTATTTTTTTAACCTGACATGACCCATTTTTAAACTGGTCCGAAATACCATCAAAACAAACAATCTGACAAACTTTCAAGAGTATTGGATTAAAAATGGGGTCTCTAGAGTGTACACAAGGTAAAAGTTGACGATGGACAACGCACAATCGCACAATGGACACAGCACGATCACAAAAGCTCAGGTGAGCTAAAAAAAATGTAAGCCTATGCATTCCTGTGCTTTATGGATAGGAACAGTTTTAGAATTTTTCTAGAAATCACTACATAAGCCTATGTAAAAGTTGTGACCCCAGCTGACCTCAGGGCTACAACCTCATCAGTCTTGTTAGAAGCCCATTAGATACAGCTACTTGCCAAAGGTAGCCCTAGACCGTACGGTTTTGGCCAAGATAATTTTGAATGACTTCCAATATTTTTCAGCTTTAATGCTATGGAAACCATGGTTTTTACTGGAATAAAATTCTTTAAAGAAATTTTGAAGACGGCCATGACAGGATCATTTCTGTGAAGTTTCTTCAAAATACTATGGTTAGTTTCATCATCAGATGTTTGAAATAAAAGTAAACACGTACATGGGCGGACATACATGCATGCACACAGATGGACGGATGGACAGACCAACAATGGACACAGGCTCAAGGCATAATAAGCTCATTGGCATTTGGCCAACGGACCTAATAATCATATTATGCACATTTTATAGGACTTTCACTTTATTTTCAAACACTTTACGATAACTTACAAACAAGAAATACATAACAATTATTCACCACATCTGTATTACACTGAGTTTCAGCTTTCTTTCAAGCATGACATTAAACAATCCATCCAATATTAAAAAAAAAAAAAAAAAAAAAACAAACAACAAAATTACTTGCGCTTCAGGACTGAACTATTTCTTACTTTTCAACATGTAAATATTGCTATCAGATGGAAAATGTTTTATCAGAAATGCTGCCATAAACAAACATGGTTTCATTTGAAAGGTTGTTTTTTACTTATATGTTTTAAACTTAAATGGAACATCAGGGTCCATATTAACCAATTATTCTTAGTTTCATTCTTTGTCTTATTTCTGATTTATAAAGTAACACAACATCCGATTTGCTACATCAACTGGATTAGCCAATCAATTTGGTTTAGCAAACCACACATTGTGTTACATAAGAAAGTTTGATAAATACAGACCTAGGATATTCAACAGCAGTATATGGATTAAACAAGCAGAATTTAAACTCTGGGGTTTCTTTTTACTGTTATAAAGAGCTATTGAAATATTAATCGAAAGACTGCTTCGTAAACATCAATGATATATATGGATAATTAAATCACTGGTCTAAATTGAAAGCATTCGCAGCGGACAAATATAATGTATCTCAAATGATTGCATTTATCTTCGGATAGGTAGAAAGTATTTTGGGAACAAGCATTTTCTCCTTTCTCCACAATGATTTCAATGGTCCTTCTCCTCATGGTCAATAAATCAAGTTTTTTGATTGGTACAGAGGTAAAGGACCTGAGTTAACCCTTTTACCACACGATCCTGAGTTTTAATGACCCTTAGAAAGAAAGATAGAAAAAAATTGTGAAAAAAGGACAAAATGCTGGTAACCAGCATTTTTTCCTTTTCCCACAATGTTTTCTATGCTATCAAAGACAAATCTCATCCCTGGAGCATTATTTAATCTGTCTTCTGCCAAAGCTTTCAGTTTCCAACAAGTCTAAAATATAGTTGTTTGGTAAAAGTTTAATACAGGTGATAGCTAGAAGTTCCTATATGGCAATGCATTAAGTGGAATGGTACAAAATATGGTCTGATTAGCTTCCTACCTCATTCAATGAAACAGATTGATTGATTCAATAAGGTTCTACGCCTTCCTCAACAACATTTTGGTAATATCACAGCAACAGTTCCCATAATATATCCTGGGTTTCACCTGTGCTAGGTTAGGACTCTGAGCTATTTTACCCAAGGAAAACTCCCAATGAAAACCCAGTGCTTCCAGTAAAGATCAAACTTTGGGCCTCCACACTATGAATCCTACTCTTTATCACTGAGGCATGCAGGACCCCTATGTGAAAAAACAGCATCTTAACAAAGTAAATGAATACGAAACCATAGCTCCATTGAAATTTCAAGGCTATTTTTGCAAGAATATTGTTTTCAATGTTTGAAGAAAGTTTATGTACAAAGAAGGAGTTTTGGTCTTTGATTTAAATCAATTAGCTGACAGTGTAGATCCAAGATCAGACTGCAGGTTTTAATCTGTTTCATCTTGATTTAACCCTAAGAGCTCTAAATTTAATGAAACAGACCTTTTGGTTCAAGACAAACATCCAAAATACTGTTGTCTCAAGGTTGTTTTGGCCACATTATGTGAGGAGGTATTGGACAGTGTAGATCAAAGATCAGACTGCACATTCTGTGCAGTCTGATCTTGATCTACACTGTCAACAAAAATGACTTTTTTTGGTTCCAGCACATTATGAGTTAAAGTCTATAAAAGTCATTCCTCTCACGCAAAGCAGTAAAAAAATTGAATTATTGTTCAGTGAGAATTGAAAAATAATCAAAACAGTAAACAATAGATTATACCTCGAAAACAAGGACTGATTCAGAGATACACAACTTTTAGACAGCATTACAGTATAAATGATTATTTTTTATAACCCTCAGCTTGGCAGCTTCGGAAATTACTGTGGGAAAAGGAGCAATTGCTTGAAACATGCAACAGTTCCCTTCTCCACAATGATTTTTTTACCAGCAGAAATATATTTTTCTTTCCTTCGAAATACTTCTAGCAGTCTTAAACGGTATTTTTTTTTAATCAAATTCATTTTTTTTGTATTGTATAAAGCTCTACAAAGAGTCTATACAGCAATAGTTTAATGATTGATTAACATATGACACAAACTTTAAAAATCAAACCATAATTAGGAAAACCATTTAAATGACCAATTTCAGCTATACTTTCAGCTTTATGCAGCCACAATCACGGCAAATGAAACATTCCAGTCATCACATGAACCAAAAGTTAAATGAACCAACTGTATCTTAATTTCAGAAACAGCCACTAGATAAGCGGACAAATCCATTAAAAATTTAAACAACATTAAGGTCTCACACTGAGGTTACATTAAAAAAACAAAAATGATCCAACATTGTCATGCACAAGGGAAATAACTCTAACAGGATTTGAAACAAAAGTGCTGATCTTTGAGTTGGGTACTATTTGAAGTAACTATATGAGTCATGCTCTGTGACAAGGGGCTTTAAAGCATCTGCGTAAAGTATTGCCCAAGGTCAGCCTGCGCAGAATGCACAGGTTGATCTTTGTCAAAACTTTTTGCTTATTTTAAATTTCCTATGTGTCAAAGGACCATTCTACCTCATGATTCAGCCAGTTTTTAGACAAAATGGATCCATGCTTTGAACCAATTTTGTAAGTATAATGCCTTACAAAAAGACATTAAAACCACTTTTCCCAAAGCACAGCTCATATATTAACATTATTTTTGCCCAATTACTCCAATCTCCAAACAATTTTTTACCTAGGTTATTGCTCACAAAACCAGACACTGATGATATGTGATTGGTATGAAACTGTGCAGTCAGATCTTCATCTAGAATGTCCACAAAAGCACCATAGCCTATTTAACATCTACAGCAGACAACTTGTGAAAACTGGGTGGCAAAAGGAGAAACTGCTTGTTATGTGGTTTTGATTGTCAACATTTTACAAGATTTGTCCGTTGAAAAACTCATTTCAGGGGGTAATGAGTTACCTTCTTACACAAATATCACCAATTTAACACACCTAACATAAAAGCTTTTGAAAATATGGCAAGAGAAAATATTGATGATAGTCAGCATTTTGTCCTTCTCCAAAAATATTTTCTACCCTTTCGAAGACAAATGCCATCATTTGAGCCACACCTAATCTGCAAATTATTTCCATAAAAGAGTTTACTAATATCCTCATCGTCATCCTAACTTGAACTGTTTACCAGTTGACAAAATTTAAGACTTGTCCAACTTGAAAGCACTCATAGACAACAAATCAAATGTGACTCAAAAACAGAGATATGTCGGAGGCAGAAAACATTGTAGAAAAAGGAGAAAATGTTGTATATTAGCATTTACTCCTTTCACACAATCTTTTCATAAGCTTTCTTCTTCAGTGTATTTAAAGTTCGAGACTGTTTTGTAAAGGCTTAATTATATATTGCATCTTTAACCCACAGGATACCATAGCAACTTAATGTGCTTTTGCCGACAGTGTGTCAGAACATGCTGTCTGATCTTTCATCTACACTGTCTGGTTCCATGCATTTTTCCCAGCTAATGAACTTCCAAATTGAGCCACCTTTAATTTGTTGTCCTGAAACACTTTTGGACAATTTGGGTGAATCTAATATTTTGTATAATGGTAAACAGTTAAAAGTACATTAACTATCATGCAAACATGTATAAATAATGGGAATGTATATCAAATTAATATCATAAAAGATTATATTTAGTAAAATAAGGCTTACAGTACCATATTAAGCTAATGGAAAGCTTTAACTTTATAAGCTTGAATAACAATGGAGATATCACAAATACAAGTTTTGGCTGATTATGGTCTGCAACTATTTCTTTTCATCATTTAATCTTTTAAACAATTCCAAGTTATACTGACCCTGAAGACCAATGTTTTTGAAAACATTGTGGAAAAAAGAGAAAATGCTGATTAATATTTGGTTACATTTTCTTCCTTTCCCAGTATGTTTTCTACCCTACCCAATAGTTGAGCCACATTTAACCCTTTCCCAGATAAGCCCTGGTTTTTACGGCTCTGAGGTTGAAGGCATCAAAAAACACTGTGGAAAAAGAAGAAAATGCTCATAATGAGCATTTTCTCCATTTTCCACAATGTTTTCTTCCCTTACAGTAAAAAATACCACCTTTTTAGCCACTCTACATTTGTCATCTGCAAATTTTTTCAATTTCAGCAGACCAAAATTACCTCATCTGGTAAAGAGTTCACTAGTTGTAAGCAATTGTGTTCAATACAGACAATTATAAACATTTAGTCGTGTTCTAACATCTTAACTGTACCAGACAAATAAATTACAATCTTGTTCAAAGTAACAGCATTTACTGATTACCTATATTATGTGCCTTTACCACACAATCCCATGTTTTCACGTTCCTGAGGAAGAAGGCTTTTGAAAAATTGTGAGAAAAAAGAGAAAATGATAGTAACCAGAATTTTCTCCGTTTCCCACAATGTTTTCTATCCTTCCACAGACAAGTCTTGTTATTTGAGAAACATCTATATTGTTGTCTGCAAATGTTGTGAATTTGGACGAGTCCAAAATCTTGTCGTTTGGGAAAGGGTCAGTGTCATTTAGAAAATAAGATCATTTAGTAAAGAATTAACCTGTTACCAAACAGTCTCATAGTTCAATGACCCTGATGCTGAGGGTTTTTGAAAAATTGTGGGAAGAGGAGAAAATGCAGCATTTTTTCCTTGTCCTACAATGTTTTCTACCCCACCAAGAGGAATTTCAAAGACAAAGTCAAATTTATTTTCTAGACTCTTTTTATTTGGACCAGTCTAAAACTTTATCCTTTGGTAAAGGTTGAAATGTAACATTTGTCAAAAATACTTTTTTTGAAACCCATGTAAGCAGAATACCAATAACACAGTGAATGGATAACTCTGATATATTCTTTTTATATGGTAACCTCTAAAATGAAGTAGAGCAGGTTTCCGTGGCAACAATGCCCTCTGCCTGTTGGACTGGCAAGATATCTTTATCTTGTTCTTTTGTCTCTTCCTTGTTTTCTCTGTTTTTTAATTCTGATGCAATAATACATGAGACCAAATCAGGACAGTTTGTATAATCTATTGGCTCAGATAAAGAACGAGTAAGTGACATTTTCTCTTTTTCTTTTCCCAACTGATTCTGCAGAGTGTTTAATTTCTTACTAAAGAGTTTCAAAAAGCACCCAGACTGGTATAATGCCTCATTATCTATATTCTCATCCTGGCCATCAGAGGTTTTCTCATTACTGTGCTTTGGCAAAGCTTCCCCTTGATCAGGATTAACCTGACCAGTTGCAACAGCTTGTGGTTCAGTTTCACCTGATCTAAAATCTTTATTTTTACTGTTTTTTCTTGATCTGTCACTTCGACGAAGGTTTTGTTTTCCAAAATTACTTTTAATGCTTTCTTTACTTTTCAGTGAATCTGTTTTGGCAGGTAAAGAGGCAGTCCTGCTGTGTTTTGCATGGGAAGAAGACCTGCATGAATCTCCATCAGAAGAATCTTGTTTCTCCTTGTCTGGCATGTTACTCTCTCCAAGTGGATTTCTCTCCTCTTTCAAGGCTTCATCGTTGGAATTTGGCAGTATTTCTTTCTCATCACCTACCTTTATCTGTTTATCAATGTCAACACTGGCATCGTCATGAGGATTGGTATAGGTTGTTCTTACATGCAATACAACTTCTGCTTCAGACCCCTCCCCTTTTGATGTATTATGGGTAATTTCAGCAGTTGTCACAGTCACTTGTCCCCTGTCATCAGTAATATTCATCCGTATCTTAGAGTCGACTGTTTGCTCATTGATAGATACACCTGCTGTTGAGGGACTGTGAACTGTGACATCAACTTTTTGGGAGCGCTCCGTTTGTATTCCAACATGGATCAATCCCATGTCAGCATCTGCCAAATCAGTCTGCTGATGTAGTTTTTCAGTGTAGCGTTCCAGCACTACAAAAAATGACGAGACCAATTTATACAAAACTCAAGGCTTGTACTCGCCGACCATTCAAAACTACATTCATAGTATAATTTTTTATTTAGAAAGCAAAACATTTTCTGATTGGCAAAACTATTTTAAACCAAATGGTTCAGCTAATTAAAAATTGTGTAACTTTCACATCAAGAAAATTCTTGTGAATTAGATTAACCCTTTACCACACAATGAAGACTTTTAACAACCATGAGGAAGAAGTGTTTTGAAAACATAGTTGGAAAAGGAAAAAATGCTCGTAACCAGTATTTTCTCCTTTTCCCACAAAGTTTTCTACCCAATCAAAGAAAAATTGCATCGTTTGAGCCACTATGAAATTGTCATCTGCAAATGCTTTCAATTTGGACCAGGCTATAATTTTGTTGTCTGGTAAAGTTTTAAAAATATTCACAAGACTGGTGATTAAATAAGATTCCAGACATGTTGATGCAAGGTGTCTTTGAAGTATCAACTCTTACACTGATCTGCAATGACAACATTTGCAGATGACATCAAACAATGCTCAATTAATAATGTTAGTCTTCAAAAAGGTAAAAAAAAATGTGGGAAAAGAAGAATCAGCACTTTCCCCTTCTCCTACAATGTTTCAGAAAGCTTCATCATTCAAGGTCACTAAAAAGAGCAATGTTTTGTGAAGCATGATCAACTTTTCACCAGAGGACAACATTTTAGACTTGTCCAATATCAAAGTATTTGAAGATGACAAATCTTACTAAACTGATGCATTATCTCCCGCTAGATGGCATTCTACAAATACACATCTATCTAATTTGGGCATTCTGGATACAGAACCCGACTACTTTTCAAAACGACAACCCTTACTTTTAATTTCAAAATCAAATAAACGTTTGCTCAATAAAACGCTACCTGGTGCGGTTCATTCAGCTATGATCAGCTGGCATGTAACCTATGCACTGGCCATTTATTAAAACAGCCCCTACAGGTCTGGGTAATAGCTTTGGTATAAGCCCTACTTTTCCCTAGTATATGGGATCGGTGATGTGTTATAGCAGACAGGTCCTATCTTCGAAGAATATGACATGCGCAGACAAGGAAATTGATGAATTTTATCCTTGAAGGGGTCATCAGCCAATTTGCATAAAATGAAATCACCAGCTTATTTGCATATACTACTTAATTCATGTTTTTATTGTTAAAAATAGTAAACACCAACAAATCAGACCTAAGAAGATCAATAAAATATGTACTTAGTATTGTCGTGTAACAGTTTATTAAAAACATTTAAATAAGTTGAGAGACCAAGGCTTGACAATTATCAATTCTCCCAACCTCATTTGATATTTTTGATATATGATAACAGTATGTATGTATTTTATATATATAAAATATATAAAATTTGGTTACCAGCTCGCTCCCTCTGCATTTCAACCAAAGCATTTCTGGTTCTCATTTTAAAGAGCTCTTCCTGACGTTTCACCCGCCTCCGAATTTTTCTCCGCTTGTGATATTTGTACCCACCAAAAGCTGGCAAGATTAATGCGCTGGCACCAAGTAACACACCAGCAGCAGCGATTCCTAGGCCCAATAGAACAACACCACCCAAGAGTTCAGCACCTGTAAATGACATTCAGAACAAAACTTTATCACATAAACTCCCTTGTTTCCAGTGTAATATTCCCTTTACAAATTTTCTTATCTTATAAATGTTTAAGATAAGAATCGTGTGAAGTCATATGTGACGTCATTTGATCCTTCTTTCAGGGAGGTGATACAGCTTGGTTATGCAAAATCCTGAAACACTGTTACATGCTAAAGAGAATCTAACATTCATTGGCTTTTAAGATTTTAATATACCCAATGTTTCTTCCCATCAATCTCTTCTACTTTCTTCAAAGTCAAAAAGATAGAAGGCTTTTGAACACATCGTTGGAAATGGAGGAAATGCTAGAAACCAGCATTTTCTCCTATTTCCACAATGTTCTCTATCCTTCTATGACAAATTTCAATATTTGAATCACATTTAGTTTGTCATCTGCAAATACTTTCGAGAGTTAACCTTTTACCATTTGAACAACAAAATTTCAGACTGGTCTAATCAAAATCATTTGCAGATGACAAATTAAAGGTGGCCCAAATGATGAAATGTTTTATTGGTAGGTTAGAAAACATAGTGGGAAAAAGGATTTTCTTAATTTCCCACAATGTCTTCAAAAAGCCTTCTTCCTCAGGGTCGTTAAAAGTAGGGTTTGTGTGGTAAAGAGTCACGTAGTTATGATTTTTCATACAAAATATAAACTTTCTCTGCCCCAAAAATTTTAAGCTTAACATCTGGTTTAACCACACAATCCTGAGTTTTAGTGACACTGAGAAAGAAGGATTTAGAAAACATTGTGGGAAAAGACAAAAAATACTGCATTTTCTTCTTTTTCCACAATACTTTCTACCCTTTGAAAGACAATTCTTATGTTTGAGTGACATTTGAAATGTCTCCTGCAAATGCTTTCAATATGTCGTTTGGGAAACGGTTAATGTCCCTTTGATATCACTTACCAAAAATAGATCCCCGACACAATCGTCTAGCCACCGGATGATTCGGCATGTAGTTGTATTTACATCCAACAATGCTGTATCTACTCAAATGATTGCCAAAGATTTTGAAGTCCCTGTATCTGTCTCCACATCGATAACAAAATCCTGTGTTACATCTTGTACAGGTCATGTGATCACAGCCTCCTTTACGTTCTATAAATATCTGGTAATAAAACGAGAACAGTTACATGTAATAGTTGAAACTTTTACCCCCAAAAAAATCCAGAGCTTTAACGACCATGAAAAAGAATCCTTTAGAAAACATTGTAGGGAAAGGAGAAAATGCTGGTTACCAGCATTTTCTCCTTTTTCTACGATGTTTTCTATCGTATCAAAGACAAATTCCATCATTTGAGCCACATTTACATTTTTGTCTGAAAATGCTTTCAATAATAAAAATCAATTTGGTCACGTCACCATTTTTGTCGTCTGGTACAGAATTAAATTACTCCTAAGTTGTCCAAATTTGTACATGTATCAGACATTGCATAAATGACGAAATACATCAGCCTAAAAGGAGAAAATGTTGGTTACCAACAATTTCTCCTTTATTTACAATCTTTTCAATGCCTTGTTCCTTAGGTTTGTCATGACAGAAGATTGGTTGGTACAATGTAATGGGTTGGAAAACATCATGCAAAATAGAGAAAACATCATGTGAGAAGGGAGACAATGCTTGTAACCTTTTCCTACGATGTTTTCAATGCCTTAGGGTTGTGATGGCTACACTGTTTGGTACATGTATGTAATGGGTTAACCCTTTCCCTCACAATCCCAAATTTCAACAACCTTGAGGGAGAAGGCTTTTGAAAACATTGTGGGAAAAGGAGAACATGCTGGTAACCAACATGTTCTGCTTTTCCCACAATGTTTTCTAAGTTTTCCCCATTTTAGTCACATTTCATTCGTTGTCTGCAAATGCATTCAATTTGGACTTAGTTGTCTGCAAATGCATTCAATTTGGACAAGTTCAAAGTTTTGCTGTATGGTAAAGGGTTAAATCATAAGGAAACAAAGGTGTAGAGGAGGAAATGGTCAGTATGTGTTTTGCTTTGTTATGCAGCTGACCATTTCTAAGAATATAGTGACAGAGGCAGACTACGAAAATTGATCTTGAGCCTTTACCACACAATCCCATGTTTTAAAGATCCGGAATGAGAATGCTTCATAAATCATTGTGGGGAAAGGAGAATAACCAGCATTTTCTCCTTTTCCCACAGTGTTATCTACCATTTCAAAGACAGAAATCATGACTTGAGCTATAATAAAATTGTTGTCTGCAAATGCATTCAATTTGCTCAAGTCTAAAATTCAGTCATTCAGTAAAGAGTAACATGTAGTATTTTTTCCTTATGCCGTAACAACATGTTTTAACATGTATCCGGTCATGAGTTTTCACCAGTCATTTGTTTTCACCACTGTTTTTGTTATCTGATTGAAACATGAATGACACAATATTTCACAGCGCTCACGCCACTTGTCAACAAGTTGTAAACAACCTAACATCAACTCCGTCAAAAAATTACTGAAATGAAAGTACTAAAGATAAGTATGAATGAAAAATGTAGTTCTACCGTATTTTCCGAACAATAGGCAGCAGCCTCTTCGTTAAAAAAGTGAAAATTTTCAAAGGTGCGGCCAGGAAGACAAAGTGGCTCATACGTTAATTTTATTTTTCTAAATGATCTTTAGTACGGCCTGTAAAACTGAAAATAAGTGAATATGATTCCTTATGTATGCGAGATTCTGGTTCGCATCCTAAAAGTATTTTTCGAACACTTATACATACCCTTAATTGGTAGATTAATTAATCTGCATGCAAACTTATGAATGTGTTAAAACTTGTGACAAACCTTGAATTTCGCACCTGTTGATTGATGATGTTGATTGGTACCAATAAGAGGTTAACTGGAAATGTAATTAAAGGTGGTGTTTGGTGTGTACCGTCAATAAATCAGGTGACAATTAGACAATTTTGAAATTCCCTAAAACATTCAAAAAGGGATAAACGAATGATAATGGTGTCAAGTCCTCTGAGTGATTTGATTTCCAGAAGGGGAAATCACTCCAATGGAATAAAAAAAAATGGAAAAACAATGTGTCTAGTATAATACATATACTGGCACATGTATCTATAGATAGTTGACATTGTATGTTAACCAATCGGCCTATGTGCCAGTGCTGCCTATATGATATTTTTTATTTCTAAAATGGTTAAAATGAATGGGTGCGGCCTATACAGTGCAGCGGCTTATTGTCCAGAAAATATAGTAACCCTTTTTGCTATTTCCTTATTTGCCCCCTCCCTTTTCTTAATGATTTTTTGCCATAAAAACAGACTGAAATTTCAATCAACTGTTCTACTGTCAAAGTAGGTCAATTGTATAGAAGTCAATATTGGTACATGTATATTGCAACAAAAAAATAAACTGTCACCTTATTTTTCGGAGCCAGTATACTTTACAATAAAAGGGAGACTACAGGCGAAAACATATGTCATTGGAAATGACTGCTTTGCAGGAAGGTTCAGACTGTTGTTATTTTTTTTTTGTTTTGAATCCTGAAATACAGCAGTATACACTGAAATATGATAGATTTTGCCATGTGTAAATGAAAATGAAATATTAAGCTTGATTATTATGTATTTTGTTTACGGCAAAAAGTATCCGTATTTTCTTACGGTGGTGAAAACCCACGACGCCTTGCTATTCACGGTTTACTATACAACAAAAATTTTAACATTGAAAGCATATGCAAATGATCAGTTAAATATGGCTGAAAATGATTGAATTTACCCTTAACAGGGAAGAAAGGATTGTGAGAAAAGGAGAAAATGCTGGGAACTTGCATTTTTTCCTTTCCTGACTTTTTTTTTTTAAAAGAACATTGGATTCTATTTCCTCTTGGTCATTTAACTCTTTACCAAACAACAAAAATTTAGACTGGTCCATATTGAGAGCATTTGCAGACGACAAAATAAATGTGACTAAAAAATTGAAATTTGTTTAAGGAAGGGAAGAAAACAGTTTGGGAAAAGGAGAAAATGCTGGTTACCAGCATTTTCTCCTTTTCCCACAATGTTTTCAAAAGGCTTCTTTCACAGGGTCGTTAAAACTCGGGATTGTGTGGTAAAGGGTTAAACACTGGACTCTTTGGTAGAGGGGTCATCCTTATCTCATGTTGTCTATCCATGATAACTGCATTTACGAGGGGGTATTTGGGGTCCTGCATGGTAAAGGTAGGGATTCCCTACCTGGAGGTCCAAGGTTTGATCCTCAAGGCAATGGATTGTTTTGGGAAAGTCCTAGGGCAAGACAGAGCCCTAGCCCAGTGGCCTACTGTTGCAACCTAGGACACACATGGATAAGTGAGATGTTGCTGTGATATGACTTAACTCTTTCAGTGCCAAATAAATAAACTTGACCTCTCTCCACTGCTGTAAATATAATCCATTGAAACTTACAAAGATTTTGGTTGTATAGGCTTGACTAAACAAGCAGATGGTATAGATCAAAGATCAGACTGCACATTCTGTGCAGTCTGATCTTGATCTATCATCTATGCCGTCCGCAAAAGTCAATGTTTTTGCCTGTGGCGCCAAAAGGGTTAAGTGATGTTGAAAGCACTGTACCACATCACTGAATTACATCATTCAATTATAATATAGCATTTAAATCATACCTTGCATTTCGGACATTTCTGGGCATTATTCACACCAAAATGCTGTTCTTTTGCCCACTGCTTCACCAACTTGTCTCCCTTTTTGAATTCTTTACATTTCACGCCTGCATGCCATGGAGCATGACAGCGAAAGCACCAGTTAAGTTTACAATCTGGGCACACGACAAGCTGTCCATATTTGTATTGATTATCAGACCCAAGCTCCGCCTCATTATACACATGGCTACATTTTGGACAGGTTTTCACTTGGGGATCTTCATTGGCATTTACAAGGAAACGGTAAAATTTTTCTTTCATTTCACGAGACAGTCTGTTGAAAATTTCATCTCGGTGGATGTATGAAGAGCAACTGTCGTTAATACAGGAGATTTTAACGATGCCTTCATTCACTTTGATCTCTAAATACTGGTCCATGCAACTATTGCACACAGGAAACTGGCAGCACCAGCGCTTTTGAACAATTAAAACCTCAAAACAAATCCAACATTCTTCTTCAGATTCCTCTCCCTGTGGGTAGTCTGGTTTTGGTGGCTGAAAATTTCTGGAACCTAATAATCTAAAGTCTGCAGCAAAATCATCAGCTGTAAGGCTTTCAAGGTCAAGGTCATCTAAGTAATATTGTTCAATTCGACGCTGTAATTGAATATCTAGGAGTCTACGACGAGTTTCTAAATCTTCTATGGATACCATTTCATCCAAGTCCGAATCATCATTAAGAAATGCATCCAAGTCCAAAACAGCCGGATCTTTCAACCTTGACCTTTTGACTTTAGTGCCTTCACTGTCACTAGAATGATCCTGCTTCTCATTGGATAATATCACATCATGTGTAAGATTGTCAGCCTTTAATGCACCAATCACATGTTCACTTTTACCTGATGTACCTGGACTAACATCAGCTGTATCTAACACGATCTTATCGCCTGATAATTTTCTGTTGCGTTTACCCGATTCATGCATGTTCTGAGTGACTAATCCAGCAGCTCTATGTTGACCATCAAGACTGTACAACATTTCTTCCAGTGTTAAAAGTTTGGAATGATCAGAAGTTTTAGGAATGGAATGTTTCTTTTTGTCACCTGCTTCCTCAGTCACCAGGCCCTCTTTGTTGGAGGGGCAGCCTGGGCCACCATCCTTTGTCACTATATTCACTGCTTCCACACTGTTTCTAGCTTTAGCCATCTTCTTTTATGTAATAAGCAGTGATCTTTATAAAGACTTTTTCTCACATCTGAAAAAATAGAATTTAAACATTGGTCAGCAACACCTAATACAATAGATTTTTTAAAACTCCTTTTAACAGTCACTAAGAATTTGGAGCTCTGCTCTGGCAAAAGAGCGTTTAACACATCTCCATGATGCATTATACCAAGTATGTCATCATGTACATGTAATTATGGATCTATAAAATCCAATTTCCCACACAACCAACTGAATCATGAAGTAGAGCTGTCCTTGGGCATTTAAAATTAGCAGAAAGTTTCCACACATGTCTGCGCAGACTGCCTTTAAAAGAGCACAAAACGTTGTGGGAAGAGAAAAATGCTAGTTACCAGCATTTTCTCCTTTTCCAACAATGTTTTCATAAGGCTTCTTCATCAGGGTCGTTTAAACTCCGGATTGTATGGTAAAAGGTTAAACATATTTTCAGGTCTTTACAGGATATCTTATTTTGGTTGACATCACCTAAAAATGTTGAGTGCATCATAATATCATGATAGGAGTTGTCTTTGAAAAGGTATAAAACATTGTGATAAAAGGAGTGATCTTTCTAAAGACTCTTTCTCACATCCAGAAGAAGACAAGTTTCAACGGATCTTTATTATATAGAAAACATTAATTTTTTTTATATTGGTTGACAACACCCAATACATGTAGTTATTTGCACGACAGAAATTGTCTTTGAAAGAGTATAAAACATTGTGAGAAAAGAAGAAAGTGCTAATTACCAGCATTTTCTTCTTTTTCCACATTGTTTTCTAGGCCTTTTACCACAAGATTAAGTCTCTACCACAAGGTTAAGTCTAAGTTATGTCTCAAGTCAGGACGTACTTATAGTTCTTAACTCTGTACCAAACTGCAGAATTCTGAAATAGCCCAAATTGAAACCAATGAATTGCAGAGAACAATAAGAGTTAGCTCAATTGATGTTTTCAGAAAGTATTGTAGTAAAGGAGAAAATGCTGTTTACCAGCATTTACTCCTTTTCCCAGAACATTTTCAAAAGTCTTTCCTTTCAGGGTTGTTAATGCCTCGATATTGTGTGGAACAGAGTTAATAAGGACCTAGGTTGGAGAGTAAGGGTTTACATTTACTGGTATACATTGTTCACCATGAATCATGTCGATTGTATTTAATGAATAAATAAAACACTTATCCCTTTACAACATAATCCTGTAGGAAAACTTTTATGAAATCACCGTGGGAAAGGAGAAAATGCTGGTGATTAAAATTTTCTCCTTTTTCCACAATGTTTTCTTTCCTTTCAAAGTCAAATCCGATCATTTGAGCAACTCTTAACATGTCCCTTTTAAATGTTTTCAGTTTCCACTAGTCTGAAATTTTTTGATTGGTAAAGAGTTGAGCCAACTAACAGCCATATAAAGTGAACATCTACTTTCATCCAGGAAGAAAGGCCTAACCACATCTGTGTAATGCAGCTTTGCCAACTTCCAGCCTGTTTTTACATAAATGTATCTGACAAAATAACTAAGGAGGTTCATCAGAGATCGAAAATTTGACATTGTAAGACCTAAAAAGGATAAAAAAAGATAATCTGTTCTTGTTGTTATGTAACTGTTGTAAATTAATGTATATTTGACACCATTATGTACATGTATACTGTAAATCTGTAACGCCTCACTGATTCCTTTGGATACAACTTGGATAGCTTAAACCTTTTATACCAAACAATATTGTACTGACAGGCTGACCTCAGCTGAAACATGTTGCTACTGGTCTATTTTCTGTGTGTCCAAGGACCAGTCTAGCTCTAGATTCAGTCAGTTGATAGACAAAATGGATTTCATGGATCCATAATTATGTGATAACTTGTTTGATATAATGCATCACAAAGATGCAGTAAGACCCACTTTGATTGAGTGAATTTGCATATATTATATTTCATGTGTCTATTTTTAGAAATGTTATGGGTAAAGAAATGTTGTAATTTAAGCTAGGGGGAATTATTTCCCCGTCATAGTGAATATTTTCCTCCTGCCGAAAATCTGGAACTACTTTTTTAAGTTTTTTAAGTTTTTAAGTTCTAAAAGTGGCATTCGTTGTCAAAATAATCAGAGGAAATATAATATATAATTTATTTCATCAGCTTGTGGTTAATATGGGGAAATATTTGCCTCAAAAGGGAAAGGTCCACGAAAATAACTCGTGCCTTACGGCACTCGTTATTTTCGCACACCTTTCCCTTTTTCGGCAAATATTTCCCCATATTAACCACAAGCTGATGAAATAAACTCTATTTATTTACTGTCTTCACCAGTTGCCTATATGAGCGCAGCCCCCTGAAGGCTGTTAGTCATGTTATGGGAGACAGTGCAAGATACAGGACAAAACCCATCCTAAGTTATGCCTGGTTCTTTAACATGCTCGGTGTACAGCACTGTCACACTGGGCCTTGGTTTCACACCTCATCCGAAAGACTGTAAGAAAATTTAGATGGCCAGCCATGGGAGTTGAACCCTCACCCTCATGTGACCTGAAACATGACATTTACGATGTCCTACACTCTACCACGAGAGCTATACAGGCTTGTCAAGCCCACTTTTTCCAACAACATGGCTCACTTATAGTTTCCCATACTTCTAAGAAAATTGTGAGTGCAAAACATTTAACTCTTTACCAAACGACATAATTTTAGAACAGTCCAAATTGGATGCATTTGCAGACAACAAAATTATGGTCACTCAATAATTGAAATTTGTTTCCAGAAGGGTAGAAAACATTGTGGGAAAAGGAGAAAATGCTGGTTACCAGCATTTTCTCCTTTTCCCACAGTGTTTTCAGAAGGCTTCTTTCTCAGGGTCGTGAAAACCCGGGATTGTTTGGTAAAGGGTTAAACTACTACTTCCGAATCAATAAATAAGATTTGCCCTTGAAAGGGTAGAAAGCATTGTGCAAAAAGGGGGAAATGCTGATTGCCTGCACTTTTTCTTTTTCCCATGATGTTTCCAAAAGCCTTCTGCCTTAGGGGAATGAAAATAAGGGATTGCTTGATGAAGGGTTTATAATGAAGTACATGTAATAGGTTAACTATATCAAATGTACTAAAATAACTTCCTAATAATTATAACATTTAAATAATTAAGCCTTTACGACACAGTCCCGAGTTTTAATCACCCCGAAGAAAAAGGCTTTAGAAAACATTGTGGGAAAAGGAGAAAATGCTAGTAACTGGCATTTTCTCCTTTTTCCACTATGTTTTCTACCCTGTCAAACACAGAAATCATCACTTGAGCAACATTAATTTTATTTTGTTGTCTGCATAATTATGCTTTCAATTTCATTAAGTCCAAAATCTTGTTGTTTGGTAAAGAGTTAACCCTTACACCGCCCAATAAACCCAATGGACATTTTCAGTCTAGAATAAGACCTAGGTACCGTAATTCAATTCCATGGTTGCTTTTGTCTATAGTGTTGTTTCAGCAAAGTGGACAGTGTAGATCAAAGATCAGACTGCAGGTTGTCTTGATCTACACTTGCTACAATGGCAACTGTAGCAGTAAAAGATGCTTTAACTCTTTACTGAATGAAAAAATTTGAAATAAATCAAACTGAAAGCATTTAAGGAAGGCAAGTTAAATGTGACTCAGATGGCGGATATTTCTTGAAAAAGTATATAAAAAAAAAACCCATGGGGAAAGGAGACAATGGCAGTGAATGCTGGTTACCATGCCTTGAAAAACTGTCTTCCTCAAGGTCATTAAAATCTTTCCCACACGTCCAGACTAAAAGCATTTGCAGCCAACAAATAAGATATTGCTGAAATTTTGGGATTCCTCTGTAACAGGGTAGAAAACACTGTGGGAAAAGGAGAAAATGCTTGTAACCAGCATTTTCTCCTTTTCCAAAGTGTTTTTTAAAAGCTATCTACCTAAGAGTTGCAGAAACTCAAGTTGTTTGGTAAAGGGTTCAAACATGGATTTGTTTGGTACAGGGTTAGTTGGACAGTTTATTTTATAAATGGGGATGGCTAAGGATACATCAGGTTTACCAAACAGAACTACACTGAATCTTAAGTAGGCCTTCCTGTAACATAAACACTCTTACTGACCTAAAAGACACATCCTTACAGCTACAGAGAAAAAACTCCGTTTAAACTTGTATGTAGAATGGCTTAGCTGTGTAACAAAGATGAATTACAAATACATGTATATATGGTCACCAGGTGGAAGGGACAGAAAAATTCAGGGATTTGTCTTAATTTAAAACCAGAATTGACAACAGTGATTGCTCTAAAGGCCCCCAAAACATGAAACGCATTTTCTATCTGTCATAATCTGTGCAACCTTGCAGCCGTCAGGGGTAACATTTGGCATGAAGATACAAGAATGGCTATAGTATTATACCATAAAGATGAAATGGGTTAAAACTGGTTGAAAACGAATAGAGATGTATCTTTGAAACAAGCATTCAAACTTCCCAGTAAGAAAGAGCAAAGTGGAGTTCGTTTGATGTTTAACTCTTTAAGACAAAGTTTTAGACTTCACCATATTAACTTTTTACTAAATGACAGTATTTCAGACAGGTCTAAAATTAAAGCATTTGCAGATGAGAAATCAAATGTGGCTCAAATGATTTGATTTGTGTTTGAAAGCCTAGACAAGAGGGCCATGATGGCCCTAAACTTCTCCCTATTCAACAGCATCTACAAGTGTCCAAAAGCATATACAAGTGTCAACAAGCGTCTACAACTAAAATTAAACAATTTTTCGTCTTCATCTTCATTATTTATTATTACAACAGTTAAGTCATTTCATGGTTAATATGATGTCAGAAATACAAAAATTGCCTATGATGCTGTCCGGTAATCTTGCGCACCTAAGCAAACGACTGTTTACAATGTACTTATGACACTAAAATAAATAGCTAGATCCCCACAGCTATTTATCTATTTACAGATATATTTCATCTAGATTATGACTCAAGATAGTTATAGAAAGATTCCCAGAACAACACGAACTTTTAAGAAGTAAACTATCGCCGTGAGGTTTTATCCGGCATACAACTGTCCAGTGATCTTGCGCACTTCCATAAATGACGTCAATGCAAAGGATTTCTAAAGTAATTGTGGCCCATACAAAGAAAAATTATAGAAAAGAAATAAGTACGCTCGATTTGGGTCTTTGATTCAGAACTTTGACAAAATGCCGGCAAATAGGAAATGAATTTGACGTCTGATAAAGGTTGCACGTAAATAAGGAAAATAATGTTAAAACTGTTCCTTAATATCTTATAAAGTTGTAAAATATGTGTTTAATTGATTCGTTTTTGTGATGAGACATAAATTGCTTGTTTAAATGACAGGTAAAAAGTGTTACAGCCAGCCTCGTCGGGGATTGGGTCATAGGGCGTGTTTATGAATAATTAGTCAGGATGATGTCATAGACAAACTTTAGACACTCTCAGGTACAAAATTTAACTCTAGTTACTTTCTGAAGGTTTCTCTGTTATTCTAAATTCCTATGGTCTAAGAAAAACTGCACAAACCGGTAGAATTAATCAAACAAACTCGCGAAACAGAAATCTACCGAAGTGCGCAAGATTACCGGACGCGCAAGATTACCGGACACGACGGTATCTTAAAGACTATAACATGGCCACACACAGGACATTTTAGCATTCATGTAAAGCATGCAAGAGCGTCTACATGTTTAAAAATGAAACATGTTTTAGTTTTGAACCCCCGTATTTGTTTGCGTACCCCCACCTTCTGTTACCATTACGTGCAAAAACCTCCAGCTGGAAAAAGGACAGCACACACTGCTCTTGGCGATATAATTCAAAATAAGTTAAAATAAATTATATTCATATTTTATATACAAATATGTCTATAAAATCCCTGCAAAACACTTGTAGACAATTGTAGATGTATGTGGACGCTTGTAGACGCTGTTTAGAGAGACCCAGAAAAACCTTGATATTGCAAGAGCTTTCATCTCTTTTTTCCGGGGCTTCATTTAAAAAAAAACTGGTGTCCTGCAAAGGCCCTGGAATTTCACATGTGCTTATGCCACATTGATATAATAGCAATGACCTACCTGATGCACATAAAGTTTTCTTTGACGAGCAATTATGTAGGATTATGTAGGATACTTTATAGACAAAAATCACACCTTGTCAAATTTGAATAAACTATTTCAGATTCTTCAGCAAAAATGTTGCAAAATCATTCCCCATCTGTAGCATGATTAGTATTTCCTCCTTAAGTCAGTGTTATTTATAATTCTTCCCAGTTAAAAAACTGGACAGTTTGGTAAAGCCTAAAGGGTTAAATCCTCAGCTGGCTCGGCACTCTTTTTAGTATACAATCAACTGATCTTGAATCTATACATTTTTTCTTGTAAAATAACATGACAAAATCAGTTTTTGAATCAGAAATTCCAATGTCAGGTCTTTTTCCACCAAATTAAAAAAAATGTCTCCTTTTTTTATAAACAGGTATACGTTTATGTAGAAGACACGACGTTGGGAGAATACTCTAACGAAATAGAACAATATAATCTTACCAGAGATAGAAAAATCTCTTCTTTACTACATCTATATTTTGAGGCACCATTATTTTCTTCTCGTACTAACACTTCCATCTCGTAACAAGATTTTTTATTCCGTCTGACGTCATTCGAGCTTCTCTCATTGGACAGCTAAATATAGAACATTTATTTACATCCTAAATTTGTCGATTACATGCCCAAATTACATACCATTCTATCCATTATGATGAGGGTTAATGTCCTTAAGTGCGCTTAAAAGGTCCATTGACACCTTTTTCTGAGCAAACTTGTCTTATTTTGTTTACTCCATTTCCTTTTTTTCAGCTGCAGAATAACCCGGAAGTCTACTCTTAGTGGTTCGCCCACGTACAAGTTCGCAATCAGAGGTTTCGCTACCAACTAGTTTCGTCATCAAAGGCTTTCGCCACGATCGATGATTCTCCACTTTCCCTTCGCAATTTACTTTGAATTATTATTATTATTATTACTATTATTACTGTTATTTTTACCTTATTTTATAAGGTATACCACCAGAAAGCCCGATTAAGTGGTAACCTGGCCATTCGTCCCTTCTGCAATACACAGCTTCTGTTCAGCATAATTAGATCTCGATCTGCGCCATTGTGTGATACTTCTATATATAAAAATGAAAATATCAGAGCAACATTACTCACACGTTTACACATTTTGACTCTTATTTCTCAACATACATGTATCACGTGTTTAAATGTGTGGAGGGGGAGAGAGAGAGAGAGAGAGAGAGAGAGCGTTCACAAAATCATTAAAAAAAGACAACCTCTTATCACGGGATTTCTTTTTCAATTTGTGTTCATCGAGAAGGGATCTGGTGATAACTTTTCGTTTTTGCACAGTTATAAAAGATATGGCGAGGCTTTTTTGTGTGAAATAAAACCTGGTGCAACCTTGATCTGCATCTTGGAACTTGTTACCTTTTAATTTACGACACGACCCGTAGCTTTTATGACCCTGAGAAAGAAAGCATTAGAAAACATTGTAGAAAAAGAGAAAATGCTGGTTACCAGCATTTTCTCTTTAATCCACACTATTTACTGCCCTACTAATACCATTTTAATGACAGAGTCAAATTGTTGTCTGCAAACGCTTTCAGTTTGGACAAGTCTACAATTTGTTGTTTCTCAATATAAAGAGTTTACACCGGTGCATTGCAATGTACTGCTGTGTAGTGTTTGATTAAGTGCGCCATTGATTGATTGAATTTGCGTTTATTTATCGTCGCCACTGGTTGCCCATATGGGCGACGCCCCCTGAAGGCTGTTAGTATTGTTACGGGGGATAGTGCAGATACAGGACGAAACCCATCTTAAGTTACGCCTGGTTCTTTTACGTGCTCGGTGTATAGCACCGTCACACCGGACCTCGGTTTAACGTCTCATCCAAAAGACTATTAGTAATTTTAGATGGCCAGCCGTGGGGATCGAACCCACACCCTCAAGTGACTCGTAACATTACGTTCACTAGTCCTACGCCCTACCTATTGAGCTATGCGGGCTGGTCAGTGCGCCATTGTCTTTCAGTCTGCTTATTTATCCGATCGGCAACCCTTCCTTCGCATTTATGTTTCTTCCCTCCACAAGGGATCGTGTAAAGGTAGTTTGAGGTTTATAGGGACCCCCTGAATTTTGAAATATCTTAAAAAATGCTTTAGCTATTGTACTGAAAATTTGCATAGTTAATGACATTACCTATACCAACAAATTTTAAGTATTTTTGATAACTTAGTTTGAACTCTTTGCGTTCAATTCAATGTTAAAATGTATGAACAAAACAGCATAAAACCGGTGGGAGGGTTGAAGGCTATTCGGAGTAAAGGGTTTACCTGTTCATGAAAGTACAGTAACTGTGGTCGGCTATTGTTTAAAAAGCAAAAACTTTAACTTTTGAGGCCCCTATCTTTTTATTTGGGTTTTATTTTAACAATTCATTATCAGAGACTTGCAGGCACTAAGTCTTTGTTCACACTTTGTTTTCTTTTCCACGCCCAACCATAGATGTTTTCCTGAAACTAAGTTAAACGTTGGCTCACATCATTGGCCAAGGTTGGCTTACATCCAACAATAAAAGGAAGGTTGGTGAATTGTATGACCTGGCTAAGTTCCATAAACAAGCTCCAAAGTATAGTTGTAGATGATTTTTACGGTCAAAGGGACACAGTGTCTTTAAGATTACCATCCAATGATAGTGACCAAAATACAATTGAGCTAATTTTGGGCGAACTGAAAAAATGATAGCGAAAAACAATTCAAAACAAACTATGAAAGACCTTCAATTATAAGTGTCAGGTGTTTCCAACACACATCTCAACAGAAATGGTATAAAACATGAAGCTCAGCCGAAATCTTGGAGAACAGGCACGATATAAGAGAACACTGGACAAATCATTTTAGACTTCGAAGATTTGTATGAAAGGGACGAAAGCGATATCTGAGGTATGCTATAAAACTATATTATTTGTACAAAAAACAAGTTCTGGGCCTCATATTTGACTAAAGTTAGTCATATTTGACTAAAGTGAGGTCCTGAAGCCATGCACTTGTCCAACTTTATGTTTGCTGTTCTGGTCAATGTGCGAAAACACCGAATCTCTTTCTTGCGGAAAAAAATCAAATTTTCGCTGTGAGAGTTGGTAAGGTCATTTTAAAAGACTTTGAAAAGTCTCATAAAAATTGATAGGGGATTTTTCAAGATAATTCAAATTTAGGGGGTTCCTATAAACCTCCAACTACCCATAAAACTGAACCTTCGTCAACAGACAGAACGTTATTCGAATTCAAAAGTTACACCGATAGAATCGACCAAACAAAGTGTCCTGTTTACACAACCGGCCTCTAACGAAACACGCAAATGGGAAAGTTTGCATATCCATCTCCTCGGCGAGACGACACTGTGATAAATGACTACCATGGAAATAAGGTTTTTTTTTTTTTAATATCCACACATATGTATTTTCCGTAGTCTTGAACAACGACATGGTGTATTTCAATGGCGAATCGGGGTTACTTGAATGAAGTTCGGATATTAAATAGGTTCGGGCGTTCTATTTTTTGGCCCGGGTCTTAACTTTTAATGTCATGAATGGGTGTCATTCCTCTCCCACCGTTGACCATTGTTTCGACAATGATTATGTGGGAAAGCAGCCAATGGCTTGGAAAGAAAATTGTGCGGAGCACTGGTAAAAGAGACTCTAGGAAAGGATGGATAGGTGCACTGGCTGCCGCGATGTAATTGAAATACAGACTTCCCGAAACACGTCGGTCCGACGGACATGACCGACGAATCTTGACAAGGACCGACGATTTTTCAGGCCGGATCGGTCCGAATGTCAGGCATTTATTCCAAGCCGCTAAAAAAGAAATCCCAACGTTTTGGACAAAAATGGCGACGTTTCAGTATCACGAAGGTGCTAAACCCGGTAAAAAAAGGAGAAAATTAACATCAGAGAAGCTCCCTGAAAAGAAAAAAGAATATGAGAAAAAGAGACCGGAGAGAAAATTTTACGAGAAATGGAAGCAGCAACGAGAATGGTTGGTTTATGACTTGGAAAAGGTGCGAATGCGCTGCACAGACTGTCAGGATTTTTACTGACTATTAACCTTTGATTGACAATAGCACATGATGAATGGAATGAAACATTTTTTTGTGTCCGATATCATTTAGGTGAATTCTATCCTCATCATAGTCCCTTGGAAATCTCATGCTGAATGGTATGAAGTTGAAATCTGCTAATCAGTTTATTTATTTTCTTTCTCTGTGCGTTAAATGACTTCTTTGTTAAGATGTTGTCTATGGGGAAATGTCCACGTTCTGTTATTTCACAAAAATAAACTCTGCAACCACTCCTTTGAATTTCCGTTACAAGGTTCCTTATGTCATTTGCAATATCAGTAGGTGTTGAATTGTGTCCAATGTCATTACCACCTAGGTTAATCACTGTCACATCGGGATTGTATCTATTAAGTTGCTGCAGTAGTCCGTCGTCTGGGCGATGTGCTGCCATTCCTCCTCTTCCAAAAAACCTAACCTGTCCTGGGACTTGTAAATAATTAAATGAAAGCTTTAAAAAAACATTATTTTTTTTTTCCTTTCCACATTCCATATATCATGTAGGTGTAATTCTGGTAATTTCTAATGTCCACAATAAATAGAGTCAGCATATTTCTGAAATGGGTCAGGTCAGAATTTGCGGGAATTTCTCCTATTTCCAACACTTACATTGCATTAAACGCCAAAATTATATATATATCTCAAGGGAAATTCTTTGTACAACTTCAAAGTATGATACATAAAAGTTCATTTCTTTTTTACTATTCATAATCATTGTATCGAGAAATACATGCATTATTTTTAATACCATAAAATTCGTTGCATACCTCCATGTCATAATTACAGAATGTCCGTAGTCGTTTTATGTAACTGTCACCATATAAAGCAATTTTCAAACCCATCTTTCTTTAGTTGTCCAGTTTTAGTTTTCGAGTTGTCAATTGTTAAAAAACCTTTTAACCAATATATTTATATGGACTGGTTCACAAAACTTAAAAATTAGTCTTAAGCTGTCAGTTATTTGTGAGCAGTTTGATATTTCAATTGCATCAGGCTTTGACATTTTATTCACTCAATTTGCAATGGAATTCGGTGTTATTCGGTGTCAGTGTGAAGGTGTAATTCGGTACTTTTTTTAGTACCGAGTTACACTGTTGACCACGCTGAACTTTTTTCAAAAAGTCTAATTAATCTCATAATAATCTAATATGTGTTTTGCGGGTATAATTGGGTATTATAAAGTGTAATTCGGTGTTATTCGGTATATTTCTCCAAGTGATCAGCGATACCTTAGTCAGTGTGACGGTGTAATTCGGTACTTTTTTAGTACCGAATTAAATTGTTGACCACGCTGAACTGTTTTCAGAAAGTCTAATTGATCTCATAATAATCTAATACATGTGTTTTGCGGGTATAATTCGGTATTATAAAGTGTAATTCGGTGTTATTCGGTGTTACTCGGTATATCAGGTGTTATTCGGTATATTTCTCCGAGTGATCGGCGATAGCTTAGCGTGAAGGTATAATTCGGTACTTTTTTTAGTACCGAATTACACTGTTGACCACGCTGAACTGTTTTCAAAAAGTCTAATTGATCTCATAATAATCTAATACATGTTTTGCGGGTATAATTCGGTATTATAAAGTAAAATTCGGTGTAATTCGGTGTTATTCGGTATATTTCTCCGAGTGATCGGCGATAGCTTAGTCAGCGTGTAGGTAGAATTTGGTAGTCTTTTTGGTACTGAATTACACTGTTGACCACGCTGAACTGTTTTCAAAAAATCTTATTGATCTCATAATAATCTAATACATGTGTTTTGCGGGTATAATTCGGTATTATAAAGTGTTATTTGGTATTATTCGGTCTCCGAGTTCTTCGGGATACTGAATTCAGTTTAAAGGTGTGATTCGGTATTGTTTTTTTACCAAATTAAACTTTAGATAACAACAAAGAACTAATCTTAACAAGTCTAATTAATGTAATATTTACCTGATAAGTGTTTTGCAGATATAATTCGGTATTATAAAGTAAAATTCGGTGTAATTCGGTGTTATTCGGTATTTTTCTGCGAGTGATCGGCGATACTTTAGTCAGCGTGAAGGTGTAATTTGGTACTTTTTTTAGTACCGAATAACACTGTTGAAAACGCTGACCTGTTTTCATAAAGTCTAATTGATCTCATAATAATCTAATACATGTGTTTTGTGGGTATAATTTGGTATTATAAAGTGTTATTCGGTATTATTCGGTATCCGAGTTCTCCGGAAAACCAAATTCCGTTTAAAGGTGTAATTCGGTATTGTTTTTTTACCGAATTAAACTGTAGATAACCACATAGAACTAATTTTAACAAGTCTAATTAATGTAATATTTACCTAATAAGTGTTTTGCAGATATAATTCGGTATTATAAAGTGTAATTTGGTGTTATTCGGTATATCAGGTGTTATTTGGTATTTCCATCACCGCAGACTGTCAGGATTTTTACGGTGAGAAAGTAAGAACGGACCAACATCTTCGCAATACAAACCCACTTATTCTTGGACACACAAATTTTAGAGCATCCTCAGTTGACGACCATGAAAAATCTTAACTGCCCCATCCTTGTTTTTGTTAAATCTGATTCGGTCTGACAAGTAATGACATTCAGCAGAAATTAAATACAGTCGTTTAGGCAGTAACAGATCGCTAACAAAATTATCGCTGCGTACGTTTTTAATCCATCATATATGGGATAATAAATGATACCATTCGACAGCAAAATATGTGATCTTTCAAAAGCAGTCCACATTTTTAGCTGAAAAATCGTTTAACGATAAAAAATACCTTCTTTTTCGAAGACGCTAATTAGGTCAATAGCGGATAGCTTTGGGTAGTAACGGATAGTATAGACTAATGTAGTTGAGGGGTCATCTCAAA
Organism: Hippopus hippopus; assembly: GCA_946811185.2. NCBI lineage: Eukaryota > Metazoa > Mollusca > Bivalvia > Cardiida > Cardiidae > Hippopus > Hippopus hippopus. The sequence goes on along the minus strand of OX328113.1, from coordinate 16,348,716 downwards.
TCAGTCTGAAAGCTGTCAAGTGCTGTAAATCTACAATTAAATCGTTGGTGGTGCACTTTTGATATATTTACATGGATCCAGAGTTTGATTCACAGACAGGCCAAGATTGTTTTTAACATTTAACAATTTTAGTCGTAGTCTCAGCACTACCTACCTTCAGTCTGAAGGCTTGCTCCGATGTTATTTTTGTGATTGGGTCTCCGGAGTGGAGAAACAATCAAAAAATAACATCGGAGCTCCCCTTCGGATCGAAGGTAAGCACTACCCAGCCAATCCAGTTGCAAGGGAGTTTTTTTTTGTGTGCCGTAATTGTAATTGAAAAGGCCACGAAATAGACTGTAAGGTTAATTGGCTTCAGTAAAATGGTTGAAAGTAGAAAACAGCATCCTTTTTAAATGGTATTTGAAAATGGGGGGGAGGCAATTTCAAGGCATAAGTCAGAGATAAAGAGTGGTAAACTACATCAGTTCACTGTTTAATGATATCGAATGTTGCACTCAAGTGGAATTCTAAAATAGTATAAACTAGTCAAACCGGTATACTGACACATTCATGAATCAGTAACCCATGGTTGTGTCAGTAACTATATTAATTTCTGTCTCCCATTATATGATATTCTTTTTAGGTGAAATTTGAAAAAAAAAAGTTTTGACTATAAGTGAGAATTCCTCATGATCAGCATTTTCACCATTTTTTGCTTCATTGTTTTCACTGAAAGCTCATAAAAAACAAACATGCTCTCTAGAAAGACTCCAGCCAATAGTTTGACATCATTAACGTACAACACAGTTTGTTCCCAAATATTTTGTTAGTACAGGACATATCATCTTTCTTCATCAATATGAAATAAACAGGTTTGTATTGCATGGAAATCAATGTTGCGCAACTTGATCATAATGAGCACTTTCATCAATTGTCAATTTTTTTTCGAACCAAACATGTACATGTATGTTAAAATCTGTCTTAAATTATATCTGAGGATGGCTGTTTATTCTTTTGTAAGGAATATCAATAAAACAATCCACAACCATACAAGGAAGATGAAACCAATTAAAGAAGGCACAGCAAGTTAGTTGTTGCAGATATGCTAGTTAGGACAACAGTTTTACCTATTGATACAGAATACAGGGGGGTGCAAAAGTAGGTATACAATGTATAATATGTCACTAATTATACACTGTATACCTACTTTTGCACCCCCTGTATATTGAGTAAAGTGTGCCATACAAAGAATATCTGTCTGATGGGAGGGGGGGTGGTTACAACATATTTTGGCAAGTTATTTTCTTCAAAAGAGGAGGGTTTTCAGTTATATAATGCAGTTACAGCTAATTGTATGCTGCTTTATGCTAAAAGCTCCATGGTAAGATGTAAAAAGCTTCAACTGTCTGATGAAATCCCAGATACAGTTCTTAGAATAAATAATCAGTAACCTGAATATTCATTACACTGCCTTTTGGCATTGAAGACATCGTTTTATTTAGCTCTTTAAGCATACAACAATGTTTTAGACTGCTCCAAAATGAAAGCATTTGCAGCTCTAGGACAAATTATAATTATATGGCTCAAATTACTGTTTCTAAAAAGTTTGCTATACCTTGAGGGAAGTAAAAGGAGAAAATGATGGTTACAAGCATTTTCTCCTCTTATCACGATGTTTTCAAGACTCTAGTTGCTTAGGCATATAATTATATCTGCTACAGTCTGCAATAAATCATAAAAACAACTTGCCAATGGTCTAAGTCTTAGTGGCAGATGACCTATAGTTAAACCTACTACATCAGATATTATATGATTTCTTTGTTGATCTGTGACCATTTTATGTAGAGTTGTATCAAATATCAATAAATCTGGAATCCACACTAGACAAGCATTTTTGTCATTCATATTGGAGTATTCTTTATTGACCAATAACTTTGTTTTTGTTTCAGCTTGTGGTGGCTTTATTTCAAAGGCACAATAGCCTTAAATTACTGAGTTTTCTGTCAAAACAGTTGCAATGCCACTGCATGCAGAACTGAGGGTTGATTTTTCTTTGTTGAAGAAGACAGTTATCAGATGGTTCAGTCATGAGTACCTGAAACAAGACAAAGTTTCATATAATTAATGCACAAATTCACACTGGCCTTGCTTGAGCTTTTACCACTTACATTTACTGTTTTTTTTTGTAAAAGGTCTATTTATCAGTTGATGTAAGTGCTAGTGGCACTAAATTTCCACCATGCATTGGGCACAATGACCATAATTATTACAATTTATGCAAGATATAAACTAGTCTACAAACATTTTGATCAGAGATGAAGATCAACACACCCTAAGGTGCAGTTTTGACAAGATACCTGGTTTTAACCAATACCAGATATACATAAACCCCTTTATCACAAAGTACAGTTCCTGATTTTACAGTGACCTATATTTAATATTTTCTAGACCTTCATCCTCATTTTAAAAAGTTACAGATTAAGTTCAATTCACATTTTACATCGGTTTGACAGTCAACATTGATTTTGGGAAGGCCCCTCTGAAGTTCTGCATATAAACATTACCTCGCAAGGCTGATCCACTACTGACCAAATCGGGTGCGGTATCTTTAGGTCAATATTCAATGTCACGCGTTTATACATGGAGCTGGTATTCTTTGTGGTAAAAGAAGACATATTTATATACCATTTCCTACCAAAAACTCGTGATTTAAACTTTACATACCAGAAAATTTGATTGAAGGTTTCGTCTGCTGTATTTTTACCTGCGTTAAAAAAATTGAACTTCCGGTTGCCCCATTTTGGTTTTTGAGAGATTAGAATACAGTCACAAATGCATATTGTGAAAAAAACATCATCAATCTATCGTGGAAATATCATTCTTTTCAATGGTACATGGATTTGTTCTATTACATGCTGACAGAAGATTTTCTCTGTAAAACATTAACGGCCTATCCGCTATACCCCAAGATCCGCTACTGCCTAATCGACTGTACAGTGAACAGAAATTTCAGTGACTTTTGAAAGTCTTAATGAGTGGAGAAATAGTTTAATATCATTATATGCTTAAAGTTGATATAACTTACCTTTCTTTATTATGTTTTCTTTGTTTTTGTTAAATTTGATTCGGTCTGACAGATTTTCTTTCGGTCTGACAGATTTTCAGGCCTTGTCAGACCGAATGTCTGACACTTTTTATGAACTTTCGGGAAGTCTGGAAATAATGTTGAAAACGGCGTTAAACACCATACAACCAACCAACCATGAATGGTTGTATGTCCGTAAAGATGCAGAAATGACCGAACACTGTAAGAATGTGTAAATGAATTTTTGTATGTGCAGTTTTGCAAAAAAATCTTAGAGTGCCACACTTTCAACCTGAAGGGTTGCTCCGTTGTTATTTTTGTGATTGTTTGTGTGCTCCCCTTCACAGTAGCCATCCTTTGAATGGAAATTTCAAAATCTTGTTGGTCATCTTTGTCAACTATGAAAATGGACATGATACTTGACAGATAGATGATTTAACCAGAGCTTCAGATTGTTTTCACTGCCTGTGGGCCACATGACCCACCTAGCAGGAATTTGAGGGGTCATTTTTCAAAACTATGAGTCAAACTATAACATTTCCAAAATTCTTTTAAGGAAAACATTTTGGGAAAATGCCCAAATTAAGCAATTTCCTCTCTCACAAAGTTTCTTACAGTGTAGGTCATAATACAAATTTACACTGTATGAACATATTGGCCATTTAGATCTTAGTGGAAATTGTAGATCTATATGGCATTGTTTGCCAAACAGGACTGTTGAAAGCGCAAATAATATGCCGTGACGAGACGACAGTCACAGTAAGTGTCGTCTGCTAACGCTACAAAATATTGATTTGAATTATATTTGAAAAAGTTTTCCCTCATGTTATTATTAGCAAATGATCATTATTTCAAAATATTTTTCATTTTTTACCAGTAGTATCTCCAACTGACTTCCGTTTGACTGAATGAGAGCTTTTGAAAAAAAAGTTTGATGTTCGTCTGTCTCGAGTCCAACATTCTGATAATCGGATATTTTAAACTGAAACTAGACTGGGTATCGAGCTCTATCGTTTTTATTTAAAGAAAAACGGGTGGCAACCACATCTGTCTATCGGGAACGCGATTGGATAGACTTTTTATATCGGAGGGGTTAATGTTGTAACACTTAAACAGCGTGTAAACAAATAACCAACGCAGGTAGAGGTTTGATAATAACGTGTTGATAACCCAAAATAAGCATGTCTGGAATATGTTTGTAAATGCCTGCACCTCTATGGCGCATGACTTACTAAATACGTGCGTCATCTTTTGAAATCATGCGGGATTGGCGTGGGCGCACCATCAATCTGAAGCTCTGGATTTAACTGTACATTGACAACAACTTCAGTACAATGTTTTTTTTATTGATCTTTTTGTAGTTGTCCTGTATTCGACTGAAAGACTTTGGTTAATCTGTAAACTAATACTCCTTATGAATTGAGTTAATTACACATGTAGTTCAATTTCATTTGAAAAAAATATCATTGTGTGTTTGGCAGTTTAAGTGATAAGTATTAGTCCTTGTAAATGAAAGAAATCCAGTACATTAAAATTTCCCTTTCCATGACCAAGCAGAAGCTGATAAATTGAGAAAAAAAGAACCTTACCGTACCTGAATTGATTCCCAGAACATGTGCAGTAAATCAGGGTTTGACAGTAAGGCATGTCCGAACAACATTGTCTAGCAAACAATCAGCTAGGGCTAGTAGAGACTGCGCCCAGCTAGCCTGAATGATTTAGTGAAAAAATCAAGACAAGTGGTTTAGGTATCAATTACATGCTTTATACTAGTGATGAAATTCAACTTAACATGCTGTTCGCTGAAAGTGCTTGGTCACATGACTCGTGATTTTGTTCAACCAGTGACAATTTATTGACAACTTCTAAATTGTTAACAGGAAGACAGACATGCATGCGCGGTAGTCCATATTTTTACAGGAAAAACCAAAGCAACCAAAAATAGTCAGTAAACTGGAGTCCACGGGATTTCGCCATTTTGTCGTCAAATTTTATCATGTTTGTTATCCTTTTGTCACAGTATTAGATCTTTTAGCAGGAATTTCTTATGTCTAGTTTTTTTTTTTTTTTTTATGCCGTAGTTTCATTTTGACTACAACCAAAAATGAGTCATTAAGATGTTTAGAGAGACAACGGAGCAGGCGACCAGTGAATATGCCGAGCTTGCATAAATTTACAATAAAATCTGATCAGGAAGTCATGAGATGAATTGAAAAAGGAGATGAATTGAAAAAAAGTAGATCTAGATGGACAGAATTAGATCTAGATCACAGAAAAAAGATCAGTTTAGACCTGGAGTGGAAAGCTGAATTTGCGAAGTTGGTTTGTGTTTGATTCAGAGGAAAATGCCATGTTTTCTTTGCGGAGAGTTTAAAAAAACAGAAGATCTGCTGAAGGATCTCATATCTTTATACCACTATGTTTTTATCCTTCAAAACTCAAATTCTGTTATTTGAGCCTCAGTAAGACTAATATGTTGTCTGCCATTGCTTTCAAAATGGATAAGTGTAAAGTGTTGTCCTCTGGTAAAAGGGCAAGAAATCTTAATTGAAATAATTAACAGGGAAACATTAATTGACCATTATATGGCTTGCAACACGCGAAAAAAGGCATTCAGACATTTGCATTAAGTGTCGTCTCGGATCAGCCTGCGCAGTCCGTGCAGGCTAATCTGAAACAACACTTTCCGTTTTTATGTAATTTTCTGTTTTGAGCAAGTCTACTGTAGCACAAAATGTAATGTAGTCGTAAAGTGCCGTCTCAGATTAGGCTGCACAGACTGCGCAGGCTGGTCCGAGACGACAATTTACGCAAATGTCTGAATGCCACTTTTCGCCTGTTGCAAGCCATATATCATCATATTGTCATTTTGTTTTTGTTTCAATTTTGGTATATATCTAATTTATAAGAAGAGAAATAACATAGATTTTGATTTATATAACACTTTTCTTCATTTTGCTAAATGGGTCTAGTAGAAATCTGAAGTGGTCTAGTGAATTCCACTGATCTAGTTGAAAAAAATGTTAATGTCGAACCCTGTAAATGTCAAGCCTAGTTTCGACTTCCTTTGGGTCAATGGATATTCACATTTCAAAAGATTGGAATTACAAGGAGGTAACAGGAACATTTTTGGACTAGTTTGTTGTTTTTTTAAAGACTAATCATTATTCTATCGATCAAGGACATTATTTTTAGCTGACAAACAAAAGATTTAAGCATACAGCCATTTGAAACAGCGCAGATATTTTCATTCTTCAACCCAGAATAGGCGTAAGAATGGCTGGTGTGGAGACACAATCACAAAATTAGCATCGGAGCTAGTCACCAAATTGGGGGTAATAATGCCACTGCAGTTGACATACCTGGAAAATTCGTGATTGAGTTAACAGCCGTCATGTACATGTATGCCTTTTAACTTTAACTTCTCCAGTTTTATGTATCCCAATTTTGAATTACAAAAAAATTTTAGACCGATGATGAAAGCAAGGCAAAGGCACAACACTGTTGTACTTTTTCATGTGTAAAGTTCAGCATCTTAGTCATCCTTAGTAGCTCTAACCATAACACATGCCCAATTAATTATCATAGAAATGCATGCATGAAATAGGCCATGCTGTGTGAAAAAGGGAGCTTAATGCATCTGCGAAAAGTATCGGCACAGGTCAGCCTGCACAGTCTGTGCAGGCTTACCAGGGCCAAAACTTTTTTGCTATTGATCAATTTTCTGTATGTCAAAGGACCATTCTACCTCATGAGTGGTTGTTGGACAAAATTGATTTTTATGGATCCATAACTATGTGATGTCTTCCATCGTATAATGCATCACTGAGATGCATTAAACCCCCCTTTTGCCAGAGCATTGCTCAAAAAGTATTGCTGTAAACGGTAGCTTAAAAGCAAGGGTGGTTTTATGTGCTTAACCTTTTACCACAATGTATCCAAATGCTGTCTGTGATAGTATGTGAGAGAGTGTCAGAGCTTCTGTGCTCAAATTGGACCTGAATTTGCGCAATCTCCAGCAAAACAAGCTTATATGGAAAGAAATGAGAAACAAATGTTCCAGGCATGTTTTTGCCAAACTATGGAAATACGCTTTGTAGAACATTTTTATAACATATTATTTAGAATACGGTATCTGAATTTTGAAAATTGACAGTATGTGTCCCTAGGAATAATGTTTTGTTCCCAAAAAACTTTCAGGAGTGTGCCCAAATGATAGACATAGCTGCCACACTGTAACTTGTTTACAGTACTTTATTAAGTCTTTACCAAACAGCAAAATCTGAAACTTTTCCAAATTGAAAGGCTGAAATCATTTGCAGACAACAAAAGAAATGTGACTCAAAAATCAAATTTCTTTCAGAAAGGGTAGAAAACTTTGTGGAAAAAGGAGAAAATGCTGGTTACGAGCATTTTCTTTTTTTTTCCACAATGTTTTCAAAAGCGTTTTCATTAGGATTGTTGAAAGTCAGAATTCTGTGGTAAACAGTTAATGGTATGAATAATACTCAATAAGATTGCAGACCCATACCAGTGGTTGGAAGATCCGGACAGCGAGGAGACTAAACAGTTTGTAGATGCTCAAAACGCAGTTTCCAAACCATTTATTGAGGCATGTCCAGTCAGACAGAAATTAAAAGACAGGTATGTACACCAAAACATATCTCAAAGTTACTAAATTACTCATTTTAAGTCAAATATAACCCAGTTTGTTGATAATTTATCAAACCATTGTCACTCTTGTGAATTCATGGTAAATATTGACCCTTGTGATTGTGCATAGATTACGACGGATAGAAAAGTCAATTTTGGATTTTGCAGCCATCCACTCTTTCAATCAAGGATATCACATGATGCTTGTAACGTGACTGTGTACGACCTTTGCCTTGCATAATCATGCAGCAGGCAAGAAAGTGGAGTCAATATACTCTATGCAGGTATACCGTCGCAATGATCTATTCCACAAAAATCCAACTGCAAATCACTCGAGGATGTCGGAATTTTATTTTGAGAGTGCAGTGGAATGATTTCAAAGATAGTAAAAATGTAAATTTCGTATAGGTACATTAACATTTCATGTTTAACTCTTTACTACAAAATCTCTACTTTTAACGACCCCGAGAGAGAAGCCTTTTGAAAATATTGTGGGAAAAGGAGAAAATGCTGGTAACCAGCTTTATCTCCTTTTCCCATAATGTTTTCTACCCTTCCCAAAACAAATTTCAATTTTTCAGTCACATTTATTTTGTCGTCTGCAAGTGGTTTCAATTTGGACAAGTCAAAAATTTTGTCGAATGGTAAAGAGTTAAGTGTAAAGGATTGCTGGAAGAAAGTAAAAGACATGATCCTACAAGAAAATGAGTGTGCCGTTTCTAATGTTGAAACAACAAGTAGTCTCGTAATTTTAGACGGTGTATGCAAATGACTCCAGCAATAAACTATCACGATTTTCCCCCATTGTTTACAATTTTGACCTGGTGATTTTCTCATGACCAAGATTTATTTCCAGCAACAAGTCTTAAACTTTTTTTCATTCTTTGGGGCTAGATATAGCTTAGTCATTAAACACAAAATTCGAATTCTTTAAATTGGGTTATTATTGAATTTGACTGAAATCGAGTATTGTTGTCACTTTAACTCTTTCCATACCATAGACGACACCAGAAGCTTTTGTGGACAGTGTAGATCAAGATCTGACTGCACAGAACGTGTAGTCAGATCTCTGATCTGCACTGTCCACTGCTATATTTAGATTATGACCTGAAATCGAGTATTGTTGTCACTTTAACTCTTTCCATACCATAGATGACACCAGAAGCTTTTGTGGACAGGGTAGATCAAGATCAGACTGCACAGAATGTATAGTCAGATCTCTGATCTGCACTGTCCACTGCTATATTTAGATTATGACCTGAAATCGAGTATTGTTGTCACTTTAACTCTTTCCATACCATAGACGACACCAGAAGCTTTTGTGGACATTGTAGATCAAGATCAGACTGCACAGAACATGTATTCTGATCTCTGATCTGCACTGTTTACTGATATATTCTAGATTGTAAGTGAACTGTCTCTTGATCTTGCAGAGGCAATGTATTTTTTAGCCTTTGAGAAAATGCAATTTATTCATTCAGTAGTGAAAGAGTTAAAGGCCACCTCCATTGAGCAAGCATATACAGTCAAACCTGAGCTAACAGTCGGATGTCAATCTGTTAATTCTAAACAATCTCAAGTTTTAGCTACCCTGAGGAAGAAGGCCTTGGAAAACATCATGGTTTATAGGAGAAAATGCTGGTTACCAGCATTTTCTCTTTTTTTTCCACAATGTTTTCTCTTCCTTTTAAGACAAATCTTATCATTTTATCCACAATTAGTATTGTTCTCTGCAAAGGTTTTCTATGTGTAAAGGACTAAAAGTCTAAAATTTTTTTGTGTGGTAAAGACTTAACACTGGTCATTCCAGGTCTGTCTGTTTCAATTTTCTACATTATTGAAGCTGTTGACCTTTCAAATGCGGTTAGCACTCCGCTTTAATCTGTCAGATTTAACATAACTTGATACTAATACAGCAGTTTAAAAGTTGTCAGCTTTAATTTATAAAGCAATTTCTCCTTGTCCCATAATGTTTTCAGAAACCTTCTCTTTCAGGATTGCTAAATCTCAGGATTATGTTGTAATGGGTCAAAGATGAAGGTATTGCATTTTCAAATCTGTTCTTGTCAGAATATCCGGCAAAGAAGGGGGGCATTGTAGATCCAAGATCAGACTGCATGTTCTTTGCAGTCTGATCTTGATCTATAGTGTCTTCATAGAAAATATAGTCAAGGTTCCGTGCTACAAGGGTTAATGATGTAGATCACATTGTTAGAAAAGGAGTAGGCTTTACCTCTTTACCACACAATCCCAAGTTTTCAAGACCCTGTCAGAAAAAGCTCATGAAAACAGTGGGAAAAGGAAAAAATGTTGGCAACCAGCATTTTCTCCTTTTCCCACAATATTTTCTTACCCTTCAGAGACAAGTTTCATTATTTGAGCCACATATAATTTGTAGTTTGCAAAATTAATGCTTTCAATTTGAACCTGATTTTCTTGGTTGGTAAAGGGTGAAAAAGTAAATGCTTTCTTTCAAAGAAAAACAATCTGTCTGCTGCATGGTTATCAAAAGTCTTATTTATCCTTCAGAGTGCTTGATACGTAAAATTGACTGTTTTAATATATAAATAAGTAGTCTACGGAATCATTTGAGCTGTCACAGTTGCTGTTGCAAGAATAATTCAAAACAGGCCCACCATATGAATCCAAAGATCAGACTGCATGTTCTGTACTGTCTGATCACTATCTTTGACGTCTGCAAAAGACAGTCTGATTGTAAACTCCATCACTTGCCTTGCAAAAAAAAGTGTTCACCCTTTACCAAACAATCCTGACTGTTAACAACCCTGAGGAATAAAGCCTTTCAACACATTGTCAGATAAAGAAGAAAATGCAGGTAACCAACATTTTCTCTTTTTCCCACAATGTTTTCTGCCCTTTCAAAGAAAAATCACATCATTTGAGTTAATTTTGTTGTCTGCAAATGCTTTGAATTCGGACTAGCCGAAGATTTTGTGGTTTGGTAGAGAGTAAGCTGTGCTTTTTGCTGGAACAGTTTACTTGGTAAAACTATGTTTACATTGGTTATGTTTTTTATTTCTTTATCTATAGAATGACAGTTTACTTGGTAAAACTATGTTTACATTGGTTATATTCTTTTATTTCTTTATCTATAGAATGACAGTTTACTTGGTAAAATCATGTTTACATTGGTTATATTTTTTTTATTTCTTTATCTATAGAATGACAGTTTACTGGGTAAAATTATGTTTACATTGGTTATATTCTTTTATTTCTTTATCTATAGAATGACAGTTTACTTGGTAAAATTATGTTTACATTGGTTATATTCTTTTATTTCTTTATCTATAGAATGACAGTTTACTTGGTAAAATTATGTTTACATTGGTTATATTTTTTTATTTCTTTATCTACAGAATGACAGAAATGTGGGACTATCCAAAGTACGGATGTTTTTCCAAAGAAGGGAACCATTATTACCATGCCTACAATTCTGGGTTGCAAAACCAGAGGTAAGGGACAGTTTAAATCGGGGCCATTATCAGATTTTGAAAAGTGGTATGTCCATGGAATACCTTTGATGTTCCTCTATTGCCAAAGGCAAAGGGGGGGGGGAATAAGAGGGGATGTCTTCCCTTTGACACACTCTCTCGTAAGGGGTTTCAAGGGGACCTTCCCCAAGAAAATCGTTTATTTGATCCTTTACCATACAATTCCTACTTTAAACGACCTTGAGGAAAAAGACTTTTGAAAACATTGCCAGAAAAGGAGAAAACCATTGCTGATTACCAACATTTTCTCCATTTCCAACAATGTTTTATTTGTTTTCAAAAACAATTTTAATCATTTGAGCTAAATCTAATTTGTTTTTTGCAAATACCTTGGATTTGAAGAAGTTCAAAATTTTGTAGTTCTGGTAAAGAGTTGAGGCATCTTTATAAGTGATTCTGCTTCATTTTGAGACCATTTTTGCAAGTGGTACAGCCAATAACACATTTGGCAAAGAATGGTCTGGCTATGGCTGGACTGCGGACAATGGCCTGGGACATGAGTAGCCACAGTAAAGGTGTTATACACTCTTAACCAGATAATAAAATTTTAATTGTCAAAATTGAACACATTTGTGGAGAACATCGAATATAGCTCACATCCTAGGACTCAGTCTTGAAGGGTTAAATATGCGTAGTGCCAAAAATAAGGGAACCCTGTAACTTGTTTCTTCTGATATGATATGACAGGGTGACTTTACCTCTCAATATTTCAGCAGATTCTAAGAGCAATGATACTCCATAGTATTTCCAGTATGCCCGCCAGGTGCCATGCAGGTGTTGCTTCACATGTAGGTCACACCTGATATTGATTTGGGTTCCATATCTGTTATATACTCAACAGCAAAAGAAATACATATTTTTTAGAGAATGATAACTCCCTTAATGATGCATATTTTCAAACAAAACAAATTCTGCTTCGAGGCAATACCTCCACCTGTACACCTTTTACATGATTGACTGAAAAAAAAAAAACAGTTGAGCCTGTCACCGTCAAAATGGCTCACTGTTCATGTGCAGTGTACAAACTACCAAATTACAGATTTCGTTTTGTACACGATGTCATCTGTGAGATTTAGACTCCTCCAAAGGAAAAACAACAAAAAGTATCAGGAAACGCGCTGTTGACATCAGTTATGGTTCTCGGAAGAGACTGACATAATGCAGCAATCGGCATACTATTGGCAGGAGGGAAACAAGTTCAAGTTGCAGCACAGTTTTGGGTTTATCAGTCGACTATGCATCAGCTTCTTCATCGTTATTGAACAACGGGCACTGTTGCAGACCGGCCAGGCACAGAAAGGTCGCATGTCATTACGGCATGGCAGGACCATTTTATGACTGCTACCGAGATTGCAAGATCAACTCACAGGTAGACAGTGTCCAAGAGTCGGTGTAGACACTGTACGAAGGCGTTTACGTTTGTTTGGGCTACGCTGTCTGACCATGTTCGACACAATGGCATTGCCAGCATCGTTGTGACTGGGCACAGCTTCATCAAAGAAGGCAAGCACTTCAGTGGCCGCAAACAATATTCACGGATGAGTTGAAATTTCAAGTTGACTTTTTTCACAGACGTCCAAACGTCTATCAACGACAAGGTGAAGGGTTAACCCTTTATCACACAATCCCGACTTTTAATGACCCTGAGAAAGAAAACTTTTGAAAACATTGTGGCAAAAGGAGAAAGTGCTGGTAACGAGCATTTTCTTCTTTTCCCACAATGTTTTCTTATCTTTTATTGACAAATCCAATTACTTGTGCCACATTTACTATGTCCATTGGAAAGGCTTCCAATTTGGATCTGTCTAAAATTTTGTCGTGTGGTAAAGAGTTAAGCAACGCCTGTGTTTATGAGATGGAATGTTTTGGAAGAACTTCCACCATGGTCTGGGGAGGAATTAGTCATTTTGGGATCACACCTCTTGTTTTTATTGATGGAGGCCAAGGAGTCGGTGCACAGCATAATGGTAGACAACCTCGACAATGACTGCTTATCCCTACATTCACGAACTTCTATGCACTGTTGTCTTACCGTACTTGGCAGCTCATCCTGGTATGGTTCTTGAACAGGACAACACCAAACCACACATTTAATCGGACACTTTTTACGCCAGAACAACGTTAGGGTGTTAGCATGGCCTGCCTTCTCTCCTGACATGAACCCAATAGAACATGTGTGGGATTTTCTGGGGAAGAAAATATGGGAGAGACCGTGTTGCAACGTGAAGCAATTGCTAAATGCCCTTTGGCAGGAATGGAATGCACCATCTTTGCATAACACCATACGGCTAATTGAATCAATAAGGCGACATTGCTCTGCTGTTCTGTGGGCTAACGGTGGGCACACACGGTACTAAAAAAGGGGCTTATTCTAAGGCAAGTCAGTTGTGATACTGCCTTATTTTGGACATGTCATTATACAAAAAATGTATAGACTAAATAGAGTATTTTTTCTAAAATTATGAGAGAAATAAATTGAAGTTTAGAATTGTACTTCTGAACTATTGAATTTTCTTAGAATTATCAGTAAGATTCACTTGAGAAAAAAGGGTTAGTGAAAAATGTTTGGTAAGGGGTTGTAGGATATCATAGCTTTAACAAATTATCATGTGTTTTACATTCCAGAGTGAGGACAAAGGCATTTAACTCTATAACAAAAGACATAACATTAGACTAGTCGAAATTGAAAGTATTTACAGACAAAAAATAAATGTGACTCAAAAATTTAAAGTTGTTTTGTGAACGGTAGGAAACATTGTAGGAAAAGGAGAAAATGCTGATAACCAGCATTTTCCCTTTTCCCCCACAATGTTTTCAAAATGCTTTTTTTCTCAGGTTTGTGATAAATGTGACTCAAAAATTAAAAAATGTTTTGGGAAGGAAAGAGAACAAGCATTTTCTCCTTTTCCCAGAATGTTTTTTGTGGTAAAGACTGAAGAATATCTTGGATTATCAGTATTACCTCCTTGTGTCATGATGATTTCTGCCCTTTCAGAGACAGTTCCAACCATTTTAACTTCATTTGAATTGTCCTCTGCAAATGTTTTCAGTCCTCTGATACAGTTCGTCTTTGAATTCTGCTTTTCTCACAATTTTTTCAAAAGCATTCCGTCTCCAGCACTGTAAAGGATTGAAAAAATTTATGCTCTGTTTTTTTTTTTTTTTTCTAATTCTACAGTGTATGCTATTTTCATATTTTTGCAGTGTACGTTATGTGCAAGATTCTCTGCAGGGGGAAGCTAGAGTATTTTTCGATCCAAACAAACTGTCAGAGGACGGGACAATAGCTATACAACAAACAGAGTTCTCCCAGGACGGAGAGTTACTTGCTTATGGCTTGAGTGAAAGTGGATCAGATTGGATAACTATAAAAGTGAGAATTTTTAAATGTTTACCTTTTCATGCTTTTCATGCAATCCTGTAAAAAGGTGTAACTCTTTCCCAAACAACAAATTGTTGACTCTTCCATATGAAAAGTAATTGCAGACAACAAATTATGAATTGATACAAATGAGCTGAAGTTCTCTGATAGCGTAGAAAACATTGTGGGAAATGAAGAAAATGCTGGTTACCACAATGTTTTCAAAAGCCTTAAAACTTGGGATTTTGTGGTAAAGGGTTTAGTGTATATTTCCTTTTCCTAAAATGTTTTCTACTTTTCCAAAGATAAAGATCAGCTTCTAAGATATATTAATTTTTTCATCTGCAAAGTCTTTAAATTTGAACAAGGCTGAAATTTTGTCCTTTGCCACAGTATCAACATATTGACCCCTCCTGGTTTTTTTTACCAGATCACTTTCAGAACTTGCCTAAAATGAGCAATTTCTCCTATTTCAACAATATTTTCTATATATATTTAATTTATCAAGGGTAATTTTTCCTGGTTATCCCAATTTTACAAAGATGAGTTCAAAATTAACTTCTACAAGATGACAAAATGTCTGAAATTATCCAAATAATTGAAAGTGCATGTGTGTGCAGACTACAAAGAACATGCAGGATCTCAAAAACTGAAATTTGTCTTTTCCATCAGTGTTTTCTACCCCATCAAAGACAAGTTCCATCATTTGAGACACATATCAATTGTGGTCTGCAAATGCATTGTCCTGTGGTAAAAAGCCAATTCTGTCCTTTGTTCACAATTCAAAAAAGCCCTTAGTAGTGAGGATCTGCCTGATGTTATAAACAAAGTGACTTTCTCAGATACATGTGAGCTATGCTCTGGCAAAATGAGGCTTAATGCATCTCTGTGATGCATGATACAAAGCAACTCATCACAGTATTATGGATCCGTAAATCCATTTTGTCTAACAGCCAACCAAATCATGAGGTAACATGATCTTTAGACATGCAGAAAATTTACAAATATCAAAAAGTATCGCCCCGTGTCAGCCTGCGCAGGCTGTCATGGGTCAATACTTTTTGCAGATGCATTAAGCCCCCTTTTCACGGAGCATGGCTCATGTATAAGGTGTTGTTGTAGTAAAAATGTTCTTTTTTATAGTACTCTTTGTTCACAGTTCAAGATGAGGATCTGTTTGATGATATAAAGAGAGTGAAGTTTTAAAATACATGTATATGTTAGTTCTGTAGAAAGTAGTTACTTTAATTCTGTCCTTTGTTCCCAGTTCAAGAAGGCCCCTAGTGGTGAGGATCTATCTGATGTTATAAAGAGGGTGAAGTTCTCCTCTATAGCTTGGACACATGATAACAAGGGGATCTTTTATAATGTAAGTGAGAAACTTTTAGTCTCTACAACACAAAAAAAAAAAAAATGTTGAAAATGTCCAAATTCTAAACATTTGTAGATGACAAATCGAATGTGGCTCACATAATGGAATTTGTCTCTGGAAGGGCAGAAAACATTGTGGGAAAAGGAGAAAATGCTGGTTACTAGCATTTTCTCCTTTTTCCACAATGTTTTCAAAAGCTTTCTTTATCAGGATTGTTTGGGAAAGGGTTTACAGGCTTTTCCTGTATAAACAGAATCTCTAGAAATGAAACTTTTTGGTAAAACTTTGTAGAAGAAAGAAACAATTAATTAAATTATTGTGCTTTTACCAAAGATGATTTTCTTTCCTTTACATACATGTCCTTATAGTCTTTTGTACTATTTAGTATATAGTTACTAAGTATGTGTAGCAGTGGGATGAAATTTTTTTCTTGGATAATTTATAACCAGGAAAAACTGATTATGATGCAGGTAAAAAAGCTCATCCTTGGGATTCTTTTTCTTTTAACTGCTTCATACCAAATTCTTGTGGCAGATTTTAGCTTGGCTGTTTTTGACAAAAACATCAAGGTAATTGTACTGTCATTGCCCTAGCATTTTCATCTATTTTATCGTCTGCATTGTTGTCTGCATCATGCAAGGCCCAGCTGGATAGCTCAGTGGTTAGCTTATTTGACTCATGTTCCATACCCAGTTGCGACAGACTTTCTTTCTGGCTAGTTTTTGCATCATATCACTGATGCGTGTGAGAAAAGTATTCAGTGGCTTGGAAAGAGTTGTGTCAGTACTATTGTGAGAAAGCCAGGAAACACATGCATAGATGCACTGTCTGCTGTGACATTACCTAAGCTGTTAAAACAGCATTTCAAAAGGGGAACCCATACGACGGGGGCAGGTAACCATCAAAATATTTTTGACACAGTTATGCCCCCTTTTAGACTTGGAATTTTCATTAAAAGCAACTGCATCTGAGGGTTGGCACCTGCATGCCGTGCTCTTGTTAATGTTGCACACAACTAGTTGGTTATCCGCTATATATCCTGTGGATTTTTCTGGCTAACATTTCAGTCCTACCCAGAACAGGAAGGCAAGTCAGATGGCACAGAGACCACCTCCAATCTCAACCACAAGTTGTTTTATCATCGACTAGGCACGGATCAGTCTGAAGATGTACTTGTTGTGGAATTTCCAGATCACCCTCAATGGCTGATGTAAGGTCTTAAAGTAACAATAAAGCCCAAAAGTAAACGAAGCAGGTGTTTAAATGCATTGAATTTATATCATACCATTTAAAAGTATGGAAATTATTGTGAAGATAACAATCTGTCATTGTACGGTCTGTCCAAGTGTTAGTTGCTGACAGAAATTAATTTCAAAACTAGGTTAAAACCTGTCAGGTAGCTGTGTCTTTTGTTTACTTTCTGCCATCTCCACAATATTTTTCATACTTTTGAATGGTATGATTTAAATTTAAATGTATTATGACACCTGCTTTGATATTTTGGCCTTTACTGGGCCCTTAAAGCTCTGTTTTTTGGTCTATTTTCCCTCCTTATTATAGTTAGTCTTTCATCTAATACACATAGCGAAGACACTTAACCACATACCAAACAATCCAATGTGTTTATGACTCTGTAGAAGACTTGATAACTTTAACATGCATTTTCTCTCTTTTGTACAATGTTAAATACCCTTTAGAAATTCAAACATTTTAGCCACATTTTATTTGTCATCTACATAATGCTTTTGGTCAGTTTAAAATTTTGTCAATTTGTAAACAGTTAGTTTCACTTATTTAAGCTGTGAAGCACATGACTATCTTGTACATCTTAAGTTCAGATGTTTGCTTTGCCAAAATTCTTTTCAGGGTTTAATGAAATCCAATCTAAAACAATTTTTCTTCTTTCACTTCTTTATCAGTTTCAAAGCAGCCAATAGTTTGGAAATTTTGTCGTGCACGTAACTGGTAAACCCTTTGCCACACAATCTGTTGTTTATAGTAATGACCCAGAGAATAAAGACTTTTGAAATCATTGTTGGAAAGGAAAAAAATGCTGGTAACTGGTAAAGGATAACATAATTATTGGCTTTAAATGAGTTTCTATTAAAGTTGAACCATCTACACTAACAAGAAAAGTTTCCTTGGGCAAGGCTCTTCAGAGACAAATCATGGTAACAGCAAAACTTTCAGGCTGTTAAACCAAGGAAAAGCATAAAAAGTGAGCTACCCCACGTTTCCTTTTGCAAGGCACTTCAGAGACTAAGCCTAAGACTGAGGTGATTGAGAGACAAGTGAGCTGTAAACCTTTGCCTAATAGTCCAATGATCATACATCTCTATGAAATTAGACTTGAAAACACTGATGGAAAAGGAGAAAATGCTGGTACGCCTTGGCTTTAATAGACAAATCCCATCATCTGAACCACATTTGCATTGTTGTCCGCAAAATGTTTTTGATTATGGACAAATAAAAAAATTCATTGTTTTTTAAATATTTAACCAGGGAAATTTAGGAATAAGGGAGCTGCCACTGCGATATAGCTGAAATACTGTTGAAAGTTGCAAAATGGAAAACAATTCTGGTTAACAACTCTGAAGAAGTAGGCTTTTTAAAACATTGTATGAAAAAGAGAAAATGCTGGTAACCACCCTTTTAAGGAAAACTTTAATTGTTTGAACCACATTTAATTTGTCATCTTACAAATGTACTTAATTTGGGCAAGTCTGAAGTTTTGTTGTGTGGTAGAGAGTTAAACTTTTACTAAATGACAATTCAGGCATGTCTAAATCTAAAGCAATTGCAGACAGCAAAGTAAGTGAAGTCAAATGGTGGGATTGGTCTTTGAAAGTGTAGGAAACCCAAAGTATTTTCTCCTTATTGCACTATGCTTTCAAAAAGCTTCTTCCACACAAACCAAGGATTGCTTGGTGAAGGGTTTAACACAATTCAGTCCAACATTTTATACATACAGTGGTGCTGAAGTAAGCGACTGTGGTAGATATTTGATCATTACACCCATGGAGGGATGTGATCCTGTCAACAGGCTGTTTATCTCCGACCTTCAAGCTCTTCCCAATGGTATCAGTGGCTTATTACCGTATGTTAAAGTGGTGGACAATTTTGATGCCCAGTATGAGGTATATTGTTGTTATTTTACCAGATATACAGCAGCTGGCGTCAGTTGGTGTTTCAAATGAAAATTTTATCAAAGGAATCTTAAGAAATGACATTGAGTGAGCCTTTGGCAAGCTCAATAACATTTTGTCCAGATAAGTTAAACCTTTTACCATATAATACTGAGTTTTAATGACCCTGAAAAAGAAGACTTTTGAAAACATTCTGGGAAAAGGAGAAAAAGCTGGTTACTAGCATTTCCTCCTTTTCCCACACTGTTTTCTACCCTATCAAAGGCATTCCATCATTGAGCCACATTAAATTGTCATCTGCAAACACTTACAATTTACAAGACTTACAAGTCTGTAATTTTGTCGTGTGGTAGGGTTGATAAAGTTTGACCTGAAAAGCCAAGTAGTAACTTGTCCTTATCACATAGCAGTATCTCAATGATAATGAGTTTAATGAAAAAAACGCATATAATTATGGGTTGTATCTAGAGCGAGGCATTGAGGGATTGCCGTGAATTTTAATGGCGCCCTCTCCCCCACCAATTTGCCGTGGG
This sequence comes from Hippopus hippopus, assembly GCA_946811185.2. NCBI lineage: Eukaryota > Metazoa > Mollusca > Bivalvia > Cardiida > Cardiidae > Hippopus > Hippopus hippopus. Next base: position 16,329,072 of record OX328113.1, on the reverse strand, counting down.
AAAATCCTGCAAATATAGGTCTCAATTTCAACTAACAAAATCTTCATTGTATTCCATCACTCAAAATGAGGATGACTCAAACAAAAATTCTTTAAGGACAATAAAAACTTCCAATTCTGAAAGCTAAATCTGTCATTCTGCTGATATCATGATGCCCTGTCTCTTCCAGTGACTCAGCCCCCATTTACCATATATGGATGACATGTATTCCAAGTATGGTAATGATTACTACAGAAAGCCCGCAAAAACAGAATGATTGCATTGCATGCCCTCTACCTTCTGATGATTCCCCATGTAATTCCTGCCTGTGATGTCATTTGAGTGTCTGTTCCATGTGTTTTCTCAAAATTTTAACAATCTAGTCCAAAGTGATCTCAATTATCAGATTTTTAATAACTGCGATAAATTTTTATTTGTGGGTAATACCATTTTTAAAATTGGAGTTTTGATAGAAATGAACTTTCACCTTGTATTTGTCAGCCACATGTTCACATTGAGATACGCGTTAAATGGCAACTTTAGACTTGTGTAACTAAGGACCTACAATAATCAGTTGGTCCGGAAAAACAGCTTATCCGGAAACATTCATAGGAAACAGGAGTGTCCGGATAAACACGGCTTGACTGTATAATTCGGTAAAGGGTACGAATATAGTATAAACAAATTTAAAGCACATAAAATGGTCTTGATACACATCCCCTATATTTTCATTGCCCCCCAATTTCATTAATTTTGGGGGGGCATTTCCCCCCAAATTGCCAATTTCTAGATGCATCCCTGTGGGGTAGAATTTTTGTGTACTTGTGACCTTGAATTTTTACATGAAGGGCATCTTACTTATCTCTCTTTTTCAGGTTTTGTGCACAACTTCATTCTTTAAACAATGTCATGAATGATCTGTGTGCCAACATATCACTTTTGGAAAAATTGTGACAAAGGAAATTTGCTTAACCCTTTCCCACACAACCAATTTCAGACTCCCAAATTCAAAAGATCTGCAGGCGACAAATTAAAAATTAATACAAACATGTTTAAGTTCACTGAAAGGAAAGAAAACATTGTGGGAATAGGAGAAAATGCTGGTGACCAGCATTTTCTCCTTTTGCCACAATGTTTTCTAAAAGCTTTTTACTCAAGGTCGTTAAAATTTAGGATTGTTTGGGAATGGGTTAATTTGAGCAAGTTCTTATTTTGCCACAATCCTTTCATGTGTATTCAACCTTAGTTCGTGGTGATTTTCGAAAGTTTATAACGATTTCTGTACTTGTATTCAGCCATTTTGTTTCTAGAGGTAAAAAGTACAACTTACTCTTTGATTTCTTATCCCTTTTACAAACAATCCCCAGTTTTAACGACTCAAAAGAAGAAGGCTTTTGAGAACATTGTAGAAAAAGAGAAAATTGCAGATACCAGGTACTTACTCTTTTTTCCCCACAGTATGTTCTTCCCTATCAAAGACAGAATTCATCATTTGAGCAACATTTGTTTTATAGTCTGCCTTCAATTTAGTTGAGTCCCAAATGTTGTCATTTGATAACTGTTCTTGTTTGATCTATTTCAGTATATAACCAATGAAGGGACACTGTTCACGTTCAAAACTAACCTAAACTGTCCAAACTACAAGCTCATCAATATTGACTTTAGCAACTATGAAATGGTAAGAACTCCTACAGATTTCTTGTCTACAGACCTAAAAATTTTACTTTTCAGGCATCATGTGTAATGAATCGCATCTTGTATCAAAAATTGCCTCGTTAGACCCTTACCAAACTATCATGTTTTTTAACAACCCGTAGAAAGAAGCCTTTTGAGAACACTGTAGGAAAAGGAGAAAATGCTGGTAAACAGGATTTTCTCCTGCTAACTTTTTTATTATGAACAAGTGGCATATTTTGTCACTTAGGACAGAGATGAAGCTCTGGAGGCTACAGTTTTCATTCCAAAAACTGGTTTATTAGGTATATATTTATTGAAAGCTGTGTGGAGATTCTTGATGCTAGATACCACAATTTCATTTGATCATAACTTTACCAGACAACAAAACTTCAGGGTGTCCTTATTGAAAGCATATGCAGATCACAAATTAAAAAAGTTGCACCCTGTGAAAAGGGGGCTTAATGCATCTGCAAGTATCGACCCAAGTCAGCTTGCGCAGTCCGCACAGGCTGACCATAGCCGAAACATTTTGCTTTTAGTAAATTTCCTGAATTTCAAAGGACCAGTTTACCTCATGATTCAGTCAGTTTGTTAGACAAAGTGGATTTTATGGATCTTTAATTATGTGATGGCTTGTTTGGTACAATGCGTGAATGACATAAATTAAGCCCCTTTTTGCCAAAGCACTACTCAAATGTGATTGTGTTGGTGCCAAGTAACTAACCTTGGGTAGCTGACAGTACAATCAAACGAAACTGACAGATTTTTTACCTGAAAGGCCTGATAAGAAACAGATAGAATGGATCTAAGATAAAACTGCTTGTTCTGTGCCGTCCTTGAAAGCCCATGATTTCACATGTGGCAATGACGGTATTAAATATCCAATGAGCTCTCTAAGGGCCACAGTTTTCAAATAATCTTTATGAAACTTTGTTGGTTTCTTCTTTTCCAGGACATCTAGGCCAAGGTTTAACTCAAAGACTTATAGTTTTGAACAGTTCATAGTTTTGTTCATATATTGTAAATGCTTTTGTGGACAGTGTAAATCGAGAGTAGACTGCACAGAAAGTGCAGTTTGATCTTGGATTGCTTTTTTCTTTCTTTTTGCTTTTTCTAGTCCAATCAACACTACCATTAAGATACTAGAACCCATGACTGATATCTGGTTTTGGAAAATTGTGTGTAATCAGCTTGCTGAATGTAGAATGTGATGCTGTCCTAATATTTCAGAGAATAAGGTTTTTTAGAAAAATGCGTATTAACCCCTTACCACACAATCCCAAGTTTTAATGACCTTGAGGATAAGGCTTTTGGAAAACATTGTGGGAAAAGGAGAAAATACTGGTAACCAGCATTTTCTCCTTTTCCCACTATGTTTTCTGCCCAGTCACAGATGACTCCTATGGTTTGGACCACATTTGCTTTGTCGTCTGCAAATGCTTTGAAAGTGGAAAAGTCTAAATTTTTTATGTTTGGTAAAGAGTTAAACAAGGGTAAAGAATTACAGGCTTGATCGTGGACCTATTCATTCATATCTTTACAGAGTAACTGGTCCACATTAGTAGAAGAGCACAAGAAAGATGTTTTGAAATGGACAGGCTGTGTAAGAAATGACAGACTGGTTCTATGTTATCTACAGGATGTGAAGGTCAGTGACTAGATAGACTGAGTCTAGATCTTGATTCTACTGTTATCTCTTGAAAGAGACTTTTTTACAATCTGCAAAAGTAAGATGTAAAAAATGTTTTGGGAAAAGCAGCAAGTGTGTCAAATGCATGTTCTGTTAGCTCAAATGCACTCTGATGGCTCCTGGTTTATGTAAACAAAGGGTAGGATTCTAGTAGATTGTAATGTTACTTTAGAGCAGATGCATGATCTAGGAATATTTATGTATCTGTTAACCAAGAGTCTATATGACTTTCTGCACAAACATGGAGAAGGGGCTAAAGAAGTTATAAAGTAGCTGAATGGAAGTGGAAGAGAATCTTCAGCAGTTATCTTTCTATTTAAATGATAGAATTTTTCACAGGTGAACAGTTTAGGTAGGCTTAATGTATTTAATATTCATTCACCTAAAACAACATCATCAACAACAAAAGCTTACCCTGATCTAAGAAAACATATTACTAGTCCTCATTTGAAGTTATGAATTGTGCGTTGTTTTAATTTCTGCCAAACAAATATAGCTCTGGTAGAAAATGATATCATCAATGAAATATGAGGTGTCATCATGTCATCACAGTTGAAATTATATCACTACTAGTAGTGATACCAGTACTACTAATGATATCATAACTGTAGTAATGATATCACAGTAGCAATGATATGGCTGTAATTGATATCCTTGTACTAGTGATATCATGACTAGTAAGGTTGTACTTACTTAAGTAATGATATCATCACTGTAATATTTCAAGTGTAGTAAAGTGGCATAAAACACCATTTAAACCATCCATCCATCAATCAAAGTAATGGTATCATCTTTCAAGTAATGATATCACTGAAGTAACAATATAATCACCTTAACAATGATATCATCTGTGTAGAATTGATGTCACTGAAGATATGACATAACTGTATTAATAAGGTCACTTTGGTAATGACACCTTTGGATTTATGAAGTAACTAGTAATGATATCATCACTTTTATAATAATATCATCACTGTTGTGGGAATATCATTAGTGTAAAAATGATTAACTTTAGTAATATGTTTTGATTTATGATGTTACTAGTAATGATATATCAATCTTGTAATGATGTCATCACCGTTGTGAAGACATCATTACTGTAATAATGTTATCACTGTAGCACAGACGTCATGCTTGTTACCAACATTTTCTCCTTTTCCCTCAAAATTTTCAAAAGCCTTCTCCTTCAGGGTCAGTTGGTAAAACTTGGGTAAAGTTTTAAGTGATAAATCCTCTGAAATGATGGATAAGTATATACCGGTAATCAAATGATTTAACACTCAAACAATGGTATTGGCCTTTGAAAGCATTTCAAACAGTGTGGAAACAGCAGAAAATGCTGGCTACCTGTATTTTCTTCCCTTTCCAACATGTTTCCACAAGCCTCCTTTATCAGGGTTGTTTAAATAGGAGATTGTTTTGTAAAGTGTTTACTTTGTAACAGCTTATAATGGCATGTATATTTTCAGTCATTTGACGGTAACAACATGGAGCAGTGTTAAGGCTGTTTTCCTCTGTTCAATCTGATCTTGAATAAAAGTGTTAGATGTTGCCCTAAGAGTGCAATTAGCTAATAAATTTAACTCTTACTAAACAACAAGATTTTGGACATGTCCAAATTGAAAGCATCTGCAGACAACAAAACAGTTCTGACTTAGAATTTGAAATTTGTTTTGAGAAAGATAGAAAACATTGTGAGAAAAGGAGAAAATGCTGGTTACCAGCATTTTCTCCTTTTCCCAGAATGTTTTCTAGAGGCTTCTCCTTGAGGGTCGTTCTGACTTAGAATTTGAAATTTGTTTTGAGAAACTTAGAAAACATTGTGCTGGTTACCAGCACTTTCTCCTTTTCCCAGAATGTTTTCTAGAGGCTTCTCCTTGAAGATCGTTAAAAGTCGGGATTGTGTGGTAAAGGGTTAACTCTCCCCCATTTTTCAGAGTCAACTGTACGTCCACGACTTAAGCTCAGGAAAACACTTAGCTACGTTACCACTGGAGGTTGGAACTATTACGGGATATTTTGGAAAAAAGAAGGGAACAGAGGTATGGTGATTGAGCTTGAATTGTTTATCAGACAACCAAATTTTAGAACAGCTGAAATTCTAAGCATTTGCAGACAACAAATTAAATGTTGCTCAAGTGATTGAAAAGGTTTAAACATTGTAGCAAAGGGAGAAAATGATGGTAAACAACATTTCCTGCTTTTCCCACAATGTTTTCAAAAGGCTTTTCCTTTAGTGTTGATTAAACGTGGGATTGTATGGTAAAAAGATTTGCCAGCCAATGCCATGTTTGTTTTCTTACCTACCCTTCAAAAGAAGACTTTTGAAAAAGGAGGAAGTGTTTGTAACCTTGATTTTTTTTTTCTCCTTCACTTTTTTAATCTGTTAAAAGAAATTCTAAAATTCTGCCATTGGCTGAAGATCTAATTTGCTACCCGACATTTTAGAAATATCAAAAGCATTTGAAAATGACAAATAACATGTGACTGAAATATTAGAATGTAATCTTTGAAAGAGTGAAAAAAAGAAAAAAAAACATTGTGGGAAAGGAGAAAAAGCATGCAATCGTGAGGTTAACCCTTAAGCACATGATCTCAAGTTTTAACAATCCTAAGGAAAATTCTTTTTAAGAACATTGTGGGAAAAGGAAAAAAATGCTGGTAACCAGCATTTCTCCTTTTCCGACAATCTTATCTACCCTATCAGAATCAATTCCCACCATATGAGCCATATCTAATTTGTCGTCTGCAAATGCTTTCAATTCGGAGCAGTCTACAATTTTGTCATGTGGTCAAGGGTTAAAGGATAACCCTCGTAGTGCTGAATAATTAAAACAAAGTTTATCAGTAAAGTAGCAAAGATGGGGATATTGCAATTTCAAAGCTGTTTTTACAAAGAGGTGGACAGTCTTATCTTGATCTGCACTGTCTGCAGAGCCAATTGAAGTCGGTTCCAGCCCTAAAGGCTAAAGAGCATGGACCACCACTCTGTATTTGTTTTTACAGATATTTTACCAGTTTCTCTCATTCCTGACTCCTGGTATCATATATAGATGTGACATGTCTGACGATAGCTTTAAGCCAGAGGTGAGTTCTAGTCTTTATTTACCCTTTAACAAACAATCTTGAGTATCAACGACCCTGAGACAGATGCCTTTTGAAAACATTGTGGAAAAAGGAGTAAATGCTGGTTACCAGCATTTTCACCATTTCCCACAGTGTTTCCTACTCCTTTAAAGTCATCATTTGAGTCACATATAATATGTGGTCTGCAAATGCTCTAAGTTTTGACAAGTCTTAAATGTTGTCGCCGGGTAAAGAACTAAACATACAAATATTCTCAGTGATAGATACATGTATACACTCTTTTGAAAACTAGCCTTTAACTTTTAACTCGATACAATATTTCAGTCTGAATGCATCTGTAGACGAAAAACTTAATGTTGCACAAATTAGGAAGTTTTTCTTTGAAAGGGTCTACAACACCTGTTAGTTTAGATATGCACTGTGCTGGTAACTGAAGAAAAGTAAGGTGGAAACAAAGCCATCTAAACCCCCTTCTGATTCATCCATATTCTTTTACTGAATCTTTTTTCAATTCTTTTAATATAAAAAATCAGCCAGTATCTCTTCAATGAATCCTGGTTTGATTATGTTGATATGGAAAAGCAGCCAGTGGCTTTGAGAGATTTGAGACATTGATTCACAGCATGAAATCATCATTGAAATTCTTTCCTAGTATTTATGAAAGATAGTGAGGCTTCGTCAAAACTGAATATTGTTTCGATAGAGCTTTTTTTTAGAAAAAGAAACCAGCCAGTGGCTTTGAAAGATTGATCCAGGAGACAAAATCATTGGTAAAATTCTTTCATGGTATTATTGAAAGTCAGTTAGACTCTGTCACTACTGAATATTATTTCAATGGACCTCTTTCTAGAAACAGAAGTAGCTGGTGGCTTTGAAAGGGTCTTGTGGAAAGTACTGGTTATATGTTTTCCAAACAAAAAAATTTCAGACTTGTCCAAATTGATAGCATTTTCTCCTTTTCTGACATTGTTTTCAGAAGCTTTCGCAGTCAGGATCGTCTAAACTTGGGATTGTGTGGTAAAGGGTTATCTGAAATGTTGTTGAAAATGGCAAGAAACACCTATTTACCAGCTAACCAACAAATTCTTTTTCATTTTCCAGGTTTTCAAAGAGTGTAAAGTTAAAGATTTTGATGTCAATAAATTTACAACAGAGCAAGTGTTCTACCCCAGTAAAGATGGAACAAAGATACCCATGTTCATTATACACAAGAAAGTGAGTATGTAGCATGATTATAAAAATGATCAATCATAATCTTGATTATATAAATCATTTATGTGTTATTATACCCCCGCAAAACGAATGTTTTCGGGGGTATACTGGAATCAGCCTGTCTGTCCGTGTGTCCATCCGTATCCGTCTGTGTACAAAATACTAGTAATTGCCTGTTTCTGTCAAAGTGCTGGCAGGGGTATTAAGTCACATTCAGTGACAGCTCTAGTTTATCAAGTTACAGGCTTGTACTTCTCCTTTTAATTGTAAAAGTAAGCTGTTTCATGCATTATATGGTGATATTTATAAGAGGAAACTTACCCTGTAGCCAACCTTGCTAATTTTTCTACTAAAGTAGCTGAACTTGAAACCAGGGAGTGGCTGGTCTGATCCTATACTCTGCCAATTTCTTACCAAGGATTGATAGTCAGTCTGACACGATTCATTCCACTCTTACCACTGATAAGTGTTTCAATGAAGGTTATGTGAGTAAGTAGCCAGTGGCTTGAGAAGAATATTGTACTAAGTACTGGTATAAAAAACTCCAGAAAAGCATGGATAGGTGAATTGGCTGCCACAATAATCTGAAATAATGTTGAAAACCGTGTTAACTCTTTACCACATAATGACGACTTTTAACGACCCTGAGGAAGAAGCCTTTTGAAAACATTGGTTACCAGCATTTTCTCCTTTTCCCACAATGTTTTCTACCATATCAAAGACAAATTCCATCATTTGAGCCACTATGAAAGTGCCATCTGCAAATGCTTTCAATTTGGATAGGTCTAAAATTTTGCAGTGTAGTAAAGAGTTAAACACCACACAAACAAATAAAACCGGAGTATCTATGCAAATGAAATTTCATGGGTTTGTAATTGTGTCCATAGCTGACTTAACTCTTTACCAAATGACAAAATTATAGACTGGTTCAAATTGAAAGCATTTGCAGACAATAAAATGAATGTGACTAAAAGATTGAAATTCCTTTTGGCTGGTTACCAGCATTTTCTCCTTTTCCCACAGTGTTTTCAAAAGGCTTCTTTCTCAGCGTCGTTAAAAGTCAGGATTGTGTGGTAAAGAGTTAACAGTCTTCTGCAGTTGCAATAGCTCTGTCTGTAGATATCTTGGTTGTTAAAGTACTCTTTACCTGTTGTACAAAAAGATTGCCGAAAGATTGCCGAAAAAAATCTTGTCCCACTTCAGTTGTCCCTATGATTGAGAAAAGACAATGGTGAAAACTGAACACCAACATTGGTCAACTAAAGTCACAAATCTGGCTAGATAATTGTAACGATGAAGTAATCTTGTGTCTGTTTTTAGAACCACGTGAAAGAAGGCTTTTGAAAACATTGTGAGAAAAAGCAGAAAATGCTAGTAACCAACATTTTCTTCCTCTGCAATGTTTTCCAGTCTTTCAAAGATAACTTGTTTTGTAATATACAGGATATACGGCTGGATGGTTCCAATCCTGTTATGCTTTATGGCTATGGAGGGTTCAATATTCCTATTACTCCCAGTTTCTCTGTGTCCCGGCTTGTGTTCCTGCAGAATTTTGGAGGTGTGTATGCTGTGGCCAATATAAGAGGTGGAGGGTGAGTTTGTACTTGTACTTATATTGGTAAAAAATATCATATAAGAAAACATAAATAATAACCCTTACATGTATAGGTCCCCTGCTGTAGACTTCTTTCAGAGTACATTGTTGGAAAAGGTATAGGTCCCCTGCGGTAGACTCATCATTTGTCATCTGCAAATGCTTTCAATTTAGACAAGTCTTAAAGGCCCAGTAAAGGCCAAAATATCAAAGTGGGTGTCATAATACATTTAGATTTAAATAATAAAATTTAGAAGTGAAAAATATTATGGAGATGACAGTCTTTTCTCGTGTGGTCGGGCCATATGTTCATCGCTGGCAGAATAAAGAATTTTAAAATAGTGGAAAAAGTAAAAGAAGACACAGCTACCTGGCAGGTTTTAACCTAGTTTTGAAATTAATTTCTCTGTCAGCAACTAACACTTGGACCGACCGTACAATGACAGATTGTCATCTTCACAATAATTTCCATACTTTTAAATGGTCTGATATAAATTCAAATGCATTTAAACACCTGCTTTGTTTAGTTTTGGGCTTTATTGTTACTTTAAGTTTTGTCATCTTGAAAAGGGTTAGAGTAAAATTATGATTTTCTACATCATTACTGCATTTCTCAAAGTACCTCCAAAACCTAACTAACGCAGGCAAGTAAGAAGCTTTATTTATGGAAACAAAATAAGTTCATATATTTCTTTTATAACCCTTTACCATATTATCCTGAGTTTTAATGACCCTGTGCTGAGTGGGTAGCATGCAGGACTTGAGAACAGGGGTTGTGGGTTCGATCCCAGCCTCGGCCAATTTCTTTGCGAGGATTGATGATAGTAATTACAACAGGATACATTCTTCTCTTACTGCTGACTATTGTTTCGACAATGGTTATGTGGGATAGCAGCCTGTTACTTTGAAAGAAAATTGTGTGGAGCACTGGTAAAAGAGACTCCAGGAAAGCATGGATAGGTGCACTGGCTGCCGCGATATAACTGAAATAATGTTGAAAACGATGTTAAACACCAAACAATCACTCAATAATGACCCTGTGAAAGAAAGCCTTTTAAAAACATTGTGGAAAAGGAGTAAATGCTGGTAACCAGCATTTTCCCCTTTTCCTACAGTGTTTTCTAGCCTTTAAAAAACAGATTTGACAATTTGAGCCACATATCATTTCTTGTCTGCAAAAGCTTTCAATTTCGACAGTCCTTGAAATTTGTCGTTTGGTAAAGGGTTAAACATTTTATTTCAGAGAATATGGTGAGACCTGGCACAAAGGTGGAATGCTTGGGAACAAACAGAATGTGTTTGATGACTTCAATGCTGCTGCCCAGTTTCTAGTTGATAAAAAATACACCAGTTGTAAAAAGTATACAATAATTTACCCTCTCTTTGTGACAACCTCCATTTAGCATGCAATATCTATTAACACTTTACCAAACAACGAAATTTTAGACCAGTCCAAATTGAAAGCATTTGTAGACAACAAAATAAGCTTGACTTAAAGACTGAAATTTGTTTTGGGAAAGGTAGAAACATTGTGGGGAAAGGAAAAAATGCTGGTTACCAGCATTTTTTTTCCTTTTCTTACAATGGTTTCTAAAGCTGTCTATCTCAGAGCCTGGAAAAGTTGGGATTGTGTGCCTGTGGTAAAGAGTTAAGCAAACATTTACGAGGGAATCTTAGAAATCACATGCATATTTAAACAACCCACTACTTTAACTCTTTACCAAACAACAAAATTTTAGATTTGTCTGAATTGTAAGCATGTGCAGACGACAAATTACATGTTGCTCAAGTGATGATATTTTTCTTTGAAAGAGTACAGTATATTCTGGGAAAAGGAGAAAATACTGATTACCAGCATTTTCTCATTTTACCACAAAGTTTTCAAAAGCCTTCATTTTCATAATTGTTTAAATGTGGGATTTTGTGGTATAGGATCAAATGACCTCTGTTTTGGGTCTACAACCTTTCTCATAACAACTGAATTGAGCCTGCGTTAAAAGACTACCTGGTATAAGCGACCAATTTACTTTCCTTTGGTGGTCTCTTATGTACTTTGATTCTTTAACTCCTTACTTAACAAGAAAATTTTAGACAAGTCCCAAATGAAACAGCATTGCTAGACAACAAAATAAATGTGACTGAAAAATTGAAATTTTTTGTGGAAAGGGTAGAAAAACATTGTGGGAAAAGGAGAAAATGCTGGTTACCAGCATTTTCTCCTTTTCCCACAATGTTTTAAATAGCTTCTTTCTCAGGGTTGTTAAAAGGCAGGATTGTGTGGGTAAAGGGTTAAAGCAAGGAATCATGAAAACTTTTTGAGTTTGCCTAAGGTCTTTTAATTAACCCTTTGCAAAGGACTATGCATTTTTACCTCCCTGATAAAGATGACCTTTTAAAGATATTGTGGGAAAAGGAGAAAATGTTGGTAACAAGCATTTTGACCTTTTCCTACAGTGTTTTCTGCTTTTTCTAAGATAAATCTCATCATTTGAGCAACAAATTATTTTTCGTCTGCAAATGGTTTCAATATTGATAAGTCCAGAACTTTGTTCATTGTTGGAAAAGGAGAAAATGCTGGTAACCAGCATTTTCTCCTTTTCTAACAATGTTGTCTACTCTATCAAGGACAAATTCCGCCATTTGAATCACTTTCGATTTGTCGTCTACAAATGTTTTCAATTTGGACAAGTCTAAAATTTTGTCGTTTGGTGAAGGGTTAAGAATTTTAAATTCATTGAAAGTGAATGCATTAAATTTTGCAGACTGTCAGGCAATAAATTCAACTTGGCTAAAATGATGGAATTTCTCTTTAACAGGCCAAAAACAGTGTGGGAAAAGGAGGAAACACTGGTACTTTCTTCTTTTTCCACTATGCTTTCATAAGCCTCTTACCCCTGGGGCAGACAACAAATTTAACATGGCTAAAGTGATGGAATTTCTCTTTGAAAGGGAAGAAAAATATTGTTTGAAAAGGAAAAAAATGCTTGTTATGTGCATTTTCTTCTTTTCTCACTATGCTTTCATATGTTTCTTTCCCCTGGGTTGGTGAAAACGTAGGATTGTTTGGCAGAGGGTTAACCCTGTCAGTGCCATGGGGCAAAATTAGGGGTTTTAGCTGCAGACGGCATAGATAAAGATCCTTTTACCACTTAATCCTAACTGTTTGAAAAGATTATGGGAAAAGGAGAAAATGCTGGGAATCAGCATATTCTCTATTTCTCACCTAAATGTTTTATCCCCTTCCAAAGACAATCCCATCATTTGGGCTACATCTGATTTGTCGTCTGCAATGCTTTCATTATGGACAAGTCTGCAGTTTTTGTTGTATGGTAAAGGGTCAAATATTGGGCTCAGAAAAAGTTCTATTCAATCTAGGATGAACATTTATTGCACAGAGAAGTTTAATTCTATTTTTTAGGATCACAATCAATGGCGGATCCAATGGTGGGTTATTGGTTGGAGCCTGTGTTAATCAGAGACCAGACCTGTTTGGTTGTGGCATTGCGCAAGTTGGGTAAGTACAGGCAAACGTAAGTTCGCAGTGACTTGTACTTACTGTTTTACCAGACAGCAAGCAGAATGTGAAAGCATTTTCAGATGACTAATAAAATTTGCTCAAATGAGAGAATTTCTTGGGAAGAGTGGAAAAACGTTGTGGGAATAGAAGAAAATGCTGTATACCAGCTTTTTCTTCTTTTCAAGCAATGTTTTCAAATGTCTTATTCTCAGAGTTACGCTGATTCTGGTAGCGCAGTTAGTAGCGAACAGCTTCTGTTCAATACAGGGGGTCTTTGGTTTGAATTCCCAGCTCAGCCGATTTCTTTCCAAGGATTGGTGATAGTAATTGTGACAAGATTCATTTCCCTCTCACCACTGATCAGTTTTTGGATGTTTGATATGTTGGAAAGCAGCCAGTGGCTTTGGAAGAGTATTGTGGAAAGTACTGGTACAAGAAACTTCTGGAAAGCATTGATAAATGTGCTGGCCACCACAAAATAACTGTACAGTGTTTAACTCTTTACCACACAACAGAATTTTAGACTTGTCCAAATTGAAAGCATTTACAGACAACAAAATAAATGTGACTCAAAAATTGAAATTCATTTTTGAAAGGTTAGAAAACATTGTGGGAAAAGGAGAAAATGCTGGTTACCAGCATTTTCTCCTTTTCCCATAATGTTTTCAAAAGGCTTCTTTCTCAGGGTCGTTAAAAGTCGGGATTGTGTGGTAAAGAGTTAAAATAGCATAAAACACCATACATGGAGAAAAACAGATCTCAGACTTTTGAAAAAAAAAAGGGGGTTGTGTGTTACAGGGTAAAACCTGTTGGAGTGTCAAGTACATTTTGAGCTCAGCTGTTTCTGAAGAAAAAGTTGAGGTATTTTTCATGGCCCGGTTGTTGTTTGTGTCATCATTGACATTTTCTCACATTTCTCTCATTATTTAACCCTTTACCAGCATTTTCTCCTTTTCCCACAATATTTTAAAAAAGCCTCTTTTTCAGGGTCATTAGATATTGGGATTATGTGGGAAAGGATCAAGCTTTTATTTAGCTCATAAGAATCTCAATAAGCCATGTGTATCAGGGCAGGGCTTTCTTGTCCATGCAACAGTCTAGATTTTGTGTTAAAGGCCCAATAGTGGCCAAAAAAAACAATGCAGGTGTTAAAATGCATTTGAATTTGAATCATTACCGTTAGACTGGAAAATATTGGGAAGATGACAATCTGTTATTGTGTTGTCGGTCCAAATGTTGGTTGCTGGCAGAAAAATGAATTTTAAAATCAGGCAAAAAGTAAATAAAAGATAGAGTGACCTGTTAACTTCTAACCGAATTTTGAAATTAATTTGTCTGCCAGCGACCAACACAGGACGGACTGTACAAAAATATATTGTCATCTTTACAATAATTTCCATACTTTCAAATGATTGTTTACTTTTGGCAGCCTTTGTCACTTTAACTTACAGTGTAATGGACATGCTGAAGTTCCACAAGTTTACAATCGGTCATGCGTGGACCACAGATTATGGCTGTTCAGAGAAGGAGGAGCAGTTCCAGTGGCTGATCAAGTAAGTTCTTTCGACATTTTGCCATTTTGTCAAAAACTTTGGACTTGTCCAAATTGAATGTATTTGCACCTCACTTATTCATGTTTGTCCTGGGTTTCACCAGCACAAGGCTGGGGCTCTGAAGTGTCTTGCCCCAAAAAGAGAACACTCTCATGAAGGATCCTGTGGTTCTAGTGAGGAACATCAGGTTACAAGTCCTACACTTTACCACTGGCCATGCAGGATTCCTCCCTGAAAGGGTAGAAAACATTATTTAAAAATCCTTTTTCCCCAGGGTTGTTAAAACTTAGGATTATTGGTTAATGGGTTAAATCTTTACCAAAAGACAATACGATGGACTCAACCGAAATGAAAGCATTTGCAGACAAACATAAAGATAGCTCAAGTAATGATTTCTGTCTTTGATAGGGTAGAAAACATTGTGGTAAAAGGAGAAAATGCTGGTTACTAGCATTTTCTCCTTTTACCACCATGTTTTCAAAGCTTTCTTCTTTTGGGTCGTTAAAACTTTGGATTATTGGGTAAAGGGTTTACTTCCCATAACAGGTATCTACCCATGGATGGCTAAACACAACTTATATTGCTTATGTAGACAGACATAGATCAGGATCAGACTACACAGAGCCTGCAGCCTGATCTTGAATCTACATTCCTAAAAAAAGTCATTACCTCCTGGTGACTGTCTCCCAGCAGAACCTGAAGAATAAAGCTTTTGAAATCATTTCGTAAAAAAGAGAAAATGCTGGTAACCAGCATTTCTTCCTTTTTCCACAATGTTTTCAACCTTTCAAAGCAAATTCCAGTAATCTGATTTATAATTTGTCGTCGGCTAATGCTTTCAATTTGGACCATTCTAAAATTTTGTTGTTTGGGGAAGAGTTCAATGCATGATCTGCTATTAACCTTGACAACGCTTTAGTAATGGAATGGAGCTTTTCAGTCCAAAAAAAAAAAACCATCCAGAATAATGTTGTTTCAAGGTTGTTTTGGACCAGAATATGTAACGAAGTAGCGGACAGTGTAGATCCAAGATCAGACTGCATGTTCTGTGCAGTCTGATCTTGTTCTAAACTGTTTACTAATACAACTTAAGTCAGTTCCAGCACCTCCTCGGTTTATTTGTTATGAGAGGTGACAAGTCAGAAAAAAAGCTCCCAAAACAGTTGATTGCTAAATAGTTCAACACACTGTGTAACAGGGTCTACAGGATAATTGATTTGTCATCTTGCCATTTTATTCTTTCAGGTATTCCCCACTACATAACATCAGGGTTCCCCAAGGTGAAGGTCAGCAGTACCCAGCTTTGCTACTGCTGACTGCAGACCATGATGACAGAGTTGTCCCCCTTCATTCATTGAAGTATATGGCGGAACTTCAACATGTGGTTGGAAAGAGTGAGAAACAGGTAGAGTATCAACTCTTTACCAAACAACAAAATTTTGGCCATGCCTAAATTGAAAACATTCCACAAAAAAGTAGCTTAAATGATGGGAATTGTCTATGAATGTGTAGAAAACTTGGTGGGAAAAGGAGAAAATGCTGGTTACCAGCATTTTCTCTTTTTCCCACAATGTTTTCCAAAGCCTTCTTCCTCCTGGTTTTTAAAACTCAGGAACATTCCACAAAAAAGTAGCTCAAATGATGGGAATTGTCTATGAATGTGTAGAAAACTGTGGGAAAAGGAGAAAATGCTGGTTACCAGCATTTTCTCTTTTTCCCACAATGTTTTCCAAAGCCTTCTTCCTCCTGGTTTTTAAAACTCAGGAACATTCCACAAAAAAGTAGCTCAAATGATGGGAATTGTCTATGAATGTGTAGAAAACTGTGGGAAAAGGAGAAAATGCTGGTTACCAGCATTTTCTCCTTTTCCCACAATGTTTTTCAAAGCCTTCTTCCTCCTGGTTTGTAAAACTCAGGATTGTGTGGTATAGGGTTAATGCTAGCATAAATGTCACTTTCAGCCACAGCTAGTTTGTTATCCACAAATACTTTCAACAGGGATGATACAGCATAGTGGCTCAAGTCAGTTAAGAATAGTCCCTGAATTCCAGAGGTTGCTAATTTGACTCCAGCATGGCCAAATTCTTGCCAAGGATTGATGATAGTCATTAAGACGGATTTTATTCCTCTCTCACTGCTGAATTTTAATTGGGCTACATTTATGTGGAAAAGCAGCCTGTGGCTTAGGCAGAATGTGGTGCGACATATTAGTAAAAGAGGCCACATCAAAATTTTGTTATTTGGAAGCATTTGCAGACATGAAAATAAATTATTCAAATATTTAAATTCGTTTTCAAAAGAGTAGAAAAAATTGTGGGAAAAGCAGAAATGTTGGTAACCAGCATTTCCTCCTTTTCCCACAATGTTTTCTCCTTTTCCCACAATATTTTTAAAAGCTCTTATTGTCATGGTCATTAAAAGTCAGAATTTTGTGGCGAAGGCTTAAAAGAGTTGGCCATTATCAAATTCTTATGAAATTATCTTTGTTTTTGTAGACCAATCCACTGATGATAAGAGTTGACACAAAAGCTGGTCATGGTGCTGGTAAACCAACCACAAAAATTGTAAGTCAAGATTGAGTGAAATTTGTAAATCATTTCCACCGTTTGCCCATGATGGCAGACCTTCCCAGAAGGCTGTTTTTTATGTTATAGGGGATAGTGCATGATTAAAGACCAAACCTGTCCAAAGTTAAGCCTAAGTTTAACGTCTTATCTGATTCAGTGGTTAAGGTATTAAATATTGTATTGAATAATGGGCCTAGCCCTTGTACTAGTTTAACCCATAAAACTCAAAAATAGGTGAAAATTTGCTGCAACATGACTGAAATACAGTTCACAGCAGATTAAAGAGCTATTAAAGCAAACATGTCAAATTCTTGATGTATGCTTATATAGAGTTTAGCTTACTTTAACCCTTTACCACACAATAACGACTTTTAACACCCCTAATAGAGAAGGCTTTTGAAAACATTGTGGGAAAAGGAGAAAATGCTGGTTACCAGCATTTTCTCCTTTTCCCACAATGTTTTCTACCCTATCAAAGAAAAATCATTTCATATGATCCACATTGAAACTGTCATCTGCAAATGCTTTCAATTCGGACAGGTCTAAAATTTGTCGTGTGGTGAAGGGTTAAAGCAGTCTTTAAAGACAAATGCAGATTTCAGTTTTACAAAGATTTTTTCAGAACTTTGCCAACAGAAATTTGGTATCAAGTTGCATTTATTCTTCACGAGTATGGACAAAATTTCAGACATGTTCAAATTAAAAGTAGTTGTAGATGACAAGAAATTAAATGGCTCAAATGAAGAAGTTTTATCAGTGAAAGGGTAGAAAAACTTACAGAAGTAGGAGACAATGCTGCTTTATCCATTTCCCACAGTGTTTTCAAAAGCTTTCGTGTTCAGGGTAGTTAAAACTCAGAAATATTTTGTATTTCTGAAAGAACAGAAAACATGTGGGAAAAGGAGAAAATGCTGGTTATCAGCATTTTCTCCTTTTCCCACAATGTTCTCAAAAACATTTTTGTTCAAGGTGATTAAATAAGTGACTTTACAGTAAAAGATTAAGACCGGTACCACTTTCTATCTTTCCAGATTGAAGAGCACTGTGATGTGTACAGCTTTATATATCAGTGTGTAGGTCTAGAATGGAGGGAGTAGATCTCACATAGGCACTCAATAATGATCACCGAAAAGATATATTGACTCTATAGCAGATATGTTAGACTTGACCTCATTTAAAGTGTTTGAGCCATGCTTTGTGAAAAGGGAATGTAATGCATCTTCAAAAAGTATCAACCCAGGTCAGCCTGCTGAGCCCCGGTAGCTCAGTCGGTAGCATGCAGGACTTGAGAACACAGGGTCCAGGGTTCGATCCCTGGCTCGGCCAATTTCTTTCTGAGGATTGATGATAGTCACTGCGACAGGATTCATTCCTCTCCCACCGCTGACTATTGTTTCGACGATGGTTATGTGGGAAAGCAGCCAGTGGCTTGGAAAGAAAATTGTGCGAAGTACTGGTAAAAGAGACTCCAGGAACGCATGGATAGGTGCACTGGCCGCCGTGATATAACTGAAATAATGTTGAAAACGGCGTTAAACACCATACAATCAATCAATCAACCAGGTCAGCCTGCACAGTCCATGCAGGCTGACCCGAGTTGAAACACTTTGCTATTGGTCAATTTTCAGCGTGCTAAAGAACCATTCTGTCTCCAGATTTTGTGGATTGTCAGATGAAATGGATTGTATGGATCCATAATTAGGTGCTTGGTACTAGTATAATGCATTGTGGAGATGCATTAAACCCCCTTTTGCCAGAGTGTGGCTAATTGTAAACTTTTATGTTAATCTTTTACTAAACTGTGACGTCCTTTAACTCTTTACCAAACGATAAAATTCTGGACTAGACCAAATTCAAAGCATTAGCAGATGACACATTCAGTGTAGCTAAAATGATGATTTCCGTCTATGACAGAGTAGAAAACATTGTGAGAAAAGGAGAAAATGCTGGTTACCAGCATTTTCTCCTTTTCCCATAATGTTTTCAAAAGGCTTCTTCATCAGGGTCGTTAAAACCTGGGATTGTGTGGTAAAGAGTTAACAACCCTGAGCAGGAAGGCCTTTAAAAAGATCATGGTAAAGGAAAAAAATGATGGATACCAGGATATTCTCCTTTTACCACGATCTTTTCAAAATCCGCCTTCCTGAGGTGGTTACAACTTAGGATAGTGAAGTAAAGGGTTAAACAGTTGGGTAGAAACCAACAGTAGTGATGACTGATAAAATCTATGCCCTTTATAGATGACAAAATTTTTTACTAAACTATGCCCTTTATAGATGACAAAATTTTTTACTAAACCAGATTAAAAGCATTTGCAGACTGCAAATTAAATGTATCTTAGATGATAATTTTTTTTTCATTGAAAGAGTATTAACATTGTGGAAAAAAGAGGAAATGCTGGTTACCAGTTTTCAAAAACCATCAAGATTGTAAGGTTGGAGGTATAGGTTAACTAATCACTGCAATATAACTGAAATAATGTTGAAAGGGGCAAACAAAACAAACACAAATTTCATGCTTTATTCTTTAAAAATTTAACAAATTAAACAAATTATAAAAGATACAAATATATTAAAGCAACTGATTGTTCATTAATTAAAGCAACTGATTGTTCATTAATAAGCCAATCATACAATGGTAACTTTTCAGCTCTTTACAGACAAAAATTTGGGCTCATCCACATTCAAAGCTGTTGCAGACAACAAATTTAGTACGGCTTTAATGATTGAACTTATCTCTGAAAGGGTAGAAAACATGGTGGAATAAGAGCGGCAAATTGTCGCAAGATACGCCCGTCCCAACGCCAGTTGTCGAGGGGGTATAATAATCATAAAGGGCAGGTAATGCAACAAACATGTTTACCAAGTCTCAAGTCAATTTGACTTGAGGTGACAAAGTTCCGTTCCAGACAAGCAAGAAATGTAAAAATGAAGATCAAAGTGGAATTACTCGAAATCCGCATTAGGTAGAGTTATTGTTTTTGCGCACTGCACTCTGTAATATTGCAACAAACATGCATACCAAGTTTAAGTCACTCTGACTTAAGATGACAAAGTTATATTCCGGACAAGCAGAAAATGCTGTAAAAATGACGATCAAAGGGAAATAACTCAAAAGACAGCACGAGGTAGAGTTATGGTTCTTTCGCACTGCACTCCGTATTATTGTAACAAACACAAATACCAAGTTTCAAGTCAGTCAGACTGGAGATGACAAAGTTATATTCCGGACAAGCAGAAAATGCTGTAAAAATGACGATCAAAGGGAAATAACTCAAAGACAGCACGAGGTAGAGTTATGGTTCTTTCGCACTGCACTCTGTATTATTGCAACAAACACACATGCCAAGTTTCAAGTCAATCGGATTGGAGATGACAAAGTTATGCTCCGGACAAGCAGAAAATGCTGTAAAAAATGACTATCAATGGGAAATAACTCAAAGACAGCATGAGGTAGAGTTATGGTTCTTTTGCACTGCACTCCGTATCATTGCAACAAACACCCATGCCAAGTTTCAAGTCAGTCGAACTGGAGATGACAAAATTATGCTCAGGACAAGCAGAAAATGCTATAAAAATGATGATCAAAGGGAAATAACTCAAAGACAGCACGAGGTAGAGTAATGGTTCTTTCGCACTGCACTCCGTATTATTGCAACAAACACACATGCCAAGTTTCAAGTCAATCGGACTGGAGATGACAAAGTTATGCTCCGGACAAACAACTGGACACAGCCGGGACGCCCGCCCGCCCGTACACCATGGGTGATCCCATAATACGTCCCGTCTTCGACGGGCATATAAAAAGGAAAATAAATGCTGGTTACCAGCATTTTTTTTCCTTTTCCCACAATGTTTTCAGAAGGCTTCTTAGGGTCATTCTAAATCCGGGTTGTTTGGTATAGGATTAATCCTTAGAGAACTAAGTAAACCAAACTGACGTTTTCAGTCTAAAAATAATACCAAACAACTACAATTTCTGGGTTGCTTTTGTCCAGCATGTCCCAGCAAAGCAGACAGTGTATATGATCAGACTACATTTTTTGTCCAGTTTGATCTTATTCTACACTGGTCATAAATGCAACTTTCTTTGTAAAAGGTGCTCCGTGGGCTAAGATGAAATAATATTCATTACCCCTACTTTTTACAATGGGACTTGGCTCATAGCACTCTTTGGCATTTGGGTCTTTTACGGACAGCGATGCTGTTCCTGGTAGCTCAGTCATTTACATATAGGGCTTGCAACCCAGGAGTAACTGGTTCAATCCCAAGTTCAGCTGAATTCTTTCCAAAGATTGATGACAATCATTGCAACAGGATTCATTCCTCTCTCAACACTGAACCTTGTTTCAACCTTGTTTTATGAATTTTTTTCCAAGGACTAATGACAGTCATTGCAACAGGACTCATTCCTCTCTCGCCCCTGAACACTATTTTCTCAACCTGTGGCTTGTAAAGAATGTTTTCTTACAATATTTCCAAAAGCCTTCTTGACAGAGTCACAGAACACAGAGAATTTTCTGTTAAACATATAAACTGACAGAGTATGTTTATTTACCACAATTCATTTTGCGCTGTAAAATTATTAAATCATCTGTTGTGTAGTATTTAACCCTACAGCATGCAAGCCCAAATTTCCATGACCCTCAGGAATTAACCTTTTGAAAACATTGTGGGAAAAGGGTTACCAACATCTCCATTTCAAACAATGATTTCTACCCTTCCAAAAGGAAATTTTAATTTTTGAGTCATATCTTTTTTGTCACCTTTAAATGCTTTAATTTGGACTTGTCAAAAATGCATTTGTGGTAAACAGTTAAGCGTTATATAATATGCAAATTTTGGTAATTCTATACCTAACACACCTAAGAAATTTGAGACAGATAATTTGAAAACATCCTTCTAAAAAAAATGGTAAAGTCTAATAAATGAATACATGTGTAAATGCGGCAATAAAACAAAATTCTTCGTACAAGAAAGTTATCTTTTAACCTTTGTGTCTTCACAAACAGTATGCTGCGAGACAATTTATTGGCAGGTAGTGCACAGTGCACCCAACAAGCCTGAGGAAAAAAGGCTTTTGACATCATAGAATAAGTAGAAAATGCTCAGTTAAAGCCCCTTTTACTGAAAGTACAGATCAGGTTGAACATAGCATGTAGGCTGATCTTGGATCTACAATGTCTGAAATATTTTGAAAAAGTTTGGCTATACATGTTCATGTACTTGCTTTCAAAATTGCCACAATTGTGTCTATCACAAGTTTCAGCAGTTCAGTTTTCATCTAGCCCACACTGTTCTCATTCAAATGCAAAGGTGATTCATTGTTTACCTCACAATTCAATGACCCTGATATTCTCTTCTCTTGAAAACATTGTTGAAAAAGGAGAAAATGCTGGTAATCAGCATTATCTTCTTTTCAAACGATGTTTGCTGACATTTCAAAGACAATCCTTATCATTGGAGCCACATTTAACTTTTATTCATTGTTCACAAATGCTTTCAATTTTGATATGTCTGAATTTTGTCCTCTGTGAAATACTTAAATGGCCTTTAAATCTAAACAACAATATTTTTACCTGTTCTACAGGGTTAAGCTGAAACATTTTACAATCCATATTTCTCTTTGGCACTATCCTCTTTTTTGGCTTTTAAAAAAGACCCTTTAAGTATTTAATTCGATTCATTTCACATCAGATGTGAATAGATCCTAACTAGACATTAAAACAACAAAGCACTACACTTAAGCAATCCAGTACTCAAGCTTATGGCCCTTTACCAAACAATAATGGGTTTAAAAGACCCAAAGGATAAAGCTTTTCGAAAACATTGTGGGAAAAGGAGAAAATGCTGATAACCAGCATTTTCTTCTTTTTCCACAGTATCTTCTATCCTATCAAAGACAAATCCCATCATTTTAGCCAAATTGGATTAGTTGTCAGCAAAGGCTTCCATTTTGGACAAGTTGATTCTTGTTAGGTAAAGAGACAAGGGCCTAAGGGCCTGTTTTGCCACTTATGTAACTTAGCCATGCTCTGGCAATGGGGGCTTAATGCATCTCCGTGATCAATGATGCCAAGGAAGTTATCACACAATTATGGATCCATAAAATTTGTTTTGTATAATAACCGACTAAGTCATGAGGTACACTGGTCCTTCGACATGCAGAAAATTGATCGATAGCAAAAAGTTTCGGCACAGGTCAGCCTGCACGGACTGCGCAGGCTGACCTGGGTCGATACTTTTTGCTGGTGCATCAAGCCCCCTGTTCACAGAGCATAGCTCAAGTATTTGGCTCGGTAATTAGTAAGTAATATCACATCTTGGTTTTACATACCGGTACACCACCAAATAATCATCCATCTGTTAGTTATTGTAGTAAAGTATCCATGAAAAACTATTAAGTCCTGGGTTTAACTTTTTACCAGTTGACAATCTTTCAAACTTGTCCAAACCAAAAGCATTTTCAGACCAAAAATTAGATTAATCTCAAAAGATGATTTCTGTCATTGAAATGGTAGAAAACATTGTGGTAAGAAGAAAATGCTGGTTACTAGCATTTTTTCCTGTTCCTACAATAATTTCAAAAGTCTTAAGAATTGTGAAAACATGGGATTTGGTAAAGCTTTAACCCAAAACTGTACAAATGCAGCTTTTTACACCCCTGCAGGTAACTGCTTTGGAAAACATGCTTGGAAAAAGGAGCGATTTCTTACAACAAGTATTTGCATCTTTTAACCAAATTTTTTCCTTACTGTTTAAAAAACTACATTATCCTTTCTGTCAAAATTATCTCTTTAACACATGGCACAATTTTAGAAATTGCCCAAACCTAAACCATTTGCAGACTACAATCATATGTGGTTTTCAAATTTTGAAATTTCTCTCTAAAAGGGTAGAAAACATTGGGGGAAAAAGAGAAAATGCTGGTAACCAGCATTTTCTCCTTTTCCCACAATGCTTTCAAAAACCTTCTGTAAGGATGTTATTTAAAACTTGTGATTGTGTGGTAGAGGGTTATACAAATACAGCTTTTCACACCTCTTCAGTAAATAGGTTTTGAAAACATTGTGGTGTAAAGAAGCAATTGCTCACCACAAGAAAATACTCCTTTTTCCATATCGTTTTCCATAGTTGACAATATATACAATCCTTTCCTTCAATCATTATACTTTGTTTTTTTTTTTCCAATACCTCTTACAAGGTCCAAAGTTGTGTGTACACAAATGGATGACATTCAGTGTCACGATAAGCAACCCTGGGATATTTGGCTTGAAAGTCTCACTCAGCCTAATTTTCCTTTTTCCAACAACATGAAACAAGAGTAACTCTTTACCACACAACAAAAATGTAGACTTATCTGTATTGAAAGCATTTGGAGACGACAATTTAAATGTGGCTCAAATGATGGAATTTGTCTTTGATAGGGTAGAAAACATTGCGGGAAAAGGAGAAAATGCTGGTTACCAGCATTTTCTCCTTTTCCCACAATGTTTTCAGAAGGCTTCTTCCTCAGGGTCATGAAAACTTGGGATGGTGTGGTAAAGAGTTAACCATTACCAAACAATCCCCTCTTTTTAACAACCCTGAGGAAGAGGGCTTTTGAAGTCATTGTGGGAAAAGGAGAAAATACTGGTAACCAGCATTTTCTTTTTTTCCAACACTGTTTCCTTACCTTTCAAAGACAAATCTTATTATTTCAGCCACATTTGTTTTGTTGTCTGCAAATGCATTTTGCCAGCTCTAAATCTTTTTTTGCTTGGCAACGGGTCAAGTTTTGAAGATCTTAATAAGTAAAACAAATATTCTCTGCCAGAGCTAAGGTGCAGATATTGCAATTTCAAAGCTGTATTTGTAAGAATATCTGGTGAAAAAGCCGGTTGTTACAAACAGTGAAGATCCATGATCACACTGCACATTCTGTACAGTCTGATCTTGATCTACCCGACCTGAATAGTGATTAAATCCAGAGCTACATGGATTTTTCAAAACACAGCTAATCATTCTGATTTTACATGTTTAGGTCCATGGGTGAAAACACCTTTAATATACTGAGAGAACATCCTATAAATATAGCCATCACTCTTGGGTATAAAACCCTCCATAAACCCTATATGTCCACCATGTGAGGTCACCAATATAGCAATGTTCTTGTTCCGTTCAGCCTCTTCCACTGGTATTGCTATAACAAGAAAGAAAATGACCAAAGGTACATGTACTTTGATTTACTGATAGCTGAATACAGGTAGTAAAGTTTACCCAATAAGAAACCTGCTATTCATTATCAATTGTGTAGAAAGTATCATTCCATTAAGACAATTCGAAAAGTATCATTTTGTGATTTTTTTCTTTTGCAATAGCAGCTCTAAAGTGTAATAATCAAAATCCCTTTCTTTAGCTGGGTATAATCCAACGGCTTACATGTTGCTTTTATGGTGTTTCAATGGCATTTTTACCAAAATAGTGCTCAAGAAATAACACCTTGTAAACATTGCAACAAAAAAGAGCACTAACTAAGTACCTCTTCATTTGTTATTAATTCTTTTCAATCTCCATTGTAGACATTTTAATTACTTCCTCCTATGAAACGGTCTTAAAAAAACAACATTGTAACGATGCAGGATTTAGTGTATTCTAAAAGCCTTTTAAAATGAGGCCCACTCTGACAAAAGGGGGTTTAATGCATCTCCGCAATTCATTATACCAAGCAAGACATGTAATTATGGATCCATAAAATGGAGTTTGTTCAACAACTGACTGAATCATGAGGAAAATTGGTCCATGGACATGCAGAAAATTTACCATAAGCAAAAAGTTTCGGGCCAGGTCAGCCTGCACAGAATGCACAGGCTGACCTGGGCCGATTTTTTTTTTTTTTTTTTTTTTTTTTTTTTTAAGATGCATTAAGCCCCCGTTCACAGAGCATGGCTCAAATGCAATGAAATGGGAACAAATTTCTACCCTGCATACACCCTGGAAAAAAAAAATCAAAATATGGCAAGTGTAAGCATTGCTCACAAGGTATACCATGATGTGGTGAGAACGGGTCATCTGCTGCATTGACACATAGCACAGGTACTCCTAAGGCATGGACTTTGTCGTGTAAACAGGCATCTGTGTAATAGTCCTCCCAGCCAGTGTAACCAAACATCGGAGCCGTGAAGTGATGGTCAAATTCCCTAATTGTAGTACTCTACAAAAATATCAACCTGAGTCATTAGGAAAACCTTTTTTTCTTGTTGCTGATTTAATACTTTCAATGCCATAAGAAAAACTGGGGCTTTTGCACACAGCATGGATCAAGATCTTGGATCTACACTGTCTGATTAGTTTAGTCAAGCCTGTAAGATAAAAATCTTTCGAAGTTTCAGTGGACTGTACATATTTTGAATATTTTTTTACTTATGGAGAGAGGTCAGGTCTATAGTTGAGCCATGCTCTGGCAAAAGGGGGCTTAAAGCATCTCCATGATGCATTTTTATCAAGCATGTCATAAAGGGGCATTCGGACATTTGTGTAAAGTGTCGTCTCGGATCAGCCTGCGAAGTCCGTGCAGGCTCATCCGAAACGACACTTTCCGTTTTAACGTAATTTTCTGTTTTGCCAAGTCTACTGAAGAACAAAATCTAATGTAGACGTAAAGTGCCGTCTCGGATTAGCCTGCGCGGACTGCTCAGGCTGATCCGAGACGACGCTTTACGCAAATGTCCGAATGCCCCTTTTCGCCTGTTGCAAGCCATATAGCAATGGATCCATAAAATCCATTTAGTCCAACAACTGACTGGATCTGGAGGTAGAATGGTCCTTAGCCATGCAAAAAATTTAAAGATAGCAAAAAATTTCTACCAATGTCAGCCTACACAGGCTTACATGGTTCGATACTTTTTGCGGATTCATTAACCCCCCTTTTTCACAGATCACGGTTATTGGCGCTGAGGGACTTAAGTTTGTATTAACCCATTACCACACAATCCCTACTTTTGACAACCCTGAGAAAGAAGCCTTTAGAAAACATTGTGGGAAAAGGAGAAAATGCTGGTAACCAGCATTTTCTCCTTTTCCCACAATGTTTTCTACCCTTCACAAAACAAATTTCAAATTTTTAGTCACTTTTATTTTGTCGTCTGCTAATGCTTTCGATTTGGACAAGCCAAAAATTTTGTCATTTGGTAATGAGTTAAGACCTTTACTAGATGACAAAATTTTAGACTTGTCCAAATTGAAAGCATTTGGAAATGACAATATAAAAGTGACTTAAAATAGAAATTTGCTTTTGGAAGGGTACAAAATGTTGAGGATGGGGAAAAAATTGGTGATTACCAGCATTTTCCCCCTTTTCCACAATGTTTTTAACAGCCCTCTTTCACAGGGTCATTAAAACTCGGGATTATGTGGAAAAGGATTAATAACAATTTTGCCGAACACGTCACCAGAGGCCATCAAATAGCTTCAATAATTCAAAAATTTTCTTAGGTGGCCCTCCAGACCCTCCTGGGAATCCCCCTCTGCCCTTTTGGCAATTTGCACCTTGGATAATACCTTCGATATTACTTTTAAGTATACTTTATACTGCTGATGGGGAAGGGGGAGGCATGTGACCACCGTTCAGATACCCAAACTTACACCCCAGGGATATACTAGTATCAGAAATGCAATTTTGGAAATTGCCCGTTTGGTTACGTACTACAGACATAACATGAAAGTTATAGGCCCTATGGTTTTAGAAAGGAAAATCCTTCAAATTAAGAAATCCGGTTACAAGCTATTTCTTTGATATGGTATTAAACATTGTGGGAAAAGGAAAAAAAAATGCTGGTTACCAGCATTTTCTCCTTTTGCCACCATGTTTTTCAAAGCCCTCTTCCACAAGTATACACAAAGATGGAATCAATTAATTGTAGGATTAAAATCAAATGAAAACCTACCTTCAATACATTTGCAACATCCTCTATGTGGGACTCAAATAGATGCATATTCCTGCAAGGAAGCATACAAAACTACATTAACCTTTAGGGCCCACAATAAACCCAACAAACATTTTAAAATCTAGAAATAAGATCCAAATAAATGCACCATCAAGGTGGATTTTATCTAGAACATCTAGGAAAAGCAGACAATGACGATCAAAGATGAGACTGCATGTTTTATACAGTCTGATCTAGATCTACATTGGCTGCACAAGCAACTTTATTCGTGAATGGCCCTTGCAGATTAAAAACTATGAATAAACTTTTCCTTCATGTCAAATCCAACCTGTTTTAAGCTAGCACATAAGGGATATTTGAAATGTGTTTGCATATGACAGATGCTTGCCCAATATGTGTACATTTTAACATACATGTAGTTGCCTTTGTCTGGAACTCCATACATAATTGCTTAATACAAGTTGCTTGCTTCACAGAGGTGGCTGGTAGGAAGGGTTTTACTGTATTACCTGTAATTAACTTATAAAACAACAATCACAACTACAGGGTAAAAATATTTGGGTCCCTTAACCCTTAAGCTACTAAGTGTGACTAATGGACCTTTTGCGGATAGTGTAGATCAAGATAAGACTGCACAAAATGTGCAGTCTGATCTTGAGTCTACACTGTCTGATAAGGAGATATTTTTACCTCAAAAATAACTATGAAATAGCAACATTTGGTTTTATACTATAGGCTTAGAAAGTTTCATTTCACTTATTTAGCAGGTTAGGAGTTATACTATTCAAAACACAATCCTGCGTTTTAATGACTAAGAAGGCCTTCGAAAACACTGTGGGATATTACTAAGAAAGCCTTAGACAACATTTTAAGAAAAGAAAAAAATCCAGGTAACAATCTTTTTCTGCTCTTCCAAAAATGATTTCTACCCTTCCAAAGGTATATCTAATCATTTGGGCAACAACCATTTTGCTGTTTTCAAATGCTTTACAAATAGTTTAGTCGATTTATTTCCCACCTGGTGAAACTATGACCAACTGAACATCTCCATTTACGAACAGTAAAACCTTTATTAAGCAAGCAGCCAAGGCATTATTGAGAAATGCTTGCTTCAGGCAGGTGCTAGCTTAATAAAGGCAAGTATTATCTTATTTTTCACATTTGAGAGCTGAAACCTTTGCCTCTTTAACACTTGATAGCGGGGACCACTCCATCAACCTAGCTATGCAACATACAGCCATTCAGAAGAGCCATGTCACCAGGGTAAAAAAAACCTTGGCCCTTTACAACAAAATCCTGAGTTTAAATGACCCTGGGGAAGAGGGACAAGGAGAAAATGCTGGTAACCTGCATTTTCTCCTTTTCTCACAATGTTTTCGACTCCTTCAGAGGGCTCTCAGAGAACTACAGCTCATTTATGCCAATTTCCAATTAGCTATCTGCAGTTTCTTCCAATCTGGAGGACTTGAGAGTTACATCGAGTTCTTCCAAATCAAAGCTACCTTGAAAACAGTTTTAACCCTTTACCACATAATCCTGAGTTTCAACGACTCTGGGAACGAAAGCTTTTGAAAACATTTTGGTAACCAACATTTTCCCCTTTTCCCACAATGTTTTCTATCCTTTTAAAGGCAAATCCCACCACTTGAGCCACATGTTATCAGTTGTCTAAAAATGTTTTGTTTTTGGACAACAAACCCAAAATATTGTTATTTGGTAAAAGGTTAAAAGTATTTTTCGATATACCTCAAGGTTCTAAAAAGTGGTTTGTACTAACACAGAAAAATTTTGGAGTTGGTATTTTATAAACCAATGATTCTGATCCTCTTGAGCTAGAAAGCACCTTTATACCCAGAGATAACAAAAAAAACCCATGCTAGTACCAAGGCTCGGTTGCAGTCGCTTTTCTGCGAAAATTTCGAGTCGAAAAAGGAGCATAAGTGTGTCAAAAATATTCTGAGGGTTGCCTGTTTTTATAGTATGGATTTCCACTTTGATGGTTACTTTTACTTGAACAAACTGACATGAAATAAATGATCTTACATGCTTAAATTACTATGCAAACTTTGCTTCGTCTATTGTCGTCTAAATGCAATGAGGAACCATGTAAATGATTTTCAACTCTTTATGCGGCTATTAGATTTATTGTATCTTTAAAAAATACTTAAATACCTGAAATAATTATGATTTTCTTGGTTTAAATTGGTTATATTTGGTAGACAGCGTTGATCTAGGATGTACTTTCTGTGCAGTCTTATTTTGATTCATGTCATCTGCAAAACCTTCTTATTTTGACTATGGCACTAAAAGGGTAAACCTGACATTTACTGTTAATAGAATTTCCCTACCATCTGATTATATGCG
This sequence comes from Hippopus hippopus, assembly GCA_946811185.2. Classification (NCBI taxonomy): domain Eukaryota; kingdom Metazoa; phylum Mollusca; class Bivalvia; order Cardiida; family Cardiidae; genus Hippopus; species Hippopus hippopus. The sequence continues at coordinate 16,298,908 of OX328113.1, read as the reverse complement.
ATGATAGAAATATTCACTCTCTATTCTCTAACTGTTCTTTGCATAGAGGTCAATTTCAGGTACAATTGTTCCAGTAATAACTAGTGTGATTATGGGTTAAATATCTTCAGTTACGACAGATTTGAGTAAATGTCAAAGTTTTTTTGTAGCAGACAATGACATGGCTACAACATTTTCTACTAAAACAGCCAACATAAAAATAAGATAAAAATTTCCATAAACCCATTTACCAAACAAGCCAAAATGTCAATGACTGAGAAAAACAGCTTTTGAAAAGATTGTGGAAAAAGGAGAAAACGCTGGTAACCAGCATATTCTCCTTTTTCCACAATGTTTCTAATCTTTCAAGCAGAAAACTCATCATTTGAGCCATATCTAATCTATTCTCTGTAAATGCTATCAATTTGAACAAATGTAGAATTATACTATCTGATAAACAGTTACAGAAAAAAATTAAATACAAGTGCCAATTTTTCATGTTTTTGTCCAGATTGTCTCACACATATTGTACAATGTAGATCATAGGTCAGTTTGCTTGACTTGAATGTTTAAATTGAGTCATTGCTTCAACATCATTTTAGTCTCATACTTAGCTGGGCCATTTTTGAGGAAAACATCAAGATATTGACGTAGCCACTGTGGCATCATCTGCATCCTTGTTGCAATGCAGAAACTTTGACATTTTCAAAACTTTGACATTTTAAAATATCTCTGTAATTACTGATGATATTTACTTCAAAATTGAACAAGTTATCCACTATCAAAAGGGGAATCCATACAACAATGGCAGGTAACCATCAAAGTATTTTTGACAAAGTATGCCCCTTTTTCAAATTTGAATTTTCACTGAAAATCAAGCAAATGTAGCCAAATGTTGGCAGTCCCATTCGGTGCTCCTGTTTTGAAAAGCTGTCTGCTGCAAATACAGTAACTCTTTATCACACAGTTTTAAGTTTAAAGCCTTAAAAAAAAGGTTTTTGAAGACATTGTTGGAAAAGGAGAAAATGCAGGTTACCAGCTTTTTCTCCTTTTTCCCACAATGCTTTTTACCCTTTTAAACACAAATTCTATCAAACTAGCCTAAATCACTTTGTTGTCGGCAAATGCTTTGAATCTGGACCAGTCTAAGTTTTTGTCGTTCTGTAAAGGGTTTAAATATGCGTATATTTCTACCTGACCAATTATTTCAATTTATATAAAAGGCACTGTAGCGGCCAAAATGTAAACATACTGGGTGTTAAAATGCATTTAGATACAAATCATACCATTCAAAAATAGGGGATTAATTGTGGAGATGAAAATCTTTTGCTGTACTGTCAGTACAAGTGTTAGTAGCTGTCTGAGAAATGAAATTCAAAACTAGGTTAACAGTTGCCAGGTTGCTCTATCTCTTGTTCACTTTTTACCTGATATAAAAATTCATGAGCACACGATAACAAATTGTCATCTTCACAATATTTTCCATACTTTTAAAAAGCATGATTTAAATTTAAATGCATTTTAACACATGAACAATGTTCTTGGCCACTACTGGGCCTTTAATAGAAGGAATATTTTCAAAAGAATATAGGTATAAACAAGAAAAATAGCATGCAAATACACAGACCTACTAATATACAAAAAAAGACACCCTATACAAAGAAAGTCACTGATACAATAATGTTAAAGATGAGATACTATTGCAACTAGGTAATCTTCTCTGTCTGAAAGCTTACATAGTCAGTATAGTATACTGCAGGTGCAAAAGTACTTTTACAAGGGAAAAGTTTGCTTTGAACAAAAACAAAAACATGGAATAAGACACTTTATGCAAATTAGACTAGCTGGTGTATTGCAAAACCAGGGCTTATATGAACCAGCTGAGTAAACTTCATTTCTACTACAAGTTGTCTGATTGGTCAACACATTTGCCTGGGCCAATCAGAAGACTTGTTTTAGAAAAGTGAATTAGTTTTGGACTGGTTGCAGAATATGAGCCAAGGTACCCAGACAGGAAATAGGGATGCAAGGTGATTAGGTTTTATTTACTCACTGTTTGATATTCTCTACCAAACGTTTTGCAAGCACTCTATTGATGACATGTTTGTTTAAGCCTGGTTTTTCGAGGGTTATAACCGACTCAAACACATTCCAGGCCATGGAAACGCAGAATCCTGCGCTTAGTTTGCAATCTTTTCCTGACTTAATCAAATATTGCAATAATAACATCCTGCAAGAAACCAAAAAACATAAACCAGTCAATTTAACCTGTTACTTCAATAAACATTGCCATAGCAAAGGCTTCTTTTGCCAACACAATTTTCAAGAGATACATATATCTCCCATCTCTAGGAAAAGGGGATTTATTGCATCTTGGTAATGCATTATACCACGCATGTCATGGCATAATATAGATGCCATTCTCTAAAAATATGCAGTATCATGAAGTAGGATGGTTCTTTGACAAGCAGAAATAGGAAAAAGTTATGACCCAGGTCAGCCAGTCTGGACTGCACAGGCTGATATGGGTTGATACTTTTTGCCAAAGCATTAATCCTGTACTACACAATTCCGATTTCAACGACCCCTACGAAAAGGACTTTTGAAAACATTGTGGGAAAAGGAGAAAATGCTGGTAATCAGCATTTTCTCCTTTTCTCACAATGTTTTTAACCATTACAAAGAAAAAAAAAAATCGTATTTCTGTAACATTTAATTTGTTGTCTGCAAATGCTTTCAATTTAGACCAGTCCAAAATTTTGTTGTGTGGTAAAGACCTAAACCATCTTTTCATAGAGCATGACAGATACATAATTTTTCAGTGATAATTAATGCCAGTTTTAATTAGCATTATTCTGTTCAATAATGGCACACTGGAGCAACTGGTTAAAGCGATGGTTTCTTTGAACATCCTTCCTTCATTTAACTCACATTTTGAACTTATCTACGAGACCTTTTGCTAGACTACGATTGATCACATGTTTATTTATGCCAGGGGTTTCCAGCGTTCTCACAGACTCAAAGCTGTTCCAAGGCATCGATATACACATAGCACCCAACATCTCGCACTTCTCTCCTGATTTGGAGAGATAGGAAAATAGAATCATTCTGTAATTAGAACAAACAAGAGCACTCTATGCTGGTGCCAAACGCTCAGCTGCAGTTGCTTTAACCCTTTACCACACAAGGAAATTTTAGACCTGCCCAAACCTAAAGCATAGGCAAACCCCAACTTAAACAAGGCTGAAATTGCCAAGTTGTCTTTGATAGGTAGAAAACATTGTGGGAAAAGGAGAAAATGCTGGTTACCAGCATTTTCTCCTTTACTCACAATGTTTTCAAAAGTCTTCTTTCTTAAGGTTGTTAAAAGTTCGCATTGTGCGGTAAAGGGTTAAGAAACATTTTAAGTCGAATCAAGGGCATAACTGCACCAAAAATCTTTTGATGGCTAACTGCCATACTGGTATGGGTTCGTCTATTGATAATTAAAAACTAATCCCAGTTTAAAGTAAGCATCCTCAGAAATGAGATATCATGAAATATCAAAGTTTTTGCATGATGATGATGACACAGATGATGACAAGGCTACAACAATACTTTGAAGTTTTCTTCGAAAACATTGAAGCTAAAAAAATTATACAAGCTCCAATGATGTAACTTGTCTATTAAAGAGTAGAAAACATGGTGAGAAAAGGAGAAACAGCTGGTTATCCGAACTGGAATTGTTTTTGGTAAAGGGTTATTTGAATATGGTGGTTAATGCTGCTTTTGACACTATTTCACTAATTTCACAGTTACAGCTAAATATTCATACATGTCCTGGACTTCAACAGAGTTAGGCTGCGGCACTGGAAAGTTTTACCAAAGGGCACTCTCACAAAACAGCACAGAACTTTTAAACGAAGGCTGAATACATGACCCCCTGGTTATGAATCGAACATCCTCACAACTAAGCCATACAGGACACCCTCTACAGGTAAAGATTTGACCAAAAAGGGAGAAGAATAAAAACAGACAGTCACATCAGTAAAAACTAAATTTTTCAGGCAAAAACTTTGACTATTTTCTAGGCTGGACATGCCTGTGAGATAAAAAGTGGCAAAAATTTTAATTGCATAATACCAGCAATCAGGACTGCTGCTGGAAATCTCAAAATCACATTTTTTTTAACCCTTTAACACACAGTCCCATGTTTTAACAACTCTGAAGAAAGAAGACTTTTTAAAACATTGTGGGAAAAGGAGAAAATGCTGGTAAACAACATTTTCTCCTTTTCCCACAATGTTTTCAAAAGGCTTCTTCCACAAGGTGGTTAAAACTCGGGATTGTTTGATAAAGGGATAACAAGCAATGACCTGAGAGAAAAGGCATTTAAAAACATTATGAGGAAAGTAGAAAATGCTTGTAACCATGATGTTTTCAGTCCTTACAAGGACACACCCATCATTTTAGCAACCTTTAGTTTGTTCTCTGCAAATGCCTAAAGTTAAAATATTCAGCTCAATTCTTTATCCCTCTTAACTGAGTTTTTTGGGATTGATTGAATACCGCTTTTTTCTGATGCTGGTTTGAACATTATTTCAGTCATTTAATGGCAATAGCTTTCTTATTAATGTGTTCAACATTATTTGGCTGTGGCTCTGAAGTGTTTTGCCCAAGGACATCCCCACAAAAAAATAAGTTGGTTGTATTGGTTGTATTGGGGTTTAACGCCACTTTAACAGCTAAGGTCATATCATGGCGGTCGGTGACGCACGTGTTTCCTGGCTTTCTCACACCAGTACTAACACAACTTTCTTTCCAAAGCCACCGACTACTTTTCTCACATGCTTCAGCAGAGGTGAGAGGCGAAAATACGCCGGAAAGAAAGTTCGCCTCAACCGGGTATCCAACTCACTACCACCAGGTCATGAGTCCGACACGCTCACCACTGAGCCACCCGGGCGGGCTGAAAAAATAAGGAAGAAAACCCAGTACCTGGGGTGAGTATTGAATACAGCACCTATGGATGTCTAATACAACATCTAACCACTGAACCACACAGGACACCTGAGCTAGTGCGGTTCAACTGTTATTTAACCATTTCCCAAACAAATCTTAAATTACCCTAAGGAAAAAGGCTTAAAAAGAAAAAATGCCGAACACAGTTAGGGCAATACCTACCCTCCTAAGGACACTCCGCATCCCATCATAGGAGCATCTGGGTATCTCTCCCTCACATATCCAACAACTGTAGACACATCATCTGTGTTAGCAGCACAATAGGTTCGTGGTGTCTGAATAATAGACAAGACAGTCGATTATCCCTTTACCACACAATCCCGAGTTTAATTGACCCTGAGGAATATGGCTTTTGAAAATATAGTGCGAAAAGGAGAAAATGCTGGTGACCAGCATTTTCTCCTTTTCCCACAGTGTTTTCTACCCTTTCAAAGATAAAGTTCATCATTTGATCCCCATTTCTTTTGTCATCTGCAAATGCTTTCACTTTGGACTAGACCAAAATTTTGTCGTGTAGTAAGGGGTTAAGTAAGTCAATTAGACAATTACGATATTTATACCAGTACTCCAGCTTTATAACAGCAACAGTAAAACTTTTTTTATTTGAGCTGTGCTCTGACAAAAAGGGGTTTAATTATGGATCGATAAAATCCATTTATCTAACAAATGACTGAATCATGGGGTAGAATGGTCCTTGGACATGTATTAAGTTTACGAATATCAAAAAGTTTTGACCCAGGTCAGGCTGATATGGTTCAAAATAGTTTAAATAGAGGGAGTAAATTTATAGATTTCCACGATTATTATTAAATTATTTTAAAAACCTTTTTCTGCCTCTCTTGTTGTTAGTGAACATGAAAACCATGAAACTTTCTACGCATACATGTTTTAGTAACAATGACGTCATTTTCCCACAAAAAAGCAAAGTAGTACAAATTCATGTACTGGTACGTGCTGTGGTTAGTTTTGCCTGCTTTAAACACTAATAACTACAAACTAACCAGAACCAGGACAAAAGAATAATACACTAATGTATTATTGTAAGTAAGTCATGGGTTTCATACACTGCTGTAGGAGGTTTTAAGTGATATAAAAAATTAATTACACACAGAGATATTAGAAAATGTCACAGTTTTAGCAACACAACGATACGAGTGCCATGACAAAACCAAGGTTTTTCACTTATACTTACCAGAAGCTTTGTTCCACATCCCCTATTGTTAAACACTACAACCCTGAATAACAGACAAACAAAAGAACATGAGCAGAAAAACTGTTTTGATAGCCTGAGTGTTAAGTTCACACCATTCTTTAACTCCTAACCAAACAACAAAATTTTAGGTAACTCCAAATTGAAAGCATTTGCAGATGACAAAATAAATCTAACTGAAAAATTAGAATTTGTTTTGGGAAGGGTAGAAAACATTGTGAGAATAGGAGAAAATACTGTGGAACATTTTCTCTTTTTCCCCAAATGTCTTTGAAAGTCTTCTCCATCAGATTTTCTAAAACTTGGAATTGTGCATTTAAGGGTTATATCTTTAGCACCATACTACAGGAGTCTGTGCATTAATATTTTAACAATCTATCACACATTTTCACAACCCTGAGAAAGAAGGCTTTTAAAAACCCTGTGGGAAAAGGTGAAAATGCTGGTAATCATCCTATGGCATTCCATCTCAATGCCTCTCTATGGTGACCTTGTAACAGTTTTTCAGTAAGTCTTAAATATTGCCTTCAGCATGGTGTTTTACACCATTTTTAACATCATTTCAGTCACAACTGTAGCCAGTGCATCCATCCATGTGCCCCTGGAACCATTTTTTTACCAGTACTTTCCATCAATTTTTGCAATGCACCGACAACTTTGGTACATTAACAAAGTCAAAATAATATTCTGTGTTAAGAGAGGAATGAATCCTGAGACATGGACTATCATCAATCCTCAGACAAATCAAAAAAGACCTCAGGTGCAAACCCAAAACGCTGAATTACAATCCCTGTATTTCATAGACTGAGCTACTAGGCTTGGCATAGCCCTAGGGCATCACCAGGACTTTGAAATCATTATGATAAGAATAACATAATTCATGAGTGACAAAAAGAACATTTGGTGATTTCCGTTTTTTTACTACTGGGTGCATGTGTATTGTGTATTAAGGGCGCTACACCTGTGAGGAAATTGGCCAAGAAATTTTTACCTGTAACCCAACCTCTTTGCTTCTGTAGCCATGTGCAGTATATAAGGCTCTTCACTGGTCCCTGAAACAGACAGAAGGTTAATTCTGATCGAAAAACAAAAAAATTAAATTCACTCATATTGAAAGCATTAACTTTTGTAGACACCAAATGAAATGTGACAGAAGTTGGCTGGAAAGACATTAACATTAAGATATGCTTGTTGCTGGGCTTAACTTCCGAAATGTGCTTTTATAATCCTGTGTCCCCAGGCACCTAAACTTTGATATGTGTCAAAGACTTAACTCTCTACCAAACAACATGATTTTGGACTTCTCATATCAAAAGCAATTGCAAACAACAAAGTGAATCTGGCTAAAATGATAATTATAGTCTATCTTAAACAGGATAGAAAACATTGTGAGAAAAGGAGAAAATGTCGGTTGCTAGTACTTTCATACTTTTCCCAAAAATGTTTATGGGCTTCTTTTGTTTGCATTATTTAACCCTATGAATGTTTGGTATAGAGTCAAGACATTGTAATTTGTAACCCTGAGGTTCAAGGTTAAATCCCTGCTGCCCATGCTAGAGACATGGGACTGTCCATGGACAAGGCACTGGAAAGCCCCTGTCTTGTATTGGTGAAACCAATAAAACACATGAACAGGTGAGCGTTTGACTGCCAGAGCATAAGTGCAATACAATGGAAATTACATAAAACACCATTCAAATTAAGCCTTTACCAAACAGTTCTGTGTTTTAATGACCCTGAGGGAGAAGCCTTTTGAAAGCATTGTGGGAAAAGGAGAATATAATGTAACCTGCATTTTCTCCTTTTCCCACAATGTTTTCTACCCTTTCTGATACAAATCCCATCATTTGAGTATCATTGTATTTGTTGTCTGTAAATGCTTTGAATTTAGACCAGTCTAGAATTTTGCCATGTTTAATCTTTACCACAAGATCCCGAGTTTTAACGACCCTGGAAGAGAAGGCTTTTGAAAACATTGTGGGAAAAGGAGAAAATGCTGGTAACCAGCATTTTCTCCTTTTCCCACAATGTTTTCTACCCTTCCTATAACAGATTCCAACTTTTAAGACCATTTATTTTGTCGTCTGCAATTGCTTTCCATTTTGACTGGTCTAAAATTTGGTCGGTTGTTAAATAGTTAAGAGGTATAAAAGAAAATGGATTGAAAGTTATATTCACCTGTTAACCCTGGAAGCATGACTATAGTTGGTCGTGTTTTCTGATCCGGATATAAACTGTTATTTTCACTGTTGTGGACCCAATCCAGCCTAACTTGACCTCCATCGGACATGCACAGAATTTCACTGAAGAAGACAAAAGAAATATCTTTAAAAAAGATAGACAGCATAAGTGATACTGGAATATGAGCACTGAAACTATTTCGTGGCTGAAGATGAAGTAAAATGATGAAAAATAACGTAGTATTGAGTTATTGGGTGACATTTATGAAAATATTAAATTTCCAGATAGGACAACAAAAGGATCATTCTCTGTTACATTAATTTACTATGGTATGAATCAAGGCCCAAGGGTATCAATTAGTGGTAGCAACGCTTTTAAATAATTTGGTTTCATGAATGTGCAAGTAAATATGGCAGCAGGGGCCCGCAAATTTTTTTACTAATAGCAAATTACCATCTATTCATTCTTTAGAGGTGGTCAAAAGCCAGCGCATTCAGTTACGCAAAAAAAACCCGTAGGTAATATTAAGGTATGTAAGAAATAAATAATAACGGTTATCTTTGACTTCACACGATAACAACACTTTAGACTTGTCCATGTTTAAAGCATTTACAGATGATGGATGTGGCTTCAAATCAAAAATAGTTTTGCTGATTTAAATTCGCAATTAGACTTAAAGGTGGCCCTTCAGATTTTGGGACGAAAATTTTACAAAAATACAAAAAAATCATCCTTATACTCCCAAAGCCTTTTAATTTTCATTCATAAAACCCCAGTAGTCGAAAACCATCTGACAAGAGAAATTAGAAATTTACTACGGCCCAGGTCGACACCGACGGGAAACACGGTCTATTTTTACATGAGCAACTCACTCATTTACATACCAGAAATACACAGACGAAGTTTCAAACATAGCGTCCGAAGAAGACATTATGGAAAATAATTAAATGTCTGTTATATTATGGAATTTAAGCGTCATTAGTCACGTGTCAGTCACTTGACATTCCCACAATGCTTTTTTTGATTTCTGGCGCGAAATCTAAAAATACCTTAAGAGGCTACGTAGCCTTTTAAGGGAACACCATCAAAAAAAATTTTTTTTTGTAATTTTATGATTCTTAATTATTGATGATTTGTATTGTTTTTTCATATAAATTTCAGTGATATATATATTTTTTTAATTTGGTGAGATGTGAAAAATCTAAATACCCACCTTTAACATACAACTGGTTTGAAATGATTTGTGAATCTTCTGAATTTCAAGGTAACAATTACAATGTTTGACTGGCTAGACTGGCTAAACTGGCTAAACTAGCCAATCAAAAGTTGTGTTTCAATTCTCACTTTACAATTAGATTCGTATACAATTCAAGATGCTTGGTTAACCCTTGAAGCACCTTTCATAACTATAGTTGCCTTTGCGGCCAGTGTAGATCAAGATCAGGCTGCACAAACTGTGCAGCCTGGTCTTTAATCTACACTGTCTGCTTTGGCAAAACACTCTAGACAAGAGCAGCCTTGAAATTGTGATTATTTGAGTCTTATTTTTAGACTAAAAGTATCTTTTAGGTTTATTCCATGCTCTAAGGGTTAACATGACACACTGATCTCAGATGTTGGCCATCATATAGATTGTACCAGATCTAGAAAATCAGATATTTTGTGTCTGATATCATAGGACATCCGATATTTGTGTCAGATGTATAGGCCATCAGTTATCAAAGCTGACAAAGTCCACAGGTAGATCATGCCAACATCCCCCTGTACCACAGAAAAAAACACTTTCACAAATTGAGTCATGCTCTGTGAAAATGGGGTTTAATGCATATTCAAAAAAATAGCCACCAAGGTTAGCCCGCCCAGTGTAACCTGGGTCATAACCTTTTGTTATTGTTAAAATTTCTACATGTCCAAGGATCAGTCTACTTAATGATTCAAAAGCTTTCTTCCTCAGGGTCCTTGAGAGTTGGGATTGTGTGGTAAAATCTTAATGCATACACAAGTTTAGAATGAGGAAGCACATGGGGTAGATCACAGATCAAGATATACTTTATATACAGTCTGATCCTGACCTATAATGTCTGCCAAAGACACGTGTGAAAGGTGGAGACAAAAGGGTTATTTCATTACATAATGTTAGTATGTAGATGGAAACAGACAATTTTCCCTTCCCTATATATCAAATAACCCTGTGCTTTCATGAGCATGTGAAAGGCGGTTTTTCATGCAAGTTATCAGCATTTTCTCCACTTCTCACTCTATATCTTAGTGCTGGTCACAGAACAAACTCCATTTTATGAGCCACATTTCATGTTTAGTCCGCAAATGCAATCAATTCAGACCAGTTTGAAATCTTGTTATCTGGTAAAGTAATATAGCTCTTCACCAAACGGCAAAATTAAACTCTTTACCACACGACAAAATTTTAGACACGTCCAAATTGAAAGCATTTGCAGATGACAAATTAAATGTGACTCAAAAATTGAAATTTGTTTTGGAAAGGGTAGAAAACATTGTGGGAAAAGGAGAAAATGCTGGTTACCAGCATTTTCTCCTTTTCCCACAATGTTTTCAAATGACTTCTTTCACAGAGTTGTTAAAACCTGGGATTGTTTGGTAAATGGTTAAGGCACAGCCATACTGAAAGCATTTGCAGATAACAAATTAGCTGCGGCTCAAAAGATAGGGTCTGTCTTTTAAAAGGGTATAAAACAATGTTGGCGAAGAAGGAAATAATGGTTTTCAGCAATTCCTCTTTTTTTCCAAAATGTTCCAAAAAGCTTCTCCCTCAAGGTATTTAAAACATTGACTTGTTTGTTAAGGGTCATAAAGGCTAGCATGGGAAGAAGTAATGAATAATGGATGAATCAGCCAGAAACACGAACTATAGCTATAGCTATAAAATCACATGTATAATCAACCCTTCATCAAACAATCCAGTATTTTAATATCCCTGAAGAAGGAGGCTTTAGGAAACATTGAGGAAAAAGGAGAAAAGCTAATAACCAGCATCAAACGTTACAACCCTTATTAAATCAAAACCAAACATTTTAGCAATATTTAACCAGTTCCCACTCAATGCCCAGTTTTCAAGACCTTAACAGAAGCCTTTGAAAACATTGTGGTGAAAGGAGAAAATGCTAGTAACCAGCATTTTCTCCTGTTTCCACAATGTTTTCTACCTTTTCAAAGACAAATCCCATCATTTAACCCTTTACCAAACAATCCGTGGTTTTTACGACCCTGAGATAGAAGCCTTTTGAAAACATTGTGGGAAAAGGAGAAAATGCTGGTAACCAGCATTTTCTCCTTTTCCCACAATATTTTCTACCCTGCTGGAAACAAATTTCAATTTTTGAGTTACGTTTATTTTGTCGTCTGCAAGTGCTTTCAATTTGGACCAGTCTAAAACTTTGTCGTTTGGTAAAGAGTTAAGCAATATCTTTATTGTCTTCTGCAGAAGCTTTCAATATAGGCAAGTCAACATTTTTGTTGTTTTGAAAAGGGTTTATTCAGCTTCTACAAAATTAATGCTTTCAATGTGGACAAGTCTAAAATCTTGTAATCTGGTAAAAGATAAAGTTGGAGATGTAGAAGAACAAGAGGTCCATGATGGCCCTAACCCACTCACCTGGGCCTTCAAGACCAAACTTGATCTATTCCCAATCCCTTCTGAGATATCAAGACAAACATCTTAAAAACCTTTCATGAGTATTGGACTGGAAATTTGGCCTCTAAAGTGTACATAAGATTTTCCTGGGATATGTCTCACTGATCTGCTTTTTGACCTGTAGTGGCCCATTTTCAAACTTGTTCAAGATATTATCAAGAGAAATTTTCTGACCAACTTTCATGGGTAATGGACTGAACATGTTGCCTGTGGAGTGTATACAGGGTTTTCCTAAGATTTGACCTGGTGACCTAGTTTTTGACCTGACGTGACCCATTTTCAAACTCAACTGATATGTCATCAATACAAATATTCGAACCAAGTTTCATGAGTATCAGACCGAAAATGTAGCCTTTAGAGCATATAGACATAGTAAAAGTTGACACCAGACGCTGGACACAGCACGGTTACAAAAGTTCACTTTGAGCCTTTCATGCTAAGGCGACCAAAAAATTACAACGAAGAGCCAAAACTTACCTTTCATATTGGACGGGAGGCGTTGATTGAAGAAAAGATCTCAGAATGGTTTGAGCTCGACTCTCGAAACACCAAATCGTTGGCCAAAACTTGTCATGTATGATTGGAACATGTGTTTCTAGAAACTCCCTGAAATCTTTGTCGTAACATGCTAAATGTGGCTTCTGGAAAAAGAAAATATATGAAAGCTTTAGAGTAAAGAATCATTTTTGCATGACTTGAGCCTGCTTTTTTTATGTTAGCTCTGTAATAAACAACACAAGAAGACCATGATGGCCCTGTATCGCTGCACTTTTAAATAACTATACCATGCCCTTAATTGGGCCTAACAAAAAAGTATCTGTGTTTAGGGTTTCGGTCTGAGATGCTGTAGGTAGGGTAGGTAGGGATTTTTTTTTCCCAGAAACTTTTTACATGGACCATGTAATGATATCGCCATATACCATAGATCTAACCCTTCACTAAACAATTACAGTTTGAATGCCCATGAGGAAAAAGCCACTTGATAACATTGTTGGAAAAGGTTTAACCCATTACCACACAATCCTAAGTTTTAACGACCCTTAGAAGTAGGCCTTTTGAAAACATTGTAGGAAAAGGAGAAAATGCTGGTAACCAGCATTTTCTCCTTTTCCCACAATGTTTTCTAGACTATCTGATTCAAATCCAGTCATTTGTGCCAAATACAAATTTTGTTGTCTGCAAGTGCTTTCGAATTGGACCAGTCTAAAATGTTGTCGTTCGGGAAAGAATTAAATACCAGCATTTTCTCCTGCTCCCACAGTGTTCTCAAAGAGTCTTTCCCTCAGGGTCATTAAAAGTCGTCAGAATTGTGTGGTTATGGGTCTTGAAAGCAGAAATCCCATTTAGGCCACATTTTATTTGCCGTCAGCAGGCACTACCAAGTTTGACAAGTCAAAAATTTTGTTTTCTGTTAACCCTTTACAACACAATTCTGTGTTTTAACTCCCCTTGGAGAAAGCTTTTGAAATTTTTGTGGGGAAAGGAGAAAATGCTGGTATCAAGCATTTTCTCCTTTCCACCCAATACTGTATTTTCTACCCTATTCAGGACAAACTCTATCATGTTAGCAACATTTTAATTACAGTATCGCAATTCGGTACTGTAAGTCTACAGTTTTGTCGGCTGGTAAAGAGTTAAAGTGTTAATCATGAGTGGCGTGAATGCGCCCTATAAGTGTACGGTACAACGCCCATTTTTTGTTCAATGGCTCATACATCTAAGCCTAATCGGAAATAAATCATAGAACAAGGAAATGCATTGATCTAAAATTTACCTTAACAACATAGAACAAATAGTACGAAATATATCCAACAAACAAGAAAACAGTTATCAACAAAGATGGGTATGTTCTCCACAAATCTAAAATATACGAGATCCACTCCATCGTGACTAGGCTACATGTAGCTTGAACATTTCATTCACCAGTTACATCGCTCGCGCGACGATATAATTTATGACCTCATTTGACCTTAGACTGACTGGCAGAGTTCATTCCCTGGATAATTAGGCAATGATAATATTGATTTGCATGCATTTACAAACATGGGTAGAGAATCTAAAGTCTAAGTCTATGAATGAGAATAAGTAATGCTGGCTTTCATGTTCTGATATAGTCTTTCCAGTAACTTTGTAGACATTCAGTTATTTCTGCGATTGTACATGGACGGTGTCGCACTACATGTACTTATTTATTTAAAGCTACATTGAAAATATCATGTTTGAAACTCTACTGCTTTTTGACCGACAAAGTGACAGTTTGTTTTTGCTTTTGTTTTCTATTTAACCCTTTGCCACACAATCCTGAATACTAATGATCTTGAGGTATCTAAGGCTTTTCAAACCATTTTCAGAAGAGGAGAGATCGCTTGTAAGTTACAGTAGCAGTTTCTCCCTCTCCCAAAATGTTTTAGAACTACCCTTGCAAAGACTATTTTTCACCGTTTTAGCCATATTCATCTGTCGTCTTCAAATGTTTTGAATGCGGACAAGTATACAAGTTTTTCGTTTGGTAAAGAGTTAATTCTCCTAAATACTGTCAAATGGCCATCAATAAATGATACAGGGCACCTTAATTCAAGGCTTTTCCTCCACAAATTGTGCTGTTTCAAAACGTAATTTAAGGCAACCTCTGCGCTATCTGATTGGCAAAACTTATGGCATGCTAAAATGTGTTTATTGTGTTGATTTGATGATTTGTGTGAAACTGGGTGCAACTCATATTGTCTGCGCGTGTCACATTCTTCGCAGAAAGACGTGTCTTAGCACTGTGATGCATTACTATCCTGTACAGGATAGATATTTTAATATGCGGTGTGTAAACCAAAACTATGCCACTAAAAAGTAGCATAGAGAAAATGGCTATAAATATTAGATCTACTTTTGTGGAAAAATCTAGCCTCCAAATTTCTTGAAAAGTTTTTTTTTTTTTTTCAAACAGCAAAAAATAATTTTCAAAAAATACCATTGTTTAGTGCAAATCTTTGTGTACATATTTCAAATATAGATTTGAGGGAATCCCAGGATTTGTGCAGATTTTTTCCAAAGACTTTTCAACAAAAAATGTCTGGGCTTATACAGGGATTATTTCTCAAGCCTATAGAGGCTGCGTTTATAAATTATGACTGGTGCATAGAAAGTGCTATCTGAGCTTGGATTTATACCTTGCACGTTCTTAGTTAAACCCTTCAGATAAACCCTTATTTGAGTTTCTATGAATCACAGTTTCAGCTGTCCATAGGGACTACTTGACATATTTAGCGTCGAAAGAGTTAAGCAAGTAGGATCATTATTGGAAAAGTAAGAACATCTGAAGGTCATAAAAGTAGCTTCATTTCTTCACAGCATTTCAACAATACCAAAATCCCATTGTTCAAAGTATTGCCTGTTACGTGGAAAGTGCATGTATCATATTTGCCGTCTGCAGAGACTTTCATAATGGACGAATCTAAAATTTTGCTGGATATTAAAGACAATAGGTTTTTACTTTTTTTTTTTTTAAACAAAGGTAATCGGAAATCTGGAAACTACATTTTTCATGTAGTTATCATATCGCATTTAATCACAGTGCCGAGTTTCGTGATCGACCAGATAGAGAATTTAGTCATAAAGATAATAGACTTTCAATATAATTTTGTGAAGTTAATTTCATTTACAGATTTAATATATGTGCTAGTGCTGCAGATTCATAAAGAAAAATATTATCATATCTATGTCTATATCTATTATTATCATAATTATGTTTTTGATTAATTCTCTGCTCTTTACATGCATGATAATCGTCTTCATTATACAAACTCTTATTTTGGTTAATGGTTCAAGAGACAATTAACATAATTATAAACATGTCATTTTGAAAGTATTGGAAGCCAACAGATATGTCGGGATTTGTGTTTGAAAGGTCAGAAAACGTTTGGGAAAAGGAGAAAATGCTGGTTCTCCGATTCTTTTCCTTTTCCCACGATGCTCACAAAAGCTTCTTTGAGTGGTTGAAACTCTAGATTGTGTAGTAAACAGATCAGACACATTGCAGAAGTTAGTAGAAATGATAATGAGAGAGAGAGAGAGAGAGAGAGAGAGAGAGAGAGAGGCATGAATATAGAGGGCTTATAATTTTAGTCTCTCCCAAATTCTAAACATCTGCAGACGATAAAATCAAATTTTGTAAAAATGGATTTTTGTTCTGTGATAGGGTGGAAAACATTATGGTAAAAGGAGAAAATACTGGTTTTACGTTTTTCTCCATATCCAACAGTACGTGTTTTCAAGATTAATTTCCCGGTAACTGGAAACATACAGTATAATACTCTATATACGATCCCTTTTGGAAAGAAAGTAAAAGGATAAAAAGTAACTGGAAAAAAAGTAACAGTTTTTGCTGGGGAAAAAAAAAAAGTAATAGGAAAGAAAGTAAAAGTTTACGAAATTCTGTATGTCTATAAAATGGAGGTTTGTTACAAGTATTAATTTAAGGTTTGTTATATACATTATTCTTAAATTTATGATTTTCGTGAACTTGTCAAAAGTATAAAAAAATACGATACCATACTTCTTAACAGCTGCAATCAATACGTACCTCATACCAAATGTGCTTACTTATACCAAATCATATTTACAATTTAAGCATTAGAAAGTATAATTGAAGACTTAAAATATCACTCAAAGAGGACTTAGTTATTATCAACCTTAATTACACAAATAAAAACTGATGCTTTTTTAACTTTTTTTTCCCTATATTGAATTTGGTTATCTTATGGCATTTTCATTAAAAGTGTTACTTTTTTTCCTGTTACTTTTTTTTCCGTTACATTTTTTCCTGTTTCTTTCCTCTCCACATTCGAATTTCCCACAGGGTAGTTTCAACTCGGGACTGTTTGGGAAATATGACAGTCCCACTTCGCAAAATTCTGGTTGTTGTTGTATGGTGTTTAACGCCGTTTTCAACATTATTTCAGTTATATCGCGGCGGCCAGTGCACCTATCCATGCTTTCCTGGAGTTTCTGTTACCAGTACTCTGCACAATATTCTTTCCAAGCCACTGGCTGCTTTCCCACATAACCATCGTCGAAACAACGATCAGCTGGACCCACATCATTCTTTATGCGGCAAAAAAATGCGTCGTGTGATACCTCATTGCACACCGGATATGCAATCATAGCGAGGTTGGTATTCGGTTCATCATTCGAGTTATTATTATTTTTGACCAAAAAGAAGCTACCAGGCAATCACAGGCAAGATGGCGTCCGGGGCTCTCTTTGGAAATTCGAGTGGCCGTACTCAAAGCAAACATTTGGTGGAATTCAGGGCCGGAAAAATGTATATGAAGGGGAAGATGGTTCACCCAGATAAAAGGAAAGGCCAGGTGTATGTGTATCAGTCTGACGATTCCCTGATGCATTTCTGCTGGAAAGACAGACAGTCAGGCAATGTAGAAGATGTAAGATTTTCGCTTTGTCATGGTAGCCTTGTTAGCTCTACAGCATTGGCCAAAGGCCCTTGGGCAGTTAACTGAATTTGTTATGAGTGTATGTTTACAAACTAATCAGATGCTTTTATGCCAAAATAAAAAAAGTGATGACACCTTGTATTGAACAAATTCGAAGTTAAATCATGCAGCTATTGATTCATGTTCATTTTCATGGCTGACAAGCAGATTTATAGCCACGACATGTAGGTATTTTTCCGTCATAACAAAAGTTGGCGCCCTCTAGTGGCTTTTCTGGTCTCTATTTTTTTACCACATCCAACTTCATTTTCCAAAATAAAAGATATGGAAGAAAAATATACCGGAAGTGAAAATGATGTCATCGGCACCTACATGCTTAACGCCATTTACCCCACCCTCTAAAATCCCTCATTACATGCAGTTTTATTTAAATACATGCATGATGACGTATTTAGATCATCTGCTAGGTTATGTGGCAATATTTTCAAATTATTGTGACTGCAAATTGGCGCCAAATATATCAAGTTGTATTGATTTTTTTACAAAAACTATCGCAGTCACATGAATTAATTTCAGAATGGCACCAGGATAGAGGTGAAGGTCAAGGTGCATTTTCTTTCAAATGTTCAGATGAAACTTAATGATATTTTCTATGATGCTAAGTAAAAGATGAAATTAGAAAATTATTTGGTGATTTATTCCAATCTGTGTTAAAATTTTGACCTTTTCTTGATTGGACCGTAACTACCGTGAACCAACAAACCGTAAGGCTAAGATATATTTAGTAGACTGAAAGATAACCAGTAAGATTTTAGATTTTAAAATTTCCAGAAGCTTTTCAAAGAATGGCTGTTATGAAGGTGTGTGGAGAAACAATATACAGATGCACATTATATACAGATCAAAAGATACCTGACATAACTGGCATTCATTCATGAAGTTTTTATAAGATTTTACGCGAATTATGCCTTGGGTTTTCGGAAGGTCTGTATATGCAGGGTCCATCATTTGCTCACTCACTGATTAGCAGAAACAAACTATGGTTAGGCTTGCATCAAATTAATCAAAAAGTGTGACAAATGTGATCCATGTAGTTTGGAAGAAATAACTGAAGGTGATGAAACCTTTATCTACCATTTTGAACCCAATTTTTAAGCCTGAAAACAAGGTTTGGGTTACCTCTGACGGTAAAAGACTTGTTAATTATTGCTTGCTATAAGCTAAGACCTCAAATCACATGTTTTATGTGATTTTCTTTGTTTCGAGAGGCCCTGCTCTTCACATACCAGTTCTCAAAGCAAGATCTGTTACAGGGAAGTGTTAAAGGGCAAGTTCAGCCCAAAGCTATTTTTGGATATATGAATCCTTAAATGAAAACGATCTTAAAATTGAAAACCATATTTCAATGTCAAAGAGAGTTATAAGCGAAAATCTGGTTTGCACACCTGTGCGAGTTTGTGAAATCTTCGATAAACCGTATGTGACGTAGGAAATGTGACCCACACATTTATTTCAGCTTCTATGTACTGTTAATTTGATCTGATACTGACTTTTTTTCTCACAGTCTTATCCTCCCACATGTCGGGAGACGATTTTTTTCGTCACAAATATCCCTATCATATGCCGGGTGCAGAGTTTAAGCACTATTTTGAGCCAGGAGATGACTATTTATTTGTCAGTCTGCTGTCTGTCTGAACCGAATGACATGGCTTAATATCAGATTTACCATTAATCCTCAACCGGTTAAATAAACCTTCATGCCATTGCAAAATTTCGAATATTGCTAGTTTTTGGATATACAAAAATAGATATTCCTGTATCAGACACTGTACATAAGATCAGATTGCACGTTCTGTGCAGTCTGATCTTAATATACACTGTTCGCAAAAGGTCATTGAGTAGCGCTCAGCAGCCTTGGGGCCACACAGAAATTTAAATGAGGCAAGAAGTCAATGGTAAATTCACTGTTGATTATCCACCTCTTTCATATTACTGAGAGAGAGTTGGAGGGTAGTTAGAATAGAAATTTGACGAGCAGATTATGGGATTTTTTTTTTTTTATTTAAGATTGTATGAATGAGGAAAATACAAAAGTCATGAAGTTCGACTTACCCATTTAACCCGTGTAAAATTGCAAATTCCATTTACATTCTATAAGAAAAAGGGTTCAATATGGTTGTGAAAACAAAAGAGTAACTTTGTACATGACATGTTTATGACACATGCTTGTTAACCTCCAGCTTTAAGCCAGGTAAAAAAAAATATGTGAGACCACGACGGTGCGATACCAACATCAAAGAGGCACCAAATTAACCCTTTGCCCCTTTACATTGATGGAACACACAATTTCTTTTCTCAAATTAAAAGGTTGGCACACTAAACTTTTGTGTAAAGTTTGTACGCAGTTCTAAATTTTTAATTTATGCTGCATTTTTATGGGCAGCATCTGTTATCTCGTACATGATTACAGCGAGAAATATGGAAGAAAAAAGTTAAATAATTTTTGTCCACGTTGGTATTTCCATTTAAATTTTACGCCTAACATGTCTCAGTATTTAGAAAATGGACTGACCCTGTGTTTTGCAGATGATCAAAAACGTTTACTGCATGATATGGAGGACAGGAAGACAGGAGGCAATTCAGACAACCTTTTGACGTTGTTGTTGATGAAAGAAACAAATTTGAAATTGTGAAAATAACAAGTAGGAAAATAAATGAAGATCAAGTGAAAAAAATGGATTTAACTTTAACGGCAAATTTAGGATGTGTGCTGGATTTAATGTTGTTTGTGAATGTTAAAGAGAGGATACGATTTCTAAGGTAGATCAAGGCTTTTAATTCTTCCCAAGCTGAAGGAGACTTGTAAAATGCTGACACTGATGGTGTAGATCAAGATCAGGATTTGTAGACCGTTCAGTGATCGACGGTGTCCTGTATTTGGTAGAAACAGCCTTAGAACTGTACTGGAATGGTTTCCTTTACACATTTCAACGTTCCTTCTTCCTTCTACCACTTAGTAGAAAGAGACTTTTGGCATGTTTCAACCATCTTGAGTTATTATTTCTTTTTTTTATATTTATCTATTAAAATTCGTTGATTAGGCAGTGGTATAATTGAAATAACTTCAAGAAATAAATTTCAAAATAGTTTTGTTCCCTACTAGAAGAATAACTTTTCCTTTTCATTAGTACTATCTTCACTAGGCTAATTCATTCAAAATTTCTTTCCTATGATTGTAGTAAGATGTAAGAGCGATAGAGATTGAAACTGCAGAACACAAGTGATTGAAACGTGATAAAGCGATTTATATCTTTACAAAGATCATACAGTTTTCTGTTTTCTGCGTTAGTTCATATATAGCGACCATATCTTCTCACACTTGTGACGTCACTGCAAACTACCAGAAGTCACGATTTTTTCAATTAGCGACTTTCAGACAGGTGAAAATCTGAAGTTTAAACCTCTATATCTCACGAAGTAAGCATCACAGGATGCTAAAATTTTTTTGGTTAACATACTCTAGTATAGTTTTATCTGATTTTGAAATAAAATTTTGATCTAGAGTTACCCTTTAAAGAGGAAACTTTTTAGCACAAGTTGTTAAGTTCTGTCAGAAACGCAACTGCGCACTAGCTCTGGGGTATAAAATTGCTGCATGAAAACATACTGGACTATGAATCTGCGACGGTACACAATTTTGTGAAAGAATCTGGGCTTGATGTTGTAGAACATCCCCTATGCTGCTCTGACCCATGACTATAGGAAATACTTGTAGGACACTTTTTGGAATCCCATAGCAGTATTGGAAGTGCAGTCTACCAGTGTCTGTTGTAGGATTGCTTAGTTTTTAGTGAATTTACCTTTAATCTTTTTCTCAATGATACCAAGTTAAAAAACAGGGCATTTGTTTATACTTTCAGGATCTGATCATATTTCCCGAAGATATTGAGTTTAAACATGTCAAACAATGTACAACAGGACGTGTGTTTGTACTGAAGTTCAAGTCCTCAACCAGGAAATTCTTCTTTTGGATGCAGGTAAGGATGGGGGAAGGGTCACTTTGGCTAGAATCAGTTTGCTGCTAAACAGTGCCAAGGTGGTAAGAGTCAAGTTTCACTCTATACCAAATGACAAAACTTTTACACTTATAGTGTCTTTCACGAACAGAATTGCCTTTGTGGCCAGTGATCAAGATCAGACTGCACAAAATGTGCAACCTGATCTTTTTTCTACAATGCCTGCTTTACTGAAACTGTAGACAAAAGCAACCACAAAAATGCGGTCGTTTGGGTCATATTTCTTGGAGGAAAATTTCTGTTGATTGTATTTGGTGCTCTAGGGGTTAAACTCAACCAAATTTGAAGCATTTGAAGATGACAAATGAATTATTATTTAAATGATAGATTTTTTTTTTTGTCTTTGAAAGGGTGGAAAAATGTTGTGGGAATTGGAGAAAATGCGCGTAACCAGTATTTTCTTGGTTTCCCACAAAGTTTTCAAAAGCATTTATTTCATAAATCATAAATGAACACACTGGATTGTTTGGTGAAGGGTTAACAAAAACAGCCAACCAATCCAACAAGGTCTCATGCTCAATGAATGTAGCATGATACAACATCATCATCTCTCTATCAAGCAATCCCATGTTTTATTGCCTTCACAAAAGAAGCTTTTGAAAACATAGTGGGAAAAGGAGAAAATGCTGGTAACCAGCATTTTCTCCTTTTCCCACAATGTTTTTTACCCTACAAAGATTTCTTAATTATATTTAATATCCTGCCTACAAAATGTCTTCAATTTCAATGAGTCTAGAGTTTCATCATCTGGTAGAGTTTAAAGGTTTTAGCCCTTTATCATAGTGATTGTATGAATTCCAGGAGCCAAAGTCAGACAAGGATGATGAGTACTGTAAGAAGGTTAATGAGTATTTGACCAATCCACCTACTCCAGGATCTAGCCGTGGGGCTGGAGGTGGATCTCTCCCCTCCGATCTGGCCAATATTGGTAACTGTCTGTCTGTCACTTTGTCTGTCTGTGTGTCTGTCTTTCTTTCTCCACTTGTCTATCTCTTACTCTTCTTCTGTTTCTCACTATCTTTGTGTTTTGTCTCTCTTTGATTTATACCAAGCCTGGGTGGTGTAGTTGGTATCGTACAGGACTTGAGACCAGGAGGTTTCTAACTCAAATTCCCAACTTGGCTAATTTTTTTTTAAGTGGATTGAGGATATCTCACCACTGATTATCATTTCAATTATGGTTATGTGGAAAGCAGCCAGTGGCTTGGGAAGAATATTGTATATAGTAATGGTATTTAAAAAGAACCTCAAGGAAAACATGGATAGATGCATAGGCAGAGGTGATATAACTAAATAATGTTGAAAGTGGCCTTACAATCAATCAATCTTTTCTTTGCTGTACCTGTCTGTTTCTCACTTTTTTCCTGTTTCTCACTATCTCTGAGTTACTCTCTCTTTTCTTGCTGTACCTATCTGTCTCTCCGTGCAAGTTTCAGCCCAGCTTCACTTTGGTCTTGTCTCAGGGTTCAACAGGAAGTACAGCATGCATAATCTTCTCCTCAGCTGTACATTTTGTGAAATAAACTAATGTCACAGTAGCATCATTTATTTTTTTTTATTCTTCACTGCAAAAAAATCTCTGTTAACCAGGATTTGTAGTCGTTTTCAATGTATTTTGGCCATGTTCTTTCAAAATGGGGTTTAATGCTTTCCATGATGCACAAGTCATCAAGTAACTATGATCCATAAAATTTATTTTGTGGACAACCTGCTGAAATTGAGGTAGAATGGTCCTTGGACATGCAGAAAATTTTAGCATATTCAGAAAGTTTTAGCCCAGGTCAGCCTGCACAGGCTGACCTGGGGTAATACTTTTTGTAGATGCATTAAACTCATTTTGTACCGAATCATTTGGACATGTTTTGAGTGTGCCAGTGTGTTTTTGACTCTAGCTTGACCAGTATGGTGCAGTAGCACTACTAACATTAACAAAAGTTTGTCTCACAAAATTACATGTATATACATATAAAAGAAGGATGAAAAAAATTTCAGTTGGTTTTGCCCTTGTATGCAAAGGGACTTACTGTAAAATGTAAAATCTCAACTTTTACTTGTCTATTGCAGCTACTGACTCAGACATCCAGAGTTTACTTGGAGGAATGAGTCAACAGCAGATTATGCAGCTATTGGGTAATTACGGATTTTATGTACTGTGTTATTTGAGCTATGCTATGGCAAAAGGGGGCTTAATGCATCTCTGTGATGTATTATACCTAGCTGGTCATTTCATAATTATGGAACCATAAAATCCATATTATCTAACAACCAACTGAATCATAAGGTTCACTGGTCCTTTGACATGCAGAAAATTTACAAAAAGCAAAAAGTATTGACCTAGGTCAGACTGCGCAGGCTGACCTGGGTCAATACTTTTTGCAGATGCATTAAGACCTCTTTTCACAGAGCATGCCTCATTTTATTTTCATGACATTTACAGGGTTTTCCCTTAGCAACAAAAATAGGGGGTCATTGTGACCCCCTAGTCGAAAATAATGAGGGTCATTTTGGAATTTGTGAGGGTCACAACAAAATGTAATTTTCTTAGACAAAAGCTACTATTTATGAAACTGTGTTTTTTGTGTTTTCTATTCACTGTAAATCATTGTTTACCCAATATATGTAATATCACATGGTGATAGATACATAATAACACCAGAGATTCTCTATATAGAGGGAGCTTACAGCTTCAGTGGCACCTTCTTATAAAGAGTATCTGTAGTATGCTTTATTTAAGCCTAAGCAATTATGCTGTAGCTGCAGACAAGCTGTCATATTTCTAAGTAATTTTAATCTTTCAAGGGTATTCTCACGATCGCTAGTGTTTTGATGATGCACAAGGATTGAATTTCGAAGTATGTGCCGCCTCTCTCTGTGGTAAAGGGTTATTTTGTTTTGTTTTTATCACAGGAATCGACCGTTTAATTGGTGATAATAGGTTGTTGTCGGCCGGATTGGGAAGTCTCCGTTATTTTTCTTGATAGAGAATATCCATATCGGCCGGAAATAAACTATTTTCACCAATTGAACGGCCGATTCCTGTGTTTCGACACACGGGTCGCATTCATGCCGCTGTTTACAGTGAATAACCAAGTGTATCTCTTTAGCTAACTTACAGTAAACCCTCGAGACCTTGAAATGTGTTTCTGGGTGTTCTTACAAGGCAATGTATCGTCTGATCTTTGTTTAGGGGCTCTTCTTCCTTGCAGACAGCAAGAATGACGTCGATTTTGACAGAGCCATATTGTTTTCATTAGAGATCGACTGGTTTAGTTTACACCCATTTAAAGACAGACGGTATTCTAGTAAAATCGATACACAGTCCAGTTTTTCGTCCCATTTTCTCTTCGTACTCCAGATTTTTATTCTACTCGCGATGTAACATTTTCGGTAGTATATATACGATCGTTATAAACTCTTATCGTATTTGTGCGTCAACAATGACGCACTGTTGAAAAAAATGCGGGTCATTTTCCATAAAAATGCGTCAAAACGCACAAAATCGTGCGTCAAGGAAAACCCTGCATTTAGAAAAGGTAAGAGGTGTTTTACCACAGTGATGAGGTAGATTTTCAGTGGTTGTTAGGTTAGAAGCTTACGTCAAGTATAATATCTATGTGAAGTCTCAAAGTCTATAAGCTCTTTTGGCCACTGGAATTTTGATGACATGCCATTGGCCCATATTTATGTTCATCGGTATTTCTCTGTTTCCATCTAACTAATTAAAACTTTCCCAGATTAGGTCCTATCCGAATAACAGAATGACAGGTCTCAAATTTCTTGATGACAAATGAAATGTAGTTTAATGGATTTTTTTTGCTGTAAAAAATTAGAAAACATTGTGGTGAAAAGGAAATGGTAGTAACCAGCATTTTCTCTTTTTCCAGTTATGTTTTTGAATCCCATCTTTCTCAAGAACTCTAAAACTCAGGATTGAATGGAAAAGGGTTAAATGCAATCAGAATCAATTAGGTGTGAATTTCAAAATAGTCTGAATTGAAATCAATTTTGATGGACTTGAAATGAAAGTTACATAACTCTTGTAAAATTTTGTGTTGAAGGAGGGATGAATCCTGGTAGTGGATTATCTGCCCTGATGGGACGACCTAGTAGTGTCCAGTCAACAGCTTCTGAACCGTAAGTATTTATGTAATTTTTTATGTAATGTTTGGTATGTACCATGATATCCGGAACCTCTACCATGATTGTTGAAATTATTGATCTGGGGTCAAAAATTGGTCCCAAACAACAGTTACCATGACATAGTAGATACAGATCAAAGGAATATAAAAAGGGGGTGAAAAAAAGCCAAGCAAAACTAAAACAAGTTTTGAAATTATTGCCCAGGGGTCAAAAATTGGGCCCACCAGGGGAGTGGGTTGTTACAAATTGTTCTCTGAGAACAGTTAACTTTTTACCAAACAACAAAATTTTGTTCTCTAACAAACTGAAAGCATTTGCAGACTATAAATTAAATGTAGCTCAAATGATGATTTCTGCTCTTAATAGGGTAGAAAACATTTTCCCCACTATGTTTTTTAAAAATGATTGTTGCTAAGGGTCATTGAAACACGGGAATATTTAGTACAGGTTTAAAGACCACTTTAACATTCATGTTGGAATACTTCTTGTCAGAGTGCATTGATATTTCATGTGAATCAATTTCATATAGACCTACTTGTATTCATTAACATCATCTTTGCATTTGAAAAAGATATGAAGGGGGTGCACAGGGGAAGGGGGAAGGAGGAGGTGGGGGACTAGGTATATTTTCGCCAAGAAATTTTATTTACTGACTGTCATTCCCAGTTACATGTATTGCACCTGTATTAGGCAGAGAAAATATGCGGGGCCTTCTTGTATCTAGTTATGGACTCTAAACCTGTGGGCATTAGCTGTGAATGGGTAAAATGAGCCATGGAGTGAAAAATGGATAATTTGATTTTTATCATCATTTGTGTTCCAGGCCACTGAGAGTTCAATCCTCACCTGGTACAAGATCGTCTGAGACCCCATCTCAGCCCCGACCTGTGACAGCAGCAGCATTGCCGTCACAGAATGTCACAACCACGTCTTCGACGACCAGCACAACTACAACTACCGCTGCAGGTCAAAGTTCAAGGACACCCATCCAACTGAGTGACCTTCAGAATATCTTGTCTAACATGAATGGTGTGTATTTGGTTTACTAATCAAAATAAATTGTTAAGTTATTTACCTTTTTATGTCTAGAAAAAGTTTGCTGAAGACTGTAGAAACATAAAATTGAGTCACTTTGTTGCAAAAGGGGCTTTTATGCATCTCTCTGTTGTATGATACCGAGTAAGCTGTCACTTTATTATGGATCCATACTATCCATTGTGTATAACAACCAAATAAATCATGAGGTAGACTGGTCCATTGATATGCAGAAAATTTATCAAAAGCAAAAAGTTTCGGCCCAGGTCAGCCTACACATACTGTGCAGGCTGACCTGGGTCGATACTTTTTGCAAATGCATCTAGCCCCCTTTTTACAGAGCATGGCTCATGCATATGGTAAATATGGATAATCAACTTAACTCTTTATCAGACAAGAGAATTTTAGACTCATCCAAATTAAAAGCACATAAGATTTTTAAGATATCTGAAGAAAATACTGTGGTGAATTACGTGACAATTTAATATGGATGGCTGGGTTTTTTCTTACATTTCATAGAGGAAAAGGTCTCTTATCCACCATTTGTTTAATGCTATGGATTGATAAAAGATGTTTATGCTAAGAAATCTTAACCAGTCTTAAAATGCAGGAAATTATTTAAAATCACAGGCAGCAAATTTGAGCTAAAATACACACAAAATATTTTGGAAAACTTTCAAGTTTGGAAATACAAGCTTGGTGCAAGTAAATTCTTGTGCTTTGTTAGAAATTTTTAACTCTGCTGTTTTTGAAGACATCATCAAGGTATTGTTGTAAACCTGTTGTCGTCATGTGTTTAAGCAGTCATCATTCAAATTCTTAGACATTTTATAATATCTCTGTCAATACCGAAGATATGTCCTTCAAACTTGGAGTAGTTAACTTTCAAAAGGGGAATTCATACTTTTACAGCAGGTAACCATCAAAATGCTTTTGACAGCTATACCCCCTTTTCAACTTAAAATTTTCACTGAAAATCAATCTTTTTCTGAAAGCCAGCCAAGCATAAGCACCCACATATGGTGCTCTTGATTGCTCTTGATAGCCACAGAGAGGATTTATGAGTTGTGTAGATCAAGGTCAGAGTATGTCTGAGTAGAAGCATTTGCAGATAACAAATTAAAGGTGATCCCTATTTGGGGAGTCTGTCTTTGAAAAGGTAAAAATCATTGTGGGAAAAGGAGAAAATGCTGTTACCAGCATTTTCTCATTTTCCCACAATGATTTTTGCCCTATGATGGTCATTAGCATTTTTTCATATCCCCACAATTTTTTCAAAAACCCTCTTCATTGGAGGGACAGTGGATTGTTTGGTAAAGTTTTCATGAACATGGTAAATACCAGCACTTGTCTTAATAGTTTCTTTCAATTGCTTTTCAGTTCCAGCAGACAAAGATGGTAAGTTCCTAGATAAGAAACTTGAACCCTCCAGTACAAAGTGATTCCATGGTTTATTGATCCAAAGGAAAAAAGCTATTTCTAATTACTGTTTACCCCATTTCACAATTTGTAGAATTACGATTGGCTTCAGATTAACTCTTGATAGTGCTAAATAGTATATAATAGACATTCTCAGTGGCCAAGCCACGATAGGACAGTTGGTAGCATACAGGACTTGAGAACAGGGAATTACTGGTTT
Source organism: Hippopus hippopus (assembly GCA_946811185.2). Classification (NCBI taxonomy): domain Eukaryota; kingdom Metazoa; phylum Mollusca; class Bivalvia; order Cardiida; family Cardiidae; genus Hippopus; species Hippopus hippopus. The sequence goes on along the minus strand of OX328113.1, from coordinate 16,270,533 downwards.
GAATTCCCAGCTTAGCCAGTTTCTTTCTGAGGATTGATGATAGTCAATGCGACAGGATTCATCCCTCTCACACTGATGAGCATTGTTTTGATATTGGTTATGTCGGAAAGCAGCCAGTGGCTTTGGAAGAATATTGTGTGAAGTACTGGTGACACAAACTGAAGGAAAATATGGATAGGTGCACTGGCTGCTGCTAAATAACTGAAATAATCTTGAAAACAGCATTAAATACTGCATAGTTAATACATTCTCTGCTAGTACACAGACACAGCTATTGCAGTTTCAAAGCTGCTTTTGTGAGAATAACTGGCAAAGAAAATTGATCCAAGATTAGACTGCACATTTTTTGTAGTCTGATCTTGATCTACAAAGTCTACATGAACAGTTTAATCCAGATTTGGCACTACAAGGGTTTTACCTTTTAACCTTTTAATGTTGAGTGTATGACTACATTTTAGCAACCGGATTTCTATGGAATTAGCAGTAATTTTTAGAGGTCTTGGTTTTTTTGAGATAAGTCAAGTTAGTTGTTATTTAAAGCCCTAGGTTCATCACTAAAACTGATTTTGTGCATGTTTTAATCACTTCATTGTGAAATTATGTGAGCACACACCATGTAAGTTTTGCTTATAACATTGCTTCTAAATTGCTCCCTGGCTTGGAAAAAAAGAGAGGTTGAAAAACACTTGTCAAACATCTTTTAGTTACTAGATTTACTCTTGTCTAGGGGTCCTATGTGGCTTAGTGGTAAAGTGTAGGACTCATACCTGTAGGCCCTAGGTACAAGCCTCACTGTAAGAATTGGACTTTTTTGTTGGAGTGCCCTTGAGCAAAACACTTCCGAGCCCTAGCATAGTGTGTGAGCTGTTACCATGATATGACTGAAATAATGTTGACAGCAGTAGAAACACCATTCAATCAATCCATTTGTCAAACTGCCACCCTATACCTTATTTTCTTCCTTTTATCTAAAAGCCTTTCTAAAGATACTGAAAAATTGCTCTCCTTTAAAAAAATGAAAAATTGCTCTCCTTTAAAAAAAAAAAATGATAATACAGTGGGTTTAATGTGTATATATTTTTTTTTTCTGTTTTAGCTATTGATTTATCTCAAGCCCTAAAGCCCGAGGCAATGATACCCATTCTGGCCAATGCGGACATTCAGCAACGATTGGTCCAGTTTTTACCAGAGGGGGAGGTTCTTCCAAAATCTGAGGAGGAGCTTAGAGCAACTATATCCTCCCCTCAATTTAAACAGGTATGATTTTTTTAAATAGTTGTTTTTTTTTTATAATGTTTTAATCTGTTACACAGGGAAACAGAAGATAGTAAATGCTGTATAAGTACATGTATTGATTTTGAAAGGGTTTTCTTTTCTACGGTTAAACAACAAACTTTGGCTATATGTCATATATAACTAAGGTGCCATTTTTGGCAGCTTTCTTAAAGATTTCATTCATATCACAGCAACAGATCACTTATTCAAGTCTTTCGTAGGTCTCTTGATTTTGTTTAACCCTTCACCACACAATCCTAAGTTTAAACAACCCTTAGAAAGAAGGCTTTTGAAAACATTGTGGGAAAGGAGAAAATACTGGTGACCAGCATTTTCTCCTTTCCCACAATTTTTGCTTCACTTCCATAGAGAAATTTCACTTCTCGAGTCATGTTGATTTTGTTCTCTGCAAATGGTTTCAGTTTGGACAGGTCTGAAATTTTATCGTTTGATAAAGAGTTAACTGCTTCCCTTGATCTTTTAAAAAAAAAAAAGCTATTTTTTTTTTTCTTTCCTTTTTTTAGCTCATCTGAGCATGAAGTGGTCAAGGTGAGCTGTTGCGATTGTGCCATATCCATCGTCCCATGTGCATTCTCTGTTGTGCATCATCCAGGCATCAACAATTACAAAATACCCATGAAACTTGGTCAGAATGGTTGTCTTGATAATATCTTGGACAAGTTCGAAATTAGGTCAAACCCCCCCCCCCCCCCCCCCCCAAAAAAAAAAAAGGTCATTATTGCAAATTTTAGAAAAACCTGTTGAGTACTCTAGAGGTCATATTGGGTCATGCAGGGTCAGAAAGTAGGTCAATGGGCCAAGTCATAGAAAAACCTTGTTTGCACTCAAGGGGCCTTATTTCAGCCCGATTCTTATGAAACCTGGTCAGAATGTTTGTTTTGATGTTATCTCGGACAAGTTCAAAATTGGGTCACTTTGAGTCAAAAAGTAAGTCAATGGGACAAATCCTAGAAAAACCTTGTGTGCACTCTAGAGACCTAATTTTCAGCCTGATACTTGTGAAACATTGTCAGAATGTTTCCCTTGATGATATATTGGGCAAAAAGTAGGTCACTAACACTCATGTGTTTACATCATCACAACCAGGATCTCTTCAGCTTTTTCAACCCTAGATGAATTACTCAGGTGAGAGCTTTAGGGCCAATGGCCCTCTTGTCTAAATGATCTCTCTAGTGTGACATGTAATTAAATTGTTAAAATGATATATGCCTTTGCCATAATGGCTGTGCCAAAAAAAATTGTTAGTTGTTAGGTAGCAAAATATTGTCTAAATTATTTCAGGCACTGAGTTCCTTTAGTTCAGCCCTGCAGTCGGGTCAGCTTGGACCCCTGATGACCCAGTTTGGTTTAGGAGAGGATGTGGCTAATGCTGCAGCTCAGGGAGGTAGGTCAATACCTATTTAGTTATTTTATCCTAAACCTGTAGGCCCTTAGGTAAATTCTATCTACAATGTCGTTGGAAAATGAGAAAGTGCTGGTAACCAGCTTTTTCTCAAAATGACTTCAAAAACCTTTAAAAGGCAAATCCCTGATTTGACCAAAATGTAATTCATAATTTCTTTTTTTTTCTTTTCATTTAAATCAGCTGGTACCTAAAATTTAGCTTTTAGGATCACAGTAAATCATGTCTTATCTCTCTATGTTATCAAAGACGTATTTGAGTCACATGTACACAACTTGTTGTTGGCAATATGGCTAAGAATAAAGTTTGTTTTTCTAGTATTCAAAGTTTTATACAGCTACTAAACCCTGTACCAAACAATCAGGCCTTCTGAAAACATGCTGGGAAAACGAGAAAACGCTGGTTACCAGCATTTTCTCATTTTCCACAACATGTTTTTCTACCCTTTCAGAGATCATTCTCATTATTTGAGCCACATTTGGTTTGTCATCTGCAACTGCTTTCAACTTGGACCAGTCTAAATTCTGTCATTTGGTAGATAAAAATAAACACAAAATTGGCAACTTGAGACAAGGTGCTGGTAAACAGACATTGTGATAGGCAAAACTAGAATTTCAACAAGTCTAAAATATGTGGTCTGTAGATATTGGTTTTTTAACCCTTTACCACCTGACAAAATATCACAATTGTCCAAATTTGTGGAATTTGCAGACAAAAAATTAAATGTGGCTAGAATTATGGAATTTTCCTTTGGGGGGATGGAAAACAAGAATGGGCAAAGGAGAAAAATTCAGGTTACCAGTATTTCCTTTAACCACAATCTTTTTAAAAGGTTTCCTACTCGAGGTTGTTAAAACTCAGAATAAGGTTGTAAAGGGTTGATAAAGGTGACAGCTAACACAGAGTTTTTCTTTATTTTTAAATGTTGATTGTATTGCAGATTTAGAAGCATTTGTTAAAGCCATGCAGGCTAACCAAGAAAAGAAGGAAGATAAGAAAGACGGAGAAGAGAAAATGGAACATTAGATTGTATTTAGGACTATACATGATACAAGTTTAAACATGTTTAAAAAAAACTGTAAAAAACATTTTTAGGTTATATGCTCCTAAAAAAGCTTGTATTTTTACTTGTGCACAAGGGGTAGACAAAGTTCGACTCTTTACCAAATGACAAAATTTTGGACTTGACCAAATTCAAAGCGTTTACAGATGACAAATGTTGCTTAAATGATTTCTCTCTTTGATAGGGTAGAAAACATTGTGGGAAAAGGAGAAAATGCTGGTTACCAGCATTTTGTCCTTTTCCCACAATGCTTTCAAAAGCTTTCTTCCTCAGGGTCCTTGAAACACAGGATTGTGTGGGAAAGAGTTTATTCATAGAAATGATTGGAGTAGGCAGACATCTTACTCTAAACCAGACAAGATTTTAGACAGGTCCAAACTAAAAGCATTAGCAGACAACAAAGTAAGCATGGCTTAAATGCTGAAATTGTCTAAATTTGTCTTTCTAAGGATAGAAACATTGAGGGAAAAGGAGAAAATACTTGCTATAAGCATTTTCTGCTTTTCCCACAAAGTTTTCTTCAGGGATGTTAAAACACCAGATTTTGTGGTAAAGATTTAATCAATTATGCATTATTTAAGAAAAAAGCAGCTTTGGCCATTTGACTGCTGAAGTAGAGAGTAATAATGCGGTTATAACTATCTCAAATATCAGAGAAGACTATTTCAGTTGACACAACACAATTTATGTCTGGTGTTTTCATTGCTTTGTTTGGCTTATAAAAGCACGTATTACAACTATTAATAAAATTTTAAAAGTTTTGACTGTGTTAACTGTTTGTATGTTGGTATTATGTATAAGTTTATCAATACCCATCTTTCTCAGAAACTCCAAAACATTTGGGCCATGCTGTGTGAAAAAGAGGTTTAATACATCTGTAATGCATTATACCAAGCAAGTTGATACATGGTAGACCCATTTTGCCTCAAAAATGACTGAACCATGTGGTAGAATATGGTAGAATGGTCCTTGAACATGCATGAAAATTGACCAATAGCAAAAGTCAACCCAGGTCAGCCAGTGAGGATTGCCCAGGCTGACCCCCCTTTTCACATAGCATGGCTCATTTTGCACTTCATGTGCAATTCCTTACATTGTAAGTCCAAGATAAGACTGCATGCTCTGTTTACTGTGACTGCTGGGCTTGTATTCACCAAATATTGAAAAACATTGTTAGTCCAATTCCTGGGAATTACTATTTCCAGCCGAAGATGGAGGGACATAGTTTTTGCGTTGTCCGTCCATCTGTCTG